>OZ010607.1:41198035-41270535 GCA_963932145.1 Acanthosepion lycidas | reverse complement strand
AGTAATGTATTTATATTTTAACTTTCTTTCAATGTTTCATGAGCATCTGATTCTTAGCTACGATTAATTAATGTGAACATGTCATTCTGATTTATTCAACTTCATCATCTGTTAAGCTTGGAAAGTAATTATACAATCTTATTACTCAAAGTAAAGTCCAATAATGTTATTCAAATGTATGAGAATTCCAGTAAGATATCTTTAATTATTTCTAAGTTACAACGTTTTCAAAATTTAATCTAGCAATTGAACAATTTTGCTACAAACATGAACTCCGTTTCAGTGCATTTCAACTGCACTTCGACGGGTGAGAATCGAAAATGGTTATGAACAATCCTGCTTGATTATCGCTCTACTATCGTTATCGAGTCCTATTTTGGATTAATGGTGTGAACGTTGCAATTTATATATTACTTTCATTCTCATCGCATCGGGTATATATATATATATATATATATATATATATATATATATATATATATATATATAAGTGAAAAATGGTGTCAAAATCGTGTGGGGATTGTCTGTTTTATACTTGAATGCTGTATTTAGGTAATGTGTTTTTTTTTTTTGTTGTCTCGACTAATTACGCGCGCTCTCTCCCTGATTTTGAGCATTTGTAGGCATAAATATAGCTACCATAAAACTATAGTTTCTCGCACACACACACAAACAAATATATATATATATATATATATATATATATATATATATATATATATATATATATATATATAATAAAAAGGCTTAAACACTAATATTCCATGGTCATAATTTATTCCATTGCTATAGTAAATAAGATCCAATTCATCAGACGTACAAATTAAAAAAGAAAACGGAAAAGAACAACTCCGTAAATAAAAATAGAATTTAGAGAGAGTGTAAGTATAAGAGTGTGGGACGAATGTTAGTGCTAAAGAGAGGGGTAATAGATTTTGCATATGTATGTGTATATCTACCACTAATATTATTTATATATATATATATATATATATATATATATATATTATGGAAAATAAAGCATAATATTTTTTTTTTAAATCCACATTACAACCAAAAACGGTTAGGGTTTCTCACTTCTTTTTAATATAGATATGCATTAATTAGTCTACCCGTATTGTCAGTATTATAATGATGTCTATAGGACTAATTTAATACAAGAATCCATTTAACTCATTAAAATAACTTTTAATAATTTTTACTTTCCTAATTTTTCTTATAATACATTTCTTATAATTTCATTTTTTAATAAACAATAATAATAATAATAATAATAATAATAATAATAATAATAATAATAATAATAAATGTTTTGCCGGTAAAGAGAAGCGTCTAAATGACTAGGCCAAACATTTTGAGGGACTGATATGATTATTAATGCTGTGTTTTTATTGATATATTTGTATATATTAATACGTTTCGTGCGCACCTTTTGTTTTACATTACTGTGTGCCTATAAGGGACTCAAAGAGTGTTGGAGTGATAGATGTGATGAGAGAAACTGAATATGTTAAGACAGAGAAAACTATATTATTTAAATGCAAAGCATGAGAGAGAGAGAGAGAGAGAGAGAGAGAGAGAGAGAGAGAATAGGTCAGGCCAGCATAGCCAGTGAGGGAGTATAGCTATGGAAACAAGAGGAAAAGCTATTAAAACAATCTAATAAAAACATGGAAACCTCTGAGACAGTTTGTCGTCGATAAGTGAAAATTAAAATGATAATTGAACGGAGTTTAGATTCTTCGATGGCGCGTCAAGTTGACTTTAGTGGTTTTTTAAATCACCGACAACACATTTTGATGCGAATGCCTGTCAGGGCGTTCACTTTTGCATAGGTGCAGTCTGCACAGTTAGCGGTTAGGTCAAGTCAACGGACGAGTTGATTTTTTAGACAAAGATTTATGCTTTTACTTTTGATTAAACCATAAGTCAGTCCAAATTACACGAGTAGTTATTGCCTGCCCCATGAAAGCTGACACTTCAGCCAAGTCGAGGAGCTTTTCTCATTGGTTTGTTCCCAAGACAATTATTAACGTTTTTTTAGTTTGTTGCTGTTTCTTCCTGACATTTATTATCATTATTATTATTATTATTATTATTATTATTATTATTATTATTTCAAATGGCTTGAGAGCCACTTAATTTAGAATTCTACAGACTAAGAAGTACAGATATATGCGCGGAAGGTAACGGTTAACCCTAGACTTGAACAGGTTAAGATTGTAGGGATTGAGGAGGCATTCACTTGGGAGTCAATTTGACAAAGAAGCGGTTTTGAGGTAAAAAGCTACTCGATCAAATAATCAAATCATATGTGTGAATTGTATTGGTGGTACTTAGGTGGAGTACCCTTGCTTGATGTTCACCCTGTACAAATCCCAAGAACCACTACCGTTAGAGTTACAGAGTAACACGTACATACACATATGTGGGGGAAGATAAAGGTTAATACTATGCGTGTACAGGTTAAGATTGTAGTGACCAGATAAGATGTCTCTCGGAAGTCAGTTCCACGAAGTACAAAGAGAATGACATCGGTTTGCTACAATGAGTGTAGCGGGTTAAGATTTCAGTGATCAGGGAAGCATACTAGTCGAAGTCAGATCCCAAAAAAGAACGCTTCTGGTTTGGCTTGGTTTTATTTACATTATTCAGAATATTGTCCTCATCTTTGTCTCCATATTTATCACAACGTTTCGGCCTATGTACGCTCCGGTCTTCTTCAAATTGTTGGAATCTCGAACTGAAACCTTGGGTATACTGTTATGGTTCCACGTGCCAAGTCAGTTATCAGTTATCTCCTGTTAATTGCCCTTTCCAAGTTCTCCACTGCCTTAACTAGGTATTGAACTCACAACTCTTTGGGTGCTGTCACTGTATCTAAACAACGCCTTTATCCACTGTGCCATGTGTCCTTAAGCAACATTTTAATATAGACAGATATTTGTTCGGTTTCGTTTCTTTGTTTTATAGGATATCAATGGGTTATTTAATACCGAAAAGATTTTTATTGCTGCTAATATTATTTTTTCAAAAATGTATTACTAGTAATTTCTTTTACATGTATAGCTTGTAATTTTTTTTCTCAAAAATGTATAGGCGGTAATATTTTTTTTCAAAAATTTATATCTGCTTAATTTTTTTTTTTTAAGTATTGCTGGTAATAATGTATTGCCGACTATAATTTTTCTTAAAAAAGTATTGCTGTTAATAACTTTTTACAAAAGTATTGTATTAAAACCTATTTTTATACTTTCATAGTCTTTTGACCTCAATTTGGGGGTTACCTATTTTCCCTTATTTGGGACCCTAACAGGTGCTACCAGCACGGGTCAGGGTGGACCTGGGAACACCAGCAATTAAAAGGAAGTTGCATGATCCTCAAAACTTCCTGATCAGTGGACTTGCTGTTGGACGTAGCTTTTTGTCTTACCCAGGAAGCGGATGTAGTTTATAGTTATACCCAGGACGGAGCGTTTCTGGGAAAGAAACTGCCCGAGTGTAATTTACATCTCCGCAATGGAATATGAAGGAAATTCTTGTGGTTCGTTACAATTTAAGGAGTATGGGGTCTTAACTAGCCACGTTAGAACTGGTGGAACTAAGGAATCTTTCTCTGAACGTCTTCCCTGAAAATAGTGATAGAGCAGCAATTATTATTATTATTATTATTATTATTATTATTATTATTATTATTAATGTTGTTGTCATTTTCTTTGATTTCTGGTGTAATGCTCATTTCTTTCTGAGTCTCAAACAGGGACTTAATATCAGAAATGGCATGATTTTTTCAATTATTAGGTTGGTGGAAAAATAATGACGGTTTTTGACGTTAAAAATACGTCAAAAACCGTCATTATTTTTCCACCAACCTAATAGCATTTTTCGAGAAAAAAAACACGCCTAATATCACACATATTTTACATAGATAAATCAATTCTTAAGGTGTGGGCTGTATAGTGTGAGCATTTTTTGTTTAATTCTTTAAGACATGGGTTAAAAGGAATCCCTTCACTTAGTCTGTTTGAAGATGTTCCCATCAATCCGAAGGATTCAACTACAACGAGAGTTGTTAATATTCTCATGTATTTGAGAGTTCAATTTCAAGGTCCTTGTATTTTGTAGATTATTCGAACTATTGTCGGTCTATTTATTACAACGTTTCGGCCTTTGTAGGTTCCGGCCTTTTTCAGGTGGTTGGAATGTCGAACGGAACCCTTTATTGGGGTAGACTGTTCTATTTCCACGTGTCATGTTTAATGGCGGTCAGTTATCAGTTATCTCCTGTTAATTCTCCTCTCCAAGTTACCCACTGCCTTAACCGGGTATTGAACTCACACTCTTTGCGTCCTGTCACTGGATCTAACCAACGCCTTTATCCACTGTGCCATGTGTCCTTGTATTTTGACAGTTTTTTTTTTACTATCTTCAAAGATATATTACTGTCTGCATGGGCTGCCTTGTCAGTAAGAAGGCACATTTTATTAGTGCGTTCTCTGATCAAGATGTCTGGGCGATTAGCTTTGATTGTTCTATCTGCGTGTATTGTGAAGTCCCATATAAATGTTGTTATTAATAGTATCTTCATTTCAAAATTTATAATGGCGGTAGACTAAATGATATTTCTGCTATTCTAAAATGCCTACATTTAAATAATACTTGATATAGTTTCATTCTAAATTTAACATGATATTCTTCTTCTATGGGTTGTATGATGTCTTTTCACAACTTCCTGCCCTTTGTAGCTTTCACTAACCCTTATCTTCTTCTTAGGTCTCCATCTATATTCTGACAACAGATTATCGCTGCTATCCACTGTCTATGTTAACATGAGTGTGCCTTGTGAGAGTTTAAATCTCCAAGCCTACTTTCCTCTTTCTAATTGTCCCTTCCGGATTCTAAGTATGAGTGTCCTTCTTGTTTCCTGTTTCTTTAATACATCCTCATTATTCACATGTTTATTTCAATGTTTTCCCAAAATCTTTATGTAGTCAATTTCTTTTGTCAAAGTCTCTTCTTCCTCTAAGAAGAAATTGTCCAAAATTAATTTCTATTGAATATATTCTCTATTTAAAGCATGTATTTTCTTCTATTCAAATGCTTGCTAGTTAGAAATTATCAAGCACACATGCTGAAAAAATGTGTTACCCTGAATTACAGATTTTCTATAAATATTCAGAAACAATCGCTATACCTTGTATCAGGTTTCACAGTTTTACTACCTACTGAATATAAAATTTTGCATGATAGAGTTGATGAATATCTGCACTAGAAAATATGCAGCTTTTACGGGAAGGAAACTGCAAGAAACTGGTATGAATATCACCCAGTACCCGTTTACAGAAACAGCACCTGTAGAAATGTATAGGAGTTTTCTATACTCACAGAGGACAATCAAAGCTAACGGCCCAGGCATCGTGATCAAAGACCACACGAACAGGATGTGCTTTCTTATTGATATGACAGTACCAGTATATCGTAATGTACCTCTGTAGATCTTCAAAAACTATAAAATGCAAGAACATCTTGAAGAGAAAATCTCTAAAATATGGCACCTTTATAATTCCAGATGTGGGTTGAAGGTTTCAACAAATACATTGAAGTGATTCCAGTTAGTCCATGGCTAAAAGAAATAGAAAAAATACATTCACAATACAGCACACCCATTGCGATGAGCTTTATCTATGTAAAATGTGTGTGATCATATTTCGTTTTGTTTTTTTGTTATTTATTTTTTCAAAAATGACTTTAAGCCGCTGGGCGGGATATGCAAATCAACAGAAATCCAAGGAAATGATGATCATGATCATGATCATGATGATAATAATAATAATAATGTCTACTGATCATAATTTGTTGCAATATGGTTGAACGTGTCTAAGAAACAGAGAGTCTAAGACATGGTACAATCGCGTACAATGGAGACTCTAAGAAAGGGTACAATCGCGTAACATGGAAAGTATAAGAATTGGTACAATCTCGTACCATGGAGAGTCTAAGAAATGATATGATCGCGTACCATGGAGAGTCTAAGAAATGATACAATCACATACCATGGAGAGTCTGAGACCTGCTACTATCGCGTACCATTGGAGAGTCTCATACATGCTACTATCGCGTACCATGGAGTGTCTAAGAAATGGTACAATCGTGTACCATGGACAGTCTAAGAAATGGTACTATCCCGTACCATGGAGTGTTTAAGAAAAGGTACAATCGCGTACCATGGAGAGTCTAAGAAATGGTACAATCACGTCCTATGCCCGAAGAAAGAGTAGGCAAACTAAAGATAGTCTTGGCTATGATTTTCAAACTGATCGAATTGTTGAACACCTACAACCAGATATAGTCGTTTCGAACACAACTTACAATGAATGCCAAATAACTGATGTGACCATACCCGCTGATTACAATGTAAGAGCAAAGTAAATAGAAAAGGTCAGCAATAATACTATCCTGTCAGATTAGAGGAAAGAATCTTCCTCTTAGTGTGTGGGACACTCGACTCTATTTCAATCTATGTTTAAATAATACTTCCAATATCTCTGTATAAAATACATTTTGCGAACACTGTAAAACTATGTCTGAGTAAACAATCATACTTCGAAAAGTACTCTATCTTACTTCCTTGCTGTGACTTAACATGCATTATCTTCCCTGATACACATGGTATTTTGCAAAAATAGCAGTAACGTGTCATTCAATGATGAATTATAACTGTCCTAATGGCTTCTGATCTTAATTGATCGAGTGAGTTATCTTAATTGCTTAATGATATTAAGATCGATATATGTCATTGATAATGAAGTTATTTTGTAAATACCATGCTCAGTATCACAAAATTGCTTATCAATTGCGAGATCTTGAGAAATCGGGTATGCGATCATAGGAAATGACAGACTCTTCATCTCTATTCATGAGCGGAAGTAGTCAAGACCGAGAGTGGACATTTCATCATCGCCGATATAAGACCGGCCAAATCGTCACCGTCAATTCCAGGAAAACTCGCGACGACTCCCCCCTGCTGTGAATATTGCTGTCATAACTGAACTGGTGATCCTGTTATGTATTTAAAGATTCTTGATTCACTCCAAAGAAGTATCTTTAAAGTTATTTGTCCTGACATGGCGTCTCGCTTCCAACCCCTTTCCTACAGCCGTAATGAAGCATCACTTTGCCTTTTCTGTAAATGCTATCATAGTAATTGTCCCAGTTAACGTTACTCTATGGTAGCTAGACTTTATGAATTTAAGCGCAGTACTAGATTGGCGGCAAAGTCTGATCATTTTATAGTCGACATGGCTAGATGTAACCGGAAGTTCTATCCTAGCATTTTCTTTTCTCGCACTTATTATTTATGGAAATCTCTTCCGGCTTCTTGAATTCTAGTCAAGTTTGATCTTTGAAAATGTAAATAATAATGTTGTTCTATATTCTTTCAAAATCAGTATCTCCCTTGCTTCTTAGAGGCTGTATTGCCTTTAAATGTTAAAAACAAAACTTGTTCCAGTTAACTAAATTCGACGTTAAAGTTTTCTATCTTCCCTTCTTGCTTTTTTCTTTCCTTATATAGATCTTTCCTTCAGTTTCTCACTGAAGTCAAGTAGTGTCCCTAATATATTTTTTCCTTCTTTCCCTGCAATCAAAATGCAATACATACGTACGTGCCAACTTAGGAACTAAGTAAGAGACCTACAGAATTATAATAACATGATAGTGTACTGATTTAATTACTTTATTTTCACCTTGACAAGTTCTGCTTTCCGTTGCCGGATCGCACTGAGTATATCGTATTTTGCTGTACAAAAGAGTCGAACAAATATATATTATACCGTTGCTACCAAACCTGACGTCGGGACGTTAAAGATTTGAGGAAGCTTTTACGGTGAGCAGAATTGCTTAAGAAACATGTCAGGAAGAGAAAAGAGATTTACTGACATTGCATTGACCAGTTTTGCGTCTACGTCTTGAATGAGGCCCAAACAAATTACAATGACAACTAAAACTTACATCGACCACCGCGACGACATTGGCGCCATTCCACCGGAAATTGTAAGCGGCATCATAAAGGCGGAAAAGCGGAAACAAGCGAAGCATAAATCGAAAACTGCAGATAATGAGACGGTTGTTTCGAGACGAAGGAAAATGCTACTATTGCTAGGTATAAATAATTCTGGGGTAGATGATTGGCTTCTGTCATCAGCCTGGCTCTAGCATCTATTTACTGTCAATACTATCTTGGTGGTAAAGTCGATATGAGAAATTTGTCTGACGGAGTACTCAGGCACCAAATCTATTCTCTATCAGATAGCATGACTTGTGGCGAATCATCGGGCGATTTGAGAGACTTCTCCAAAGAAAGCATACATGTCATTCATGAGAGTATTTGGTCAAAGTGAAAATAAACAGGTTTAACCCGATGTTCGATCTCAGTTTACAAAATCAATTCCCCTTGTCTTACGGCCATATGATGTTCAAACACCGGTTCTCGTACGATTCCCGTAGTTACGCAACTTCGAACCTCTTCAGTACCTAGATTGGTAACCAGTTGGGAATACCTTGGATATGCAGGTGGCGTAATAAATAATGAATCGGAATTGGTAATCGGAGAGCCGTTATCTAATTCCTGCTGGATGTGTTATATTCACTTAAGCGCAGATACCCTAGGGAAAAGTAAGTATACACTTATTTGCTCCCAAGCTATGGGTTAATTAATAAAACTTGTAACACTAAACAATTATCATCTCCCACAAAAATTTACTATCTAAAATAGTTTCTGACTTTAAATAACCTGAAAATGGTTGATAAGTCGCAGAAGGCGAATCAATTAATTCACATAATACCCTGATTCCTCAAATCATTGGGGATAATAGTTCATTACAATTTCGTTTATTGATAGACAGAGGAATGGTGCCTTTTTCCACTTTACTGATTTTAATTCTTACCGGAATTAGAAATCGCAGATTCCAGTCGGGTTTGTAAAATCACTTACATTGGCAAAAGTAGGATTTCACCACTTCAACAGCAGCTATAGATTAATTAGTACAATTTGTTTCAGTAAATCATTATTATCTCCAAATTAAGTTTTATAACCAACAAATATCTGGCTTTAAATAACCTGCAAAAGTTTTCTAAAGCATAAAATCAAATCACTCAAACACAAATGTTGCGTTTTTTAATGATGAGATTTGTCAATTTTTTTTTAATTTAATTTTACGAGAAATTTTTGAAACACGACAAGGCGTGGTAAAATTCACAAGGTAACTAGTTTTGTTGAAGCTATCGTTGACATTTTTTCTCGAGATTTACTACTGCTGATGTGCTAACGGCCATCACCGGAATGTGTAAATCAAGCTCTTGATAATAACGGTGGAGTCTGAGCTGTTACTTTTGATATCTCAAAGCAGTTTGACAAGGTTTGGCACGCTGGTCTTCTACGGGCTACGGTATGATTGACGACTCATTGATTTAATCTAATCGTTCCTATCAAATCGTGAAATGCGCGTCGTTTTGAACGGACTCGCTTCCAGATCTTTTCGCATGAACGTGTGTCCCCCACCCCACAAGGTTTTATGCTTGGGTCGACGCTGTTTCTGATCTTCATCAATGATCTTCCTGATGTCATCAATTCCCAAGTAAGAATTTATGCTGATGACACTACCGTTTACTTCTGTCTCAATAGGAAATCTCGTCAGAGCTGACAAAGTTAACCTGACCACTACTCTTGAAAAGGACCTCCAATCAGTAGTTAACTGCGTCAGGAAATGATATGTAAATTTTAATGCCTCCAAAAGGAAACTGCTCCCATTTAACCAAGAAAAACTTTCGTGGACCACTATCAACATGGCTGATGTTAGATTCATGGAAATGCGCCGACGTGAGGTGGATTCACTCTGTCTTTTTTACAGCAACTGCTCTGATGCCGGTCTACGTGAGTTTATGTTGAACCGCTTACATGTCTCCATAATTTGATTTCGAACGGTCCATATATGTAGAATATATATATATATATATATATATATATATATATATATATATATATATATAATTATTTATTTTAAAATATGATTCCAACACGCTACATAAGAGATCTCATGTTTCAAAAAAAGAGCCGAAAACTTCATTATAATTATTTGAATTAAATTGAATTAAAGTAAGCTCTGTTCTGTTTGAACAGAGCTTACTTTGAAGTTTTAGGCTCTTGTTTTGAAACATGAGAACCCTTATGTAGCGTGTTGGAATCATATCTTTAAATAAATAATTATATTTATGCTCTACTTTTGTATCGAGCACTATTTTTTAAAAATAATAAAAAAAAATACTAAAGAACTTTGGATTATTTACCTAACCGGTTCTTTCCTCTTTTCTATATATTTTCACACACACACACACACACACACGCACACACACACACACACACACACACACACATATATATATATATATATATATATAATATATATATATATATACACAACCATGGAGCGGGTAGAATCGAGATCAACGTGTTATAGTGGATTTAGCAGTTTTCTATCTGATGTCTGAATCGTTTTCCTTGAAGCGAGAAAAATATCTAAAAGGTCAGTCAATCTAAGAGTGATCTCATCCCACAATTCTCACTCTTGCTCTATATGTGGCCTCCTTTTTAAATCACTATCGGGTGTTATATGCCAATTAAGATTATCGAAACACAATTTCATAACTGCATCAATTGGTTAAGTTGCCGGAACCTCATACATCGAAACAGACGGGAGACTCCACTATATATATATATAATATTAATGCTCTGTAAATTTACATTGAGCACTATTTTGAAAAAATAAAAATATCTATAAGAACACCGTATTATATATCTCACTGTTCTTTCTTTTTATTAATATACATATTCTGTTCTTTCTTTTTATTATATATATATATATATATATATATATATATATATATATATATATATATATATATATATATATGAAAATTTCTCAGAGTTAAACTGTAGAAAAGACAATATTTATATATATAAATGACAATAGGAAAACTGTAGTTATTGCTGACGCGTTTCGTCCAATGTGGACTTTCTCAAAGCAAGAATCGAAATGAATTTAATTAAAGAAAGTAACTAATAATAACAAAAAACAGAATGTTCTTAGCAGCTGGAGGAATGTAGAGAACGCTATTTTCATATTGTTAACTAAGAATAACGTCAATTAGTGTGGAGAATATTGTCATTATAGCTGTGTTGACGGATTCAACCATTTTCTTTTGATTGTTGTGTACATTTGTTTGGGAGAGCGGCAATTTTTTTAAGAAAGGTGAAATAGGGAAAAGACCTGGGAGTAGATTAATATTTGGGTAATATTCAATGGCGACATTCTCGGGGATTTTCCTTCTGAGTGAGTTATTTTTTTTTTTTTATGTATATCATTTCTTAAATATATATATATATGGATTGCATGCAACCATGTGTATAGGAGAGGGCAGACTATCATTTCTCGGCCTGAAAAAGAACCTATTTTAATAATAAAAAAAAACCCCAAAAATAGATGATTGTTAATTTCATGATTATTTGGCATCACGGAAATAGAAATATTCAGCTAACCATGCTACATTCTATTATAGAAAAGGTATATATATATATATATATATATATATATATATATATATATATATATATATATATATATATATATATATATATATATATATATATATATATTCGTGTGTGTGTATTTTTGTGATAATATATAGTTGAAATACTATATTTATGCCCCAAAGTGTCCAATATCGGGGATGAAGCACATGTAAAACGAAAAATTGACACTGAGGTCAACACCGAGTGTCGACAGTTTGTTTCCTGTTAGAACGCAATCTTATATATATGGGGAAATATATATATATATATATATATATATATATATATATATATATATATATATATATATATATATACATTTTTATAAATAATAAAAAAAAATACTTTGAAAATAAAGATGAAAAATTGCCAAAAGTATTCTCGTTATCTAGCGTGATCAACAATTTGAACAAGGCCAGCACGCTCATGTCCTCGGCCTCGATATCGCGTGGCTTCGCGCTAGCACAGCTATCCACGGCTCAGAAGAGTTCAATTTCAGTCACAAGGCTTGGGTCAACACGTGGTATGGTTTTCAGGCATTTTACAAATGTACCGCACGCTGTGATCCACCTCGATCCAATCAGATAGCATCAGACCACTACATATGCATATATATATATATATATATATATATATATATATATATATATATTACAAATTCATGAATCATTCATACAAAAAACAAATATAGAGGTTAATGATTTAAATGGCGAGAATACATCATCACAAACAATACAAATAAGATACATCAACCCCGAACCTGTATATGAATGATATGATCCGCGTTTATAAATTCCAGTTGCATAAGGTCTTTTTAATTTTTTACAATCTTTCGTCTGTTCCTACAGGCATCATCAGGTATGGAAATAGATTTTGTTCTTGTTTTTACTTCTCGGTAATAACAGGACAACGAAAATAGAGATGTAATCAGAAAAAATGCTATGAGAAATGTGTTATTGTTTTGAAACGTGCGGTCGCAACGCTGAGTTTGAATTTAAATTTTAAGGTTGTGCGTTTTTGTACAAATATAGCAATAAGATAATTCATTTACTGGTAGATTTTCCGTCAATATGGCATGAACTATATTGTTTAATAATTACAGTAATGTCACAATTATTATCCGAAAGTTACACGTTGGATCAGTTATTTTAATTTCAATTAAAAGATGCAATTATAATTTATAAATTCATGAATCATTCATGCAAAAACAAATAAAATCCAATGCTTTCAACTTGCGAGCGAATATGTTCTATGATCAGTCATACCCTCCTTCTCTTCCACCCACAAGCCGAGGAATGACCTGGTTCCAAAATCACACTACCATCAGATGATTGACCATAACTGAATTCCAAGCACCATTATGCTCTCCGGTTGCGTCACGTGATCAGACCCTATGGAGAGTTGATTAAATTTTTGGCCATCATGCAAACACTTCATGATTTGCGCCACATCCTCCTGTGTACAAGGTCAAGGACTAATAGAACCCGCGTGAATTTTATTAGGAACAGCAAAAATCTAAAAAGGTTTTCAGTTTCCTGTCTGACCAGTGGCAGATGATCATCGCTGGGCGAATCATCCCGATTTTAAATGGACTGCCCGCCGAATTAAAGAAAACGGCAAAGTCTGTTGACTGTTGACGAAAGGACTACTACGAAATCGACTGAATCAACAAATGAGCGCCAATAGGAGATGCTGTTGATCCCTGACCATTTCCGAAAGAAAAAGGACCCAAGAAAATTGCTGGTCGACGAAATATTATTTCAGCCAATTACTTGCTTCGGCGATTTAGAACTCTGTGTTGAGATATCAACTCGACTGACAGATAAGTTGATTTCTTGTCTTGAACTTTTTATGTATGTCCAGTATAACCCGGATATAAGAGAAACCTGGATATAAGAGAGATTTTCTCTGGTCCCAAATTAGAGCCAGACTTACCTAAACAAAATAGACCAAACCCGGATATAAGAGAAACCCGGATATAAGAGACTTATTCTCCGGTCCCGACAACTCTCTTATATCCGGGTTACACTGTATATGTATTCGCCCGTACCTTCTGTTCTTTGATGATCCTTTTTCCCTTTGTTAAACAAATTTTCTTTTTCTTTCTTTATCTGATTATGTATTTCTAAATAAATGTTTTATTTTGAAATCCATAGTCTGATTTTCGCTGACTCCTGTGTGTCGCTTCCATCCATGAGTAAAGACCGAGAAAAGATCAAACGGTTTCCTTTATTTAAAACCGATCTTTCACCTATATGCTACAAACTGTGCCAGAAAAAGATACATAAAATAATGCTCAATGCACCGTTCAGAAAACTGTACATGCTGAGAAGTTTTAAATGAAATAAAAGCGGTTTACCTTTGCGTACTAACTAGGATTCAACACGTAATATCTCATCAGGCGTTAACTAAAATTTTTACTGAACGCATTACAAGGTTCTTTTTAACTATGATACAGGAATTCAAGAAGGGGAGATGTGTGAGAAAAGCTTCTTTATATGCCTTCGCCCAGTGTCGTAGAGCCCGAGAAATTTACTTGGAAATAATCTCAGATTTCCCATTTATCACAGCACGAACGGGTTCCGTATCGATAGCCACCTTTTCTTCCTGGCTTAATCTACAGCTGCTACAGTTTTTTCCTGACAAACTTGACCCTCAAAATACTACACTTCATGCTTGAGCTTCTGCTACATTGCTTTTTCAATCTCCAAACCTGGTCCGCCAGGTTTGTACTGTATCTACGGTTCTGTATTCTCCAAGAAGAATAATGGTTGTGCCAGCATTTCTTGAAAGTGACTTCAGTACATCCAATATAAACTTTCTATTGGTTACTGTCATCCTCAACCACACCTTGGTAAATCACATCGTTAGTGAAGCAGACCCTGTTTAAAAGGCAGTTATTGTTGTTTCTGCAGTTGCCTATCTCACTGCCTTCATTTCTTTTGTGCATATCAATATGTAAAATCCTCGCATTTTACCTTTTTACAATATTACTAAAATTCCCATTTCAAGTGCAACTCAATTTTACAGTGTTAACTTTGAAGAGGCACGGTGGAGTAATGCTAGGTGCTCGGGTTGAGTAATCGGAGAGTCGCGTTCGAATTCCATTCATTTACGGGTTAACACTCTTGGGAAAGGTATGAATCCTCTTCTTCTCCCACAGCTATGGGTTAATAGTAGGACAGATCCGGATCTATAACCTTCGATGACAACTAGTCTACCACAGAAAGAAACCTACTGCGAGAAAAAAATCTGCCTCGTCAGTCATGTGTTGAAAGATACATGATCGCCTACGCGTTTATCATGCATGGCACATAACTGATTGACAACAAGTATTGATCATACTGTACTATAGAATATCGATATATATATATATATATATATATATATATATATATATATATATATATATATATATATAATTTATAATTTATAAACAGGGAACATAATATTCATCTACAGGTTATATATATATATATATATATATATATATATATATATATATATATATATATATATATAACCTGTAGATGAATGTTATGTTCCCTGTTTATAAATTCCAGTTGCATAAGGTCTTTTTTTTAGTTTTTTACAAGATTTCATCTGTTCCTACAGACATCCTCAGGTATGGAAATAGATTTGTTTATGTTTTTTTTACTTCTCGGTAATAACAGGACAACGAAAATATAAATGTATTCCGAAATACGTTTCTATAAATATGTTATTGTTAATTATAAGTAATTTTTTGGGAGCGTGTTGTCGCAACGCTGAGGTTGAATTTTTAAATTTTATGATTGTGCGTTTTTGTACTAATATCATAATAGGAGAATTCTTTTGCTAGGTTTTTCAGTCTATGTGGCATGAACTAAATTGTTCAATAAATAGAGGAATGTGACAGTTATCATCCGAAAGTTGCACATCGGATCAGTTATTCTAATATCAAGTATGGGGTGCAGTTCAATTTACATTACATGAATCATTCATACAATTTTCTTACAACTCAACGGATATATATCGGCTTGGTAGTGACAGGCACTAGTTCAAACATACTTACAAAGATCTGGCCAAGGGTCCATGACAGGGGCTTCTTTGTTTTGAACAGGACTTTCTAGTTCCCCGATACACAAACACGGATATAAACGTACCCACGAACCCACATATATGTGTGTAAATAATCACAAGTTTGTCTTTTTCTCAGACTAATGTATATATAATAATTGGCCACTCGTATTGGAGAATACTAAGGCACCTAGCCAATCCCTATTACAGACTCCCGCTCAGGCATATTTTTGTTTGTTCAACACCCACAGAGCCAAACTGTGGTTTACAGTGCAACTATGCTGAGCATACCTTAGTTACAGTTTCTGGGAGAGAGCGTTTTAACTAGAAAAAACTACCATCTGAACAACACTAGCACACTCAAATCCTCTGTCACGATGACTTGTGACTTCATACTAGCACAGCTATCGACGGCTCCTAAGCGTTCTGTCTACCCAATTTCACTCTCAAGGCTTGGGTCAACCCGTGGTATGGTTTTCAAGCACTTTCCAAAGGGGTTGCACGCTCGGATCGTCTGCCTTCAGACCGATAACGTTAGGATGTCTTCCTGGCGAATCGACCAAGGTGAGATTCGAACCCGTGTCTCATAATCAGAAAGCCAACTTTCCTTACCACAGACTCACACACAAACGCGTGCACACACACACACGCGCGCGTGAACACACACACACATACACTCACACACTCTCATATATATATATATATATATATATATATATATATATGTACACACATAGACACATATATGAATTGTATTGTTGTCTCAGTATTTTTGTTCAATCTAGTATCATTAAATTTCACTCTCAGTTAAAAAAATCGCAATCGTATAAACACACACAGACATGTATTTGATTTATATATAAATAAATAAATGTATATATGAATGTATGTAGGTACCTATGTCTGTCTGTCTGTCTCTCTATCTCTATCTCTCTCTCTGTAAGTATGTACGTATGAGTGTGTGCGTGTGTGTGTGTGTGTGTATGGGTGCATTCCAATTTCGCGCCAATTTTCAGCTTTCTGTTTCCAAACAGTCTGAGGTTTGTAGGCAAACAAATTATCTTAGTCCTGTAAACAGGTATGTGATTGCTTTCCGGTCTGTCTGTGTGTCCCCAGGTTACAGCAAATCAGTGATCTCCTGCAATGATCAAAAAATCACTTTTTAACGAACGTACCTGTTATTGCGTAGACAATGTGAATACATGGGTTCCTAATCGAATTTTTACCGGCGTTAAACTGAGTAAGGATTGCCGAGTCGTTGGTGATGTACGCTGATTTACGGCTGACTACATTTCGTGGTTCTATTCTGAAACTTGAAATTTCCCCTAATTTAAGAAAGACGCATTGAAAATGCCCGCAATCAGTCAATGTTTCTTATGTTTCAACGTTTCATTCCTCTGTCTCTTCCTGTTTGTCTGTATGCAGTATTCAGTCTGAAATACTCTTAACCCGCTATGTATTTATTTTTTAATCATTTTTTCACTAAGCAATGCAATAAAACAACTACGATACAAAGCATTACTGAGTGTTAACGGATATTTGAAAAAGGAAATCATTATTAAGAAAAGGAAACAATACAAGAAGAGGATTTACGAATGCAGCACATAACGATTGACAGTGAATTTATATTCAAATCTCTTGAAATAAAGAAAGATTTTAATTACAAACATGCAAAAAATAGTTTCTTTTAATTTAGATAAATTATTCTTCATGTATGAGTTTTAAAGGTGCTCTTACTCGGCCACTAGTCGACTTCCACCAGATATTCTAATTTTGTAGATCCCTATTTGGCGCATAGGGTCAAAGACTCACCAAATTCTTGTCATATAAAGAAAGGCTTATTCAATAGAAATATCAACATTCTTTTTAACCAATTTCTCGCCAAGCAAGGCAATAAAGCTACTACAGTGCAAGGAATTAATGACTGTGGAATAATATGAGAAAAAGAAAGAAATATAAAGGAAAGCGAATAATAAAAGAAGAGGAATGAACAAGACGGAAAATGGCGATTGGCATTGCAATTAATTCCTTGAAGATCAAATTTGACTGTTAAGCAAGAAGCCGGAAGAAATTTTCTCGTTCGAGAAGGGCTAGAGTGGAAACTGTTAGCATAGAATATACGGCTGCATCTAGACATCTCAACTGTTAAATTATGAGACCTTGCAGCCAATTTAGTACTGCGCTTAAATTAAAAAAATCTAAGTACCATCGAGGAAAGTACATCTGAACAATTACCATGAAAATATTTATAGAAAATACATAGAAAAAAAACTACGTTACCCTGGAATGAAAGTGACTGAAGCCGAGCTTGCTTGCCAGGATCAATAACACTGCATGTTTTTAATTGTATTTTATTTACAATATTCATATACATAGCAGAAGAACCAGAACTGATATTCATTGCATGGATGAAGGGTCGATTTATAAATATGTAAGACAGATTCAGAGTGTGAAACAATATGCAAAATAAAAAGAAAAAAAAAACATTATTAAGGGGTGGGGAATAAAAGGGAAGGAATTAAGGCTGGAAATTGTAACAATTGGAATTGCATTAATGTTGACTGCAAAGCAAGAGACTGCGAGAAAAGAAATTGTTAGCAGTTATTTATACAAAATGTGTGGCCTAGCTGCCAATCTAGTACTGCGCTCATATTCGTAAAGCTTGTATGAATGAATATTTGAGCAAGAACAAGAAGCATTAGCAAGAGTAAGATATTGTGCGAATACATTTTACTACACATCTTGAATGGAAAAGGGTAAGTTAAAAATAATTCAATACTTATTTATTTTATTATTTCTCCGACAACACAAGGCCTAAGTGCCACTCAAGGTAAAGACATTACTGCATGGTGATATTGTAAGTGTATATGGAGAGAAGGATGTATATTATGTAGCTATACAGGATTCATATCGCTTAGGCCCCGACTTGAAGAGCTTACGATTGAATTAATAATGGTATCATCCCTTCGAGAGTCCGTACCACATTGGACCAATTCTTTAAAAGATGTCTGAATATGATTTTCTTCTTAACAGCTGAATATGAAGAGAATGAGACTAAGTCAGTTCCCTGTACGTGGCATGGTGGATCCTGGCTGTGAAGGTTTGGCCCCGTGTTACCAAGTGACATAGTTCATCCGGATATCAGACATGAAAATAACCGTAAAACATTGAGAATTCAACAAAGGCATTAGTTAGATCCAGTGACAGAACCCAAATAGGGTGAGTTTAATACGCGGTTAAGGAATAGCAAAACTTGCAGAAGGGAATTAACAGGAGATAACTGATAACTGACATCCATTAAACATGGCACAGGGAACTAGACCACTCTACCCCACTGAGCGAAATAAACGCTTCAGATCGACATTCCAACCAACTGAAGAAGGCCGGAGCATACAACAGCCGAAACTTTGTAATAAATATAGCGACAAAGATGAGGACAATAGTAGGAATAATGTAAATAATTTAAGAAGAAGGCCGGAGCGTACAACGGCCGAAACGTTGTAATAAATATGGCGACAAAAATGGGGACAATAGTCCGAATAATGTAAATAATGTACCTATTACCTTATCTCAGAAATATAGACAGTTATCTATCCATCTATCTATCTATGTCAGTATATTCATCTATCTGTCTATTTATTTATCTATTCCATTTTATGCCAGTCTGTACATATATATCTATCTCTCTATATATCTATCTCAGTCTATGTCAGTCTTTGCCATTCAAAATCCTCTATTTATCTGTTGCTAAATGCATTCTTGTATGCATGTGTTGCGCACACATTTTTCTTGCACAGATGCATTTATTTAATTTATTAAAACCCAATGGACCATTTCCTGCAGACAGTGTCACTCGTCAGTTCCATTTCTGACAGATTTCGATATGCCAATGTAAAAACAGACCCATTTTCGCGCCGCATAAAGGGATTAAGTATTAGAGGATTAAATGACATCATCTTTCACAACCTTGATGATCATACCAAGTTCGGCTAACATAAAGCGGTTTCACTTATCCGCTTTTCCACTAATCAAGCTAATGTTCATGCTCAAAGATTTCTTAAAATAAAGTACGTTGAAAAATAGATGTGATTAAAATATAAAATAAAAAACATGTGATTAAAATATAGAATATAAAAGACGTAGTCATTTATCTCTTCATATTCATTAGTTTCACCCCGAACTGTTGTCTTAGTTTCGATTCACAACTGAGACCCTAACCAACTTCTGTTCGCTTATCTAGCTTGTGTGCCAATGTCTGGATGAAAAGATGGAGTATTGATTCATGCGTTGTGTGTATTTTCGACAAGTATGCCTGGCGGAGTCCGTCTCTCTTCTGGTTAGCTCACAGCTAATGTAATTTTAGTTGAAGGCTCGCCTTGCCTGTTGATTCCACCAGGGGAAACTTCTGCCATGGCAACTGAGTTGGACGTCCTACGTTCAGCTATGTCCTGGCATCACCACTCTGGATAATCTAACAGCAGTTCAGTGCCATGTGTAAATACAGCCATCAGCCAATAGAAATTCTTTCGACTGAACTTACCCACCAGTAAGAGCCTCTGTAGCATTATGCATGGAAATGCCAACATGGCTGAATTTTCGACTTCAGGTAGGTCCCCTTCTGAGGAATATGCTTCCTGATTAACCACTGGAAGAACCATACTGGACATTTTGGTATGACTTTTAGTTCTTATATTCTTCCCAAAAGTCAACACAAATTTGCGCGTCACATTAGGTAACGGACTTTTTCAGACAATGTTCCAAAACCTGTAGGGGATCTATCGTGATCTCAAAACGTAGCAGCCATTGTCTCCTCGGCACGATTAACATTTTGAGTTGCAATTTGTTCTTCGGAGTTTTCCTTCTCCTGGATGAGTTACCAAGAAACAGAGTCGTGATTAGAATTTTTTGTGATGTCAAGGAATACATGCAGCCACTTTTGTAACATTAAAGATTACTCGTTGTCACTTTCGTAATGCTCGTTGTAGTAGAGATTTTGTAATTGCAGATACAACTATGGTAAAGCCGTTGAAAAAATCTGGTCTCAGACGCCCTCGAATAACACTCGCACAAATAGTACTTGCTCGATAATACGCACTCGAAAAGTAATCAGTGGTTATCAGTATAAACAAATAGTATAGTAAATAGTATAGAGATAGAGGATAGAATAGAAAGAATGATCCGTATAGTAATAGAGGATAGAATAGAAAAAGGGATCCGTCTAGTAATAGAGGATAGAATAGAAAGAGCGATCCGTCTAGTAATAGAGGATAGAATAGAAAGAGCGATCCGTATAGCAATAGAGGATAGAGTAGAAAGGTGATCCGTATAGTAATAGAGGATAGAATAGAAAGAGTGATCCGTATAGTAAAGAGGATAGAATAGAAAGAGTGATCCGAATAGTAATAGAGGATAGTACAGAAAGAGTGATCCGAATAGTAATAGAGGATAGAATAGAAAGAGTGATCCGAATAGTAATAGCGGATAGTATAGAAAGAGTGATCCGTATAGTAATAGAGGATAGAATAGAAAGAGCGATCCGTATAGTAATAGAGGATAGAATAGAAAGAGCGATCCGTATAGTAATAGAGGATAGAATAGAAAGAGTGATCCGTATAGTAATAGAGGATAGAATAGAAAGAGCGATCCGTATAGTAATAGAGGATAGAATAGAAAGAGTGATCCGAATAGTAATAGAGGATAGTATAGAAAGAGTGATCCGTATAGTAATAGAGGATAGAAGAGAAAGAGTGATCCGTATAGTAATAGAGGATAGAATAGAAAGAGCGATCCGTATAGTAATAGAGGATAGTATAGAAAGAGTGTTGCGTATAGTAATAGAGGATAGACTAGAAAGAGTGATCCTTATAGTAATAGAGGATATAATAGAAATGGAGATCAATGAGATAGCAGTCTAATTCCCATATATACATTTCCTTTGTGATCACGTGATCTACTTATTCAAAATGGGATCGCCTGTGTTTGCTCTCTGGTGATCTGTGTTCAAACTCCAGTGTCGGCAGAGACCCTTTATTCCTATATAACAGAATTAAAAAAGAAATACGTTGGAAAAAACACACAAAAAAAAACAATAGAAAAAGAAGTTATTCAAGAAAGCAAAGCATTATTATACTAGAGATAAATGTCTCTATATAATACATAATATCTTTATAATTATGAAAAAAAAAGAAATGGCTATTTTTTTAATGCTGATATTGCTCCTATTAGTCAGTTTAGTTGCATTATTATTTATTAATAATAATATTAATGCAATATTAAAATTATTGTTGTTGCTACCATCACTAACCCTTTTAATGAAATTTTCAAAAACATTTAATGGAAAAGAAAAATTATTATTATTATTATTATTATTATTATTATTATTATTATTATTATTATTATTATTATTATGTCTGGTTCTTGTTGTCTTCATTATTCATATTTGGACTATTGTCCTCACCTTTATTATTGTTATTACAGCGTTTCGGCCGTTGTCCCCCCCGTCCTCCTTCAGATGTATATCGACCTGCGTAACCTAAAAGGAATTCTGTACTGAACACTTTATTTAATCTACGTAGTTAGTTGTTCTCCTTCAACTGCCCATGTCAAGGGATATCTTGAAAGTATTCAGTATTCAGGCAAAAATTATTGCTGTTGTTGTTATGCTTTGTTGCTTTTTTTTTTCTTAAATCATTTGTTTAAATCTATATCACGGAAGAAGAGGTCGTTCTCTGTCCGTCACCGTTTGACTGTGAGTGACTTACGTTTCACGTATCTCTGTTTTTATCTGCGCATGATTTACATGTGCTTCTTGTGTCATTTAATGTACAAACAATCACACGCACAAACATTCTGAGTTTGAAATAAGGCATTGAAATAATACATTCATTTCAATAAATCAGTCGCATTTCCAGTTCCTAACATTGACTGAGCTATAAAATCATTAATTTTGAGACAAAGAAAAACAAAACAAAAACAATTAGCTTTTAAAGCCCTAAAAATATCAAATAGCCATAAGATTTTATTAAAATTTTCAGAAATGATCGGTAATAAAGATGAATCTTTTAAAGATTTTTTTTTTCAATGTTGTATAAATATATTCATATCAATCATCGAACTAAAATATAAACATTCACACGCAAACATACATATACAGAATCTGAATGAAATTGCATTGGACATCTGTTTCGCGGGACCTAATTTCCTTTTTCTGTCTGTTAACGACTACTTTGAAGTTATTTTTTAATGACTCCTTCTCTTTAAATTTTTTCTCATAAATGTAGTATTTTGAATGGATAATCAATTTAGATTTGAAATTTATCATCTGGCCTCAAGTAACGATTGTCCCCAAACTAAATAATCATTATAGAAATCTTTATTCATTGAATTGTTTATAGCCATAAGTTTCATGTACAAACTTTGAGGGTATTTAATAATTTTTTAATGTACAATTTAGAGTTACATTTGACTGAAAAATGTGAATATCACTAAAAATAATATAATAATTTAATTATAATTTGTAATTTTTATTTATTCTATTATATATATATATATATATATATATATATATATATATATATATATAGATATAGATATAGATATATATAGATATATATGTACATATGCATATATTTATATATATATATATATATATATGTACACATGCATATATACATATATATGTGTATGTATATATATATATATATATATATATATATATATATATATATATATATATATATATATAAAGAAATATACTCTTAAGTTGTGCTATATTTATGGGATAAAGTGCTCAATATCAGAGATAGAGCATGTGTAAATATAAAAGTGAACGCAAAAGTCAACACTTAGAGGCGACAGTCTGTTGCATGCTAGATGCAATTGTCAGGACTGTTGACTTCAATGTTCATTTACACACATACACACACACATATATATATGTATGTGTATGTATATATATTTTATATATATATATATATATAAATATATATATATATATATATATATACATATATATATATATATATTATAATATATACTAAAATAATCCTAAGGAGCCAGGAAAACCTACCTAGGTTTCACTTAAACGGATCTTCAAAGTAAAGCAAGTTTCACACTGAAGATCTGTTTAGTTGAAACCTACGTAGGTTTGCCTGGGTCCTTAGAATTACTTTACTTTATCGGTCTACTTAGCGTATTGAACATTGTACGTTTTTCTCTTTTTACTCGTTTTTTTTTTCTTCTTTGGACTTGAAGCTTAAGCACTTGACAATTGTTTTTGTCTTGTTTAATGTTCTTGGTTCTTTCTTTTTCATTTCCAATTTTTTACTCGGGTAATGATTTGTTCTATTAGAAGTTGAGTTATCCGAGGTTTTTCTAAACGAGTACTACCATTTATATATTAATATATATATATATATATATATCATTATTTTATATATTATGATTATTAATATTGTTTGAAATTATACATGCACGGATAGTTTTCTTTTCCTTTAACATTCGTCATAGTTATCATTTTTTTATGAGTTATATATTTGCTTTTACACAACTAACCTAAAAATCGTTTGTTTTACTTTTACTCTTTGTTTTTGCTTACATAAAGTTATATTTATCAACTTTGCGTTTTCTATACTCGTTCATTTTTATCAATTGATAGTTTAGGTGTTAGTACAGACAAAAAGGCAGTATAACTGATTCTGTTGTTTGTTAATTAATGACTTCATCTCCAAGGATTTTAATTTTAAATTCATATATATATATATATATATATATATATATATATATATATATATATATATATATATATATATATATATATATGTTTTGTTTGTACTGTTACTAAATTAACAAACTTTTTGATATTTTTGTTTGTTTATTTATGCAATATGCCGTAATTTGTCTTGTTGTCTGGCGCACTGTTTACCTACATTTGAAAACACGTAATGCGTATATATTGTGTGTCATTTTCACAGAGTTACGACATCCAGTGTAAAATATATATATTATCGTTGTTTGTCATGGTAGACGGCTTGGGTGTCTTAGTGATCCCAATAGCGAGGCCGTCTTTAGTTTCAACTTCTGTAGGACAACACATGGACGTAAGCTCGAGTAGGATGTACCGTACTGAACGCGACTAACTCCTGAAACATTAACAACAACAGTGTCATATATTATGGAGCAAATGAAATTAACCAAACATCTTTTGATGCGATGTCTCATCAGGATATACATCTTGGTTCGTATTGCTTAGTATCTATGCAAACTATCTTAGATATATTTTTACAATAATGTTCACCCGTCAGAAAACCAAAAATAGACCAGAATTATAGGGTTACAGTGTAAGAGGAATAGTTTATACGGTCATGTCGAAAGGTAACGGTTATCTCTACATTTGAAACAGATTAAGATTGTAGGGATCAGGGAGGGTCAAGATTGTAAATTCAAACAAACTGGGTCAGTGGAAGATGTGAAAAATCCATTGCGTGTTCGTTTACGCCCCTTCACCTGAAAACATTGCTGCCGTGCACGAGAATGCGGCCGAAAATTCAAACACCTTTATTCGTCATCCCGCACAGGAATTGAAACTCTCCACAACAACGTTACATCTAATTTTGACAAAAAGATTTGTCTCTAAACGCTTAGAATAGTCAACTGACACAAGAACTGAAACCTACTGACCATTTGGACCGCTGTACGTTCGTCAGTTGAATGCACAAGCAAAGACAAACCGATGAAGATTTTTTACAAAAAGATATTCTCCTTAGTGGTTAAGCCCATTTTCATCTTGGTGGATTCCTTAATAACCAGAAGTGTCGCATTTGGGCTGATGAAAATCCAAGTAAGATTGTTGGAAAGCCAATGCATCCACAAAAGGCCAGTGTTTGTTGTGCTTCTTTTGCTCGCAGAATCATTGGGTGTATATTGCTACATCTGAACGTCCATTTTCCTAATACGTTTCGATAGCTTTAACACGTTGTTTGATTGTTAATCATTCCATTGTTGAAATTGCCAAAGACTCAAGTTGTTAAATCTGAAAGTAAAAGAAAAAAATCATTACACGCTTAAACTTAATTCACATTTAGAATCGGTCCAAATTATTGGAACATC
The DNA here is from genome assembly GCA_963932145.1 of Acanthosepion lycidas. NCBI lineage: Eukaryota > Metazoa > Mollusca > Cephalopoda > Sepiida > Sepiidae > Acanthosepion > Acanthosepion lycidas. The sequence continues at coordinate 41,244,743 of OZ010607.1, read as the reverse complement.
CTAAGGAATTCAACTTCCAATTACTTTAGGTTTAAATCTGGATATTGTCATGGGTCCCTTACCCATAACTACAGAATGAACTCTTCCTAACACTATGTATACTACGCCTCTCAAGAGAGAGGGACGAATCGAGTCGAGCCGATAGTAGTTCACTCCAAACCAGACTGACAGTCATACTAACACCTTCCACATCTTGTATTATTATTTCGTGTAATATACCTTCGTTATTTCTACTCTAATGTTCATGTTGTTCTTCCTTGGTCCTAACTTGGACCATAACAGATATATATTTTCACTTTTTTGTTTCTGTTGTTTCTAAAATGAACAAAACTTTCGATATTTGTGTTTGTTTATTTATGTAACATTTCCGAATTTGTCTTGCTGATTGGTGTTTTCTTTACCTACACTTAAAAAACCCGTTGTTTTTTTTAGCTTCAAAAACACGTAATGCATACATATTGTGCGTCATTGTGACTGAGTTCCGACATCCGTTGTAAAAAATAGTGTCGTTCTTTGTCATGGTAAACAGCTTACGTGTTCCTGTGACCCAAGAGCAAAGTCGTCTTGAGTTTCAACTCCTTTAGGATAACTCATGGTGACTAAGTCGATAAGGAGGGAACAGACTTAACGCGACTAACTCCCGAAAATCCTAACGACAGCAGTATCATATATTATGACCCAAATGAAATTAACCAAACATATTTTAATGCGATGTCGCACCAGTATACAGATCATGGTTATTAATATATGCAATGTCTTTGGTAACAAAGAAGAGAATACTGAGCTGATATGTGATATCTGTCCTTCTGTACGGAAGCTAATGTTCAACGATTTCCTCAAACATGAAGTGTCTCGAGGCGACGGGGATATGGCTCAACAGAGGGACGCTAAGGATATCATAGACCGTGAATGTGAGCAAGAATGAAGTTTAGAGAGTTTGAAAACAAGGAGGAGGCATATAATTATCATCAGGAAGAGGCAGATGAAGTTTCTGGGGCAAACAATGAGGAAGGAGGGCCTGGAGAATCTGATACTCACGGGTCGAATAGAGGGAAAGAGAGACAAGTGAAAACAACGGATGACATATCTAGCGGACTTAAGCAAATGGCTGACAGAACGTGGTTGGGGGAGGTAGCAGAGGAAAAGAACTTGTTGAGAGCTGCAAGGGATAGTGGGAGGTGGAGAGCCATGACCAAATACATCCTGAAAGGATATGGCACATAAAAAAGTGTTTATTATTAGTTTTAATTTTCTTTCACGGTTAACTTTCTGCATTAGTTTATATTTGTTTTTGTACAACTCGCCTGACGATACTATGTCTAATATTTACTTTCTGTTTTTGCTTATCTAAAGTTATATATATATATATATATATATATATATATATATATATATATATATATATATAGATATGTATATTAATAAAAAGAAAGAACAGTAAGATATATAATCCGGTGTTCTTATAGATATTTTTATTTTTACAAAATAGTGCTCAATGTAAATTTACAGAGCATTAATATTATAAGTTAATAGACTTAAAATATGGTTTTTCGCTACACAGTTCCAACCATGTTTCAAAAATGGAAGCTAAAAGCGCCGAATTTAATTAAAGACATTAGTTCCATTTCATCCTCAAGCAAATTTCGTGCTCAAAGACATTTCTTCTTCTCACGTCTAAAGAACAAACTAGAGAAGAGCAGCTCATTAGAAAAACAGCATCTTTCGAAAATACCAGAAGACAAATAGAAAAGGGGAGGAGATTCCAAAGAAAAGCCATAACTCCCCATTCCCTGAACCCACATACCCTACCATGCAGTGACTGCGGACGTCTCTTCAGATCCAATGTAAGACTCATTTCAGACAGAAGGAAATGTCGATGAGCACGCCAATTCTCGGTAAGGAGTTCCGCCAGCGAAGGCTATATGCATGTATAAGATGTACGGGATAGCTGTTATAGAATTAGAAATGGGAGAACAGAGATCGAATTCCACTAGCGTTTGTTACATTCCCTAACGCAGAAATACCTGTGAAAGGTATAAATCTATCACTTCTTATGTCTAAAGAACCAACTGGAGAAGAGCTGACCATAAGAAAAAGAACATCTATCGAAAATCCCAGAAGACAAATAAACGAGACGAAGAGAGACAAAAGAAAAACCAGATCCCCCCGCCTCCATTGAACCCTCCTACCCTACAATGTAATGGCTGCGGACGTCTCTTCAGATCCAACATAAGAATCATTTAACACAGAAGGAAATGTTGACCAGCACACCAATACTCGGCAACGAGATACGCCAACGTCAACAATAATTTTGAGTTACTGAAGGAAGCACCGCTTGCCTGCTGAAAGAGACAAAGATTTTAAGTATCAGAATTGTAGTGTTTGTATTTTGTTTGCAAGTATTGAATAATCGGAGTAAATTTGCTGATTTTTGTTCTATCTTTGCTGATACTTGGTTTGTCATTTTGAGTATGCTTCTTTTTAAACGCCGTGGTTGACAAATGTGGATGTTAACAAGCTTGTGATATTTGTCTGTATTTTTATTTGAATGTGCGTGTTCAATAAATAAACAAAGAAGATAGAAGAAGCATACAAAAAACTTGAGTTACTTATACGGACATTTATTCCTTTTTTTGTTGACTGCATTGAAACAAAGTTAAATGTCTCTTCAGTATATCTGTTTTCCTTTTTCAAGATATTATTCGTGGGCAGTAAGGACAAGGTCGAGCTCAAGTTATCCTTGGGCTGAGTTGGGATAACTAAATCGCCACTTTATGAGTAGGGTTGCTAAAATACGTTCAAACGATATCGTTGGAAAGTGAAAAGAGAGTGATTTCTTCCTTTTCCGAAGAGGGGTCATAAAATCGCATATGTAACCAGAAACCCTTTCCGTTTTTTTTATTCATTTTATTCAGTGTGCGCATATTGCATAGCATTGAACACCACTACCCTCCATCTCACAATTGTGATTCATGGTGACATTCAACGCAGAATAGTTCAATAGTTAGCAGGTTAATTTGCGGCGGACGTGTTTAGGTTACCCTGTTCATACCCTCAAAAGTTAAATAGGCAGGACGTACAAGGCAGCAGGTGGTTTAAATTCAGTGTTTTCTTTCACCTAAACTGGTGATATACGGAGGCTGTGTGCTGCTCAGGCAACACGTACCCACATATCGGCCATACCGACAAGGCTCAAAAGAATACAAGAATACATTTTGAGACGGCTTGGCTGCAGGAGTTGCCAGAAAGTTGTCAGTGTTGACAGTCAGTCGCCTTCGGGACAGCCCGTTGGAGTTTCTGTCTGGATTTATTTCCATTGCCTTGTCTGTGTATTGGGTGTAACCGCAAAGCAGCATTTTAAAATCAATGTTTATCCTACCCTTTATGGACCGCCTTCCTGGACTGTCGACTGTCTTATTTTTTTTACTCTGTGTTTTTGATTACCTAAAGTTATATTTATCAACTTTGCGTTTTCTATACTCGTTCATTGTTATCAATTGATAGTTTAAGTGTTAGTACAGTCAAAAAGGCAGTATAACTGATTCTGCTGTTTGTTAATTAATGACTTCATCTCCAAGGATTTTAAACTTAAATCCAATATATATATATATATATATATATATATATATATATATATATATATATATGTTTTGTTTGTACTGTTACTAAATTAACAAACTTTTTGATATTTTTGTTTGTTTATTTATGCAATATGCCGTAATTTGTCTTGTTGTCTGTTGCATTGTTTACCTGCGTTTAAAAACACGTTAATTTTTTTTTAGCTTCTAAAACACGTAATGTGTATATATTGTGTGTCATTTTGACAGAGTTACGACATCCAGGTCCTGTCTTTGGGCACATTGACCTCAGAGGCGACTCCGTTAAAAGACAGAATCGCAACTGAGGAAAATTATACTGAGAGGTGCCCAGCCCTGAGGAACAGCTGCTCAAAGCCGCGCCCTCTCATCGCACTAGAGAGAGGGATCGGAGCTCGCACCGAGGCCAGTGCAAACGAAGGTTATAGGGGCTGCGGGCAATTTTTGTTCGGGGTGTACTCACTTGGGACCCCACCTTGAAAAAAGACCTTTTGTCGCCACTAGTCTTAGTAGGGAGACAGAGTGAATACGTAGCATATAAATGAAGAAACACTAATATAGAAGTGTTCTTTTTTTTAATTTTAGAAAATGACAGCAGAGACAAAAAGGAAAATTTGTATCAGGATTTAAGCCTAAAACACGCGAAGATTTATGATGTCACCATTTAGTATACAATAAAATAATTTATATTGCCTTTTTGAGAGTACTAACACCGAAGCCATGAATTGATAAAAAATGAATGAGAGTAGAAAATTCAAAATTGAAAAATATAACATTAGGTAAGTAAAAACTGAAAATGTCTATTATGAAGTTATTATTTATCATAATCTGGAGTATATCAAATGAAGACATACTTGCTGATACGTAATTACTTTTTAATAAATATGGCGTATTAAGGATTTTAGACAGTTGGATAACAGTATTTCGATACTGCGACATTAACTTCAAGCTGTGCGCCATATAATTATGAAAAAAATTAACACGCACAGAGAGAGAGAGAGAGGAGAGAGAGAGGGAGAAGAAAATGTAAGAATCTGATGAGAAAGAAGAGGAAATTACCCGACAGTAAGAATTCTATTTGACGTACAGGATTAAACAAATATAAAATTAGATACCTCATAAAAACAGCGATACCTAAGTGTAAAAAAAAACATTTTATAAAATTAAAAAAACAAAACTTTCTGCAAACTTTTATTTAAATTTAATACCTTCAATAATCTAAATAATTTGTTATTTTTCAAACTGAATTTAAATTGACAGAATAGATTTTTTCTCAAAATCAGTAAAATCTATAAAATTGTCCATATTGATAAATCTGTCAACACAACATAATTCCATTCATCAAAATCTTTCAAAAATAAAATATACTTTTCTGAAAAATTATTTGAGAAAAAATTAGCTGATTTGAAGTCTAATTAATCTGAATGGAAACATATAATTTAATTTTAAATTAAGAATATCACATAAAAGCATTTTGTTTACAGGAAACGGCGTTTTCGATGATGGGTGCCAAAACACGCCCATCTATCGACAAGCTGATGATTGGGAAATTTAAGTAAGAGGGAACATAGCTATAAATTTATTTGACGGATACAGCGTGAATGTCTTTTTTTTATATTTTAACGTCGTTTAACTGTAGTGAGTTTTTACTTTCATGATTACTAAATACCGTTTTAATACCACTTAATCCCTACAACTTTTACAGGATTCTAAAAGTTTTACGAGTGTATAAATTATACTAATTAGCATTTAAAACATTGGATAAAACTATTTAAAAAACCATTGAAAAAAAGTATTCTTAAGACAATAGTGTCCATAATATATTTTATTTATAAAAGCAATTACAAAGTTTTCTAATTAAATATATTAGTTTTATTAAATATTTTATTTTAGAATTTTTTGTATCTGGAGGTCCTGTTTGGCCAATGAAATTATGAATTACTTTCTCCGAGGAGCTGTCCTTATAACTAGATTAAATTTTAAACAATATTAAAAAGAATTTCTTGAAATTTCATAAGTATTAAATGAGTCCGGTGTGGGGCGGAGTAAAAATAAATATTTTTACCGGGCTTTTCTAAAAAAAAAAAGCCTCATTTCAATATCACCCACTTCTGAATAAGTCGTGAAATTTTCAATAAAATCAAGCAATTATCTGATTTTTGCAAGAATTTCCAAATCAATGAGTTTTAACCGTAAAAGAAATGTTAATTTGGGCGTCTTTTTTACGCTTAAATTTATGGTTCCACCTGACGCAAGAAAAAGTGTTTTAACAAAAAAAGAAAAAATTTAACGTTCTAAAATTGATTAAAAAGTGAATAAAAAAATAATTTTACATTAAAAATATGATTTGGCCTTTCGTCTGCAGAAAAGAAAATACTTGTACGAATGTAAGAAAACTTTAGCAAAAAAGCTTAATCGCAAGTCCTTCTCAGTTGTTTTCAATTAAACATATATAAAAGAGGGATTGCTGCCAATATACGCAATTATATATATGTGTCTGTGTGTATGTGTATGTATGTATGTAGCAGAGAGAGAGAGAGGGGGATAGAGAAAGATTGAGGATGTTCTGATGAGATGAGTGCGTATGAGTGTGTGTTATATTTTCGTATGCATTACGGAGCATATCTCAGAATCGCTGTTCCCAAGATGCTAGGGAAGGGAAGTGTTTCAATCGTTGCAAACTGTGTAACCTTTCATTTGGGAAGCCGAAGAGTCAGTCCTTTGATATTCATTCTCCTAAAGTCACCACTACCAACGGAAAATGAGATAACGACACGATTTGAATTCGGAATTTGATTTCATTTATTATTTACGTTCGGGCAGCAGATGCGATGCAACACGAGCATCAAAATGGCGGCCATCTGAATTCAAGAGATAACCAATTTCCTGGCGACATTTTGCCAGCGTTCCTGAACCAAATATGAATTTTGAATTCGAAATGAAATGAGACGAACAAGACGAGAAAGAAGATAAAGACACGGTTAAAGAAAACTAAACAATGTCATTGCAATGCAGCAAATCAAAACGTTACAATATGTAATCTAAAATCAGTTGTTTTTCTCTTGAAAATGGCAAACATCAAAAGTTTATCATATCAAGGTGTAAGGTATATTTTAGCAAGCAGTCCAAATAAAGTTTGCTGACAAATTCCGAAATATGGTTGGTGAATGATAAACATAGAAATACAGAATAATATTATTACAACAATAACTACTACTACTACTACTACTACTACTACTACTAATAATAATAATAATAATAATAATAATAATACTGTTGCTACTACTACTGCTGCTACTACTACTACTACTACTACTACTGCTGTTACTACAACTACAACTACTACTACTGGTACTACTGCTGCTTCTGCTACTGATAATAATGTTGGTACTACTACTACTACTACTGCTACTACTAATAATATTGATCAAATAATGTAATTATTATCAATATGTATTTATTTATATATTTCCCATTCCATCTGTTATAGAATAAAGTTATATGAAGTTAGGTTAGTAAATTTGTGAGGTATTACTTCCCGGAATAGATTTAACAATCTACACAAATCAAATATTTATCAGCATTTAGAGAAAAATGAACTGTTTAATTAATCAGTTACTTTATTCCTACTTTTCTTTCATTGCAGTTTCATTTGTTCAAGCCTTTCACGTGAGGAAAACAGATACATTTGTCGATCAAGTAATCGTGCTACTTCAACTTAGTCTTAAAATAGGCTTTGCCGTGGCCATCTTTGTTGTTCTGTTACTAATATTTTTCTTCCGCGAGACATTTTCATTTCACTGTTATATTGCACGCATACAATTTTTAACATGAAAAGATAGCGAGCAATAAGCGATTTATATAAATACCTGGAGTAATCCATTAATTATATATAATGTTGAACACCTGAAAAAGATAAAAGGAACAGATTCCTTAAACGGTTCATTGTCCTCTAATTTAGTCAATATATCTGTTAATTTTACTGAATCTCAGTACGTTGTTTCAAACCGTTTGTTTCATTATTTATCACTAATAAAACTTTCTAAGATTTGCCGTCATTTTTTACGGCATTGGTACACTAGTAATAAAAAGAAAAAAATGTTTTGTGGAAAATGGCATGGTGTGATTTCTGATCTTAAGACTCTGTGTGGGACCCGGAAGGAAATGATTATACAAGTGAAATCAATTTACCATAAGTTTAGAAATACATCTGAAAGATGACCACGACCACATCATCACATGGGTTTCTGTTTTATTCAACATCAGACTCCTTCACTCAGGCTATACCGTAGGTGATGATCAAATACAAATATCTGAACGCGTCACAAGCCATGCAAAAATATTAACCGCAGAATGCAAATGGCTTCAAAAGAGATTTTGTGACCATGAAGAACAGAAAATCACACATCCACCAATCAAATTCGTCCACGGACCAGTTCGCCCCAACCAGGGATCAGGGAAGCCCGAACTCCGTATTCTCCCATTGTGATGGGGATGGACATCATCAGAATGGGGAATCGAAATTACAGGCCCTCCTCCGAACCGGAAATGGAGCGGGCGACCCCGCAGGTGAATTTTGGCGCACAGAATGATTAGCAACGGATGACTTACTCCATTTGAAAAAAAAAACAACAAAAAAAAACTATTCTATTTATCTATAAACACTTACACACAGCCGAGCACACCTACGTGTGCAAACACCCACACACTCGCTCACTGACAAATATGCTCTTTTTTAGAAAGAAAAATCGTATAAAAAAGAACACGGTCATGCTTAATATCGAAGGATTATCAATTAAGCTGTGAATATTCCAAGATAAAAAAAAAAAAAAATTTGGCAAGCCCTTTTGAGAAATGCAGTTTCCAAATCCTTCACTGGACCATAGCTGAGATTAAGCGAATGGATATCAAAACTAGACGGCTGAGGTTGATCGTCTGTGTATATTCATATCCGAAGGAGGTAGAGGAATATTTCAGCTATAACTGTATTACAAAACTTTAAACAATCGACCTATAGGGAGACCTAGAATCTACAGAATATTGAATGATAATCCGTGTCAAAGTACATTAAACAAATAAGAAACTTGATTAAGTAATAAAGGAATCTAGCAAATAGAAAATGGGATTTTAAATGAATAAAAAAACGCTAGTAAACCAAAATACATCTGTTGCAGTAGCAAAACACTAAAAAGGCAAGTGCAATGGACCAAATTCAGAATCGATGGCAAGATCAACCTCTTCATGGCCAGTACTCTGCCTGTTCAAAATTATCTGAAGTAGACAAACCCCGTAACATCACTGGTTGCGTAAGGCGTAATTAAATGGTGAAACCGAAGGTTTTATTCTTGCTTCACAGGACCAAGGTGTGCTACCTAGAATTTACCAAGCATACATACTGACAATTTCTGTTAACAAGAAATACACATTCTGTGTTGAATATTAAAAAACAAACAATTGACCATATTGTATAAGGATGCACTGTATTAGCATCCACCAAATATAAAATTCGGCATGACAGGTTGGGCCACTATCTGCACTGAAAAAAAAAAGCAACATTTCCGGGAAGGAATCTATAAATTGCCACAAACACAACGCAAACCCGTTAGAGACACAGGCACTGAAACAATCTTATGTGACTTTACAATACACGCAGTCAGAACAGTCATATTGATCAAAAACCACAGACTGTAATTTATCTGTGAAGATATTCAAAACACTATCAAAATACAATGATCAAGAAGCAAAAATCTACAAAATGTCTCACCTGAGGACAGCAATAATTCCAGTTGTATTTGTAGCCCTCAGATTCATTGGAAAATGACCCGATAGACTCATTGAAAGGATAATTGATAGTATACGCATTAACGAAATACAAAAATATATTCTCACAAGTAAATCTCACACCTTCCGATAGGCTTTGTGAATGTAAAACATGAGTGCACTTAGATTAAAAATGTGCAGCGAAAATCCCATGATGACATTTCTAAACATAGGTCACTTGCTGGGGCCCGGAAGGCTATGTGTATGAATAATAATAATAATAATAATAATAATAATAATAATAATAATAATAATAACAACAACAACAACAAAAACAAGCTGACGTAGACAAAACCCGTACCCATCAGTGGCTACGTAGTGCAGGGTTGAAAGCTGAAACTGAAGGTTTTATCCTTGCTGCACAGGACCAATGCTTGTTAACTAGGAATTATCAAGCACATATACTAAAATATTGTGTTAGCCCAAAATGCAAATTCTGTGATAATTATCCAGAAACAATTGATCATCTTGTATCAGGTTGCACAATATTGGCATCCACTGAATATAAAACCCGGCATGACAGAATGGGCTAATATCTGCACTAGAAAATTTGAAACTTCTACGGGAGGAAACTGAAAGAAACTGGTATGAACACCACCTAGACCCGGTTACGTAGATAGGACTTGTTACAATTCTATGGGACTACACAATACACACTGACAGAGGAATCAAAGCCAACTGCCCAGACGTTGTTATTAGAGACCGCAAACAAAAAAGTACCTCCTTATTGATATGGCAGCCCCTGCAGACTGCAATGTATCTTTGAAGATATTCAAAAAGCTATCAAAATTGAAATAGAAATCTCAAAAATGTAGCACATGGGAATATCAAAAATCCCTGTTGTTGTTGGAGCCTTAGGAATGGTTGAAAAAGATTCCAGTAGACTAATCGAAAGGATTCCTGGAAGTCCATGTCTTAAAGAAATACAAAAAAATTATTCTGACAAGTACAGCCCACATTTTACGAAGGGCTTTGTCTATGTAATTTCGTTTTTTTTTTTTTTTTTTGTCAGTGGAAAATGTCATGATGCCATCTCTAACCTTAGGTGCCTGGGCGGGACACGGAAAGAAATGTGTAAACGCCAGAAATCAAAGGAAATAATAATAATAATAATAATAATAATAATAATTACAGAATTAGTTGTAGGTTATTTTCTCTGGGAACATTCAGACATATATCAGACATAAAAGCGTGGATCCAAAATGCAGGTTGTGTGATAAATATCAGGAAACCATAATCTATCTAATCTCACGATGTTCTATATTTGTGCCAAATGAATATAAAAATTGTCAGGATTGAGTGGGGCAATATTTACTAAGGGGAACGTGAAAACGCATTAGAAAAGATGTTAGCAAACACTGATATGACCATAACCCAACACCGGTTACAGAAATAGAAGACATCAAAATTTGATGGGGGTTACATCATCTTTACAAACAGAATTATTGAAGCAAATAGGCTGGGCATTATTGTCTAAAGCCGAAAAGAAAAAAAGAAAAAAAAAAACATGCCTACTAACTGATACGGCTTTCTCAGTGGCACACAACGAATTTGAAAAATTATTGAATTATAAAGATCTCGTAATTGAATTTTTGAAGTATAAATATCTCGAAATTGAAAACAAGAATAGTACTAGTCATAGTAGGTTCGCTTGGAATGATAAAAAAGTAACAAAAAACATACAAAAAGCCGCGGACATTCCAGCTTAAGAGAAATGAAAAAAATGTCTTGATGAGTACAGCCTAAGCGCCAAGAAGGACTTCATCCCTGTAACGCTACTGATGCTATGGGATTTAGAAAATCAAATCATGATTTTCCCGCAGACTTGTTAGGTAGTATCACCGTAGCAGAAATATAATAATAATAATAATAATAATAATAATAATAATAATAATAATAATAATAATAATAATAATAATAATAATAAGATAATAATATTTAAATAATTTAATAAAAAAACATGAGGATGGTTACATATGCAAAACTCCTGAGGATGATTACATATGCAAAATCCATTAAGACAGTTATATATGCAAAACCTATGAGGATGGTTATATATGCAAAATTCATTGGTATGGTTGGAAATGCAAAATTCACGAGGATGTCTACATATGCAGAACTCGTGAGGATGGTTATATATGCAAAACTCATAAGGATTATTACATATCCAAAACTCATTAGGTTGCATATGCAAAACTCATTAAGATGGTTAGATATACAAAACTCATTAAGATGGTTACATATGCACAATTCATGAGAATATCTACATATGCAAAACTAATTAGGATAGTTATATATTCAAAACTCATGAAGATGGCTATATATACAAAACTCATGAAGATGGTCGCGAAGGAATAACAAAAAATGACGGAAGTGTTACATAAAATTTATGCTAAGCTGATTGATGAATTCCTCTCAGTTAATAAACGGTAAATACCATGATGAGGCCGATCACAATCATGTTACTCACTTTTCAGTTTCATTCCATTCACGATGTCTACGTTTTATCACGTTGATTATCAATCACTACGAATAGAACACGATAGCCCAGGAAGGCTATCTTCCTCGGAGAGGGAAAACCGTAATTTTATACCTCCGCTGGTCATATCCAAAACACGGAAAAGTCGATGGATGTAAATCCAGAGATAGGCAGAGCCTCGAATGCAGTTGACTGTCAACCTCTCGGCAACTCCTGCAGTCAAGCTCTCTCCAAATGTAATACATTGTATTCCTTTACATCTTTTCGATATATATCATTGCATGTCTACGAGAAGGAAAAACCCTGAATTTAAACCAGTTGCCACTTCGTACGTATTGACCTTTTAAATTCTGGAAGGAGAGACGGTATAACCAAACATCCTCGCTGCAAAAGCAGCTGGCAAACCATTACACGAATTCGCCTTGAATACGTCCTGGGCATGATGATAAACTGCATCTATGTCCAACAGCAAGGCCTCTGATCAGGAGGTTTTGGGGAGCGTGGAACTACCTTTTAATTGCTGCTGTTCCCAGGTCCAGCTGTTAGGGTCCCAGTTATGGGCACATAGTTTACCCCGAAACTGAGGTAAAAATTATTATAAAATATTACCAGCAATAGGTTTTTGAAAAAAAAAAAATAAAACTATTGCCAGCAATACGTTTTTGAGGAAAAAAAAAAAACAATTGCCAGCAACACGTTTTCGAAAAAAAAGAATATTGCCAGCAACACGTTTTCGAAAAAAAAAATATTGCCAGCAATACGTTTTTGAAAAAAATAATATTACCAGGTATACCTTTTTGAGGAAAAAAATATTAACAGAAATAGATTTTGACAAAACAAAAATATTACCAGAAAAAAAGCTGTCGACATTAAATGACCCATTGAGGTCGATATGCCGTAAAACCAAACCAAATGAAACCAAACAAACCGCCTTGAATGTCACCATGAAACACGATAGTGAGATGGAAGGCAATTGTGGCCACAGTGGTGTAAAATGCGTTGACTGAAGAAATGAAGAACTGAGCGAATGAATGATAACCAACAGCTGTTTTTTTTTCTCAAATCAAGCGACGTTTATATACAACCTGGTTTTACGTTAGACATTTACTTGTTTAAATGAGACAGATATGCTGTCGAAATATTCATTTCTTTTCTTCAATCGCTCTCTTCTCTTGCATGTTGTTGAGAATAACTAGCTGCACATGTGCAAATACCACTGACTTTTTATAATATCGATCTTAGACTAAATTATAAATGTAAGAACTGTTTAATCGCCGTTCAAGATTGACGACAGAAATAAATCAGTTATGCATGTTTCTTTGCAATTTGAATTACTCACGTCAAAATATTCACGTGGAATTCTTAAACACCATGTGAAGGAGATGAGGGGTCTGACAGATTTGCTTACTGAATAAGATTTAAAACGATAAAATGCACTTTTAAATATCAATTTTGGATATAGATTCAATGGCATTATATATTATACAAGTAAATGTTCTAATAAAATATGTGCAATTTAGTGATACAATTTCAATTAGTCGAGAACGTAAATTATATTTTTAAATACTATACTTTCAAAAAGATCATACGGAAAATACAAGAGTTCATCTTCAATTGTTTCCCTTTGGAGCAAAGATAAAAGTCAAACTTGATAGAGATACACACTGTTTTAGAAGTCAAGGGCAAACTTATCATTATACTGCCAATCCTCTTCCTGAAAAAGAACAAAGGCAATATGGTACTCACTAGTGAATGAAATACAAATAAATTTAAATATGATTTGACCAGATTCTAAAACGAATCAATCATAAATTAAATTAAATATGTAATTTAAAAAAAAAACAAAAAAAACAATGGCAATTAAATTTAAATACTGAATCGGGTAAAAAACATAAAAAAAAAATAATTATAAATAGTTTAACGTCAATTTCGGTTTTCATCACAAATGCAATTGATAAGGTTTAATTAATCGTTAATTAAAATAAGAAACAATGTTAATTACTCAGGAGGTCGTACAGACGTTTAGAAAAATAATATTAGGTATATTTTAAACCTAGATTTATAGAGATAGTCACCTAATTGGTATACTGCACGGATAGTATTCCAGAGTACCGTTGAATATCATACTTTATACGAATATAAATACAAAATGGACACTCTTGTAAGGCACATTCGGGAACATAAGTAGATAATATACTATAAGTTGAAAATGTAGACAGACATAGTGTCTTAAATAACGTTTTCACTCGCAAAATAAGCCCTGATCAGGGTGATTCTATCCCTAAATAGCGTTGTTGTGCGAGAAAGTGTGCTATTGGATTAATTAACAAAGCGAATAACAATACAACATAAACACATAAAAAAAGTTTAAAATAACCACATAAGTCTTCATATAACATCAATTGAATATATATATATATATATTAGGTTCTTTCATGAGATCGTTAAAAACAGAGCATAGCATGATGAAAAAGACGCCAAAGTTGATGAAAACAATATTTTAGCGTCTAAATGCTTATGTTATTATTGAGAAGAAAGATCAAAGTATTTTTCAAATATTTTTAAAAATTTTTCCTTCTTTTTAGAACATCGTAAATTTTGATTAAAAAAATCTTGTTTCTCTTTTTATCAACCGAACCAATAAAATAAAATATAAAATTTTAGCGCGTTTTTTTTCCTGTATGTGACACATTAATTTGGAAAATATTGCAAAAATAAAAATGATTGTTGGATTTTAGTGAAACTTTCAGAAACTATTCACAAATGATGGAACTTATTATAAATATCTTTTATTTTTAGTAAAGTCATGGCAGAAATTTTTTTTTTCATATGTATTACCTCCTCTAACTAATTGTACGAAAACTATAATTTCAATTTTAAGGAGATTAATGATTATATTAGTTAAAAGCACAATGCTTTGAGGAAACCAAATCATGTTTTATTTTTTATTTTTTTGTTTTTTTGTTGGAACCCCCCTACCTGAAAATCGTCTCTGAAGTGTAACATACAAAACTCAATAAAACAAAAATATTATTTAATTTCAAAAGCTTTTAATAGCTTTTATTTATTTCTATGAACATGGAAAATATTGTCTGAATGCAAAATATATTTCGATGAAAAATGAATTTTTAAAACAATTATTTGTTATTTCTGAAATTATTATTTTTATTTTTACATTATGTTGCTAATTCTTCTAAAATTAGGGGAAGGTTTGTAGAACTTAACGAATGTTGTTATTAAGTAGATATATATTTACAGATTATAATTTCCAAAGCTTATTACAAACTAACGACCCCCTTTATTATAAACAAAATTAATTTGTGTCAATAATTTTTACCAAATGAAATCTACGGAAGCCGGAAGTATCGTGTGTGCAATAAATAAAAAACGTCAGCAGTGCAGTACCTGTACCTTATTTTTTTTTTTTTATATAGTATTTATAATTTCTCCAGATTGTCTCAACAAACTTATGGTACAGTAATTAAAAAAAAAAAAAAAAAAAAAAAAAAACAGAAATGGCGAAAGTTTTTTTTACTTTAATTATTACAAGGTAGTACTTAAGCAGGCCGTTTAAAAAAATATGTCCATTCTGTCTGTCCGTAACGGAACTCGAATCTCACGTCAGTTGTCAATAATTGATAAACGGCATCAATTCGCACTTGTCAATTCGTGCGTGGTTCAAATCGGCTCTCTTTTATCTTAAAAAACATTTTTCTACGAAGAAAGTAAGTAAAAGTGTCTTTTAAATTATTTTAAATAAACTTCAAATTTTCTAAAATTTCGAATAATTTTTGAAATACGTATAATTAATTTTTAAACGAATTTTAAACGAAGAATTTAACTTTTCTTTTTAAATTTTAAAAAATGGCTTAAATCGAGTTTTTTTTCGTTATTTGGTAAACAAGATTTGTAACTAAAATTTTGGACATGTTAAGTATGAGTAAAAAATTTCAAAAAATATTCAAAAAATACTTTAATGTTTCTTCTCAATAATGCTCTTGTTATGCTATCGATTTTCATGAAGTTAACTAATATATATATATATATATATATATATATATATATATATATATATATATATATATATATATATATATATATATTCAAATGTTCAAACAAAGTGTGTATATATTTCTGTGAGAGATTTGATATCTGAAAAGGAAGGTGTTCTTGAGTACTTATCTTTAGTTGATAGTCACGAGCCTGAATAAGTACCTCTTTCTGGTTTGACTGGCAGGAACCAAATAGGATGTTTGACTTACACACCTAACGATCCCTCGGGCTGTTCACGTGACTATCTTGATATCTATTTTTAGTTTTTTAAAGGTTATCTATTTTTAGTTTTTCTTTAAGGTTTAATCAAAGGGAGATAACTGTTGTCCCCCTCAACAGTTTAAAATCTAATAATGATTTATTTTTGTCGAGTAGTTAAGTAGTTTAGCATTTGCAATAGAAGTTCATAGTAAATCTATCCACCGGGAAATAACCGAGCTCTAAAAGCTACGGGTACACATTCGATATAATTCGTAGTAAGAGTTTCCTAGTATCCCATAGCATCAGAATTTGGGTATTAAAACCATAAAGAAGGGTGATTTTAAGCTTGCGCGAAAAATGCACGCAAACAACTTAGTTCGTATACGATAGATATTGCTACAAACCTTCTACGAACCCCCCCGAAAATTGTAACAAAATAATATCTGTCTATATTTCTGAGATGAGGTATTATGAACATTATTTACATTATTCGGATTATTGTCTTCATCTTTTGTCGCCATATTTATTATAACGTTTCGGCCGTTGTACCCTCCGGCTTTCTTCAGGTGTTTGAAAAAGTTGTAATAAATATGGCGTCAAAGATGAGGACAATAGTCCGAATAATGAAAATTATTTAAATAACTTATTAGAACATCAATTTCGGTTCTACATGAAAGATATCGACGTTAAACTCATACAAAAAAAAAAAAAAAAAAAAAAATGAAATGAATTCCCCCATATAAATACACTTTTTAGTCATTTTAAAATATTGGTACGATTTTGGTCACTCATCCATTCATTGAGCCGCCATTTTATACGAAAATATGAACAACAAATTGAAAATTCTCTTTAAAATCCAATATTTGTCTTATAGATGTGTGTCGAAGTCTGTTTGTAAATTAAGATGAAGTTCACTGTATTTCTAAAAGCAATGCTTACCTTTTACATAAAGCACAATGAAAATAATGTTTCATTTAAAAACGGTACCCTGTTAGGTCAAATAGAAATTCTGTTATTCAAGATCCTGTCCTAAAAGGTAAAAAGTAAACATAAATCTTAAAGAAATACGGAAGACCAATGATGCTATTATCAAGCATTTTTATTTATGTTTAAAAATACATTTATTTAAACAAAAGTCAAGAATATCAGTTTTTTTAATTCTATAAGCTTTTATGAAACTTAGTATAATTAATAAATTTGAAGGACTTGAGACACTCACCAAAATAAAAATAAATATATCGAAAATATAATTTGCGTTTGATTAATAATCTGAGAAGAAAAACATTTATTCTAAGAGTAAAATTATAGAAAAATTACAGTAAAGTTTTCTTTTTCCGTATATTTTTGAATATAATTACTGAGGTATGTACTGGTTAATCTTATATGAGGATCTGTAAATAAATGCGGTAAAACGAAAAGAACACCTGTACCTGAAAAAAACAGTGCTTTCATTAGACAAGAACGGACTGAACGGGAGATATGAAATCGGATTGATTCCTTTCAATATTTTATTGTAGCCAGTCAAAGCCAGATATTAGAATTATGTCACTTTTGCAGATCCATAGAAAAATGATCAATTGCTTAAAGGAAAATAAAATAAAATTGTTTAAAATGATTCACATTCGAAAATAGCATTATTTTTACATGTTTTGATTCTTTGAACAATTATTTATTTAATAAAAGAAATTCTTGTGATGAACAGAAATTTTAAAACGAATCAATTATGAATTAGATTAAATAATAAATATTAAGATACTGAAAAGCGTAACTAACATTTTACTTATATAGATAATAGGAAAATAATATTTTAGCGATAATATTTATAATCATAATAACACTGGTAAAGAGAGTGAAACTATTTTTTAAATTATCAGAGTTATTTTTCCTAGACAATGCTTATTACGAATCTGAAGTCGTTTTTTTTTTCTTTATCAGGTCGCATATTTATGTTACTGGTATCTGTAGATTTCGCATTCAGATAGAAAATTAATGTACTTATAAAGTATAATAAATAGAGAATGGAAATTTCGTAGACATTTATTGTACAAAATCCAAACTATTCTGTGCAAAATAAACCTATAATGTTCTCTATTAAACTTATAATGTTTTGGATTTTGAATATTAAGATACTGAAAGGCGTAACTGACATTTTACTTGTATAGATAATAGGAAATAATATTTTAGCGATAACATTTATAATCATAATAACACTGGTAAAGAAAGTGAAAATATTCTTTAAATTATCAGAGTTGGAAAATTAATTTCCCTAGTCAATGCTTATTACGAATCTGAAGTCGTTTATTTGTTTTCTTTATCAGGTCGAATATTTATGTTACTGGTATCTGTAGATTTCACATTCAGATAGGAAATTAATGTACTTATAGGGTATAATAAATAGAGAATGGAATTTTCGTGGACATTTATTGTACAAAATCCAAACTATTCTGTGCAAAATAAACCTATAATATTCTCTATTAAACTTATAATCTTTTGGATTTACATTTTCTCTGACGATTACTTTCAGGTTCATCCATGTATAGCATCCAACAGTAGTCAGCTGGTATTCCTTCATTCCCAAATCTTAGAAAACGGTGCTCCATTGATGCAATGTCTTGGTGAAAATGTTCCCCTTGCTCATCAGACACAGCTCCAAGGTTCACTGCAAAGGAGTTCAGATGTGAATCAAGGAAATGAATTTCCAGTGACATCCGAGAGACAGCTGCTGCATAAGAAGCTAGGAAACTCTTTAACATATTTATAAAATCTTGAAATCTCCTTTGTCCAGGAAATTTCCAAGGATTCACTTAAAGGATAATTAAGGCTTTAATTTCATTCTCATCCAGGGTTTTGATGAAGTACTTGAGTGGTTCTTTCATCTGCAGACCTACTAATACGCCTTCCTTGAGTTTTGCCTCGGTGATTTTTGGCCTTCACGTATTCAAGGCCTTCTGGGCACTTCCTGGAAGGTATCTTCATATAATCTGTATGTAAAGAGAGGGAGGAAGAACCGTTTTTGGCTTTGCTTATGGCCTACACTTAATGTTAGACGTTCTCGGGTCATATGATTCTCGCTGTGTACACTGTGATTGCATGTAGGTCTTGGCGGTTATCTGACTTTCCTAAAGGCATAAAAATTAGTAACATCCTTCCCATCAATATTCAAATCACATTTAAGTCTCCACATATATTCCAATTATATTCTGAGTACCTTATGGCAGCAAGGAGTACCTGTATGTACTCCTGACACTCCTTAACGTGCTCTAAACGTGTTGTTGAAATGGATGGTTTGTCATTGCAACCGTTTATTAGTACTCACCTGTGACTGAAGTAATTCGCCGATGTTATTACAGAAAGAAAGAGGTTCGTGTACAGAGAAGAAAGACGCCAGGCATGTATGTCTCTTTCTGAAAAGAGTAACACAAATATCGTCCTTATACCTATGCTGTTCTTTGAGATGAGATGCTAAAAATTATACTTCATACTTTAACAATGCCAAACTCTAACCAACTCGTTTGACCCTACTTGAGAAAATTTATACTTAGTCTTCAAAATTAAAGAATAAAAACTGCATCAACCTCAGTTATTTTTGTATCACGAGAAGTGTCCTTACAAAGTACCACTTTTTCAGGCATTTGACAAATTTGGGATACACAGTCACATAATCGATCTTAACTCTAAACCTCCATATCTGGAAAATGTCATGAAGCCATTTCTAAAACTAGGTCCCTGGTTGGAACCCGGGAGAAAATGTGTATACAACGAAAATCAAAGGAAATAATAATAATAATAATAATAATAATAATAATAAATCATTGACATAACTCTGCCAATATTTTTGCAATGCTTAGAGGAGAGTGCGACAATGAAAAGGAAAAGAGAAGACAGTGTTTAACAATGTTTATCAATATTTCGACAATTTGTCTGTCTTCATCAGGTTAAGTTTAGAAATTGCATACAAACAAAAATGAATATATTAGGTTGGTGCAAAAATAATGACGTAATAATGTCGTTTTTTAACGCATTTTTTAACGTCCAAAAACGACATTATTACGTCATTATTTTTGCACCAACCTAATAACAAATATAAGTCGTTGTACAAACATCGCTTATCTAGAGAAAAAGACCGTTTTACAGGTTAATCAATCAACGAACTTATCCTCTCAGTGTTGTATTATTATTATTATTATTATTATTACTACTACTACTACTACTACTACTACTACTACTACTACTACTACTACTAATAATAATAATAATAATAATAATAAACAAAATGATTGATTTAGAATTTAGTGAAGAACCCTATTTAAGAAAAGGAGAAGAAAAGAAGAAAAGAACACAGTTTTCGACAATGCATAGTGAAATATCTAAATAGTGTTGAGCCTTTTCAAAACCTCTGTTTTTTTCTCTAGTTTTTCTTTTCTGAATCTCGCTCTTCTCTAAGTGCCAATAATAATAATAATAATAATAATAATAATAATAATAATAATAAATTAGAGAGAGGCGAAAAATATGTTTCAACGGAAACAAATGGAATGCATCGCTTGGTGGATATTGCCTTAGCTAACCACTTTAATTAAGAAACCCGCTATTTTCTCAAAAATATTATGTCCCAAAGTATTTATTTTTTCTGGGATAAGCAAATGTTGGTCGTTTAAGTTTCAGCCCGCAATCGTATATGATCTGAATATGGTTTGAAGCGTGACACTAACATTCCCCACATAATACGTAATCCAATATTATTGTCTTCTAAACGAAACGGCTGTTGCCACTTACGAAGCGCTGCAGTATTTTGAAGTGCATGCTTATTTTAATATGAAAAGCCTCTCCAACCCTTTACTGTAATAATCACCGAGCGAAAATGAGACATATTTCAATATTGTCGCGGCGAACACGTGACCCGGACGCTCATCTTCTTCGGTAAATTTGGCGGCAATCCAAAGTCGGTAACGTTGCTGGAATTGACTCAAAGACGAAATTGAGAGGCGCGCTAACAGTTGCGAAGTGTGACGATCTCTGGTAATGACTTCAATCCACAATATATCAAAGCACTGACCTGTCGCCTGGATATCACAGGGTAGGGAGTAAACGAGTTGAACAGACGCTAAATAACACTTTCCCCACAGCGCGTTGCCTTGCCCCACCGCGCTCTTTCTTTTGCTCTTTGTTGGCGTCGGCCTCACTTCATAAACAGTCTCGATACAATGAGACAAGGACACTGCAGAATGTAATCTGTTATCTGTGCCGAGGAAAAGGGCGGAGAGGAGACAATACTGTAGAATTTCTAAAGGAATAAAGTGAACTAAAGAGAGGATATCGGTTCTGTAACTTTGCCCCTTCCATGAAAAGGAAACTGACAGATGTTGATGAAGTGTCCGAGGACTGGACGTTGCTGATATGAAAAGTTTTACGCATACATACAACAATTAATAACTCATAAAATTTCGTACTTACCCGGTCACAGACCCGTAATCGTACACATTGCATAACCCACTCGTTTGTATTCAGATCATAATCGCAGTTTCAAACACTGACGTTAATCTTCCTCTGGGGATTCATTATTCATGAGTTTTACGAATAGGAAAAACAGTGTGCTGTGTCTGTTAAGCAGACATGGCATCGACAAATCGAAATAGAGCAAATAAAAGCTAATCTGACAAGGATAAATCTAATTAGACGAAATGGCATTTCGACTTCAGCCACTTACCCTCCGCCATTAAGAGGACTTCCTCTGCAATCTTTCCATATATATATATTATAGGCATTTATCCTGAGGAACTTGACAACTTGACAACTTGACTCCAGACTTAAGTACATATAAATTTAAAACAGCTAGCTAGTACGATCACCAATGTTAAGTAAGGTCAAACCTGGTCATTGTCTGAATGAGTAACCGCTTTTGAATACCAGGTGCTGTAAACTTGGATATGTGGATGATGCAATGGCTAATGGTTCGGAATTGGAGATTGGTGTGCCGAGTTCTAATTCCAGCCGTATTACATTATCTTCACTTACGCCCAAATATCCTGTAAAAATATAGAAATCGCTCTCTTCTCCCCCAGATATAGGTTAATTAGTAAGACATGTGTAAACAAATCATTATACCTCCTCCAAGATTTTTAGAGTCTTAAATATTTCTGGCTTTGAATAAGCCGAAAGAGGTTCATTTAGGCCAGTTGATGGGGTAATTATATATATATATATATATATATATATATATATATGTGTGTGTGTGTGTGTGTGTGTGTTTGTTTGTGTGTGTGTGAAATATATATATGTATATAAATATAAATATTTATATATCATATATGCGCGGTACGTATTGGAAAGCGCTCAATATCAGTGATAGAGCTAACAAATTTAGTTGGATTTATGTGAGTTTGTGACCCTGGGTTTCATGCTATTTGCGATCGTCAGGCAAATTGTCTCATGATCGCAAATAATGTGAAACCTAGGGTCACATACTCACGACAATCTAACTATATATATATATATATATATATATATATATATATATATATATATATATATATATCATACAATTGGAATTACGATAAAATTAGTTAATGACCATTTTCAGCTATGATTTTTAAATTTAAAATTCGCAGGATTTTTCAAACTGCTTATGGTGTCAGTTTGTAGAAATGGGCGACTGACTAATAGTCGGTTTGTAGAATAGTCATAAACTAATGGTATCTTAATTCTAATTGTACGAAAGTTTTTGCTCTGTTTAATGACAGTAAATATTGAGCGGTCTTTGTTAGTCAGTTTTAGCATTTAATATCTATTATTTCACATTCTATATTGTGTTAATAAGAATGGCTTGTATTATACCAACGGATTACTACATATATATATATATATATATATATATATATATATATATATATATATATATATATATATATATATATATATATATATATTCAGGCAGGTTTCGTTAAATAATTTAGATAAATTGTGTCTACTTATTTTCGATTAGATTCTTTCATATCCGTAAACTTTTTTTGTGCGGTTGTTAAAAGTTGAGAGGAATATACCACGTTGACTCATATTGTATTTATTCCGGGTACTTTCGACATAGCATAATGTCATCATCAGGGTATTGTTAAATATAGAGTAAGTATTTAGTGTCCATGGTTGTGAAGGATAGAAATTGTTGCGTTTTTCCGAAGATTACTATTTTTATATGTGGAGTCACGAACGCAGTGTCATCGCCGCTTGACAGACACCGTTTAAGGGGAGGTAACCAGGTATGCTGTAGAAAATTTCCGGGCATGAGTAGTTGCTAGATATTGGAATAATTATTATTGACCAAGCGCTAACATTTAAAGAATATCTATTGTACACATTTTAAAATGCTTGTGGAGTATTCGTAATAAGGATGGTTTTAATTTTTTTATATGAATAGCTTCGAGAATATTTAGTTTGTTTTTATTCTTTTCTTGGAAAAGTAGGAAGGTATTTTCGACGAGAATCTTTCTGTATTGCGAGTGTGGACAGGTATGTTGCTGCAAGGGTTTACAAATATTGGAAGTCTTCTTCAGTTGAAGGCAGCCTACGTGAAAGCATTGTTGTCGTGTGTCCAACATAGATATTATTTTTATCGGTGGAGATGCATTCTCCCAGAGGGCATTTAAATTTATAAATGAGGTTTGTTTTCTGCAACTCGCAAGTGGCTTGGGAAGAATTATTACGAATGATTTTATTAGATATAGTAAATTCAGTGTAGTATAGAGTTTTATTTTTCCACTGGGGCCCATGATAGCTGTATTAGTTTTTAGGATATTTTTGTCTTGTTTATAATTAGCATATCAAAAATGATTTGGGTTTAGTTGGAAGAGTATTATCTTCTATATATTTTGTATAGAAGTCTCTGATGGAGCATCTTATTTGCTGTCAACAATGTAGTTGGGGAAGTTATTATTGATGAGTGTTTGTTTTATGTTTTAAGTTGCTGTAGAAGATCTCTTTTGTGGATGAATTAGTTTTTGCAAGGTTTATTAGGTTTTTTATAATAGCTATTTTATGGTAATTTGGGCATTCGATTTTATATTTAAGAGTACAAGAATTTACACTGGTAGGATTTTTATATGGAGCGATGGTGAACTTATTGGCGTTAATGACTATATCAAAAAAAGGAATTTTGTTACTAGTATAGAGTTCATATGTAAATAAAAGGACGAAGTTGTCTTGGAACTGTTTTTGGAGTTTACATATTACTAATATTTGACTAATTAAAGGATATCGTCTACTGTAGATGGAGGGTTTTTTAAACTTGCTAAAAATGTTATTTTCGAGATTGGACATGTAGAAATTGATAAAGGTTGGACCAAGAACTGAAACAATAGAGACGCCATAACGTTGTATATATATATATATATATATATATATATATATATATATATATGCTGTTGTTATGATCGGTAGTGCAGGTAGGCAGTATAATATATTAGGTTGGTGCAAAAATAATGACGTAATAATGTCGTTTTTCATGTAATTTTAACGTCAAAAACGAAATTATTACGTCATTATTTTTGTACCAACCTAATAACACACAAACACACACACACATATATATATAATATATATGTATCTCTCTCTTTCTCTCTCTCTCTCTCTCTCTCTCTCTATATATATATATATATATATATATATATATATATATATATGTATAATTCCAAGTTTTGAATAAGCAGCTCTAAATAGAGTCTGTCAAAAGGTAGGCTTCTAGCAAAATTGTGCTCCATGCCATAAAAATGATAGAATATTTCAATATTAATTCAATAACAAGGTAGCGCAATGGCTGGTCACTACTTTCAGTTACATGTGCATCTGGCAATCACATGAAACTAAAATAAAGTAGTGGCCAGCCATTTCCTACCTGGTAACTTATTTAATATATATATATATATATATATATATATATATATATATATATATATATATACACACACACATATATATATATATATATATAACTAAAAAGTTGGGACATCATCCTTCCACATTAGCTTGGTTTCAAACATTCGGTGTGTGTGTATATATATATATATATATATATATATATATATATATATATATATATATATATAAGTGAACATTGAAGTCAACAGTCAGAAGTGACTGGTTGTTTCATACTGAACGCAATCATCAGGCACATTTGTGTGATGATCGCAAAACGTGGCCTGATGATTGCGTTTAGCATAAGATAGCCTGTTGCCTGTGTGTGTTGATTTCATTATACATTTTTATATTTACATTCGGTCTGTTTCTGATATTGAGCATTTTATCTCATAAATATAGCATATTTTAAATCTATATCTCTTCACACAATGAGAGAGAGAGAGAGAGAGATAGAGAGAGAGCCACACATATACACATACACATTCCGTTTTTATGTGGTCTGTAGGGAATTTTTGCCCGAGCCTACGGGCTCGGATACCCCACATTAAACTCGGCCTTGTGCCATATCTTGCTGCGTCGGGCAGCGGATAAATAATTATATATATATATATATATATATATATATATATATATATATATATATATATATATATATATATTCTCTTCCTAACCACATGTAAAAATTGAATATTGTCTTAAAACTGCTCAAATTAAAGACGACTTTCCAGTACTCCCTGAACTCACCACATGGACCCAAGTCTCACAAATTTATAACTCTGCATCTTCCTATGTAACTTTGCTAAGAAAGCAGCCTATTCTAAACAACACACAGTTTCCAAATTATGTAATGATACATGTTCTGTTCTTTACATTTCAGTAGAAATCAACCACTCCTCCGAGGTGTTTTTTTCACTATAAATCTTATACAATAAACTCGCAAGACAAATGAAATAAGTATTTTAATTAAAATGTCCAGTCTCTAACTCTTCTCAATAATACGCAGAGATCTATGCAGACTAAGAAACTACTTAGACTTGATCATTAGCATATCCAATCAAACACTCTTGAGGTTCTACAAATCAACTGCGTCAATATAGCCAAGTACAAATTATCAAGAGAAGAACAATCAGTACTATTCAAAGGAATGTCTTTTTGCCTATCCAAGAAGCTGAATCCCGTAGATTTGTCTTACGACTTGGAATATTTTCTCCATAACATCAAATGAAGTAAATGTTCCTCCGCAACAACCACAAACGTTCGATTCGTATATTAGAAGTGCCACTTGGACAAAATTATACAAAACAACCACCATAAAAAAAAACAACAACAGCATTTCAAGGAACTAAAAGCAATGAAATTCCGCAAACAAATGACAAATCATCAAACAAGCTGACAAATGTGGTTCAGTCACCATTATGAACAGATGACAATACATCGTTGAAACAGAAAATCCGCTCAAGAACTAAACTTTTTGCAAAAAATACACACATGATCCCACCAAATATTTCACATTAGAACTCCACACTCTGTTTAGACATTTAGATCAAAGTACACAGACAGCAGTTAAGGCTTTAGTCACGAAAAAATTGTTCAGTTGTTAGATAGATAGACAGACAGACAGACAGATAGATAGATAGATAGATAGATAGATAGATAGATATGAGCTGACATAGATCGATTAATCGATAGATAGTTATGAATAAACATACATAGATGGATAGATATGAACAAAATTTACACATATATATATATATATATATATATATATATATATATATATATATATATATATATATATATTTGTGAAAAACACCATTATATAAAAGTACACATCTTGGACTTTAGTTCCGGAAATCTTTCGTTCAATTGTCGTACATATATATATATATATGTGTGTGTGTGTGTGTATAGTTAAATCTTTGATTTTGAAAAAGTCAGAAGACCAAACGCGTCGGCCAAATCTAAGATTTTTTTCCCAATTGTCATTTTATACCATATATATATATATATATATATATATATATATATATATATATATATCGAGAGAGAGTGAGAGAGAGAGATAGGTATGAACGGAAATTGTTATATATATATAGATAGATATATATAGATATAGATAGATAGATAGATAGATAGGTATGAACAGAAATTTTTATGTACATATATATATATATATATATATATATATATATATATATGTATATATATAGATAAAGATATATATATCTATATATATATATATATACAACATATATATATAGAGATATAGATATATATATCGAGAGAGATAGATAGTTATGAACAGAAATTGTTATATATATATATATATATATATATATATATATATATATATATATAGAGAGAGAGAGAGAGAGAGATTCCGAGTGAGAGAGAGAGAAAGATAGAGAGATAAATAGACATCGATATATAAATGCATTGGGATGAATAGAAACTGATAAATAGCTAGATAGATATGAATAGATTTAGATAAATCGATAATCACTTGAAAGGGATATGTACTTTAAGAAAATGTATGGAAACTTGTTCTTAAATTGATGGCATATATTTTCGCCACTCACAAGAACGTACATCTTCACACATACATAAGCTAATAAAATTGATCTCTCCGGCACAGAAAATCTTAATAGATGTGTTTTAGATCCCCTAATCCCTTGATCGCAATATTTCGTAGCAAATGTCCGAATTGTGCTACCGAACACGAGGAGATGTTGACGAAAAAGACATAACAGATCTATCACATGATTCACTCGAATGCCTGGCGAATACTTACCAAATGCTAAGCGTCTTTGATAAATGGTCTTGCGCAGATTGTTCTGACTCCCAGAGATGTGGTGCTAGATGAAGATCTGACATGTTGTGAGTTTTTTTAAAAAAAACTGAACTGTTTCCGTTTAAGAGAACTTTTTTCGTTTTAGAAAATTCACTTTTCTCTAAATATTCTAAAAATAGCTTTTATCGTTTTAAAATTATAATATATGAAATATCACTTTCTACCAATCTATGTCAGAGTGTATCTAATTTCTATATGAACCTTGTATATCTCAAGGAATATAATAATTTCAACAAACCTTCGATACATGCAAGATATATTGAGGATATTTTCATATAAACGGAAAACGTAGATGAATTAAAACCTCTTAAATAACATTTGAAAGCAATTATGTTCTACCATACACGTATGAACTCAACATTAAAATAGAATCCGTTTCCTGGATGCTCTAGTAAAAGCCAATAACGAGGGTTTTGTACCTTTCTCTAGAGAGTATCTTTTATTGAAGTTTGTATAAGAAAAATACACTACAGTAAAAATTCATTTGCTCCATTTAAATGACGTCATCTTAAGTGACTTGAACTTGGGCCAGAAAAATTTCGAACGTTGGAATCAACCGAAAAATTTGCATAGACATGAATAAAACACAAATATTTGAAGAAATTCGAAAATATTTAGTAAAAAATATAAATAGATTTGAACTTTGGAAAAGTTAGCGATCATACATAACAAGTAATACATACATTTGAAAAAAAGTTAATAAAAAATTGGATAGACCGATCTTTTTGAATAAACATGTTTGAATATAGTGATTTTAGAGGTGGCACAAGGCCGAAAGTATAGGGCAGCCACTTAGGATCGAACCCAATTCTCGGTCGTAATTGATCTAGCAAGACAAGCTTTCTAAACATTACACCACGTCGAGATGCCCATAGATTTTCTAAGCTTAGCTTGGACGTGTCACAAGACCGAATGTAAGAGGCAATAAGTGATGATTGAACTCACTACTTAGCCGTAATTGTTCTAGCGAGACAAGAATGCTAACCATTAAACGACCTCGAGGTGCACTAAACATCCTTGAATATATGAGACATTCGGCGTATTCAACAAAAAAATGAAAAATTGTTTTTCCATTGAAAACTGTTCATTATATAATATCCAAGTATTTTACAAAAAATTAAAACCGATAACACAATATTTCAAGTTCGATTTCGAGTTCTAGTTCGTAACCATATAACGAGGTGAGGTAGCATAAACCGTAAATTTGTCTGCGGTATATCAGTAAATAATTATAATGAATTCATTAAGGTTTTTTGTCTAAAGCATTTCATTTTTGTTCGTATATTAATTTAAAATATTCCTTTTTAAAGGTTTTATTTTGAAATGGACTGAAAGAAAGCGATCAAAAAACAACAATCGAAAAGAGAGGTTACAAAGCGTAAACGAAATAACTCCAGTTTGTTCACCTTAGGAAAGTAAGTATGGCAGCCAAAGTGGAAGTTAGTCTTAGATTTACAATTTCTTACAGCTAACCATGAAAAGAAATATTGATCAAAACTACCTAAAACCTTTAAGCTGTAAAGTTTTTAAATGTTGAAGACCTCCCTCCTTTCAATTACACACATATATATATATATATATATATATATATATATATATGAAGAAAAATATACGGAAAAAACAAACAAAAATCCTAATATGCAATTATGTTGTTTTAATGTTAATATAATGTAAACGTCGGACGTTTCGGTCTAATAGACCATCTTCAGGACATATTCATAAAACATAATTAACATTAGACCATATTCAATTCAACATGAAAAAGACGATGGACATAAGAGCAAGACCAATCCAAACAGATAACTGAAATATTTTATAAGATCAGCGTTCCGTTTAAATATGATCACTTCGTCGTCACGTGGGCGATGTTGTGAAAACGTATCCCTAAAATTTGAGTATTTTGAATGAAAAACGACGTGATCATATTTAAACGGAACGCTGATGTTATATATATATAAACTAGACTAGACTAGGACTTAAAGCACTTGGCGATTTGTTTCGAATTGTTCTGTTTTTTGTTCTTACTTTTTTATTTCCAATTTTTCCCTCCTCTACCAGTTTGTCCTGACATATCTACAAGTTGAGCAATCCGAGGTTTTCCAAATGTGTACTACTATTTATATATATATATATATATATATATATATACCATTCGCCTTTGCATGGAGTATTGCTGCCATATATGGTCTGGGGCACCTTCTGTTTACCTCGGAGTTCTTGACAAGATCCAGAGACGGATATGTAATGTGATTGGCCCTGATCTGGCTTCTCGCCTGCAGCCACTATCTCACAGACGCGCCGTCGCCTCTCTCTGTCTCTTCTACAAATACTTTCATGGCAATTGCTTCGATGAGCTGCTTTCCCTGGGCCCCAGTCTCCATGAATACAAGGCTGGCATCCCGCTCTCACCCTTACACTGTAGAAACTTTAAAATGTAGCCGTCTCTTCTACTCCAATAGCTTCATACCTCGCACATCTCGCCTGTGGAACACCCTTCCCAATTACTGTTTCCCTGATAGCTATAATCTCCAACTATTCAAATGTAATGTCAATCGACATCTCCTGTTACCTTGATCTACACACTATCCTTCCCTTCATCCTTTCTTCTATCACTCCTATTTGCTCTTGCTACAAATCTTCTGCAACCCCACTGCATCCTAGTGGCTTAATGCCTTGCTCGGGGCACTAAGCTTTAATATATATATATATATATATATATATATATATATATATATATATATGAATAATAGCAGAATTTAGTAAATTTGGTGCTTTTGTTTAATAAGCTTTTCGGGAATTAGTTGGAGATTCATCTCCAGCTAAGCTTGTCGAAGTCTTCGCCTTCGGCCAGAGAGGAAACCAGACGAGGCTATGCCGAAGGGCAGAGTCTCATCTGGGGAGATAGACAGCTACCCGACTCCGTGTTTTACGGGGTCTACGGATAATTTTTGCCCGAGCCTATGGGCTCGGATACCAAAGTTAAATTCGGCCTTGTGTCACATCTTGCAGCATAGGGCGGTGGGTAAATATCTTTGTTTAATAAGCGTAATCTGGAATAATAATAAAAAAAAAAGCTTACACTAGTAAGAAGAGAACTCGCTTGTTGTTTTTATTGATTGTTTTTTATGGCTTATCTCCCACCCTTTTCAGTTTGTTTAGAACAAGAAGATGCTTTTAGATTATAAGACTTTATTTAGCTAATAATGATATCGTGATACGAGTCATATTAATTAAGCTATTGGTGGGGCGGGGGTGGAGAAGAGATGGATTTATAGTTTTCCCAATCGTATTTGCGCGAAAGTGAATACAATGAACCCGACTGGAAATGGAACTCGGCTCTTCGATCTCCAAGCGATTTCGCCAAGCGGTAATACATCTAGTTACTGACCAAGATCGAGGTACATTAACTTCGGTGATCTGGCAGGAACCGGATTTTAACGAGAAATGCTCATAAGCCTGAGATCTCGCTTGGTTTGATGCGTCTGCATGGATAACATCTCTCTCTATGTATAATTCTGCTTGTCCTTTCGTTATTTAGTTACTTCCTTAGTTAATACGAACGGACGTTATACTCTTTCAATATTTCATAAAGAAAGAACTATTCCGTTTTGACCGAGTGAAAACACGGAACTGACATATTAGAGAAGCCACTTGGTTTCAGTGAGGAAATGAAAGCAAGAAATAAAGAAGAGAAGATAGAAATGTCTAACGTATGTTTTAAGTGAAATCGAAAAAAGTTGAAAATTTAAAATCATTTCACTAGTCTGGTTTGGTTTGGTTTGTTTTACGGCGTATTAACTGAAATGGGTTATTTAATGCTGACAAAATTTTCATTGTTGGTAATATTTTTTTCCAAATATCTATTTCTGGTAATATGTTTTCCCTCAAAAATCTATTTCTGGTAATAAATTTCATTCCCTGGTAATATTTGTTTTTAAAAAAGGCATTGGTGGTAATATTTTTTTTTACAATAGATTTATGGTATTAAAATATATTAAAACCTATTTTTACACTTTAATAGTGTTTTGACCTCAGTTTAGGGGTTAACTATTTGCCCATAACTGGGACCCTAACAGGTTCTACCACCCCGGGTCAGGGTGAACCTAGGAATCCCACCAATTACGAGGTGGTTCCACGCTTCTCAAGACCTCCCGACCAGAGGCCTTGCTGTTGGACGTAGTTTCTTGTCTTTCCCCGGAAGCGGATGTAGTTTACTGTCATACCCAGGACGGCATTTCACAGGTACACCCTTGCCTATCTATAAATTTATTAATAAAACTGCTATCAACAGAGGTTTTCCGCTAGTAAATATGGAAATAATTAAGCCGCATATCCCTTAGTATCAGGTTAACTGTCACGTTAAAATAAAAATATTAGTTAAAGATATAAATAAAGATATCAGATCTCTCAAATGCGCCATGTCCTTTCAGAACGTAGGCGATCATGGCTCTCTACCTCCATCTATCCCTTGCAGCTTTCAACAAGTTCCTCCTCCAAACCAAGTTCTGTTTCCTTCTCTCTCTTTCCCCCTATTCTTCCCGTGAGTATCAGATTCTTCAGGCCCTTCTTCCTCATTATGTGTCCCAGAAACTTCAGCTGCCTCTTAGGGACATTAAGTATAAGCCTCCTCCTTGAATGCATCCTCACTATGACCTCATCGCTGCTCGGTCCATGATATCCTTATCATCCTTCTGTAGATCCGCATCTCTGGCGCCTCGAGTCTCTTCTTTATCTTTGAGAAAATCGTACAACATTCGCTGCCATAAAGAAGGACAGAGGTCACGTAACAGCTTATTATTCATTTCTTTGTTATCAAGAGATCTTTGAAATCCTCCTGTCTCGAATTACTCTGCTCAGCTTTTGGAATGTGTCCTTGGCCATCCCAATACGTCTACAGATCTCAATGTCGCACTTACCGTCCTTTGTCAAGACGCTTCCCAAATATTTAATCTAAAGCTAACCCGTCTGATTTGGTTTTCTCTGATTAAATGTGCTTGCCGTTTTTTCTGCATCTTCAACGAGGATATTACGCGGGATGTCAACTTGATTTACGACCAAAGATTTCGATTTGATTTATGATAGAGAACAGATCATTTGATCGTCATTATTTCCCGCTTTTAATTATGAAGTAAACTGGCAAATGCTTGCTAATATAAATGCCAAGCGTCTACCAGTCAGGATTTCAAAGCATTAAGTGCGGTGTTTTATGAGAAAAATTACAGATTTCCATAATAATGATTAATATTAATGAGATAACTCGTTTGTTATAAAATATGTTTTCGATATATTCTTTTGACTATTTATTTTATGGTATATAAGACTATCACCCCAAAATGTGTTTTCGATATACTTGTAGCAAGCGACACAAAGTTATCTCCCCTTGGCACAATCCAAAATAGCAATAAATAGGTTTGTTATTATAAAACTCTATGACCGTTGCTTGTGTTTTTGCCAGAAGTCATATAGAGAGAGTGGGTGAGAGAAAGATATAAATTTATTATCGTGTAGGAAGATGGGAGAGGGGGCAATTGTGTATGTTCGTCTCAGGCTGTGGATAAATGGTTACATTTATTAGGTTGGTGCAAAATAATGTCGTTTTCTCATATGGTAAGAAAACGACATTACTTTTGCACCACCATAATATTTCCGCTTTTCATCTCTCTCTTTCCACTTGTCTCTCTCCCTCTTTTCACTTCTCTCTCTCTCTTTCCACCCCTCTCTCTCTCTTTTCCTATCTCTCTTTCCTCCTCTTTGATTGGGTGCGTGCTTATTTATATTTGAGCTTTCTTTAAACAAACATTCTAAATATTACGAAATAGTTTTTTTCCTTATTGAAAAAATAAATTCCACTGTATATGATTTTAAATATTTTTTTGGCATATTAAATATATATTTTCACGTTAATGTGATTTAAAAAAAAACATTTTAAGTGAATAAGATTTAAAAATAAGATTTGTTTATACAGTAAGTATTTTTTTTTTCATTTCAACTTTCTTCAAACAGACAAAATTTTATTGTGGAAATCAACTTCAGTGCTTTATAACCTGAAGTGTCAGTAACCCAACGGGTTGCGGCTAGTCTAGTTAATTATAAATATTAATTATCAGCAGTTACTTGATCTGGGGAGACCCGAAACGAGACATCGTTTGGCTCTAAAGTCGGTCTTGCTCTTTTTGCTCCTTGAAACTATAATAAGAAGACGCACAATTGTCAAGCATTTAACAACCAGACAGATATTTATTTTTCATACGCAGTCTTTTGCAAGTAAATATATGCAAACCTTGTATTAAGAATTTCAACTACACGCACACACAAACACACACACACACACACACACACACACACACATATATATATATATATATATATATATATATATATATATATATATATATATATATATTAAAAATTATTTATTTAAAAATTATAACATAAATATGGTATAAAATCATTACAAAAATAGCCATTTGTTTCCGGTGTCTTATCAAGTGATGATGTTGAATGTAAAATAAATGGTTTTAAAAGTTTCAAATTAACGATCCTTTGCAAGGGGAAAACGTTGTTACAAAGCTAGAATGACCGATCAAAACACAAGTATAGGAAAATTCAAAAAACTTGACAACGAAGTAAGGTTATAATAGCTATTCAAATCTTTAAAATAGGGGTTATATTAAAATAAAAATATTCTAACCAATAAGTATTATAATATATGATAAAATTTGATATTAAAAGTAAAAAATTTTAAAAATACCCATTTTAAAAACTAAATTTAATCTCTATTAAGTTTAAAATTACCGAGGATAAAAGGAAAAATAGATATGTTATTCAATTTATTTCTTCATTGAAATTACGTTAGAATAGACGCTAATATCGACTGGTCTACCCGAAAAAATGTATACATTTTAATCCCAAGTGTGTGAATGAGGTCCTAACCTCTCGTGTAAAACAATACAAATACACTCAGATTATAATACATAAACACCCAGAAATATTTAGATATAGACACACACAAAAAAGTGACGAGGTAGGAAACATCTCCACGGCCCTTTATTAAAAAAAAATAATAATAATGACGTAATAATGTCGTTTTTTGACGTATTTTTTAACGTCAAAAACGACATCATTCCGTCATTATTTTTGCCCCAACATAATATGTTATCATTTTTAAATAAATAATTATATCTGCTCTACTCTGTATTGCGCACTCTTTTAAGAATAGTAATTGTTGGTTATTGGAATTTATTCCGTATACACCAATCATATACTTGAGTATATATATATATATATATATATATATATATATATATATATATATATATATATATATATATACGAGTTGAACTTTTCATGTATTTATGTTATCGTAAATTTCATACACCTTGATCTAGGTCCCATATTATATATTCTCGTACAACATATACTTTCCAATATTTATTTTATGGTATGTGAAAGGATCGCTCTTAAACGTATGTTTTCGATATACTCCTTGGAAGATATATTTTGTATTCTATACAGGTTCCGGAGAAATGCAGTTCAAAAAAAAAAAAAAGGTCGACCGCTTGCGATCGAAAATATTTAGCGGAACGGTTCGGTAACAAGTGCCAACAAGTTCGATACGAAAGTTAACAAAAAAATTCAATGTAATCCAGACAATAATACGAAGGAAACAGACAACATCGCCAGAAGTTTATGGAAATCAGAACGAAAAACTTTTATTTTACAATAATTATCCCGAAAGAGAAAAATACACGAAAAAAGGCTTGCACTAATAATGGTTTTCATAGTGCTATGGGAAATTTTCCAATCTATTTAATATGAAATATTTAACATAAAAAGGCAATGTTTATACTTACATCACTATCAAACACATTTCCATTACAAACAGTGGTAAAGATAATAGATTACTCTGATTATTTTCATATTATTAACTGTTATAATTTTAAACGAGTTTTAGGCGGGTTATAAAATTTGATTTAACCCTTTAAGAAAAAATATGCTTACAACAAATGTAATTTTATTGTTGAACGGAAGACTGTTTCGCACTTGTTGCAATCAGTTGTCATGACGACGCTCGGTTTGTCACTGTTTAATTATCAGTGAGTTGGATGAGGAAGAGATAATGACGTCACCTCTAGTCTGCCTATTAGGCAAGTTTATCAAGCCTCCTGCCGAAAACACCGCATCTCTCTGCCGATCTTTGTCGGAATTCTGTCTAACTCTCTGTGTCCATTTACCCCACTCCCTGGAAACGCGCGAATTTATAAATTTATGCATATCTAAGGCGTCGTAAAGCTCAGAAGACACACGAGAGGACCATATATGGGCAATGTAAACAAATAAGTTACCCCTTCTATTATTTTCCGCGGATCAAACTTTAAAAAAAATTATACAGACATCAATGAAAAAGAAATCGTTGCTCCTATAGTGTCTGGTCTACCTCAATATATCGTCTATCCGCGTGCAGCGAGGAGGTCCACCTTATCGCTCAAACTCACAATGCCATCAGCCAATTGCGAGGTGTTGGTAGTCAGCTGTTTCAATGACATCGTGATCTTTTTTGCTGGAAGTTGATGAGAAAAAATTCCCAAAATATACTCGTGTAATTCCTAGAATATATACGAAGTGTTTTTAAAAAATAAATATATGTATTGTATTTGAGAGCGTGTTTATTTTTTATCTCTAACTTTAATATAAATATAAATAGTATATAGTTATAAAAATGATAAAATAAGGTTTCAATAAATATGTATACACATCAGTCAGTTATGTGCCATGCGTGATACACGCTTAAACGATCATGTATCTTTCGATAGATGATTGATGACGCAGATTTTTTTTTCCGGCAGTAGGTTGCCATTTCTTTCTGCGGTAGAACAGTTGCTATCCAGGTCTATAGAACAAGGTCTAGTCGAGTTATTTATCCACAGCTGGAAGAGAAGAAGAGAATTCATACCTATCCCAACGTTATTAGCACGTAAGTGAATGTAATGGATTCGGCTGGAATTCGAACTCGGCTCTCTGATTCCTCAATCTGACCCATTACTCCACTGTGCAATATAATATAACAGATCGATGCTGCGGTAGACCTCACGCTATAATGAAGTAGACGTCACGCTATAGTAAAACAAAAATCTAGCAAATATGATACTTGTACATTATTTTTTTAAATTTTAAAATAAAGTAGTTTACATCAATGAAATAAAGGTATATAAATAAATGACACATTTTTTAACTTTAATATTAATTTCCAATATATAAAAGTATCGGGCTAAAAAAGTATATTTTTGATATATTCATTCGAAGATAGATGTTATGGCATATAAGTTTATCACGCTGCAGGGTATGTTTTCCATATATACTTGTGAACATAGATGTCATGTTATATAAGCGTATCGCTAAAAAAGAGTATATTTTCAACATATTCTTAGGAAGATATATTTTTGTTATAAAATCGCACATCGCCAAAAATAGGTTTTCGATATATTCTTTAAAATATTTTTTTATATAAACATGTCACGCCAAAAAGTAACCTAACGTAAACAACGACATATTTTTTTTTAATTTTATGAAATGAAATTAAATCCGACATATTTTAATTTATTTATGTTAGGTCACAAAGCAGAGAAGATATGGATGATTCGAAAACCGGCAGAGATGAAAAGCACTATTTCGTACTTTGCTTAACCGGAAGTGGCCAAACGCTTAAGCAACGATGTGCTAAAGACTGTTCCCCATATGGGATACAGGTTCGAATCCTGACAGAGGATGCACATTTTCTGACAAGATTTCTCTAATATTTACGCCAGTAAATGTAATCATCTAAAAATATACAATTTAATTAAATAAACAGAGAATTTACTCGAATATAATTATCCATCTAAAATAACGTTTAAGCAAAACAAATTATATATATATATATATATATATATATATATATATATATATATATATATATATATATATATATATATATATATATATATATATATATATATATATATATATATATATATATATATATATATATATATATATATATATAAAGGCTTAAACACTAATATTCCATGGTCATAATTTATTCCACTGGAATCGTAAATACGATTCCAATGGAATAAATTATGACCTTTTTATTATATCCTTACTCTGTCCTGGACATTGAGTTCTCCCTGGATTCTATCCTCTTAGAATTTCTATTAAAAAATATACATGTATGTACCTATGTATATATATATTTTGCATATGTATGTGCATATTTACAACTAATATTATATATATATATATATATATATATATATATATATATATATATATATATATATATATATATATATATATATATATATGTGTGTGTGTATATATACATATGATGGACTCTCCCGTCGAGTTCCGACTACCATGAACTAATTATCTTCATGCCTATAAAGGGCATGCCATTTGAGACCGACTTTAAAATTGCACAAAAGACCACAAACAGTACGCCAGAAGGCATTGCATCCAAGTGCAGTAGGAACACTGTTAGATGTCATATTTTTCTTTCTCGTTTCATGTAGTCGACAGGTGGCTACTTCTCAGTGCAGCTTTATCAATGTTCTACTTCTTTAGCTCCAGTGCGACCAAAGCTGTTTTTCTTTCTGGTGCTGAGTTTTTGCCCTGGAGAGTTTGTACATTAGATCTGTTAACAAATTTTTATGTTTAATAAGAGATCCCCTTTTGTGGCCAACCGAATTAATTGCATTTAATTTATTTCCTTAATACTAATATTCCATAATCAATTATTTATCTACATGTTAAATATATAATAATAATAATAATAATAATAATAATAATAATAATAATAATAATAATGATAATAATGATAATAATAATAATAATATTAATAATGATAACAATAATAATAATGATAATAATAATAATGGATTCTCCCGTCGGTTTCGACGTACGAGGACCTGACAGCTTAGTTAATTCAGTTATGTAATTTTGTGTGATAATTTTAAGTGACATTTAAGATCCGTTAGTGAATTACAAAGGAGGCCACATATGGAGCAAAAGTGAGGATTGCGAGATGAGATCTCTATTAGATTGGCTGACCTTTTAGATCATGTTCTCGCTTCTTGAAGATGATTCAGACAAGCAGATTGAAGACTGATGAGTCCACTAAAACACGTTGATCTCCATTCTACCCGCTCCAAGTCTAAGTGCTCAAGGATGTTATGTGGTATATTGACAGCTGATAAGTTGTTTTCAGCTTGTCTTTGTGTCTGAGCCATGATCCTTTAGCCCTGATCTAACTTGATGTATATTAAGATCTTGGGTATCCTGTCATGAGACATTCTCAAGACATAACCACTTCACCGTAACTGAGACTGTATGAGAAAAGTCTCGATTCCTCCAATATTACACTTGTTAAACAGGTATACGTTAGATGTCATGTCTTGAATGTTAACTCCACAGATTGCAGGCAGACAGCTTTTATGAAAAACATACCTTGGCGTATATGGTACCTCTATGGAGTCCATGATTTTGAGCCGTACAAAAGGATGCCAAGTACAACAGCTCTGTAAATTTTAGTATCCAGTCGAATGCCCCGCTCATTCCACAAGCGATGGCGAAATTTGCCAAAAGCACTGGTAGCCTTAGCAATCCGATGCATGATTTCATCATCTAAAGTTCTATTGTAGTTGACTTTGCTAGCAAGATAGGTGAAAGACTTTACATAGCTCAGGTCTTTGTCTTCTACTTTCAATGGTCTCTGGAAATTTGTAGACTGATGTTTTTTGTTTCTCACCACAGGATTGCTTCCGAGTAGGACAAGGTTGGTGCACAACTTCAGTTTTCTTTATGCTAAGTGTAAGACCAATGGCTTTACATGCAGCAGAGGAACGATTTATTAGATTTTGGGCTTTCCTCAAAGGATGTCACTACAAGAGCAGCAGCATCAACAAACAGCAAATCATGAATAATTTACGTACGAAGGACGGTCTTGGCTTTGAAGCTCTGATGATTGAAGAGACCACCAGTTGTTCGAAACTGAAACTTGACGCCACTCTCTGTGTCTGCAAATACATATTTCAGCATTACTGAGAAGAAGTGGGTAAAAAAGACAGGGGTCATGACACAATCCTTGCTTGGTGCCATTTGCGACATCAAAGGATTCTGACAACATACCATCAGACACGACATTAGCTATCATTCCTTCATGAAAGGAGATGATGACATTTAGCATGTTTTCAGGGATCCCAATTTTCCTCAAATCTTGCCAAAGAGCCTCGATTCAAATTATTATGCGGAGAAATTAGGCGAACAATCTGTGAGTTGACAGCGCCATTTGGAAAGACGCTCGCTACACAATCCAAAATTGAATACAGCGACCAACTGCGTACCTATGCATGCAACGACACATGGATGCGCATATACGCCCCGTCCCAGACTGTTCATATGTGTTTGTTTGAGCTGAAATGCGTGAACGTTCGTGTACGTATGTCTGCGTACATATGAATGCCGTTCCGACGATAATTTTTCTTTCGGCTATCATAAAACACAGATACACACAACTATAAATAATCACTTTGTCTGACGATAGCAAAGAGCGTGAAACCCAGAGTCACAAACTCACATCAATCCAACTATATAGGTTAGTACTATCACTGCTATTGAGCCGTTTACCGCGTATATATAATATATAAATAATATATATATAAAAATTGCATATACATATATATATATATATATATATATATATATATATATATATATATATATATATATATATATATATATATATATGCATACACCTTTTACATAAATATATTATTAGGAACCCACCTTCTCCTTCCTTCCTGTTCTCCAAACTTATCGATAACGGAGGTAGAGGAGGGTCGTAATTTGTGATATTTTATTTTTTTAACAATTTACATTTTTTTTGTAAAATATATTTCTTTCTCAAAGGTCTCTTTCCGATTGATCAGACACGGCCGGGCGGAATCGATTAAGGAACAAGCACGATAGGCGACAAACAACAATGGAGACAGGAAATATAAATTTATTAACAAACATGGGATCGTAGAAAAGATAAAAATAAAAAAAAACGGGCAAAACAAAAATGACGATATGTCAAGACTAAACACTTAAACATTGTGGACAAAATAGTAGGAGGAGAGCATCCTTTCAGAAAGGTAGAATAAAAATCAGCGTATGGCCTTGTGCCATACTGCCATGAATTTATAGAACATATGCTATAGCTCCACGTATTCACAAAACATCAACATTTTAAGACAATGTGGAAAGAAACATATAATAAAAGGATTCCATGCTAAATTTGCATGACAGTCAAAATACGAAAAAGACGTACATTT
This sequence comes from Acanthosepion lycidas, assembly GCA_963932145.1. Taxonomy (NCBI): domain Eukaryota; kingdom Metazoa; phylum Mollusca; class Cephalopoda; order Sepiida; family Sepiidae; genus Acanthosepion; species Acanthosepion lycidas. The sequence goes on along the minus strand of OZ010607.1, from coordinate 41,203,484 downwards.
AAACAAAACGGAGTACAAGAAAAATAAACTTAACTCAGAATAATAAAGTCCTTTTTCACTAATAATGTATCTTAGTCTTATCTTTTTCTTTTTCTTTTTTCCTTTTCTATTTCTTTTTATCAGTGTCTCTTTTTGAGGTATTTTCTTACTTTTTCTCTTTCTTTTCCTCTTCTAGGGGTTCGGCTGATGATGAAGCAGAAAATACGTTCTCTCTCTCATTCGTCTTGATATGACAGCATTCTCGCTCGAAAAGATCTGTTCTTTCTTTCTTTCTTTCTTTCTTTTCTTTTCTTTTCCCTGTCTTTGTTTAACGGCTTGGTGACAGTTGAAACTACTTCCTTTCTCTTCGATATAGCAGCGTTCCGTCTACGTCGTCAAAACGGGTGCGTCCATTCGACTGGGAGACCAATTCTTCTCATAATTTTGCAAACACATCTTTTCAGTCCGTATACTAAAACATTTGCCAAACGTCCGTCCAGCGCGCAGGCTTGGACGAAGACTAACTTTTCGTTTCACTATTCGTTTCCGTTTTCTTCTTGTCACGTGGTCAATTTTCAAAATACTAACTTTTTCCCATTATGGGTGGAATGGGGTCATCGACACCCTCTCTTATCTTCAGGATCAGAGAAAGTTTAGTTTAAAATGTTTCAACCTATCCCAACCGGAACCTATCCGCGTAGATAATTGCTGTCAACACCTTGACCAAAAGAGTAGAAAAGGGGACACTCTGGTCAATCATTGACGCCACGAATTCTTTGAGTTTACTATCTTTGCATTTGCTGCAAGTACTGGGCTCTTTATTTTAGAATGCTTCTAAAATACACGCAATGGTATATATTTTTATAACAAATTTAGATCGCGGTTCTTAAATATATATATATATATATATATATATATATATATATATATATATATATATATATATATATATATATGTGTGTGTGTGTGTGTGTGTGTGTGTGTATAAGTATAGGCTTCGTGTATATGGAATAAATTCCAATCGACAAAAAATGCTATTCTTAAAAGAGTGCTCAATACAGAGTAGAGTAAATATAATTTATTCAAAAATTATAATATAAATATGTAATAGAATAACTACAAAAATAGCCATTTTGTTACAACAGTTCTGTCTCATATCACGTGGCGATGATAAGACACCAGAACTGTTGAAACAAAATGGCTATTTTTTAATGATTTTATAACATATTTATGTTATAATTTTCGAATATATATATATATATATATATATATATATATATATTGAACAATAAAAATATTAAAAATTCAAATCTTCAGACACACTGGATTGTAGATTAATATCCTTTCGTTTTTATTATTATTATTTCATGTAGATTCCTCGACTAGTTTCGGACAACATGGCCATCATCAGGAGAGAAAAAATTTCTGCTTGCTGGCAGAAGTGAACTACAGAATATATATATATATATATATATATATATATATATATATATATATATATATATATATATATATATATTAATCACTTCACGCCTAAGAAAGGAAATTATACCGCATAGGGCCACTCAGAGTGAAAGAGAATGAAAAGGCTTTAGAAGGAACTGGAAACTTAGTGCTATAAGGAAATAAGTGATAAACGCCTAGACTTGTTCAAAGAACCGGAGAGGGTATGAACCGAGCGACAGACGAATTAATCTCCTTAAGACCAAACATTAGAGTTTCGGTAGGCGTAAATTTGGTCGATCTGAAAATATTTAACAAATATTGGAAAAACGCTTAAAGTGCCTTCCTTATATGCAACATTATTCGTGTGAGACAGACATTGAATAAGTTCACCGTTAACAAGATTCCTTTTATCGTCTGAATGACAATGTGTACGGATCAGATAAGAGTGATTATCGACGCATATCAAAGAACTTAGAGACAACATGAAAGAAAAATTTGCTTAGCATAAGGAAAATAAATCCGGCCATTTGATGGGAGGTCTTTCTTCGCACTGCGCGTAAGAAGACAACAAATCTTGCTCATTAAATTAAACCAGACCAACTGGCTATTAAACGAGCCGAAAATTCGTGTCGGCCATGTAAGTTTACTGATTTGGCGTGCATATTACAGTTTTTGTTTTGTTTTTTTTTTGTTTTTTTTGTTTTTTGTTTTTTTGGTGTTGGTGGTGGGGGGAATTTGTTTTTTTGCTTTATGAGAATAAATGCGCTTAAAGGGTTTTGCGCGCGACTTGCGTAGTTCCCATCTTTTTTAACTGAGAATGAGGTGTTTGTTTCATTCTATTTTGAACTCTAAGCCGATTTAGAAAAGAAAACAACAAGAACAGAATCTCGTAAAAATATGGGGAAACAATAATAAATCGAAGCAGGCTGACTTGCGTAATGTCGGATTTCTTATTCACAACAGGTCAGAGGCAAAGCAGGGGCCATTTTAGAGCGAATTTTATTTTTACTTCTTCGGTAGTGGCAGATTTCGCTTAATATATTTTTGAATTGCAGTTATTTATTAGGTTGGTGCAAAAATAATGACATAACAATGTCGTTTTTTGACGTATTTTTTAACGTCAAAAAACGACATTATCACGTCATTATTTTTGCACCAAACTAATACCTTCGTCGTCGTGTGATGGTTCGCAGATTTGTCTCGCTTGATTAGCTACGATTAAATTGTGAGTTCGATCCTCACTAGGTTCTCCATTCTTTCAGCATTGTGTAGCATCACAGTATAGAAAATCATTTGTCGACATGATGTAATGCTTAGCACGCTTGTCTCGTTAGATCAATTACGACTGTGTCGTGATTTCGGTCCTCAGTGAGTGGTCCTTATTTTTGGCCTGATTCCACATCTAAGCTACGCTTAGTAAATCGCCATTTTGTTTCGAAGAAAAGAAAAAAAAAAAACGAAGTAAAAATAAGCATTCTTTTTACAGATATGTTTGTTAAAAAATGAGTTTCTATTTTTTTCATATATCCACATACTCACTCGCGTCTCGTAGACTACCCCGTGGCGTATTATGATTATTTACATTATTCGGACTGTTATCCTCATTTTTATCGCAATATTCACTACGTGTTAGCGGTTGTATGCTCTAAAATGGTTTGCGCGCAATTTCACGACAAGGAAACGCCATTCCACTTACATAGTAGCAACCCTCCGACAATCCCTCCATATTCCGTAAGTTCCACTCGAGTAGCTCCTCTCACGATCCACTGACCTGAGAAAACCAACTCCTAACAGGATGTTTCACCGATCACTACAATCTTGACCTGTTCAAGGCTAGGGTTACCTCCCAATCCTGTATCTACAAATAGCTTCCTAACCTAACCCTCTATCCTGAGTGACTTCAGGCGTTGTAATGCGCGAACCCTACTTTAAAAGAAGGAGAATTTTTGTCTTGTCACTATTTATCTTACTCAGATATAAATCCACTCTTCGTCCGCACATTAAATACTGCTGCTATATTTAGTCATCCGAGCGTGCTGTATATCTCGATATCATCGACAAAATCCAAAAAGGGTCTGTTATGTTATCGGTCCTGATCTGGCATCGCGGCTTCAGTCACTTTAGCAACACCGATATGTGGCTTCTCTGTGTTTGTAAATATTTTCATGACAATTGTTCTGATGAGCCTTCCTCGTTGGTACCTGGACCGCGCGAATTTTAGCGTACCACTGTGTTGGTCTATACATCGCATAGTTTTACAGTTGAACTAAAAAATGTAATTGCAACGTCAGTTGTCACCTTCAGTTCTTTTATTGTCTTTTCTCCTCACTAAAGTCTCATCATTTTCTTTCACTCCCAGTAAACTCTTGCGACTTACTGGCATTATGGCCTTGCTTTTGGGGGAGGGAATGAAAAAATACGTTTCAAGTATTAAACATATAGATAGATCAATAGATTAGGTACTATCTATCTGATTGTTTGCATATGTATATCTACATAGATATGCACATATAAATAGCCTCTACCTATAAATAGACATCTATACATGGTGAGATGGTTAACTGTCGTGTAAATTACGCAAAAAGGAAGATAACACTGACATATAATTTTAACAGGTATAATTAGCAAAATTGGTCAAAGATATCTTGAAATACTAAATAATAAATTTATTCTAAAAAGTCGCCATTGGCTTCAACCAAGGTCTCCAGCCGGATTTGGAATCGCCTTCATCTCTGGTCTCCTTGATTAAGTTGGTGAATGCTGCCATAATCCTTGCCTTCAATTCATATTTGGTGTTAAAGGAAGTTTGTTGGTCTCTGGCTCAACTGCATTCCACATATATTAGGTTGTCCCAAAAGTTCGTAATCCAGCACAATCGAGACAAGTGATGGGTTCAGAAAGGGCAAGAGACACCGTCGGTTCCAAAACAAGATCGATTCGGCAAGAAAGTCATGTTGTGCGTTTGGCGGAACTTTGAAGGAATCCTGCATTTTGAGTTGGTTCCGAATGGTCGTGCCATCAGTGCCGAACTTTACTGTCAGCAACTGGAGCGGGTCTACGAAAAGTGGAAGCAAAAGTACCCGGCTCTGATCAACCGAAAGCGCGATTTGATGCAGCAGGACAATGCCAAGCCACACATCGCCAGGAAGACCAAAGACAAGTTTGAAGAGCTGGACGGCGTTGAGGTTCTGCCACATCCAGCCAACAGTCCTGACTGTGCTCCGTCAGATTACGGCCTTTTCCGCTCAATGCAACACTTTCTGAAGGGCCGCCGATTCGACTCGTTTGATGAAGTCGAGGAAGTGTGTCAAGAATTCTTTGATTCGAAGCCGGTTGAATGGTACTTTCACCAGATCTGAAAGCTTGCATATCTATGGCAGAAAGTCTTGGAAAATGATGGTCTTTATTTTGAGGAATAATTTTTGTTATTACTTGGTGAGTAAAATTTAAATTTTTTGAAAGTATTTACGAACTTTTGGGACAACCTAATATTAATCAAAAGGTTTTAAGTCTGGGGAGTTAGGTGGTCAGATGCAAGGGGTGATGTGGACGCAGAAATTGTCTTACAGCCATGACTGGGTTTTCCTGCTTTTCTGGCATGGTGTAAAATCCTATTGCCAGACATAGCGTCTTCCAGCAGCCACTCTTTTCATTTAGGTCTCCGTGTTGAGTCCGAGGCCTTATGTGAATATGATTCGAAGCATAACTTCGCCATCACTATTAATCAGTCCAAACACCTTCGTAATCTACATTAGACTCAGTCAACTCTTTTTGAATTCTCTGCACTGTACACAGATTGACACCCAAATATTATTTCGGCTAGTGAAGACCCATTTCCAAGCAGATACTAGACCAGCACGGGGAGGAATTATTTCCGTACTGACCAAATGACAACAGAATAGAAAGAGAACAGCAAGAATGGAATTCAGAGGTAAATTCGAAATTAAAAGAAGAAAACGAGTAAAGGAACATCTGAGAAAGGTACAATAGGGATGGGTGAAATCCATTATCAGTCGATTAGTAA
>OZ010607.1:41170535-41190535 GCA_963932145.1 Acanthosepion lycidas | reverse complement strand
AAATTTGTGGGCAAGGGTTTCAAATTGTTAGTTTTATTTTGCAATACAGTGTAACCTGGATATAAGAGACCCGAATATAAGAGAAACCCGGATATAAGAGAGATTTTATCTGGTCCCAAATTAGACTCATACTTACCTAAACAAAATAGACTAAACCCGGATATAAGAGAAACCCGGATATAAAAGAAACCCGGATATTAAGAGAGATTTTAGCTGGTCCCAAATTAGAGCCATACTTACCTAAACAAAATAGACCAAACCCGGATATAAGAGAATTCTTCTCCGGTCCCGACAACTCTCTTATATCCGGGTTACACTGTATTTATTATTAGAATTTATTATGCATAGATTATTATTTTTTTATTATTTAACATATAAACAATTGTTCTAACAACAACAATACAACAAAATCAACAACAACAATAACAATAGCAACAACAACAACAATAATAATAATAATAATAATAATAATAATAATAATATATTTTATATTCCTTAAAAGAAAATCTCACAAAAAGAACATTAAATAAATGGTCTAGGGAAAAGTATATTGAAGTAACGACAGCATTTTACGCATCTTTAATCAATCCAAGAAAAACGACCAAAGCCGCCTATAATATAAAGCGAGAAAAAAAAATCTATCCTTCAAACAGACTAAACATCGATGCCAACAAACTAACCAAAATCAAGCATGGCACCATCAGAAAAAAAAGAATACCTGACACAGAAATCGAAAGCATCAGAGAAAGCATCAAAAATAGATTAAACGTTAACATCGAAGGTCTCAACCCAGAGGAGACACATGGAGAGGAACAAATAGAAAAAAAATTGTAATAATCCCTCTGAGGTACACAAGCAAATAGAGGAAGATAATGATCAATATCAGAGAGAAACAGAGATGACACAAAATCCGATATAAATGGGAGAATATAAAGCGAACGCCTTTCGAGGAAAAGCCAACAATTCCAAATGTAAGAAAGAACCGTCAAGTGAGGGAAGACATCAGCATTTCTAACTAAACAACTAGTAACATTATGAACGAAATGGAAAGACCGATGAACCTGACAGAAATTAACTATCTTATATATGCGGGCCCGGCAATGATCGCAGAGACAGTAGGTGGAAAAGTAAAAACACAAAATAAACAAAAAAGAAAAATGCCAGAAAGGAAAGAAAAAACGAAATAAACTGCGGGGACAATTGTTACTTCTGAGTGAAGTAGAAATGGCTCCACAATGAAAGAAAGAAAAAGGAGACAACTGAAATGAGGCATTGGCATAATGAATAAGACTGACGTACCAAAAGTTAAAGAGCATCTGAAGCGACATATTCAAGCGAAGGAACAGATAATCAGACACTATGAAAAAAGAAACAGATTCTTCTGATAAAAAAAAAATCTTCAAAGAAGATGCCAAGAAACTATATCGAGAATTGGTAAAAATAAAACAGAGATGAATGATGAATGACCCACCTAATATCCAGGAAGTTGAGAAGTTCTGATGTAAGATGTGTGGAAAAGGCAAAAGGCACAATGAAAGAACCACAGGGAATAAGCAACAAGAACAATTTATGGAAAAGTAACATAGAAATTTCCTTATGGCATTAGGAAAGTGAATGAATCCGAAATGCCAGTTCAGGACCATTAATATTGCAGATTCTTCTTTGGATTTTATCAAGAATCACTAAATATATAATAGGAGAATCAGATCATACCTAGCAGCAATATTCAAAGCAAAGACGAAAGCAGACCTAGCAATTGATTCAATATACTCTTTCCACTTCATGTCAGCGGGACTGTTTGTCCGAGAAAAGCGCAATAAGTCAGTGTCCTTGAGGTGAAGCTCAGCAATGCTGATAGAAGTTAAAATGAATTCTCTCAGACAATTAAAAGAAATCAGTTTCCTTTTAGATGTGATAGATTAAATTTAATATTCCATACAAGCAAAGTAATTGGGTGTATTTCAAACCGAACTTTAATTAAATTGAATCATTTTTTTCTTGTCGCTCAAACTTATACAATCGTCTATATTGACAAATCTTTCAATACAAGTCTCTTTATTAAAAACATCACTGTCACATGAAACATAATTTTCTGAAACGATTATCTGGAGACATATTTTGAATTAAAGTTTAAATAATCGGAATTAAACAAATAAGACATAATATACACTATCGCAAAAAAAGCATCTTTTTTAACACTTAAACGCGGAGGGGATACTGTGATTTATTGACAGTTTGATATTTAGAAAATATCAATAAGCGGTAGAAAACTAAAAAAAACAAAATTATGCATAGAATTTCAGAACCTGTTTTTTTTATATAATCTTAAAAAGTTATTAAAATATTCAAGACAATCTAATATTTTATTGATTTTTAAATAATTTGGCTTTATAGAACGTTTTACAAAGACCTTGAGAAATTGATAAAAATTCCAATGTATTTTAACCTCATTTATTTTATGATAATGTCATATACGAACGTCTTTATTTACAAAAATGGACGCGTTTGTACACACAAAAAATATTTTTAAAATACTGGGGATCATGAAAATGTAGCAACCTTTTCCATTTATAATTATTAAGTATACTTTCCATTGTAATGACGATATCACTTTACTGCTAAATATAGAATTCCAAAATGTCTTATAAACTTATTAATTATTCCGATTACATTAACACAACAGCGATAACTATTATCGTAAAAAAAAATGATCATTCAGAGAGATTTTTTTCATTAGACAATAATGTTCATAATATATTGTATTCATAAAGGCAATTCAAAGCTTTCCTAATTAAATAATATCTTAGTTTTATTGGATCTTTATTTTATGAGTCAGATCAACGATTCTCTAATTTCGGGCCATGTTTGACAAAATAAATGATGATATAAATTCTCCGAGCACTTGTCCTTATAACAAATATCGATATTAATTGATACAAATATATGCTTTCGAAATTTCATAAAATTTAATGAGTGGAGGAGGGGCTGATAACAGATGTAAAACAATATTACTTTTTCAAAGAGCTTCTTAAATTGAAAAGTTTAAATGATAATTTAATTTATTTCTGAATAAAAGTTTAATGTTTCAAAACGATGATAACATGGCATCGCTGGGTAAAGTCATTTCGAGACTGTCGTCATCGGCTAGAGACAAGGTTAAGCTCGATGGAATCAAACGTCACGTGTCCGTGACCGGGGTGATATTTCTGTTGGAGGACTTCGGTTGTCGTGTGGCCTGGAGATGAATGGACTGAGCCGGGTCAATTTTGTCCAAGACACGGTATGCTCCAATGAATGCATAACGAGGCAAACAGAAAGAGCATGATAAGTGCTCAGTTTCGCAGTGGTTGTTAGATCTGATGATGGCTACTCACTTGCTAAATGTCGTTATATCCACCTCAGCTCGAAATTGAGATTTAACCATTTGTGAACATATAAGCCATAGTAAATATTAAAACAGCTTAAACTTCTGTAAGTTGTGTTTGTTCAATAAAAGTTACTTTTTCCCCACGTCATATATATATATATATATATATATATATATATATATATATATATATATAAGCGAAAAAAAATATTTTAAATCAATTGATTTATAATATTAATGCTCTGCAAATTTACATTGAGCACTATTTTGTAAAAATAAAAATATCTATAAGAACACCGGATTATATATCTTACTGTTCTTTCTTTATATATATATATATATATATATATATATATATATATATATATATATTTATTTATTTATATATACATATATATATATATATATATATATATATATATATATATATATGTGTATATATATATATATATATATATATATATATATATATGTGTGTGTGTGTGTGTGTGTGTGTGTGTATACACACACATACACGTATACATATATCTGTACACAAACACACACATGTATATATATTGTGTATTTGGCAACATTCCGTCTTTTATACACGTTTCGTTCAAGACGACTGACAAGGTGCCGCGATTAAGTTTTTTAATTTAATTTTTATTGTGCTTCTACAAGCGTTTTCTTTTCTGGACGCAAACTGTCCAAACGTTGTGCATGACTGAGCGCTTTCGGCTTTTCTCTTAACTATTATCAAGTGTGATTTTTATTTTTTTTTAATTTAACTGAATGTGTGAGCTTTTTATGTATGTTTCCGAATTTATACGAATGTTTTATTTTCCTAACGCAGTTAGCAATTTGGGGACATATTCGTAGTTAATGTTATTGAGTATTGGTTTTTCGTTTTCTATGATTAGGTCTTCCATAATTTTTAATCGTCTTTTACATGTGGATGTGGCTATTATACTCCTATTTTCTACGAGTATGATTCGGATGGAGTTTAGTAGGTTTTCGTTGAAAGACAATCAAAGATTTATTTTCAAAAATTTATTTGCAAAAATAAATATTATTTCAAAATTTAAAATATTATTATGTGTTCCTTGTCGTTCCATGCGTGGGTCCCAGTATAAATAGTTATAAATAATTATTGACTGATTTCATCATTGTATTTTTGCATTATATCTAGTATTAAGAATATCGTGAATAAGGTCCGTAAATTAGAGGAGACAGTAATCAATAATAATGTACTGACTGCGAATCAGCGGTTATATCCCTTTAACTCTCCTTCTTTTTTTATTTTTAAATGTACGTCTTATCACATTAAATTTGGTGAGGCATGAGCAGATTTTTATTCTGAAACTGCAACATCTGTTCAAGTCTTTGGAAAAATCGCGTGAAATTCAACTGGAATTAGTTACCCTATGCTGTGCACAAAAACCTTGAAATTAAATGATGACGTGAATATATGTAATCGTAAAAGTTAGAGAAGGATATGTTGTATAACTTTCCAGTATCTAAAGGTGACTTTTGCCAATGATTATAGGTACCTTCAACTGCTTAGTTTCTTACTATTAAGCGGGTTTATAGATCAACTTAATGCATTCACACACACACGCAATACTAACACGCTTCGCTAAGTTTAATACACAAAAATTCCACCTATAAGAAAAGAAAACAAAAAGACACAGGTTCAAACGTATCAAGACCTGAGTTTTTCGAATTCTCCTCCCCTGGTTTCTTTACTTTGAAATATTTGTTTAACTTTTTTTATATTTGTTTTACTCGTATATATTTATATTTTTTAAACACTATTTTTCTTTTTTTCGCGTGAGATTAAGAAAGATACAAACCTATTTTTGGCAAGCAGGACGATCGCCTTTCTTCCGTCTCTGACTCGGAAAGACTTCAAATAGAATTTGAGTTTAGTTTCTTCTTAAACATCCCCTTCCTTCTTATCAACCTCTGTTTTTGCCTGTAGATTTCTCACTTTGTTTTTTTTTTTGGTCTCCTGTTTTTACTTTATATCGCCTTCAAATAATTTCATCGTTTCAGACACATACCGACTAATGCAAAAATAACCACGCCAGCCTTCACACATTTGTGTTTGTTTGCTTGCTTCCTGTGATGTCGTTCTTCCTCGTGTCCGCTCCATACTTAGATAGTATTCGTCGACACGCTTCATTAAACGGAAGCTCTTAGTTGCTGTAGCAATCTTTGCGCGTGCGTGATGAGTATCTACGTAGGTGTGAACGCCATTATCAACATAAGTAAGTTTTCAGCATTAACGGAAGAAGGTTCTGTTATTTCCTGAATATTTTCTTTAAGAAATGTTCTCATTTCTTCTCTTTCTTTTAAGACCTTCTAGCGTCTTTAAAAAAATTCAACACTTCGCATTGATAGAAGAAATCAAACTAGAAGATAAAGGTTTATCCTTTGAAAGCAACGGAAACGCATTAAAATGACAGCAAAAAGGCAGTGTGATACGTAATGTTTAATTTAGAAGAAATTATTATTAAAAGACAGATTATTTCATTTGTTTAACTTGCGTCTTTTTCTTAAAAGTTTTCTAACGTTTGAGTCAAATCTGAAGTTATTTAGAAATCTTTCATGATCAGTTTCAACATTTATCATTGCTGTCGAATGATTTTCTATGTTTATTGTCTACCTTTCTCTTTATGGAACACAATTTACATATCTGGGAAATGTTTTAACAGAGAAACAAAATGTGACGCTAATATCCGAAATGACATTGGGATAGAGTTAGATGCCTTCCAAAAATATTAGGTTGGTGCAAAGATAATGTCGTTTTCTCACATAGTAACATATGTGAGAAAACGACATTATTTTTGCACCAACCTAATAAATCTTAGCTACAAAGAAAACAGTATTGAAATGTTATGCCATATCAGTCGTCATATATAGCAGTGATGCTAGGCAAACTTCAAGAAGAGTTTTGAGCCAACAGTAATCTGGTCCTACATAAGAATACCATAGACAGAACATGTAATCAAAGAAGGAGTTTTAGAGAAAATAAAAACAAAAAAAGGATATTTATATTTAAAATCAGGAAGTGATAGTTCAAATTTTTATGGCAAATAATGAGGCAAGTGGCCTTGGAAAACGTAACGCTCACAAGACAGACCGACATCAAGTTTTCTTTCAGATAAGCAATATGGCTTTCGCTTCTCTAGGTCACATGCTGATATGTTAACGATTATTGGAGGAAAAGTCTACCAAGTTTTAAATGAGAACGGTGATGCTCAAGCGGTTATTTTGGATATCTCGAAGGAATTTGACGGGATTTAGCATAATGGTCTTCTGCACAAGTTGAAAGGTTATGCAATTTCTGAATGACTGTTTGGAACTGACTGAATCTTTCTTATCAAATCGCGAAATGAAATTTTGGTTTAATGGCTAATGTTCTAGATCTTTCTGCATTAATGAAGGTGTTTCCCATGGTTACATCCTTGTTTCTAATTTTCCTAAATGAGCATTTTGATGATATATTTTCTTAGCTCGGTATCTATGCAGATGACGCAAATATTTCTACTTCGGTTTTAACTGTAAGTCTAATTCGTTCAATAAGGTCCATTTGATGCCTAATGTCAAAAAGGACCTACAATCTTTTGTTAAACGAAACAAGGAATGTCTTGTTGAATTTAACGCCTCAAAACGAAAATGTCTCTTTTAATCGTCTGAGAGAATACCTTTTTCCATCCATCGGCATGGCTGATGCTAATCTCCGAGAGAATGGCAAACTTTTTTGGCTTTATGACTAAGGTTTTCTGCTAACAAGAAGTGGAAGTGGTATATTGAAACTATTGGTAACTTTTCTAGGAAAAATATTTCCCTTTGCCAAGGTAGACACTATTTATCTCATCATAATTTATATTACCTATTCATGAGTTTATTATTTGACTTCCTTTTGAATATTGCTAAGATATATGGTCTAGTGCTCCTACTATATATTAACAGATCTATATTGTTTCGGCTATTTCAATGAAGGGCACAAATTCAGGCCTATCCATCAGGTATACCAAAGTAGCCTTAAATTCAACTCTAAAATTATTGGATGACTACATTTTTACAGGATTAATATATGGAAAACTGAATGACTTTCTTTAATCATTTTCCCCAGACAACTGAAATATTGTGTTCAAATACTTGATCGATTCTGAGTATTCAGCTACTGATGATATTTGATATTGATTAATGTCCTCATCTTTATTTACATTATTCGGACTATTGTCCTCATCTTTGTCGCCATATTTATTAAAACGTCTCGGCCGTTGTACGCTGCGGCCTTCTTCAGGTGGTTGTAATGTCGAACCGAACTATTTATTTCGCTCACTGGGGTAGATTGCTCTAGTTACACGTGGCATGTTTAATGGATGCCAGTGACCAGTTAATTTCCCTCTGAAAGTTCTCCACTGTCTTAACCAGGTATTGAACTGACACTCTTTGGCTCCTGTCACTGGATCTAACTAACGCCTTTATCCATCTCAGAAATATAGACAGGTCCTCATATTCGTTAGTGTTATCACAACATTTCGGCCGTTCTTCTCTCCCTTCATTAGGTGTATACCGACTGGATTTATATGAATGAACTTTTCGCCAAAATCAGTTGGTGTATTTCAGTTTTAAAAGTAAAAACGGACTTTCAGCATCAAATCAAACATCGTTTACAATTCATCTGTAAGGATTGGCAGGCTGGTGTTACTTTGTGATATAATGGCATATGTATACACATGTGTTCCCCCTCACTGGAGTGTGATTGGCTGGTGTCCGTCATAAATACCGACGGGCGTGTAGGTACGAGAGACAAAGAGCCTTAGTCTGAGAGCTAAGTCTATAACGACACCCATTGGACTACACCATTGATCTATTCTTACCTGCGACTACGACGCGTGCCAGTCGATTACTGCTACCGTATTCTACTTGGTTTATAGTAGATAAAACCACTTAGCTACTCCGTTCAAATATATCCCTTTTCCGGGACATATCACTTTGAAATCCCGGATTTCGAATGCGATGCACGATTTTATTTAGGCGTACACTGAGGAATATTGAAAGCGATAATGTCAACAAAAGACGTTAAAATGATACGATTTTCTGCAAACCTCGTGATTATTTGCTCATATACATAATCCCTGTAGCATAGCGTAAAGCACCACCGCAAAACAGTAAGATTTGCTCTTGTGCATTCTAAAATCTCAGCCAGTTTTGAATCCACCGTTGTTTCTCACCTCATCTGATTGCGCACTAAGCTTAGGGTATTATTTGGTCCTGCTATAAACCTTTCGCTATGTGGGGAGAGATCAATTCAAAGCGTTCTAATGGTGCCTATGAGAAAGAGTCAGATCGGTCTTAAACGGGAGAAGAGCTGCTTCACGTTCCTGTGTCAATAGACTCCATAAGAGCCTCATTTTCTATCCTGCAATTTGTACGAGTGGAACAAGATTCACGTATATCGTTTGGAGGGTTGTAAATAGTAAATGGCTAGAATACCTCAAGTCAGAAATAGAGACATAATTCGAAGGATCGATACGGACCCGATATTACAAAAAATAAGGACGTGAACACAAACGTTATCAATCCAATCTTCAGAAACACCAACATACAGATTGATTATACTGGATTCGGTTCAAAGAAATACCAACTGAACAAGGCCGCAGCAGTGACCGAAAAGATGTGAATATTATTATAAACATGTGGACCACCATCGGAACAATGTAAATAGTGTAAATAGTAAAATCCGACATTAATTTATATATGTTAAAGTTATATTTACATTATTGAGTACTTTGGTTTAGTTTAGTTTGTTTTACGGCATAACCTCAATGGGTTATTTAATGCCAACAAAATTTTTCTTGCTGGTAATGTTTTTCTTCAAAAATCCATTTCTGGGAATATTTTTACTTGGTCATATTTTTTTCAAAGAATTTATAGCTGTTTACATTGCTGGTATTTTTTAAAAGTATTGCTGATAATAATTCTTCCTTCAAAAATTATTCCTGGTAATAATGTTTTTATTACAAAGTATTTCTGGTATTAAAACCTGTTTTTACACAAGTTTGGGTGTTAACTATTTGCCCATAGCTGGGACCCTAACAGGTGCCACCACCCGCGGTCAGTGTGAACATGGGAACACCAGCAATTAAGAGATGGTTCCACGCTCCTCAAAACCTCTTGATCAGAGGCCTTGCTGTTGGATGTAGTTTATCGTCTTACCCAGGACGCGGATGTATTGAGTAGATATCACTTATTTTTAAACAATATAAGATTATATCTAACGGCGTGTGTATTCGAGAGTGTTAATAAAGAAATGTTCTGTGAGAGTTCGAATCTGCGGCTTTCTTATAGAAATGTAATATAATATATCTTTCTTAAAAGTTAAATTGAAACTTGCATGCCTGTGAAAACATTCCGACCGGAGGTAATTTTCTTCTATAAGGAAACAAGTTTATTTCCTGTCGAAATGCACATGTTTTTCTTTAAGTCTTCCAAATAAGCTGATCAGTTGATGTAAATTCACATCGGTTAAGAAACAGGGCTGCCTACTCAAACACGGGAATCTACTAAAAATAGAACACTACTATAAACAACTAATGTGAGTGAGAACGATTTAACTTAGTGTACATGCGCAACAGTTTTCAAAGTCACTCTATGCCGATCTGTAAATCCGTTACCATATCAAGAGTTACAACAATTTTGCTTAGACTGCATATATATATATATATATATATATATATATATATATGTGTGTGTGTGTGTGTGTGTGTGTATTATAATTATTTAATAAAAATAAAAATATGATTATGATTCCTTCGCTACATAAGAGTTCTCATGTTTCAAAAACGAGAGCCGAAATCATCAATATAATTATTAAAATTAAATTGTTGGGGATGAAACCGGGCTTGTTTCTTTATTTCAATTTAATTTTAATAATTATATTGCTGCTTAAATTTCTTTTATTTTCATTTCCTAAGTACTTTCGATCTTCTTACAACATCAGCTTCAGGGGTGCAAGTGGCACAAAACTATATGTTGTTCATTAGTATTTCTATAAAGATGTCCGTTGTTTTCAATTACCGTAATTTTTGCATTATGCTTTTAAATGCAAAAAGGTTGACAATGTGCAAAGCATTCATTAAAACGTGAAAAATGTATCCATTATGGAATTTCTTCTTCTATATTTTAATGTTATGGTCACGCCGAGCAAAACACGAGTGCCATTAGTACGCACGGAGCTACAGAGATTGAAAGTAAGAGAAAAGTCTAGGTGTACCGGGTTTGCAGAAAGTATAAAACGGAAGAACCAGTATCAAGGCAATCAAAGATGACTATTGACGTTACATTTAAATTTTTGAAGATTCTATTTATCAGGGATCAAGTGAGAAGGAAATTTGGGAAGTGCGAAAGAAGAAGGTTCTTGAGTAGCAGTGACGGTTATATTTAACTGTTTCAAGTGTAAACGAGTGGGACCTAGATGCCAACCTAGTATCACGCTTAAATTCATGCCGTCGGGGCACCAGGGAAAATAGCTCATCAGAGCTGTAGTCATGTCAATATTTGTAGAAAAATCCATATTACATCGTTGAGAAAGATTTTGGAGTCGAGGTTCCAAGTCAGGTCCGACTAAATTGCAGATTCTTCTTTGGATTTTGTCGAGGAACTCTAGACGAATGGTACGGGCACCAGATGATATATGGCAACAGTATTCAATGCATGGACGAATGGTAGATTTATAGATGAGAAAAAAAAATCTGGTACGACACAGAGAACCAACATTCCTTGCAGTAGATGCAGCTATTGATTCAATGTAATTGGTCAACCTTAAGTCATTTCAAAACGTGAGACCAAGAAGGCTCAGGGAGACGCTCTCGCGAAGTCGAGCATTAGCCATGTTGATAGGAGGTCGAGAAGTTTCTCTATAGTCGTCAACTCAGAACAGTTTTGTTTTTGAAGCTTTAAAATTTATAATTTATTTACAATTTGCTACCCCAGTTAACCACTGATTGAAGGTCCTTCTAGAGACCAACGATCAGGTTGGCTTTGTCAGCATTGCCAAATGTACTATTGAGACAGGATTTGATAAGAATGATTGGATTAAATCAAATAGTCGTCCTGTAATACCGTAGCCCTGAAGCTAACATAGAATCCCATCATGTCAAACCCTGTCAAACGCCTTGGAGATATCTAGACCTCGAGCTTCGCCGTTTTTATCAAGCTTGGTATACATATTCAGTTATAGCTTTAAGCACATTAGCGGTAGATCCGGCAAAACGAGAAAAAATCACATTGTTTTTCATAGAGTAGATGGTGGGTGCTAAGATGCTAAAACATTTCGGCATAGATTAAAGCCTCGAAAAATTTGGCGAAGAAATGCAGTTAACTGATAAGCTGTAGTTAGAGGGTCAGAAGACTCTGTAGAGGTTTTTGAAAATGGGTTTGTGCAAAGAAGGATTTCCAGCAGGCAGGAAAGCTAGAATAATTAAGGCAATATTTGTATAGCTTGGAGAGAACTGGAGGCAGGTTAGGAGAACATTTCATAAGGACTACAGCTGTTGTCCCTTGAACTTCATTTCCTTTATGACAGTATATATATATATATATATATATATATATATATATATATATATATATATATATATATAGTTAAATTCCCAGATCAATTGTTGACATGAAAAAAAAATCTCTTACTATAAAGGTAATTTACATTAACCAGAAAAAAAGGCTTAGACAGAAGCGTCTATTATTTTAAATTTGGACTTTTTTTAATGTAACTATAACAACAAGAACATTTCGATTTCATTTTTGCCTTGAAAAAGTCGGAAGACGAAACGCGTCGGCAAAATCTAAGATCTTTTTTCCAACTGTCATTTTATTTATACCATATATATATATATATATATATATATATATGTTTGGTCTTTCCTCTTAATAATAATAGAACTATTTCGATGATAAAACTTTTTTTATTAAGTATGTGACCTTTTTTCATCAGGCAGATTTTTTCAGCGTGCAAGTGGATGTACCTATATAAGTATGTATGTATTTATATGTTTGTATTAATATGGAAACTACATTGTTACTTCCGGTTAAAATTCACAAAAGCTTTTTTTTCTTTAAAGAATTCTAAAGATGTTTAAACTTTAGAGCAATGATTTAGTTTTAGTTAAACGGAAACAAAGAAAAGGACAATTTTAATTTCATAGGCACATAATGAGGTGAGGCAGCTCAGAAAATTCAGCAATCACTGGGTATACTGCAAATAAGTGGGTCGTAGGAAACCAACGCATAGTGTACCTAACGAGATTTTGTAAATTGTTGCCAGAACAATAATTAGAAGTGATATCAAAATGACAAAGTTTATTCGAGGACAGGAAATAGTAGAGAGCTATGACTGTACATATCTTAAATGGACACGGCGCATTGACTGTCATGTTTCTTTCTAGTTATAGCTTTTTTTCTTTCCAAACATTTAATTTGTGGTTATTATGTGTTCTACTGATTTTTGTTACAGCTCCAAGAGAGATTTTTTTTAATCACTGATCTCTAACGTCTTATAAGTAATCATCTTCCTTGTGTCTTAAAGGATTCATTGACATAAGGCTATCCTTTTTCTATAAAAACATACACAACACAACATAAATATATTTTACAGTAAGTAGATACACAATTATTATAAACAGGACGAATTCTCGATACGAATAATCATTAAACACCATAGTTCTGCTGTAATTCCTGAAAGACTTATAATACATGACCAAAAATGGAAAACAGAAAATCTTGTAGTTAATGATCAAAATAACCTCATCAAATCTAGACTGGCAATGACCAATATAGTGTATCCGTTTCACTGCCCTGTAGAACACTCGGTTTCTTGATATAAGATATTATTATCATCCAAGCGTAGTTTAGGTGTGGCACGAGGCCGAAAGTAGGGGTCACTCAGTAAGTATCGAACTCACTTTCTTTTTCTTTTTATGTGCCATGTCCTTTCAGGACATAGGCGATCATGGCTCTCCACCTCCCTCTATCCCTTGCAGCTCTCAACAAATTCTTCCTCTCTGCTTCCTCCGCCAGAACGCGCTTTGTCATCCACTTAATCAAGATCGTCAGGTATGTCACGCACTGTGTTCCCTTGTCTCTCTTTCTCTCTATTTAACCCGTGAGTATCAGATTTTCCAAGCCTTCCTTCTGTATTATGTGTTCCAGAAACTTCAGCTAATTCTTTCTGATGTTAAGCATCATCCTTCTTGTTTGTAACCTCTCTAAGACCTCATCGTTGCTCACATACTCGGTCCATGATATCCTTAGCATCCGTCTGTAGAACCACATCTCCGCCACCTCGAGTCTGTACTTCATCTTTCAGAAGATCGTCCAACATTGTCTACCGTAAAGAAGAACAGATGCCACGTAACCGCTCAGTATTCTTTTGTATCGTTCTAGCGAGACGAGCTTGCTAAACATTAAACCACGTCGAGTTGCCCCAAATCAATTACCTATATGGGATATACAACCACTTCTTCAGTAGACGGCTCACATGTCACTTATCAGAGCAGAACGCTATAAAAAATTATCAACCCATAATCTACAAGTACACGATAACACTGGAGTCATTTGTAAATCAAATTCCAAAAAATACCTCATTATAAGAGAGTATTTTTACATAAACCAGCTTTCCTCCACCAACAGTCTTTTCTTGATTAATAATGTTAACAGAGTGTTTTAAAAATAGAAAAATCGCCCACTTGAATCCCAGACATGACCAATACACGATGGCTTAGAATAGCTGCTACTGTCATTCACAATATATTCACGCAGTCAAAACATTAAAATAAATTACTTCAAAATCACCCCCTTTGAAAATGGCTAAATAAGTAGACGAAATCGCTTGGGAGAATCAACGACGTGAACAGTTTTTATATTCACCCACTCTCACTAAATGGAGTCCTGTGTATAACGTTAGCCTGTATCCGAACGCAAAGTCTCTAATCAGGAGGTTTTGAAGAGCGTCGAACTACCGCTTCATTACTGTTGTTCTCAGGTCATTCCTGACCCGAGGTGGTAGAACCTCTTAGGGTCCAGGATATGGGCAAATACTTAACCTCAAATCCGGGTTCAAAGCACTATAAAATGATAACACTGGATTTTTGTGGAGAAAATTACCAGCAATACATTTTTGGAAAATCAAATAAATATTACCAAAATTAAACATAAAAAAAAATATATTGACTTTCGACAAAAAAAAAAACAAAAAAAAAACTCTTTACAAAACTACGTCATTGAAACCTGATCTCTTACAAACTGATTTCTTCCGAAGAATACATATTCTATTCATAAGAACCTATCCTAAAAATAGTGTCGGCATTAAATAACCCATTGAGATGTTGATGTGCAGTAAAACAAAATAAATCAAACCAAATCCACCAAACGAAAAAAATATAAGAACCCTTTAAAAAATAAATGAAAATTAATAAAAAATTTCTTTTCCCGTCATATTTAAAGAAAGATGTTTAAAAGAAAGTTTGCTGCCCATATATATATATATATATATATATATACACACACTGTAGGTTATCTATGTTACATATGATGAATATTTATATATGAAAGTTGTGTGTTTGCGTGTATTTGTATGCTTGAAACTTCGTTGGGAAATCCCAGAATACCATTGTTATTCTTTTTGCATCGATGAACAGAAGATTTTAAGTAAAAACATTGGATCTGCGTGGTTTATTTCAGAAGTCATTCGAGGTCAGTAAGGGTCAACAAAACATTGCAATTTCAAGAAAGATCAACTGTTATATACATTTTTCTATGTTGGCCTAACAATGATGCTTGATATGTGAAAATGGGAATGAGGTTTGTTAGCGATTACAACAGATCTCAAAATAGCAGTAAATGTAAATTCTTTTTTTATCATATCACCACATGCAAGGCGGTAAAGTCACTAATATACAAGCGGGTTACTGAGTGTGAACGAATAAGAAAAAAAAAACAGTAAGTAGCGAGAACAACATAAAGCTAATAAAATTAGATAACGATTAACACTGCGTTTAAATCTTTGAAAATCAAAGGTGACGGGGAAGTACGAAGCTGGAATATAGTTTCACAAGCTAGAAGTGCAAAAAGAAAAAAGAAAAAAAAAGAAAAGAAAAAAAACAACCACAACAACACTATTTACATAATTCGAACTATTGTCCTCATCTTTGCCGCCATATTTATTACAACGTTTCGGCCGATGTACGCCCCGGGCTTCTTCAACTGAACTCTTTATTTCGCCCACTGGGGTAGACTGTTCTAGTTCCACGTGCCATGTTTAATGGATGTCAATTATCAGTTATCTCTTGTTAATTCCCCTCTCCAAATTCTCCACTGCCTTAGCCAGGTATTGAACTCATACTCTTTGGGTCCTCTCACTGGATCTAACTAACTCATTTATCCACTGTGCCACGTGTCCTTTGAGAACATCTGTGCACGAATTTCTGGGTATTATAAACCTAATGTCTTCAGCAATAGTTTTTTTTTTTTTTTTTTTACCAGTGCTCATATTGCAATTTTTGCAACTGTGAATTGATGAAACCTTGCCGCCAATCTTATATTGCGCTCAAATTCATAAAGTCATAACGGTGATTTTCTTCGATTAGTCACCATGAATATATTTAATTACATCTTTTACATTGTTAGGTCTGTTGTCCTCATCTTCATTGCCGTATTCACAAACGTTTCGGCCGTTGAAAGCTTTCTTCATGTGATTGGAATTTCGAACTGAACCGTTTATTTCGTCCACCAGAGTAGATTGTTCTAGTTCTACGTGCCGTGCCTCTTCCGAATATCTCAGTTATTTCCATTTAACTCAACTCTCCAAGTTGTTTTTTTTTTTTTCTGTTCATCCCTGCAATAAATAATTACAATACCTCATCTTAGAAAGGTGGACAGATACGAAAATATTTATAGAAAAGGGACACGTAAGCTACATTATGACGATGGGGTATTGATTGAAGCCGATTAGCTAGGTCAGGACCAATAACATTGCTGACTACTTTTTGGATGTTATCAAGAATCTCTAAATTCGATTTATTGTCCTCATAAATAATAGAGTAAGTAAATTCAAAATAAAACTTTGCGGCCATCAGCTGTCATTGGAGAGTGTCCTGTGAGGCTGTTATATTTTTTTTAACAATTTCACACAAATCAAGGCAATAAAGCCACTAAGATGTAGAGGGTTTCTGAATAGGGAAGAATATGATGAACGAAAACATTATTAAGGAGGGAGAATAATAAAAGAACTGGTATTGAGAAGACAGAAGATAACCGTTTATATCTTATTTTTATTTTTGAATATCAAAGTCGACTGGGAAGCAAGGGGCCGAAAGAGCGTTCAACAAGTGAAAAGTTCGAGAAAATAAATTGGTAGCTCGGAATTTATCGTTACATATAGCAATTTCAATTGTAAAATGATGAGACGTTGTAGCCAATCAAGCACTGCGCCTAAAATATAACCTAGATATCATAGAAGATAGCTCATCAGTAAAATTACTATAAAGGTAATCACTGAAATGGTGAAAGGCTGTTATGTTACGACAGTAGGAAACGGGAGATGCTAGGTCAGTACCCCAAACATTGCAGGTTCTTCTTTTGAGCTTATACATAGCAGAAACACCAGACCACATCAGACAGCGATGTTCAATGCATGGACGAATGGTAGACCTATGAATTTGTAACATAGCTTTCTGATGAGAAATATTGTCTAGCTCGAAAGAGTGAACCTAGGAATTCGTTTACTATATTTCAATTTATGTCGGGGAAATAGCTAGACCGAGAATACGCAAGGAGTTATTCTGGAGGTTAGCATCAGCAATGTTAATGAAAGGAAAACAGTTTCTCTAAGACGATTAAAATTGAGCAGATTCGTTTTGGAGGCATTAAAATGAACAAGCCATTTCTTGCCACGATTAACAAAAGATTGTAAGTATTTTTTTTTTAAGTCAGCTGCCAAATTGACAACATCGAACGGATAAAACTTACCATTTAGACGGGAGTAAATTGTTGCGCCATCAGAATCGTTCCCGAGTTGAAAAATTGTAAATTAGGGACATCTTATGTCAAAGTTTAGAGGCCTGGGAAACATTTCTATTAATGCAAAATGCCCTGAAATATTTTAGTCCTACATCATATTTTGACTGAAAAATAACCAGAATGTCAGGATGTTTGATGCAATCTATGACTAGCCTTTCCTCAAGTTCTTTGATAAGAAGTGAGATTATATTTAAAATAATATATATACATATCTATCTACATAACTATATCTGCCTCAAAATAAGAAAGCTATTAATTTTTTTTTAAATTGTTTGAAGTTTAAATATTATTCTTCATAATATTTTCTAAATTTGCTATATTTGTGTGTTTATGTATACATGTAAAATTTTCTGTTTTTATATCAGTATATAATTCTCTTCGTAAATAACAAAAAAAAACAATCATAAAGTGTCGCTACCGACACAATAGTTTGAACACGGATAGCCAGTGAGCAAACACAATCGATCCCATTTTGAATAAGTCGATCACGTGATGGCAAAAGAAATGTATATATAGGAAGTAGCGTGGTGTATAACTGATCAATACTTCTGCACTATCTACTCTATTACTATGCGGATCACTATTCTCCATACTTTCTTCAGTACTATTTATATATACTGATCACTATACAGATTACAATTTGGAGTTATATACAAGCGAGTATTATCAAGCAAGTACTATTAGTGAGAGTATTATATGAAGGCGTCTGACACCAGTATTCAACAACGGCGTTGTTGGAATTTTTAAGTACCCTGCAGTACTAGTGAGCTAGCCAAAATGAGCTGACATTTTATAGTCCACCAAGAGAAGGGTTAACCAATCAGAAGGCTCAGAATATTCAATGCGACGTGTATAAAGGCGGCCATCTTTTTTTTCCCGAATATTAGTTGCCAGCCTCTGATATTGAAGACCTGAGGAATTACTGAAGAGCTGCTACTTTCTCCAAATATTCACTGCCAAGCTCTGATATCGAAGACCTGAAGAATTACAGAACAGATGCTACTAGTGGTATTGGCGTTATTCCATTGAACACATTACGTACTTCACTGGATTCTATATTCAAAGACTACGACAAACATGGTCAACAGGCGTTAGCATAGTTGTAATCTGCGATTACAAAGTCTCTACTACATCGAGCATTACGAAAGTGATAACAAGTCTTCGTTGACATCACAAAATGAATTAAATAAATGAATAAATTCATTGATTTGATAAATGAATTCGATGTGGGTTACATCTTTTTCTTAATCGATTCACACCAAGCAAGGCGATAATGCTACTAAGATGCATGGGCTAGTGGGGGTGAAAGAGAATGTGAAGACATTAGGTTAGGAGGAATAACTAAAGACAATAAAGAAACAGCCTTCAGAGAGACACAAGAGGGAGATTAATGCTAAATTTTAATTTTCGAAGATTATAGGCGAAAAGAAAGCAAGAAGACGGAAGGGATTTTCACAGTGGTGAAGTACAAAAATAAACTACAAGAATAGAACAGACGGTTGCATCTAGCTAATTCCACAGTAAAACGCTAAGATATAGATGTTGAATTATTAGAATACTTAAATTTGTGTACTCGATGAACCGGGAAAAAAGTTGTCTGAAAGTATTTGTAAAAAAGATAAAAGTGATGAAGTGACTGAAGTCGACATACCAGGTTATGACTGATAACATAACAAAACCTTATATTTGTCGCCATAATTATTACAAGGTTTCGGCCGTTGTACGCTTCGGTCTTCTTCAGGTGGTTGGAATTTCAAACTGAACCCTTTACTTCATTCGCTGGGGTAGAGTGTTCTAGTTCCACGTGCCATGTCTAATGGATGTCAGTTATCTCTTGTTAATTCATCTCGCCAAGTTCTTCACTGCCTTAACCGGGTATTGAACACACAACATTTGGTTTCTGTCACTAGGATCTAACTAAAGCCTTTATCCACTGTGCCATGTGTTCTTGAGGTTATAAAAAGGGAAAAACAAAAGAATAATACTAATTTTTAATAAAAATAAGTTAGTAAAATGCTTAATATCTTTTCCGCGATATAGCAAATACGGAAACGTTCATTAAACATAAATCACACCTATCCAAGAATTTGCTCACGCGTTGGCAAAAACAAGGAGGGAAATGCACATAGACACACCTGCGCACAAAGATTTATATATTGTGTTGTCAGGTAAATTCGTTCGTTTTTTTTGTTGTTTTTTTGTAATTTATCGTAATTTTATTATGCATCAACAATTTAAACAATTCTTTGTCCACACGCTGTCTCTCTTAGCACATGTTCAGACATCCTTTTACACAAGTGGACGTCAAATAATTAGACAATGTGATCAATATGATCACCATTTGAAATAAACACAATTGCATTATATTCAGGCGTTTTGCCGAATTCATTATTGAAGCGTCACGCTGGGTCACATTGGGAAGTAAATTCTAATGTCTCCCAATTATATATATATATATATATATATATATATATATATATATATATATATATATATATATCAAACATAAAAAGAATGAACAGTGAGTTTTATAATCCAAAGATCTTTAGCATCTATTTCT
>OZ010607.1:41158035-41163035 GCA_963932145.1 Acanthosepion lycidas | reverse complement strand
GATTTTAAACTGTTTTTTTTTTTCTAGCTGAATAACTCAGAGGGATGTTCAGTGATTCTTACGACAAAACAGGTCAAGATGTTTAAACGTCTTATCTGAAAATCAGGGAATACTTTTATTTTTGTTAACGCCTCATCAGAAAATGAAGTATGGAGAAAAAGAATAAATAAATACTGGTATTTTTACTTTTCTCTTAAAAGTTTAATTTGTGGCAATACAAAATCAAGGAGAGATGATACGTCCATTATACTAACGTTTGTTTACCAAGCTGAATACAGGTGCGACATGATTAACCAATGAAAATCAAGCAATGCAAAATAAATATACCATCGTTCTTTTCCCCATTTTCTCCATATTTCATTCTCTGTTGAAGCTTAATAAAAGTGAAAAAAAATTAGACGTTTCTAATTTTTCCGTATCTTGTCATTCTCTCGAAATCTGAATCATACTTGATCTATATTAGATCCATCTCTCCCTCTATCTTTCTCTCTCTCAGAAACACACACACACTAACGCCCATCACACATATAATAATAATAATAATAATAATAATAATAATAATAATAATAATAATAATAATAGCTGGTCAATCGTATTCGAGGATACCCGTCTACTAGCGCGGCTATTCCTAAACCCTATTGCAGATTCCCGCTCAACACCCACAAAGCCAACCTGTGTTTATACTGCAACTATGCTGGTCAGACCTAAGTTACAGTTTCTGGGAGAGAGCGAGTTATCTAGAATGATCAACAATCTGAACAACACAAGCACGCACAAACCCTTGGTCACGATGACTTGTGACTTTGTGCTAACACAACCATCGACGGCCTTAAGTGTTCCGTCTACCCAATTTCACTCACTAGGCTTGGGTCAACCCGTGATATGGTTTTCAGACACTCTCCAAATGTTCCGCACGCTGAATTCGTCCAACTCGAAATTCTACCGATAACATCAGAAGATCTCCTTCCTGACAAGATAGGTGGTTATGGTCTAACCACTCGGCCATGCGCCCAACACACACACGTACATACACACACGCGTATATATATATATATATATATATATATATATATATATATATATATATATATATATATATATATATTAACTGATTTATAATATGTTTTTTCGCTACACAGTTCTAACAATTTTCTAACCATGTTTCAAAAATGGAAGCTAAAGCTTCGAATTTAATTTTGTAATTAAATTAAAGACATTAGTTCCATTTCATCCGCAAGCGAATTGCAAGCGAAAACAATATCCTTTACAAGTAACTCTCACACACACACACACACACACACATACATACATATATATATATATATATATATATATATATATATATATATATATATATATATATATATATATATATATATATATATGTACTCGACTCTCCCGTCGAATTCGACGTATGAGGGTCAAGCAGATCAGTTCTTAGGAAACCGACAGCCTGACAACAGCACATGAGACTTGTTTATATGTTTCCAGTAACTTATTTTTTAAAGTTACTGGGTTTTAAAGGCACTGCAAAAATTCATAATTGGAAATGTGAATTATGAATCTTTGCAGCGCCTTTAAATCCCAATGTAAATGTTTGGCAAATATATTTTGATTAAAGTAACACTATTTTATATATTTTTAACCCTTTTGTATCAGGTTTAAGATTTTGACTAGGGGTGTATTAATTTGTTTAGTGCTCAATAAATTGAATTTTCAATCTCCATTCTTATTCCTTTTCTCATTTCGTTTATTTTCGTGTTCTATTAGGTTGGTGCAAAAATAATGACGTAATAATGTCGTTTTTTGAGGTTAAAAATACGTCAAAAAACGACATTATTACGTCATTATTCATGCACCAACCTAATATTTTTTTAAAAGTCAGGCGTTTCTGCAAATTACATGTACTTGTACATTCTCTACTACTGTAAATGATATTTTCTCCATGAATATGAGGCCCTCATCAATAGCTTTCTCGACTGAGCCCCAGTGTTCTTTATCATCTTTCATATTCTCACCTTTATCGAAACAGTTTGCTTCTTCCAAATCATAGAAATAATTTGCAGTTCATTAGCCTCTTTATTTATCCATTCTTTTAAGACATCAGAAGTGAGAGTATTTAGTGGATCATCGACACAACTCTTGGTTGTTATTTTTTAAAATCAACGAATCTTCCTCCAGTGTTTCAACAATCTCAATTTCAGAAGTACCGGGAAAGAATTTATTTTCCTATTTCTTCCTGTTCAAATTTCTCCTGTACGAGGCATTATGCATGCATATATATATATATATATATATATATATATATATATATATATATATATATATATATATATATAAATACACACACACATACACATATATATATATATATATAAGAGAGTGAGAAACAGAGAGTCAAATAAAATGACTTAAAGAAAAGAAGAGTAATGTGTCTAATCCGTTGTGATTTCGTCAAGGAAAATAAAAAGAAGGAAACACATAAGATTGGCGTGAGGGCGGATTAAGTTCGTAGGATGCAAAGACAAACATCAAATAGGATAACTAGAAAACATACAAGGATATTGAACACACACACACATAAATATATATATATATATTTATATATATATATATGTGTGTGCGTGTGTGTAAGCTTGTGTATGTATATCTATATATATATACACACACAAGCGAACGTCCGCGCGCACACAAACTCACAATGCATATATATATATATATATATATATATATATATATATATATATATATATATATATATATATATAAACAGAGAGAGTCAGTTCCTGTGGGTGAGAGAAGTGCTGATTCGTTTTGTCCGTTTCCACAAAGCGATTTTGGACAGACTAAATTAGATGATGTCCGATGATCCGCAAGTGCTGCGTTCCTTTGATCTCACCGCTCCATAAGCATTTTCCTGCTTTCATGTTCACCGCCAATAGAAATGGCGTCTCTTTGATTTTGCTTACATCTCGAATCAAGACGTCTAGATTCTTTTTACATACATATATATATATTTTATTTTTTTTGACTTTTTGTTATTTTTGTCCAGACGTTGGCAAAATTTGATTGCAAATATAGAAGAGCTAACTTGTCTGAAACGGAAAAAAATATGGGCGCCTTGAAAGATTAGCGAAAAGAAGTCATACGGCACAAAATTGGTAAAAAAAGGAATTCTATCAAAGTTTGTAAAAACGATAGTCGGTACTTCGTAACAACCTGTTGACATATATATATATATATATATATATATATATATATATATATATATATATATATATGAGGTATAGCTGGCCACTCGTATTCGAGGATACCTGTCTACTAGATCGGTTAGCCAATCCCTACTGTAAACGCCTGATCAGACGCATTTGATTTTTATTCCACAATCACAGAACCCACCTGTGGTTCATACTGCAGCCATGCCGAGCAGACTTTAGTTAAAGTTTCTGGGAAAGAGCGAGTTATCTAGTGTGATCAACAATTTGAACAAGGCCATCACGTTCGAGCCCTCGGCCACAATCACCTGTGACTTTGTGCTAGCACAGTCATCGACAGCTCCCAATGATTCCATCTCACCAATTTCAGTCACAAGGCTTGGGTCACCCCGTGGTATGGTTTTCAGGCACTTTCCAAATGTGCCGCACACTGGGATCGACCCCTTTAGTCCGATAATATCAAGATGTTTCCTTCCTGAAAAATCGACCATGGTGAGATTCGAACCTCGTTCCCTTGGTCAAATTGTGGACGTACTAACCACTCGGCCAACCGAGTTCGAATTCAGGTCGAATCCATTACATTCACTGACGTGCTAATACCCTTGGGAAAGTTATGAATCCTCCTCTTCTCCGTCCATATTCAGGTAAATAGTAGGGCATACTTAGTTCTATACATTTTCATGATGTAGGAGAACAACAGGTCTCAGTATTCGGCCCTTCAAAAAGTGTGTTTGGTTCTGCACAAATCCTTCTCCATGATAATCAAATCATATGGGCTGGTGTCTGGGCTGTTCGTTCCTAGGATCTGAGCTGATTGATGTCAAATATGACGGTAGAGTCGACCACACACACACATACACACACACATAAACACACACACAATTAGGGTACTGAAAATAGCATCTACAACAATCGAAGGTAAAGCTCACTCTAGCAACAGCTAAAATAATAAAAAAATGTGCTCAATACAATATATATATATATATATATATATATATATATATATATATATATATATATATATGGTTGGATTGATATGAGTTTGTGACCCTGGGTTTCTCGCTTTTGCGATCGTCAGACAAACTGATTATTTTTTTTTTAATTTTGGGGTTTATGTAGATTACGTGTATTGGAGTTATTATGGAATTGAGGTGGGGGAATCGTCGTCGTGATGTCATCGTGCTAACGCAAATATAGATGCATGTCCGTACACTAGATAAGCTACGCAGACACACATACACACTCGCTCGTCCGCCGAGTCTCATACAGATATAAACATATGTGGACAGTATGGGATTTGACATATGTGTGTATATGGATGGTGTTGTCTCTATACATACGCATTTGGATGTTGAAATTCAAAGATTGGAAGTGTAGCGAAAATTTCTCGTGAATGTCTCGTGAATGTATACATGTGTAAAATTATGATAGGCAAAAATTGCTATTATTTTTATTTTTTTAAAGTCTATTTGTTATTATTTTAAAGCTGGTTATTTGCTTGTTTTTGATGACTGTGTATAAGTAACTGGTAGAAATTGCAGTTTGTAATAATTATTGGTTATTTTTACGGTGGTATTAAATATGCTGGGGGAGGGGGTAGTTTACGTTACTAATTATAGCGGGTTTATATGATAGTAGTAGATGTGATGTGGTAGTGATGTTGTAAGGAGATAGGTGACAATGATAATATAAGCAGCTAACAATTATTGTAAATTGGTAGAAGTGATTAGTAATGGTGGTGGGAGAATGATAAAAACAATAAATGTAATTATTGTGGTGGTAGCT
>OZ010607.1:41075535-41153035 GCA_963932145.1 Acanthosepion lycidas | reverse complement strand
AAAGATGAGCCCAAAATACTATTTACAAGATGGAGACACTTAAAATCAAGCAGGTGCTGAAATTTAAATATCTGGGAAGTGTTCTGACAGACGACGGTATCTGCGACGCTGAGACCCGAAGACATATTGGGATGTCCAAAGACGCAATTCCAAAAGCTAGTCAGTGTATTAAGAGACAGAATTGATTCATTAGTAAAAAGAAAGGAGTGCTGAACTGATACGTGATATCCGTCTTTCTTTAAGGCATCAAATTTTGGACGGTCTCCACAAAAATGAAGAAGAGATACAATGCTGCAGAGATGTGGTTCTACAGAAGCACGCTGAGAACACCAGGGACCGAAATCTGAGCAACCATGAGGTTTTAGAGTGGATGCGAACAAAAAGGAAACTCATAAGAAAGAGGCAGTGAAATTTTTGGGACACGTAATGAGAAAAGAGGGCTTGGAAAATCTGATACTCAAAAGGCGGATAGATGGAAATAGGGACAACGGGCGAGCAACGCATGAAATATTTACCGGGATTAAGCAATTGAATGGTAGAAGAGAGTCTGGGAGAAATAATAAAAAAAATTAATGCTTATTGAAATCCAAAAAAGACAGAACGAAATAGAGAGCAAAGATCGCCTACGTCCTGAATGGACACGGCTCATAAAAGAAAAAAAAGAAGAAACATTGTAATATATTTGAGAATTTTCGTATTATTAGACATTTTCAAGGGGTATATTGTTAATTTCTTTTCATTTTTGGCGTTTATTCAGTACCCTGCAATAAGAATGTGGTTGTAATATATATATATATATATATATATATATATATATATATATATATATGGTTGGATACATCTATCCAACCAAATATGTTAACTCTATCTCTGATATTGAGCGCTTTCTAATAAGTACCGCGCATATAATATATAAATAATTATATATATTTATTTATATTTATATACACACACTTTTCATATATATATATATATATATATATATATATATATATATATATATATATATATATATTGAACAATAAAAAAATATTAAAAAATTAAAATCTTCAGACCGACTGGGTTGTAGATTAATATTCTTTCGTTTTTTTTATTATTATTCCATTTAGATTCCTCAACTAGTTTCGGCCGAAATGGCCATCATCGGTAGGAGAAATATTTCTGCTTGCTGCTAGCACTAAACTACAGAAATGAATGTCTTGATGGAGAAAATGAACTTTTGTCTGTAGTTTTCATTTGTGTTTTTATTTTTTTTATCTTTTTAACATGAATCTTTTAACATTCCTTGTGTTGGTCAAACAGTCTCTTTTAAGTTGTTATTTGAGACAAGAGCTGGATATACATGCTGCTCCGAATTCTCTGGTCAGTTTGATAGTTTTATTGGACCTGGTGAGAGGATGTGTGTCTGTTTAGTGTTTGTGTGTGTGTTATTTGGTTCTTAGGGAGTGAATGTGATATGTGTACGCGTGTGTATTGCTGTGGGTGTGTGTTATCATTTGGCTCATTAGGGAGTGAGTGAGTATGATGTGTGTAAGTGTGTATATTCGTGTGGGTGTGTGTATAAGTGTATAAGTGTGAGGTCTCAACACCTCCGTAAGCATGTCTCTCTTGTGTGGGTGAGAAATGTGGGTAGGTTTTGATTTGTGGATTTATATATTGCTACTATCTGTATTGTTAAATTTATGATTTAGCCCGGGTGGATATTTTGTTTTTAGAAGTTGTATCCACTTATTTTCATGGGACTCTAAAATCTTTCTAATGTTATCTGCTCTGAACTTTTCTATTCTCTCAATTATAGTGAATTTGGCATGGGTTTTGAAATCATGTTTTTCCAGGCGGAAATGTTGTTCTACAGGTAATAATTTTTCATGGGGAGTCGACTTAATTCGATTACGATAATTATTAATTCTGTAGTGAAAGGGCCATTCAGATTTTCCTACATATTTTTTCTGGCATAGTGTGCATTCTACGAGGTAAATTATGTTGTGACTTCTACAGTTAGAATCGTGGTAGATTTTGAAAGTAGATTTAGTGATTGAGCTAGTGAATGAATTCGTGTTTTTAATATGGTTGCAACATAAACTTCTTTTGTTGTTACATAGTTGGGAAAATCCTGTTGTTTTTGTTCTTAGTTTATTACGGATTACCTTGTCCCCTAAAATGTGGTTTCTTTTAGGTTCTTAGGTCTACGATATGCAAGAAGGCCAGGTTCCTTAAACAATTTTTTTAGGTTTGGTTTGAGATGTAGTATTTCCCCGCAACGTTTGATTATCTGGGATAGTGAAGGCAGAGTGGGATTGAAAGTGGTTACTAGAGGGATGCGGCTAGATTTATTTTTAATCTTGTACATTAGGGTGTCTTCTCTAGGTGTAGAAATTGCTTTATTTATTTGTTCCCTGATTAGGTGTTGTTTATAGCCACGTTTTGTGAATTGATGTTCCAGATTTTCAATGTTTATTTAATTTAATATATATATATATTTATTTAATTTAATATATATATATATATATATATATATATATATATATATATATATATATATATATATATATATATATATATATATATATTCTTACGATCTGGCAATATAAATATGTGAACAACAGATTAAATAAGAACATATGGAATCGCTCATATAGAAACGCATAGCACAAGTGTCAACAAACAACAAACGAAACATGGAAGTTTAAAAACAATTTTATATAACAAAACAATTGAACTGAGAGAGTATTTAAGATAACAGATATAAGATCATAACGAGGCACTTATCTGATACTGAATATCACTTCGTTTAACTATGAATGATTCATAACAGAAAGCATAAAAATCGGTAATTGTTCTCCCTGCAATATAAACTGGGAGTTTCCGGAATGGTACTTCTATTTCGTTCAACATCTAGTAATGGAAATAAATCCAAGTGAAGACTGGGAATATTTTTTCGGAAATGATATATTCCTATTCGGTATATATCTAGTAATAGAATAATTTCAAGACGACAATGTGAAGGTTTATTCGGGAATAATATTTCTTATTCGTTGCACATCTAGTAATCGAATAAGTCTATAGGAGCATGTCTAATAAGCGCACGATGGTAGCCAGTTTATTTCGGACTTGGATCATTTTCTGAAAACTGGAAATAGATTTTTAAAAAATCCCACTTGGCGCATTTCACGTGCGCTTGGGTGACTGACTTTTCCTTATTCCATTGTGTCAAAATGTCAGGTTGTTAAACGACCTAGATTCTTTCACGCAACCTTTAATTCTAGACAAGAAATAAAGAAAGAGAAGAAAGAAAAAAGAAAGTGGGAACACAAACGCGACCCTTGATAGACAGATAATACTTCTGATTTTAATTTAAATGCCATACCTCGCCTCTAAGAAAGGAAATGGTTAGATATCCGATAAGGGGTCAACGCACACATTGACGATACCTTTGATGTGGTGTATATAGAGATTATATCATCGTAATGCCAGACTCCATCATAATAATCTGTTTTTTTTTCCTCATCTATGAAAAGGTCAGACATTATGATCCGTATAAATTATAATAATTTGGCGCGATGGGGACACGTATACCTCTAAATGTTTCAAACTTTAGAGAAGGGCTAAAGTTATTTCTTTTTTTTTATATACCGTGGAATAATTCTGATTAACACCTATCAGAATTATTCCACGGTATATAAAAAAAAAGAAATAACTTTAGCCCTTCTCTAAACTTTCTTGAAAAATTACTGACAGGTTGTTTGATATTATACTTATCCATCTTGTCCATCCAGCAATTTTAAATATTGTCCTCATCTTTGTTGCCATATCTATCACAAAGTTTTGGCCGTTGTATGCTCCGGCCTTTTTCAGGTGGTTGGAACGTCGAACTGAACCCTTTATTCCCTCAAGTTCCACGTTCCATGTCTAATGGATGGAAATTATCAGTTATCTCCTGTTAATTCACTTCTCCAAGTTCTTCACTGCATCTATCAACATGTGCATCTCTCAGCATCTGAAAATTGCGTTGTACATAACACTCCGGTGAGGAAAATATGTATATTTAATTATGTATTAAGTGTTCAAATACTATTTCCAGATTCCAAAACAATAAAAATCTCTCAGAATCTTATCATAAGTCAAGTCATATTTATACTGAGTCACTTATACTGTACTTATTTATACTGTACTCTGTTATATTGCACCGAGCAATAATTTATTAACCCCTGACCCAATATGCGATATTATATAAACACAAAAACAAAACAGTTAAAAGCGAATCGAGAAATAAAAGTAAACGTTAGAAGTCTTGATGTTTGATATCAAACTATTATAGAACCCACCATTGAAAAGCCTATATATGGACGAAATGTGAGAAGAAATCTGATTGGCTGGTACGAAGACCAGTCAGCTAATCACGAGTATTGTATCATCGAGCCGATAGATAGACCCATTCTTCTTCGATATTCGATTTTTCGGGTGATAGATAGAGTCTGTAGTCTTCTAAGTGTTAAAGAAAAAAATATTTAACAATTATAAATTTTCATTATAACAATAATTAAAATTAAATGGAGATATCTTGATATAAATGTCGTATATTTATTGCTGAAATTTAATCAATTAGAAGTCTTTCAATAGATTTAATTTTTAATATTTTTAATGGACAGTATTCTTCTATATATTGTAAGTATAATGTGTTTAATATATGTTTATTTACTTCAATATCCTCGACACCCGCTCACACAGGAGTATCTTCCCTCCTTATTCCATTTCCCCAACTCTGTTATGGCGGAGATGTTTGGAAAACCCAGCCTACACCTGAAGAATAGTGAGGAGGAGTCACAGAGCAGTGTAGGTGGTTAACGCAGCTGGGCGAGTCGGGTCTTTCCGACAGCATGTCGCACATCATATTCATGTTGACGTTTGCACTAGAAAGTCTCGGTCCCCACACCCCGGATGTTTCTACGCCAGAAAGGCTGATTTGCGGCAACGGTTTCCCAGGTCTAAGGGTCGATGTTGGCTTGTGTTAGGGATGTCTTCAACTAAATTCAACTGTCAGGTCTTGACATCGCGAACAGAAATTCAGGAGTGATTCCATGTCTCTTTTACATACGTCGATGAAATTCGAAATCCACATACAACAAATGATTTTTTCACATTAGTTGCAAGAAAACAAAAAGAAATAACAAGACGATTCTCTTCTTTTAAGGTCTTGCTCGAATTCTTCTGTTCTAAGTTTCCGTACATTCATTGGCCGCCTTGTTTCTCGATTCGAAAATAAGAATTAATTCAGGAAAAATATGACGCTTGGAAGCAATACAATGGAGTACACCATAAATATTTCTGACAGTTTACAGGATCTCCAGTCTACCATGGGATATAGATTAATATATATATATATATGTGAGTGTGTATATGGATGCATGTCTCATTAAATAATATATTCAAGTTTTGTCGATGTAAACTCTTTTCATATCGTCTGATAAGCTTAATAACATTATCGATAAAAGACGAAAAAAAATCACCAGATAGATATATGTTTTTAATGCTACCTAAGCGTTCGGCTTACATAAGCCATTATCAAAGATGACAATTACATTACAATATATTGACCAATACACGGACAAAACAATAATGATTGTCTCTTTTAGTTTGTATGGAAGATATCTAAGCAACAACAAACTCGTGCATACACAGAATATATATATATATATATATATATATATATATATATATATATATATTAGTATTAGTAGTAGTAGTAGTAGTAGTAGTAATCTTATAAGTATAAGAATCTATACTCGTGGAAAACCTTCGGTGTCTTGATTTGCAAATAATCAAACCAATACCAAAGGGAAAAAAAGGTATAAAAAAGAAAGAACTAAGAAGATGTACGTTAGCTGAAAATAATCGTGCAGCATGCAAGTGCAAAGCCCAAAGAAGAAAAAAACGATACGAGTACACAAAATAACTAAATAAAATGCTTAATACAATAAGTAGAGCAGACTTGAAAGCGAGATGCCCCCTACGAGGTTGGCATTCCGCTCTCACGCCTTCACTGTCGAAACTCCTAAATGTAGCCGTCTCTTCTACTCCAATAGCTTCATGTCTCGCACCTCTCGTCTGTGAAACTCCCTTCCCTATTCCAGTTTCCCTGAGAGCTATAATCTCCAGATATTCAAATTATAAGGTCAATCGACATCTCCAGTTGCCTTGATCTATCCACTATCCTTCACCTCATCCTTTCCTCTATCACTCCTATCTGATCTTGCTCCAAATCTTCTGT
This sequence comes from Acanthosepion lycidas, assembly GCA_963932145.1. Classification (NCBI taxonomy): domain Eukaryota; kingdom Metazoa; phylum Mollusca; class Cephalopoda; order Sepiida; family Sepiidae; genus Acanthosepion; species Acanthosepion lycidas. Next base: position 41,146,767 of record OZ010607.1, on the reverse strand, counting down.
AACCACTTGCGTCCTAGTGGCTCCCCGCTTTGCTTGGTATGAAAAGCTTAAAAAAAAAGACCTACTTAAACCTAGAGAACCAGAAAAAACCTACCAAGGTTTCACCTTAGCGGATCGTCAGGTAAGCCTTCCCTGACGATCCCCTAAGGTGAAACCGTGGTAAGTTTTCTGGCTCTCTAGGTTTAACTATATATATATATAGTCGACTCTCCCGTCGAAATTCAACGTATGAGGGTCAAGCATATCAGTTTCCAGAAAACAGAGACAGCCCGACAACGGCACATGAGATTTGATTATGGTGGTTATATATATATATATATATATATATATATATATATATATATAACGTCATCCACAGACAGACTGTTTCGCTGTTTCACAGATCATCAGTGTGGCTAGACATCCGGTTGCCTCTAGCTCGGATCGAAACACGACTGAATTGGTATCAGCCAGAGATTCTACCACTAAGCTGTCGGCGCACGGCAGGGAAGCAGGTGGATTTTTAGCGTATTTATTTTTTAGAAACACACCCAGTGACTGACAGTGACTCGATTTGCTAAGCGAAGAGTCTCGCTATATATAAGCTATAATAGTCACTGTTTACAAACCCAAACCTACTCCCTAAAGAGCTCAACCGAAATTAATATTTATTTCAGGAGCCAATATATATATATATATATATATATATATATATATATATATATATATATATATATGTATATAAACTGTATTTATGAAAAGGCGCGTTAGATTAGCAGATCGGATTTAGGAACTGTTGGATGGAAACCAGTCATGTAGAAAGAAAAGTATGAATTCCCACAAGTCTATGGGTTAAATAGCCTTACTAACGCAATGTTAGCCAAGCGTGCTGAATACGTCTACATCCCTGAAGACATGGCCAATCACTGAGTTAAATTGGTTTAAGTACTTGAATTTTTACTATATTTATTAAGAAGAGATTTGTTAATGACTAATATTATTTTGTAAGAAAAGCATTACCACGTTTATTTAATACAATATATGGCGCAACATATGAGACAAATGCGCACAAGAATCTCGAGTGACCACTTAAAAGGAAACAAAAAAATGATTGATATATTGATTCGTTTTCTACATCTTGTTAGCACTTTACCGGACCTTTTAAAACAACGAAATACTTTTAGATTATAACAATTTTGTAGGGAGATAATAATGATTTCCTGATACAAGTCTTTTACAATCCTATTTTAATTTTCAGTGTTCGGTTCTCATACATCCTTTGACCGCGACAGAGTCGGGAATAGGTGGATTCATGTCTTTCAAAGAGTATTTGCCCGTAAGAGAATATAACGAACCTAACTGGAATTAGAACGCAGCTCTGCACTGAACAATTCCGAGCCATTATCCATTGTACCACACGCATATCCAAGCTTACAAAACCTGGTATTCCCAAGCGGTCACCGGTCGAGGCACTGACCAGGCTTGATTTTGCTTAATTTCGTTGATCGTACGGGAACCGGTTTTCAACATGATATGGACGTAAGACCCATAAAGAAGTAAGAATAAGGAAAACGTCGTTCGAAAACAAAGAAAAAACCATCAGAAGTACTATATATCTATCTTCTCATATATATATATATATATATATATATATATATATATATATATATATATATATATATATATATAAAGAAATATAGTCATAAGATGTGCTATATTTATGGGATAAAGTGCTCAATATCAGAGATAGAGGGTGTGTAAATATAAAAGTGAACATAGAAGTCAACACTTAGACGCGTCAGTCTGTTTCATGCTAGATGCAATCGTCAGGGCACTAGTGCTGTTATTTTTCTCAACTATTTATATATATATTTAAATAGCCGAGAAAATAACACCACTCATGGCCTGACGATTGCATCTAGCATGAAACAGACTGTCGTCTCTAAGTGTTGACTTCTATTTTCACTTATATATATATATATATATATATATATATATATATATATATATATATATATATGGTTGGATAGAAGTACCGCGCATATAATATATAAATAATTATACACATATATATATATATTTATTTATATTTATATACTCACACTTTTCATATATATATATATATATATATATATATATATATATATATATATATATATATATATATATAATCATTTCATCCGAAAAAATACGACAAATCCTACTAAAATAAAAAAGGCTTCACTGAAATTGAAAGCAATATAAGAACAGAGATGAAGTAGACAGAAAAAAACAAAAACAATTGACATTTCATTAAAATTTATGAAGATCGCAGCTGACAGGAAAGAGCAGGCTGGGAAAGGTTTTCACAAATGTAGAAGAATGAGGGAAGAAACTTATACCGTAGAACTTGCGGTTAGCTTTAGCAATTTCAAAAGTAAAAACATGTAACATAGCTGTCATCCTAGTTTAAAATTGTAAATTCGCGGTACTAAAGAGAAAATGTAATCAGAACATTTACATGGAAAATATTGCTAGTAATGACACTGGGAAGCTACGTTACGACGATGCGAAAATGACTGAAACCGAGATGTCAGGTCACGACCGATAATTTTGCAGATTATTCTTGGATTTTTTCAAGAAGCTCTAGAAGCAAAACGACGAGAGCAGATGCGGTAGCAAAAACCTATGCATGAACTGAGAATATATTTATAAACTTGTTTAAAAGCCGCCCTATCGGACAGCATTTAAAGCTAGTTCCTATGACGTTTGGCAATCGTATTGATCAGAAGTTTGAGAGTCCCTAGGTCTTTGCATATTCTCAGCATGGGAATCTCTCCTGTATGCCGTTTGATCTGGGTTTTCATTTGCATAGGATTTTCTTTTCTTTGCTGCATCGTTGTTTCATTTGATTGCAATCTGGTCCTCTGGTGAAGGAGATTTCTTTTGTTGCTAGGCATACTTCTGCCGTATGCGATAGGCAACAATAAACTACAAAAGAACTCAAAATTATCGCTGTATTTAAGTATTGCATTAATATTTAAGCTTACCTTCCAAAAGTTCCACTGTTAAATTAAAAAAAAAATTGATGTGCGTAGGTCCTTACCTTCCGTAAAAACAGTTACTTTTATTTCATGGGTCACTTTTGCTGGATTTTGCAATTAATTTCAATCATTCCCAAAAGTTATTTCCGAGTCAAAAAAAATTGTTATTGTACAAAAAATTCGTCGGTAAAAAGTCACGTATAAACCGCCGAAAACAAATGATAAATTGGCAATCAAACATTTCTGTAACCTTTACTATTGAGAGTTAAAGTCTTGTATCACTTTAACTGAAAAAAAGAGTCACATTGACACAATGAGTTTGGCTTTTATTATATAGAAGATGAGCTATCAAGAGTTGTGTCCCCTTCTATTGAAAAAAATGTGACACGGATATACACTGACTTTGTTATTTATTATACAGATGTGAAAGACAGATTCCTCAGAGTATAATTCTGTAACGCACATTAAAACGACTTCCATAATAGTAAATACTGGATAGTCTCGCGTATTAGAAAATACTATAAATAATAGCGCGGTATGTTTCTACAGAGGGGTGCAGGAAATACCTTTGTCTGAGCAGTTTGAAGTTTGCATTTTATTTAATTATATTTGTGTACTCATGCCGCCCAAAATGGCATCAGTTGTTAAATATTTTAATAGTGAGATGTAATGAAACAAAATCTAGAAAAAATATATTGAGATTCAAGAAAGCGCAGATAAAGAATTCACATCTAAAATAGAAGTAGTGGAACATTTAATTAATGCATTCAGTTTATATTTTTTAGACGCTCAATGGTATCTGTGATTAATTCATTACCCCTGACATATAAATACTTACTGTATAAATCGCTTTTCGCTGAATACGTTCTCATGTTAAAAGTGTTGTGTGATTACTATAACATTGAGGTTTGAAGCAAGACGATCACGTAGCAGACGAAATTATCTGAGTGCCTCTCAGGAAAGGCTAGAACAAATAAGACTGCAATCTTAGAAACGTAGGGGCAAGGAACTGATTAATTAAACATATCATTTTGTTCGGGAAGTAATTTTGTCTGAATGCAGATAAATATTTTATTTGTTGTCGCCGTTGTCAGATTTATCTCTTAGCCAATAATTTAATTTCTCCTTTTCTAGTCGTTTTCTTTATGACGATGACATTGAGGACTAGGTAGACCATTTCTTGCGTGGAAGAGTCGGCTGATATTGACTGCATAGTAATGTTGGTGCAGGACGATGTCGATTTTGTCAAGCCTTTTTCTCTTGTCGTTTGAATTCCTCCTTTTCTCTTCTGGTGGCTTCACAATATTTGATTTTGAATGTGATGGAACAGCGCCAGTTGGTACGCGCATGTGTCTCGAGATTTAAGCAAAGGCCTAGTAGTTTTTCAGTGTTGTTTTGAGCTGATACTTTATTTTTATAGATTATAACGACTAACGGAAGGAATCATTCCTACATTTACTGACTTCAGTTTCTTTGCCTCCCATCCCACTAGGGATGGGACAGGAAATATATAAATAAATACACATTGAAAAGTATTATATGGTTTCAGTATTTGCAATGATATGTTGACATTGATCAGGCAGCGCTTCCGTCAATCTTGAGTAAAATTCTGCAGTTTTGATGTGAAAAAGTTTTCGAGGAAATGTTCAATCTGTTAACTTCCTGAAACCGTTTTGTTGCGATCAATAAAAAGCTTATAATCGTTTAATGCAAAGTTAGGCGAATAATTGGAGTGCGTAGAAAAGAACACCGTCCTGGATAATAGGATAAATTATATCCGGCAACAAGACATCTGATCAGCAAGTTTTAAAGACAGGGGAACCACCTCTTAATTGGTGCTATCCCCAAGTCCACCCTGACCCGTGGTGGTAGGACCTATTAGGGTCCCAACTATGACCAATTAGTTAACTCCCAATCTTGGGTGAAAACACTATGGGAGTGTAAATATCTGTTTTTATAGTAAAAAAAAAAAAAAAACTGGCAATACAATTTTGAAAAAAAAAAAAATTACCAGCAATACATCTTTGGAAAAAAAAAATATATATATTAACGGAAATAATTTTGTTTCTCGATAAAAAAATTAAAAAAAAAACTCTTTATAAAAACACGTCAATGAAATCTAATCTACAAACATCTTACAAAAATTACATATTTTATTCATACGAACCTATCTTAAAAATATTGTCGACATTAAATAACCAATTGAGGTTGATATGACGGAAAAAGAAATAAACCCTAAACTTGATCTACAAACTGATTTCTAACTAAGAATATATATTCACTTCTTACGACCCTATACTAAAGATTTTGGCATCAAATAACCAATTAACACGATATGCCGTAAACGAATAAACCCAAAACCTGATCTACAAACTAATTTCTTACAAAGAATACGTATTATATTAATACGAACCTATCCCAAAAAATCTTCTTGGCATTAAGTAACCCGTTGACGTTGAAATACCATAAAACGAAAGAAGCCCAAAACCTGATCTACAAACTGATTTCATACAAAGAATACATGTTCTATTCGTACGCACCTATTCTAAAAATCCTGTAGGCATTATATAACCCATTGACGTTGATATGCCGTAAAGCGAAAGCAACCCAAAACCTGATCTACAAACTGATTTCTTTCAAAGAATACTTATTCTATTAATACGAACCTAGCCTAAAAATATCGTCGGCATTACATAACCAATTGCCTGCTATATGCCGTGACACAAAATAAACCAACTAGAAAAGAACAATAGAATTATAATGTTTTCTCTGTATTATTCTTTCTCCATCTGGCATCGCGTTTTTATGAAAACATGATCCGTTTACCTATTTACGCTTTTCAACCAAAGATTTATGAATACGTTTCTGGGCGTATAAGAATCTGATCAAAGATCATCCATACTGCTACTAAACTAAGCAGAGTGACGCCGCTTGACTCAGATTGACCTTAAACCCTCTCGTGGCCTCACTCACTTCTGAAGACACAGACATTATCCTGCATCGTTTCAATTGATGGAACCATTCCTGGAACTCCCTTTTCGGGCTAGCATCCTGGCATTTCCTTTGATTTATTCGATGTTTTCAAATCTTGTTCCTTTCAAGTTGCATTTCATTTTTGAAGAGTTAAAAGTAGCGAGGGCGAGCTCTGGAAAATATGTGTGTCAGACATAGGGAATGTTCACTTATAGAACCTCGGTGGTGTAATGAGACGAACAAATTATATACTCTGTGCTTTCACGCACTGCTAGAAAAATATCAATGTGATCGCAAATGCGAGTGCGCGACAGAGCTCAAGGTCAATCTGTGCCATGTTGATTTACTCTGTCTATTGCATTCTCGTTACCAAAGCATCAGTCCAGCAAATTTTGTTCAAACCTCGTACAAAAAAATAAATGTAAATTATATTTTCAGACACATTGGGTTGTGTAATAATATGTTTTGTTTTATTATTTCAAGTAGATTCCTCGACTGGTTTCGGCCAGCATGACCATCATCAGGAGAAAAAAATCCCTGCTAGTTTATAGCAGTTAAACTACAGAATTGAATGAATGTTTCTGAAGAAAGTGAACTTTATTTGTAGTTTTCATATTTTTTTTTATCGTTAACTTGGGTCAGTCCTGATGCTGGTTAAACGGCCTCTTTCATGGTGTGACATCCAACCGTAACGTCAAATTGTGACGTCTGCCGATCCGCGGTCTTATCCTGGTCACGGCACCAAATTGTGACATCCAACCGTTACGTCAAATTGTGACGTCAGCCGATCCTGGGTCTTATCCTGGTCGCGGCGCCAATTGTGATGATCTAACCTTTAAGTGATTCGGATGGGAATCTGGTTAGATTCGATATCAGCGTCGTCGTTCCCAACTTACCGAAGTAACTACTTTGATCTCCAGTCTGCCTACCGACGTTGTGAATTATCTTAGGCAGACGAAATCAATCAGCGTCGGGGCGGTACTGCAAGCTTGAGTTCGAATGAGGGCGGTATCGCACAAGTACGGGCAAAAGAAAATAAAATAATAAGTCGAAAATGGTATAAAAAAAAAAGATAACAATAATTTATATCTGGTTGCTGGATACATAGGACTGCGTCTATCTCCCGACCTGCTATATGGATTGTGACACGTGGTTTTTAGGCGAGTCTTAACATCTAAGCTGTCTGTCGTTTAAGAAACTGGTTCTTGGTGTGTCTTCAGGCGAAATTCACAAAGATTATTTTGGTGGTGTGAGTCTAAGTCGTTCTTCAAAAAATAAATTGTTCTTGGTTAGAAGATTAGTTCGGAAGTTGCGCGAATCTTGGTCAGCTTCTTAGTAGCGGGGCTTCAGAGCTCTCAACTGGAACACACTCGAACTCAACTGAGAACTAACTCAAAACTAACTGATTTTTGGTCGCTGCGAATTTGCTTATATGGACGCCGATTCAAAACCGGGGGTGGGCTCGTCGTGGTTTGAGGTTCCTTGATAAGTCTAAATCCATAAACCCCTTCTTTTGTTTTCGGTCAGGAAAAATTCATTATTTCCATTTTTGGAACTCTTCTCTTACTCCCACCTTCTCTTATTTTCATATGGACACCTCCCCATGCCCCAGAGGGGCGTCAACGGTCCTCCTCGCTTCTTCGTAGTAACCCCTCATACTTAAACTCTCTGCGGCTGCCTCCTTGCGTCACATGATCACCTCCGCCTGGCTTGTTAGCGTTCAACCAATGGTCGATCAACAGTGTGGGCGTGACTAGACTAGCCTTGTTCTTAAAAAAATATATATTTTGTTCAAAGAAAAAAAATTATCTTTTTCTTTTCCTCTTCTTTCTTTTGTTTCTCTCTTCTTCAGTACAATACAACCCGTAGAGTGATAATCTCAATTCTTATCCTAACGTCACGGCATATGGATTTCTTCAATCAGATTTTCGCCAGCACCAAGAGGCTAGTCAACTAGGCACACTCATTCTTCGGCGCCAACGAAATATTGTTTCGCTGTCATATTCAAATTCCAACACAGCCCAGATGTGTTTTCTCTCAATGACACTTCCCATCGACAAAGACCCAACGTAGAGATGACTCTCTTTGTGTGTGATCAACAGATGACCTATTAAATTGTTTGCCATCATGACAAAAGTAAACCGTTATCTATTTAAAACTCTGTAACCACCTGGTGTTTGTCAATTAGCTTTATGACAATGGCCATAAGAATTTTCACCATTCTTCATTTATCAAAATAACATTTTCAAATGTCTCTTCTCGTAGGTGACTTTATCTTTAAAATTTCCTTGCAGGGAATTTCACCACTCCCGACAATCTGCTTGCCACAGTTAATTTTTTTTATCTATCTAAACAAAACAAAGTATCAACCTGGACCCTGCCAGCCAGCCCCAAGACAATGGCCGACAGAACCCTCACCAGTGTCTTCCATTATGAAAATAACATTTTCAAATGTTATTTCTCGTGGGTGGCCTCCCGTTATCATATAAGTTAAGTCTCGCCTATCTTCCTCTCTCTTTTCCTTCTCTTTTTCCTTTCCTTCTTTTTCCTTCTTTTTGCGCCCCTAATTGTGTCACAATGGTGTTTTTAAGATACCGGATGGGAGATTTCCCGACTACGTTTAAACAGCCTCCTTGGTCATTTTGCCAGTTACATTGGTTGCTGGAAATGGGTTCTGTGTGTTAAGTGTATGTTATCTTATAAATTTTTCGGAGTGTGTGATATATATATATATATATATATATATATATATATATATATATATATATATATAATTATTTATTCGAAAATTGAAACAAAATCGGTATTTTTGTAGTGATTTTATGACATATTTATAACATAGTATTTATTGGTTATTTGTATTTATTCCGTATACACCAAACATATACTTGGGTATATATATATATATATATATATATATATATATATATATATATATATATATATATATATATAATTATTTATTTAAAAATATGATTCCAAAAATATGATTTTTAAATAAATAATTATATTTATGCTCTACTGTCGTATCGAGCACTATTTCTTAAAAATAATTACAAAAATACTAAGGAACTTTGGATTATTTACCAAACCAGTTTCTTTCCTATTTTCTACAATATTTTCACACACACACACACACACACACACACACACACACAGCCACACACACATATATATATATATATATATATATATATATATATATATATATATAATCTGAAATAGAATATGCACACAAATCATCAGTAGTCCCTATTGACATGGTTTCTGAGCTTAGAAAGAGAACATTTTGGCGGATATTTTTTTTTTCAAAATATATTGGCATGAAAAAACATTAATTGTTACATAACATATTCTTTTAATAAATATATTTTTCAAAGATTAAAGGAAATATTGTCTATAACAAGACCCTACACTTATTTAGGGCTTATAATATATATAATAATGTATCTATTCTTGAAAATGCTTTCTCCAGTCGTGAAAGTTTGAGAAAAGAACACGTTGAATTTATCCAAAAATGTATACATGCCCTCATGGATTTTTTTGAAAAGAATAGAAGAAGTGACTAGATAAACTATATAAGGACATTATGTACAGCTGGTAAGAAGGAAAAAATGAAATCACGATGAAAGAAATAAATATTTTAAATTTTTATTCATGGTATATCGTAGTATATGTAAAGCCGCGAGCCTTTCACAAATAGCAAAAATAAAAATTACTCTTCAGGAGAAACACTTCATTCAATCGCCCTGAGGAGTTCCTTAAAAACCTAAGGCATCCAATTTCACAAAGATTTTCCTAAAGCAAAAATGCATATATGGAAATTGCAAATGGCAAAAACAAGAAGAAATATATATATATATAATATATATATATATATATATATATATATATATATATATATATATATATATATATAATTAAGTTTCCGAAATTTATTCCTCGCTTCTCTCATGAGTAGGGTCTAAACAATTTCTATTTGCATTTGTATGTAACGAGAGTGATAAATAAGACAACAATTTTGGGAGAGTTGTGACGAAATTTAGTTGCCGTTGAATTGATATAAGATCTGTCTACGTTACACAGATGTTGTGTTCATAAGGTCATTATCTTCCAGTGGCCATATTAAAAATGCTAGTGTGTAAACACAGCAACGTTTTATAGAATTTCTTTCAAATTTCTATTTGCATTTATACTCATTTAAGTTTCATTTTATAATAACATTGATAAATTAGATAAAACGTAGGAAGAGTTGTGACGAACTTTAGTTAATGTTAACTGATTTATAGGCTGTCCATGTTGTAAAACCTTTGGTTTCTGGAGGTTGTTAACCTTTAGTGACCATAGTAAAAATACTTTTGTGAATACACCACACTCGTTTATAGAACTTCGTTCAAATTATTATTTTTTCTTTATGTATGCAAAGAAATGACAATTATATTGTAGTACAATTGATACATGTTTTTTGAGGAAATTTAGTTGATGTTGAGGCTATACTGTTTACATTATTGGGACTATTGTTCTCATCTTTTTAGCCATATTTATTACAACGTTTCGGCCGTTGTACGCCCCGGCCTTCTTCAGGTGGTTGGGATGTCGAACTGAACCCTTCGATCACTGAGGTAGACTGTTCTAGTTCCAAGTGCCATGTTTAATGGATGCCAGTTAGCAGTTATCTCCTGTTAATTCCCCTCTCCAAGCTCTCAACTGCCTTAACCGGGTATTGAACTCACACTCTTTGGATCCTGTCACTGGATCTAACCAACGCCTTTATCCACTGTGATATGTGTCCGTGAAGAAGGTCGGAGCGTACAAAGGTAGAAACGCTGTAATAAATATGGCGACAAAGATGAGGACAATATTCCGAATAATGTAAATAGTGTACATAAGACCCATCTCAGAAATATAGACAGATACTGAAGGGCCGAAACGCTGTAATAAATATGGCGACAAAGATGAGGACAATAGTCCGAATAATGTAAATAGTGTACATAATACCCATCTCAGAAATATAGACAGATACTGAAGGGCCGAAACGCTGTAATAAATATGGCGACAAAAATGAGGACAATAGTCCGAATAATGTAAATAGTGTACGTAATACCCATCTCAGAAATATAGACAGATACTGAAGGCCTGAAACGTTGTAATAAATATGGCGACAAAGATGAGGACAATAGTCCGAATAATGTAAATAATGTGCATAAAACCCCATCTCAGAAATATAGACAGATACTGAAAGGCCGAAACGTTGTAATAAATATGGCGACAAAAATGAGGACAATAGTCCGAATAATGTAAATAGTGTGCATAATAACCCATCTCAGAAATATAGACAGATACTGATGTTGAAACTTTTATATTTTTTCCTAAAAAAGAAAGCGTAACTGATTGTTAGAGAATATGAAAAATCACTATTGAAAAGAGAGAGAGAGAAGAGAAAGAGTGTGAGAGAAGTAGAGAGCGAGTGAGAGAGCAATGGAAGAGCAAGTATTAAGAAATCAGTCGATAATGATTGATTGATATTGCGTTTAAATTTTTGAAGATGTTGACTCGAAAACAAGAAGCTGAAATAGAGTTTGACAAACAAGAAGTGCAATAGAAAAAAAACCTGTCAGCATATAACTTACAGTTATATGTTGCCATTTCAACTGTAATACGATGAGACCTTTCCGCCAATCTAGTGCCACGTTTAAATTCATAAAGTCGCGGTTCCATAGAGGAAATTTCAATAACACAATTTCCCTGACCGTAATTTTAGAGGTTCACTGGAAAGCAAAATTATGGCGATGTAAAGCTGACTGAAGTCGAGATGCCAGATCAAGATCAATAACATTGCAGATTCTTCTTTGGATTTATCAACAATCTGTAAATATATAACAGTATCAACAGAAAAAAATATCTACGTTGAAAAGCACCTGTGTTCAGTAGGGTATAGATTTCCAGGGGCACTAGTAAAAATGTTTGTGTGATAATTGTGTTGATAGTAATATCGCTGGTGATGTTGCAATGTTCTTCATGAAGACAGCTTCCAACTTTACAGTAAATAATAAAAAAGACGCTGATAATTCTTTGAGTCTTTTTTATGAAAGAACAGACAGCACTCTCGTAATATGGAGATAAAAAAACTGTCATAATGTCATATTATTTAAAATATGTAGAAGTTGAAAAGATATCAATATGAAAAAAGACGTTAAACACTATTAAAAAAGATGGTTTTAGTTCTCCAATAGAATTTATATTAATGTTATTTTACTGACAACGGTGTAATTCTTCAAATGATATCAATTTAAGAAGCAATGACTTGTATTGACTGAAAAGTTGATGACAATGAAGAGGCCACTTTTCAAAAGGCACTGATAAGTAAATGATTTCAGTTCAAAATGCCTTGTTGCGACATTGGTTCAAAAAAGATTTTGCAAAGCGGTATTGTGGCATCGTTTGATTTTTGAATTAGTATTTCTTTAAAATGTATTGATGTTTTACTAACATGACTACAAAGCCATTGATATCGTAGCAAGGTATAGCTTCAAAAATCAGGGGTATTTATACTAAAGTGATATTGCTTCAAAAATCGGGGGTATTGATATTGAGGTGGTATCTCTTCAAAAGGTAGTAGAGTTCCAACTGTTAATTTGCAGTGATCTCGTTTCACAACAGTATGCCCTTGATATTGTGTCTGTTCTCAAATTTTTAATGTTAAATTGATAGTTTTTTTTTTTAAATAATTTCTTGATTGTAAGTAATTTGATAATGCCACTAAGACGCAAACGCAACCAGTGAAAGAAAATGAAAAGAAAGACTGTAAATATATTACAGAATCCCCATAAAAATACCTTCGTGTGATAATTGTGTTGATAATAATAACGTTGGTTTGACAATAAAAGAACAAGTTTCAGAAAGACAAAAGACAAAAGATGGCGATTTAAACTTGCATTTAATCTTTTTAAGATCGTGAGTGCCAGTGAACCAAGAAACAAAAAAAAAAGTTCCATAAGCGACAATGGCCAGAACTATGAAAATAGAACATATAGCTATGTCAACAGTAAAACAGTGAGACCTAAATGCCAATCCAGCCGTAGGTTTAAATACTTTAAGACCAGATATCAAAATATCTATTCATTTAAAAGCATGTGTTGAGGTAGTACGCGTTTAAGTATAGTGTTTCAAGAAGCAGCATAGAGTGAAAATGCACTGTTTATTTATTTTTATTTGTGTCGGTTTAAATAGATTTGATATTCCTGTGGTGGTATCTGTCTATATTTCTGAGATGAGGTATTATGTACATTGTTTACATTATTCGGATTATTGTCCTCATCTTTGTCGCCATATTTATTACAACGTTTTGGCCGTTGTACGCTCCGTCAGAGTGGATAAAGGCGTTGGTTAGATCCACTGACAGGGCCCCAAAAGAGTGAGTTCAATACCCGGTCAAAGCAGTGGACAACTTGGGGAGGGAAATTAACAGGAGATAACTGATAACTGGCATCCATTAGACATGGCACGTGGAACTAGAGCGGTCTACCCCAGTGAGCGAAATAAAGGGTTGAGTGCGACAATCCAACCACCTGAATAAAGGTAGAGCGTACAACGGCTGAATCGTTGTAATAAATATGGCGACAAGGATGAGGACAATAGTCCGAACAATGTAAATAATGTTCCGTGGCGGTGTTTCAAAACGCCCTGTTAATGTAGATGTATCGCCTAGGAAAACAATGATATTACACTTATAATGATTCAAATGTTGCTGTTGAATGAATTGTTATAAACGGATTATCAAGATTTTACAGCTTATTTAAAGGCAGAAAATATTTAGATTGTAAACGTTTGCGGTTATAATAATGATTTACGTCTTGATGCCCTCTAAGTAATACATAGCTGCAGGCAGTAGGGATGAATACATACCTTTCCCCAGGCCATTTGCGCAAAACCCTTTGACTTTTACTGGCTTTATTATATTGCCTGGAGTAAAACGATAAGAAACAACGTGAATATGACAAAACCCACTGGAATTAGAACACTGCTCTCCGAATTTCAATTCCGAAACGTTATCCACTACACCACCAGCGTATCCAAACCTCTGATGTTCCGAACCGGTGAACTATCTATATACTAGCCAGGCTCGACGTTGTTTAATTTTGCTGATGGCACGAGACTCGGTGACTCAACGGAATATAGCCGTAATGGTTTTCATATCGAAGACATATCTGTAAAAGACATAACTATATTCAAGTATATTTACGTAAGTAGAAAACTACGATATAGTAAATATATTGAATCATATATATACTTTCGGCCTTGTGCCACATCTGAGCTACGCTTGGTAAATCACTATATATATATATATATATATATATATATATATATATATGTAGTGATATTACTAAATTCGTAATTTGGCGAGGAGAAAATTGTTTATTCTACTCAATGACAGTATCAGTTTAACCCTTGAAATCGACCGTAAATTCCGCTATTAATTATAGAGGAGATGTGTTCCAAACGTTTCGGGACTGTTGCTAGGGTAACGGACCTCAAGTCCGCACGGTGGAGACGCTTAGCATTGGCTGACCTTGAACTCTGCACTAAGTTATAACTTTCTCGCCTATTTCCTTTGTTGATAACATTGGTTGGAAGGAAAGTGTGTACAGACTGGACGTCTCATCACACCACCACCACATCACACCACACCACATCATACCACCCCACATCGCACCTGGGAGATTCCATTAGTGTCCATGTCTTGTGGAGAGCCGAGTTCCAATTCCAGTCGAGTTTATTAAATTCACGTACGCAAAATACACTTCGGAAAGTTATTAATCGACCTCTTCTCTCCCCAGTTATGGGTTAATTACTCGAATAAAATATCAGTATTATCACCATAAAAACGTTTACGACGTAAAAGTATTTTATGGCTTTAACTGTCGACACTGTCGAAACTGTTAAATGTGGCCGTCTCTTCTACTTCAAAAGCTTCATGTCTCACACCTCCCGTCTGTGGAATTCCCTTCCTATTACTTGTGGCCCTGATAGATATAATCCTCAACTGTTTAAATGTAATGTCAATCGACTCCTCTAGATGCCTTGACATATTCCCTGTCCTTCTCTTCATCCTTTCCTCCATCACGTCTCTTTACTGTCGCTCCCACTCTGTAACCCCTTGCGTACTAGTGGCATCCCGCCTTGCTTGGGGCGGTGAATTGCTTTAAAAAAATTTACATACTGTTGTTAAGCCGTAAAAATGAAATCAATCAATTATTTATGTATAGCTATATCATTGTTAACGTAAGTATTCTTTTCACCTGTGCAGAATTTGTCCAGCATTCACTGTCATATTGGAGCACTGATGTTACATAGCATTTTAGCACTATTTCTGTGATATCCATTGAAAATGTTCTTTTTAAAATTTTGTGTTACTTTACATGATAGACATCTTTATTAAAATACGGTTTCAGATTTCTTAAAGCCATTTTCCGCCGTCTCTTAAAACGCTTTCCGAGCAACGGTATATTTATCCTTGCTTAATTTTGACATTCAGTTAAATACTCGCATCTTGAGATCTATATTTCAGTATATAAATATACCCTGATCTGAAGACGCCTACCTCACTAAGACGAAACGCGTTGCCAGGAAAGAAGTTTTTTTTTGTTTTTTTTTTTACTTTGTCTAATTCCAGTATATACATATAAATTGGTTATTTTTATACTTGATTTCATTGCAAATATCTGTCTGGATTAAGCTTGAGATTTTAGGTAAATGCTATTCGATAATTATAGTAAGGTTTATAGTAAACGATAGCAGGTTTTATACTTCCACACGTTAGCATTCACCCGTAACTTGATCACAGTTATCGGATGCAGTATTATCCCTCTTCGGGTGAATAATCTCGGTGTATTCTACACCCTGGTCACAAGGCATTATTTTGACGAAAATATTTATTTCAATATCAAAATGCCCCATAACATCATAGAAAGGAAATGTGATTATGAGGACTGGTTAAAAGATCCCACTACAAATCACTTTCACAAATTCTGACATATTTTTTAAGTAAGGGGACTTTAAAGAAATTAAACAGACGATTTGCCGAGAGCGTTAAACTGGTTCGTGAAAACGGACGATATTTATAGGTTTAGCGGATCGTTGCAAAACTTCCTGTTCGCGGCGACATAGCCGAAACTTCGCGTAACTATGAATGATAAAATATTGAAATGAAGACTTTGTAATCATAATAACAGTTTTAGTCTCAAAACGTTAGAAATATTTGCAACAACCTCTAACAGGATCGCGTATGCTTCCGACGACAGGTTCGTAAATATTTCCGAATTTGTGATAGTAAATAAGGTTAATTATTTAATTAAATATAATTATTACTTCGAACTTAATTACCAGTGAGCTGGAAAATTGCCAGCGAATTCGTGTTTCATATCACCTAAAGTAAACACAAACAGGCATAAATATGCACACACACACACACACACACACACACACACACACACACACACACACACACACACACACACACATACACACATTGGGTGCGATGAATAAATTGTCGTCCAAATTATGAAAATAACACTGACATATCATTTAAACAGATATATTTACCAAAATGCACAAAAAGTATCTTGAAATAAATTTATTCAATAAAACGGCCATTGGCTTCAACCACGGCCTCTAGACGACATGTGAATGTTCTGCAACACATATGTACGATCTGCTTGTTTAAGTTGATGGATACTGCTTTCGGTACATGTTTGATATTGCAACGAATTTTGTTGCTCTCTCGCTCAATTGCACCCCAAACAAAATAATAATGAAGGAAGTTGCTGTGTGTGGCTGGATGTAAGAGGTGTTGGCTCGCAGAAATTGTCTGACAGCCATGAATTCTTTCTCCTGCGTCTCCGGCATGGTGAAGCGTCCTGTTGCCAGACATAGGGTACGGAGGTTCTGAAGTAACATGAATTTCCACATAACGTCGCCATAACTGTCAATGCACAATTTAGACGACAATTTATCTATCGCTCCCTGTATATGAGGTGGAAACATAAATAATTTACGTTTTTTTTTCTTTATGAAATTTATTATTCGAAAAATAAAGTATAATTATATTTCATTCAAAATGTTAAATTAACTGACCTGATTGTTATGCAACATACATATTTCCGTCTTCAGCGACGTGATTCCTCGAAAGTTTGGGGGTCTCACAACATCGTATTCTCCCCTCTAAGCGACTAAATCAGGGCTGATCGGGCCGTGATTGTGCCCTCAGGAACAGACCTTTACAAACTACGCCTCCATTTTGATATTAGTAAATTTTGACTGTTAGGTAGTTCCGGAGTTTTACATGGTCTGGTCACGTTACCCCTAGCCAATATCGTTTGAGTTCTGCTCGAACGCTATCTTTATGAGTTTTCCAGAATTTAACCCGAGTTTGTCACCAATTTCATTACCAGGGTAATAATACACCGGCCATGGTTAGTTTATTTTTCCTTGTTCAAGAAAAGAAGTTGTTCACGTTGTTTTTTCTTAGTAAAGCTTTTCTGCAATTATATCGCACACACAACACAAACAGAATATAACAATTAAAAAAATTCCTAATGGCTATGTTAAATAAAGCTATTATTTAGCTAACAAATAACTCGCAATTTGAAGTAAATAATCATCCCACCCACGAACAAACGTCTGGTTCGTATCAAATAATTATTTGTAGGCAAGCCAGTAACTGCCTTAAATGAAAGAATCATTTATCCAAGAAACAACGGCTAGGACAAACGAAAATTATTATTTCTCTAAAAGTTAATTTAACGAAATTATGTTTAGCGGGTAATTAAACCGAAACAACTATTACTGTTTATATGATTTCCATTGTTCTTACTGTTGTCCCCATCTTTATTTTCATATTCACGACGTTTCGGCCGTTGTACGCTCCGGAATTCTTCAGGATCTGCCTATATTTCTGAGATGTGGTATTGTACTTATTTACATTATTTATAATGTTCAGACTGTCGTCCTCATCTTTATTGTCATATTCACGACGTTTCGGTCGTTGTACGCTCCGGTCTTTATCAGGATCTGTCTATATTTCTGGGATGAGGTATTGTAATTATTTAGATTATTTACAATATTAAAACTGTTGTCCTCATCTTTAGTGTCATATTCACGATGTTTCGACCGTTATAAGCTCCGGCCTTCTTTAGGATTTTTATATATTTCTGAGATGTGGTATTGTAATTATTTACATTATATTATTAAAAGAATATGAAAGATCTCAGTCAAAGGGCGGAATTCTATATAAGATTCTTCTCATAGATATAACAGTACCACCAGAGGAAAAGATATCATATCTGCTTATGAATATTCAAAAACTAGTTAATATAGTGATCTTCATATTTAAATAAAGAAAAGTATAAAGCCTATTTGTATTATCGATTTCAATCTATATTATGGCATACGTCCAAATCCCATTGTAAAACCCGTTCTCATACGACCATTGAATTTAAGCAACGTCGAGGCCGGTAAGCTTTTCTGTGAGGGAGGTGTAATGGATAGCAGCTAAGAATTGGGAGTCGGGGGTGCTGAGTTCGAATTTCAGTTGGGTTCGTTATATTAACTTAAGCGAAAGTATTCCCTGGAAAGCTATGAATGCACTTCTTCTCCCCTAGCTATGTGTTAATTTGTTAATATTGTAACACTAAACTATGACTACCTAAAAAAATTTTACAATCTAAAAATATTGTTTTAAATGACATGTAATCGGTTGAAAACGAATTGAGCGATAAACAAAGTGCTCAGTTTGGTAACCGCAGGGGAATATCAGATACTGTAAACCATATGACGCAATTACCAAGCCTCTGATGGATACATTCTTTCTATATAAACTGATAGAATCTCTCCGTATGTGAATATGCTTCTGGACTAACAGGTTGATAGATATACTTGTATTTGGATCAGCGTTGAGTGATTATAAAAATTCTTTTCCTCTTAGTGTTATCTTGTGAGTAATAAAAATAAAATCAAGAAGAAATTGCTCCATTGTATCAATATGTCGTCTGCGATCGGGCTTACCCCAGTAGTTATGGTGCAATTTTGATAACAAGCACAGAAACTTACTATTCTGGTACACTACTGATGTCCACAGAGGCACTTTCTGTTATACTGTTAAATCCTCGAGTATACAACAAGAGATGGCGGGAATCGTGAGGCGATAATATTCTTGTGAAATCCCGAGGGGTATAATAATAATAATAATAATAATAATAATAATAATAATAATAATAATAATCTCCATCTATAAAAGGCAGGATGTGTGTGTGTGTGTGTGTGTGTGTGTGTGTGTGTGTGTGTGTGTGTAACGAATGCACGGCCGCAATTTTCGACGGATTTGCACCAAAATTTACATTCACATGCTCCAAGTTAGCGGAAGGCCAAGACCGACTTTGCTTTTCCCAACTACCATCAATAGTGGAAATAATCGTTTTTTTTTATGCTTCTACGGCAGTTTTCATGTAGTTTGCGGCCATTTTGTACTGACCAGAGCCTATAGTTTGCTGCCACGAATAGGCAGGAAGATTCTATTAGCCAGCGTGAGAGCCAACATCCGACTGTCACGAATGTTAACTAGCATGCAAAAAAATCGATAGCTGCATTCGTCACAAGTGGGAAAAATTTAAATCTGCATGACACTTTACTCCAATTGGCTCATTCGCTTGCTTAAACTCAACGTTGATTCTGATTCCGCAGAACTAGGTTGGGCGTGAAAAAGTATTTGTTGTTAACATTCTTTTTCATTCGTTTTTTTCCAGATAGGAGTCCACTTTTAAAGTTGGTCGTTTTGTGTTCATTTTTTTTAGTTCTTTTTTCGTAAAAGATTTAATGTTTAGTATAGAGCTTAGAAAAAATTCGCAGTGTGAGATAGGCAAGAAGTAAGGCATGTAGCAACATCAGCACGGTAAAGGGCACTGCTTTAAAGGCAATGAAGGGCAATAATATTTTAAGTCAAGTGATAGCGATTGCTGTATGAGTCGTAAGATTTTTGAATCAAGCACGGTCAACGCCGTGCCATGCTGCTAGTGATAATATTAGGTTGGTGCAAAAATAATGACGTAATAATGTCGTTTTCTGATGTTTTTTTTAACGTCAAAAAACGACATTATTACGTCATTATTTTTGTACCAACCTAATAATACTAATAATAAAAATAAAACTCGAATTTTGAGAATTGTTGTCACTTTACCTCCATTGTTGCTGAAGCTTAGTGTTGAATTAAGACACGCTGGATTTTGTCTGGCATTATCTTTCGAATCCGAATAGAGCAGCATGGTCTTTGTCGTAGGGGACATCGCTGTGAAAGATCACGTGTCGAAGCAGCCTGAGACATAAATCAATAACCGAAAGGCTCTTTTACTTTAACCGTGAGTTGAACGTAGCAAAAACGATTACTTGATCTGAGTATCTCAGAATCTGATACATCTATCAGGACGCCGTCGTTATATTGAAGGATGACCGCTACTTCAGTGCTCCAGGCAGGGCTTTTGGAAAGCTGGACTGCAGTCTTTGAAAGCTATATTGCGTGATGCACGGTTTGAACTGTCACTGGTTCCAAGGACACCTACTCTCAGGGAAGGAATGCACGAGAGTTAATGACTGCTTTCGGGTAATTCGCTTCGGCAAAGCACGAGCGAAGAGTGACTGTGATAATTATTCGTTCGATGAAGACAGCAGAGGCAAGCGACTGTATGTTCGCCGGCATCTTTTGTGCGGCCAGAATGAGCTGGCTGAAGTTTTCTGGAGGGTTTAAAATAATTCATCTATCATTCGATTAATCTCACTTTGTATATATCTATATGTAATAGGGTCTATGAAATATATCACAGACTGATTGTTTTTAGTTGTAAATATTTTTTTATCTATCTATCTATCTATCTATCTATCTATCTATCTATCTATCTATCTCATCTTGCCAATCAGTCTCATCCTATCTATCTATCTATCTATCTATCTATCTATCTATCTATCTATCTATCTATCTATCTATCTAATTGTTAATTTTTTCTCACTTTTCGCCTGCGGAAATATCTTTTATCTTCTTGCTCTCCTCTCAACTACAATCTACAAAAAAGTTTAGCCTCAATCGATATCTTGAATATTGAACTTTTGATTGATAAGTGCTGAAATGTATGTATGTATGTATGTATCTATCTATCTATCTATCTATCTATCTATCTATCTATGTAACTATCTATCTATAACTACTGATACTTATTTCTATGTTATGAATACACGACTATTGTTATATAACAAAACTGTTACATATATATTAGTGAAGATTACAGATTTGAAATCTTCAGTTGCTGGATACCTGAAGATTGCAAGTCTACAAGAAACTCGTAGTCGTTCTATCGACGTTGGATATATACTATAACTACAAGATAGATATTAACAGATAGATAAATGTATAGACAAATGGATATATAGTTTTAGATATCTAAATAGATGATGGATAAATATTATACATAGCTATAGCTATATATATATATATATATATATATATATATATATATATATATATATATATATATATATATATATATATATATATATATATATATATATATATATATATAGATAGATAGATAGATAGATAGATAGATACATAGATAGATACATAAATAGATATTAACAGATAGCTAAATATATAGATAAATCGATATTACATATATAAATACATTACATATATATATATCTATACATATCTGTATCTATCTATCTATTTAATATATATATATATATATATATATATATATATATATATATATAGAGAGAGAGAGAGAGAGAGAGAGAGAGAGAGTGAGAGTGAGAGAGAGGATAGATAGATAGATATATAGATAGATAGATAGATAGATATTGATAGTGTTGTATCTCGAGTTTTCGAGATAACAGGGGAAAAATAAGAAAGACACACACGTAGGTAAGTAATGAAATAGAATGTTTACTACAGGAAAGTACACTTACCAATTGAACTAATACTAACTCGGTATTTACCTGAGCTGCCCACAGAACAGGATGTGACACAAGGCCGGTTTTACGTGGCTTTTTTTCGAGACCGGAGGCCGGGCCAAAAATTCCCCGTAGACCCCATAATAACGGGCTCGGGTTTGTCTACCTTCCCAGACGAGACTCTACGTCTCGGCATATTCTCTTTGGCTTCCTCTCTTCCCGAAGACAGTGAATTCGACAATGACGAAGAGATTGCGCTCGGCTAAGACCTAATAGTACTCTCCTCAGCTTCACTTATTTATATAAACGGATAATTCCATTCATTTATGCCCTATATAACAGATAGATTTATTTTTTCATTCTTTTTTTAAGCATTTCACCCCAAGCAAGGCGGGGAGCCACTAAGATGCAAGGGGTTACAGAAAATTTAGAGAAAGATCAGATAGGAGTGATAGAAGAAAGGATAAGGAGGAGGGTAGTGGAAAGATCAAGGCAACTGGAGATGTCGATTGACATTACACTTGAATAGGTGGAGATTATAGCTCTCAGGGAAACTGGAATAGAGAAGGGAGTTCCACAAGCGAGAGGTGCGAGACATGAAGCTATTAGAGTAGAAGAGACGGCTACATTTAGGAGTTTCGACAGTGAACGGGTGAGAGCGAGATGCCAGCCTCGTAGGGCGCTTGAACTCATGACGTCTGAGAACCAGCGAATGCAGCTCCTCGGTGCAATTACCATGAAAGTATTTGTAAAACAGACAGAGAGAGGCGACGGCGCTTCTGTGATAGAGTGACTGTAGACGAAATGCCAGAACAGGACTAATTATATTGCGTACCCGCCTCTGGAGCCTATCAAGAACCCCGAGGCAAACAGAAAGGGCACTAGACCATATATGGCAGCAATACTCCATGCAAGGACGAATTGTTGATTTGTAGATCTGGAGGATCGATTCCGGGGAGAAAAAATTCCTGGCGCGACACAGGGAGCTAATTTTGTTTGCGGTGGACGAAGCAAATTGATGATAGATAGATAGATAGATAGATAGATAGATAGATAGATAGATAGATAGAAACGTCTATTCTTGTTCAAAAGACCGTGAAGATATTGGAAACGGATTATAGTACAACCGAAAAAGAAAAGTCTCATTAATTCCAGTCGCCCCATTTTTTGAGAGGTTTTCTATGAATGTAAAATATTTTATTAATTATAGTTCTATCCATTACTGTAAGGAAGAAGAAACTTCAAGCAACAGAAATGCGGTTCTACAGAAGGATTCTGAGGATGGTATGAAAAGATATGTTCTTGTGGTGAATAAGTCAGTTGTAAGAATGAATGAGTCGTGAATCAAGTTAGCTAGTTGTAGCATAGTCAGGGATGACCAGGTTTCCCCGACTTCCCATAAGGCATCGTACAGCGATTGTAAAATTTATACAATAAATAATCGTCTTTCATTGAATAATTCTTCGATTCGGACTGGGATGATGATTTTGAAGGCATTTCTCAGGCAGATATAGCTGGAGAAAAGTTCGGAGATGATAACCAGGATAGTGACGGAGGTGAAAGCTGTGAGCACGAGGTACCAAACCATTATTATCATCCATGGTTGACAAATTTTATGGAAGCTTCAAGAGCCCAAGGAAGTACCTGATTGTATTTCTGAGGGAAAATTGTTTCGTTTGCTTATCCGCGACTAAATAATAACTTTGCCAATGAGAAAGATGAATATGTTAGTCAGGTGATGGAAAAGGGTGGGGAATGCTGGCGTTCAGTCGTACATAAACACGTTGAATGTGGAATGTTCGAATAAATCAAAGTATTTACTGTAGGTACCGCCACTCAATTACTATACCTTGGATTAAATGAAATTTTTAAAATGAAAAATTATTCTCGAAGCTTTTCTTTAGCTTTAATTGAAAGCTACATGATTACAGTTACTATTTGCAGTGAGCAAAATATATATTGATTAGAATCTCGACGTTTTGCTCGCTTTCCGAAATCGTTTAAATTTAGCCACATAGACACATTTGTAAACAAATGTTAATTCTCTGTTTTAAAAATCTTTTAATGTTCTGAAACTTTACTTGAAAAATGTTAGCTGATTAAAGTATAATTAATGGGATTTGAAAATTATTATTCTCTTTAAGTATAAATAAAAGAGAAATGGATTTTAAAACAAACAACGCGATTAAGTAGTTGTCAACAGCCTGTAAATCACTTGATAAGTTTTTGAAACTTTTATCTGTTAAAACAATTTAAGAAAATGACGGGTGAACTCTTTTTTTTTAAATGCTTTAGGTGGGAATTAATCTTAAAAACTTAGGAAATGTTATCGGGAATCTTGTTTTAGGAACGTTGAATTCAACTTTATTATAGTCATCACTCTTCTTTTCTGATTACGTTGCGTATAGTCACTCGTATTTCACACAGGGGGACGTTACGTATATACAAAACACACACACACACACACATACACACACTCACACACACACATATATATATATATATATATATATATATATTAATACTGTTTGTAAAGGAATTAATGATTTTTTCAATTGTTGACTCGTAAATATAGTATTATTATTGTTATTTTTATGATCGTTATTAATATTATTATTGTTATTATTTTCTATTATTATTATTATTATTATTATTATTATTATTATTATTATTATTATTATTATTATTATTTGTATATGTTATGTTTCCTTCTTTGTATCCTGTAGAGCTGGGTCCAAACTATAGTCTTTAGTCTCTACAGAAAAAATTGTCATTTAATTCATAGCACTTTTCTTAATATATAGAATGTTCCTTGTAGAGCGATTTTCTGGGCGACTTGTATGCTGATGTTACCTGGGAAAAAGTTAGTAAAATTGTCTATTCCTTTTCTCACGAGTCCCAGAGCTCCAATTACTTTTGGAACAGGCTCAGTTTTCATTCCTCAAATACTCTTCATCTTGATCTCCAGGTCCTCTCTTGTATTTGATCACTTTCTCGTTAATTTTCATGGAGGTGTTTCTCTCAGATGGTACTTCTATACCAGTAAGGCTACATTTCCTGAATGTTTTGTCTTTTATATATCAGGTCTCTTGGCCTTTATTTCCCTTTCAGTTTGAATTGGCATGTCCCTGAGGATAGTTACATCTTTATTTTGAGTAATTGCGTCTGGTTGGGGATCATACCATCTCTCAGTGGTTTCGATTTTATGCTTCTTGCATAACTTCCAGTGCATATATATCGCTATCTTGTTATGTCTGTTTTTTATTAATTTTTCACAAGTTCCCAACATACTGAGATAATATGGTCGACAGTCTCATCGTATTTTCCACAGATTCTGCATTTCGGGTTAGTTTCATCCTCGATTATGTGACAATGATAGGATCTGGTTGCGAGACTTTGCTCCTGAGTTTGCAATATATTAGACCATCTACCTCAGCTTTCAACCCGATGCTCCAAAGACACGGATGTGCATTTTGTTGGTCCAAATCTGCTTCTTCCATTCTTTTTAACACTTTCACTGCTACTCATTTGCCCAGTGCTGCCCCCATCTGGTCAGCCATTTTTAAAGAAAATGCCAAATTTCAACCAACATATTTTATTACAAAGAAAACTGGCACCAGTGTGTTTTACAACATTCCATTTTCATGGATATACCTGGGAATGACTTCGCAGATCAGTAATGGGTATACACATGATATCTTTTGAAGCATTGTCCTTTGTGATTTGACGATAGATGGCGCAACGGGACACTCATAACAGCGGTATGCAAAAAAACGTAGGTTTACGTTCTTAGCCAGCTTAGTGCAGCGGGAGCTAGTGGGGGCGGTTATCGGGAATAAGTGGTGGGAACGCCTTAAGTGTAGGATTAGGTCCTTCACCTCTGATTTCAGCAAACGGCTCGCTCTAGATAGAGCTGATAAGGTGAAGACGCTTAAAGCTAGTTACACCCGGGCGGTGGCTGGGGGGGGGATCCCCTAGACATAGCCTTAGCTAAGGAGGCCCTGGATCGTTCGAATAGCGAACGGTACATGGGCCAGGTAATTAGACATAAGTTAAGCAAGATGTCTTCCAAAGCTGTGAACTTGGGCGCAGATCTGCGCAGGGAAGAGGTCCGTTGAGGTGGCGATCGTTACATTCGTGAAGTCGAATCCCCGGAGGGGCGTACTCTTCGGGCCACTGACGACATGTGCGAGGCGATTCGGCGTCATTTAGAGATCCGGTTTACCAAGGAGCCTGGTCTCCGTGAGGAGGAGTTTCGTAGCTATTTGGCTGACTTTCCTCGGCTTTCGCCGACTGAAGCGGCTAGCTACGAGGGAGAGATCACGGAGGGCGAAGTCTACGCGGTTTTGAAGAAGGTCGGCAGAGGCAAGTCACCCGGTCTGGATGGTTTGCCCTATGAATTGTACTTGAGGCTGTCGCACATCTTTGTTCCGATTTTGACTGCAGTGTTCAACAACTGGTTTCGGTCGGGGTCCATCCCCAATCGGATCACCAGGGGCGTGATCACTCTGTTGAAAAAGGGCAAAGGTGGTGGGGGGAAGCTAGATGATTACAGGCCCATAACTCTGCTAAACACAGAGTTAAAGATTATGGCCAAGATCCTGCAGGAGCGTTTGCAGTCAGTTGCCGAGTCTCTGTTGGGACCTGATCAGACTTGTTCTGTGAGGGGCCGAACAATTCAGAGCAACCTGCATCTGATCCGCACGATCACAGAGGGTGTAAAAGACGACGAGGAAGCCGC
Source organism: Acanthosepion lycidas (assembly GCA_963932145.1). NCBI lineage: Eukaryota > Metazoa > Mollusca > Cephalopoda > Sepiida > Sepiidae > Acanthosepion > Acanthosepion lycidas. Next base: position 41,120,058 of record OZ010607.1, on the reverse strand, counting down.
GCTGATCAATTTGGATCAGTCCAAGGCATTTGATAGGGTCGACCATCGCTACCTTGCTACTGTCCTGCAGGCCGCTGGATTCGCACCCAACTTCTGCCGCTGGATTAGCCTCCTGTATCGCTCCCCCAGTGCTGTGGTACAGGTGAACGGAAGGTTGTCGGACGCGTTCGTGCTGTCTAGGTAGGTTCGTCAGGGTTGTCCGCTGTCCCCTCTCCTTTATGCTTTGGCGTTGGAGTCTCTCCTTCGCCGGCTGAAGGACGAGACCGGCAGTCCGGCCCTACGTGGAATCGTCGTTCCTGGAGGGGCTCGAGCCAGGGTTTCCGCGTACGCCGATGACGTATCCGCTTTCGCGTCGTCCCGCAGCGACATTGAGGCGGTGCAGAAGGCGCTTGATCGGTACGAGAAGGTGACAGGGGCCAAGATAAACCGCGACAAGTCGTCCAGCTTGCGGTTAGGTGCCTGGAAGGGGGTCGCTCTTTCGGGCTGCTTCGGTTGGACAGACGGTCCTGTCCGCATTCTTGGAGTGTGGTTCAGGCCCCGACCTCCAGCTGAAGAAGAATTTTTCTGAAGTACGAGCAAAGGTCGATTCTGCTGGTCAGACTTGGAATCAACGGAGGTTGTCCGTGAAGGGCAGGGCGGAGGTGTGTGCTACATACATTTTCCCACTGATTCTTTATCGATTGTCCGTACTTCCTCTCTGTAAGGCCCACAGGAAGGCGCTCGAGCGTTCGCTATCCTCCATTTTTATGGAGGGGACGCGTGAATAGGGTCGACAGACGAGTCTGCACTAAACGTCCGTGTCATGGGGGGGGGGAATGCCGCATCTGATGAGTCACATCCGTGCCTCTAGGTTGGCTTTCCTACGCCGCGCATTGACTGGAGGAGATCCGATTCTGGAGGGAATTGTTAGGGACGCGTTCCCTGGCCTTACCATCAGTCCCCCCATCTCGAGGGTTGAGCGCCGTCGTAAACCCCGGGATCAATCGGTTTTCATTCGCGAGTGTCGTTCGGCCTTGATGGCCGTTCCCCGGTCCAGTGACCTTTCTCGGCAATGTGTCGCCCCCGAATTCCGGGGTGAAACGGATGGTGTTTCTGACGCTGCTGGCCACGGCTCGAATGGTAATTTGGACGACGCGAAAGGAGGAAGTCTTGCGAGGCAACCGTCTTTCTCATCAGCATCTAATACAATTCTTCGAGCATCAGCTCAAGATGAAGATTAGATCTGATAGAAAACGATTGCATTCGACAGTCTTTAGCGAAAGGTGGGTAAAAGAGGCGAGCTTGCTTCATGTGAACGGGGCTAGCCTTGATGTTTTCTTCTAGGTCAACCCATGGCACATCGGGGTGGCTTCCTGTGGAACTCTCCCCTTGGTTAGGTTAGACAAGCTTCAGTGTACCTAGTTAATGTGAGTAAGTGTTGTTCCTGGCCTGTATCCCGGCCGCTCTTTGGTTATGATCCAAGTCGAGATTCCCAACCTCCACAGTTTCTTTTGGATTCCTTTTATCTCGACTGGGTCAGTTTTATATTTTTCCATTCCCGGATAATATTTTATCCTTTTCCCCCACTCCCCTAGCGAGAGTTGCCTCTTGATTCTGTCCCCTGGGCAGAATACAGCGGCCTCTCTGTTTTGAGGGTTGGACGGTCCCTACTAACGTCAATTATGTTTAGTTTGGATTTTGTGTTTATTTTTAGTTATTATTGGGTTCATCTCCCCTCCCCTCTCATTTTATCATTATTAGAATTTTACATATATATCATTATATTTTTATGGTGTGGGGCACGTTTTATAGGTCGCCCTTGTGAGAATGTGGTATTATGGTGCATGAAGGATTCATTGGTGATGGACGAGTTCTTGTGGTGAATGGGTAAATTGTAATGTATGGATGGGTCGTGAATCTGATTAGCTAGGTATAGGATAGTTAGTTTGGACCAGCCTTTACCCCTCCCTTTCATCGGCCACGTGCCACAAGTATGTATAAAAACATAATGAATATTCTAGTTACATACATATACACAAAAAACTGTAACAATGTGTTCTTAAACATGGCACGTGGAACTAGAACAGTCTATCCTAGCGAGCGAAATAAAGGGTTCAGTTCGACATTCCAATCACCGGAAGAAGGTCGGAGCGTACAACGGCCGAAACGTTGTAATAAATATACCGACAAAGTTGAGGACAATAGTCCGAATAATGTAAATAATGTACATAATACGTCATCTCAGAAATATAGACAGATACTGAAGGGTCGAAACGTTGTAATAAATATGGCGACAAAGATGAGGACAATTATCGGAATAATATAAATAATGTACATAACACCTCATCTCAGAAATATAGAGTGATACTGGAAGAGTTACATCAATCATTTTTTATTACTATTATTATTGTTATTATTAGTCTTATTATTACTGTTGTTATTATTATTATCATTATAGGAGGCACGGTGCAGTAATGGATATCGTCTTGGATTGAGGAATCGGAGAGCCGAGTTCGATTTTCACTCGAATCCATTACATTTACTTACGTGCTAATAACCTTGGGAAAGGTATGAATCATCTTCTTCTCCCTCCAACTATGGGTAAATAGCAGGATAGATTGGTCTAGGAGAAGGACAACTCTGTATTCAAAACATGCGGAGGGTCGTTTGGGGACCTTGTGGAACGTAGTGCACCAGGTCTCTGTATTCCGCCCTTCAAAGGTGTGGATGGTCCTGCACCACTATAATCAATTCCCATGTGCTGTTGTCGTTTTCCTGGGAATTGATCTGCTTAAATTACAGTCACGCATGATCTCTTTATTCATAATTTTTTAATTTATTTTTGCATTGTCTTACATGGTTTTATTTCACTTTTTTGTGATTTAAAAAATTCTTTTGTGTATATATTTTTCCTCCTTTTCTTCGATAGCACGTAAGTTCTTTATTCGTGTCGTTTCACCTAAAATGAAATTACAGTTTCCCATCTCTGCTTTGTCGTTCTTTGTGATTTCTTTACGTCATTTGAGAACAAAATTAATGATTTTCTTAACGTCATTCAAGTCTTTATCGGCTCGTTTGTTAGTTTTAGGAGTAGTTTTAATTGATTACGTTATTTTGTGCTTCTCATACCCTATCTTTACTTGTTAGTGTTTCAAGCGTCTTTTTACATTAAGGTTTCTTTTATATCATTTCATATTTTTTCCTGTTGAAAAATTCGTAAATTTCTTTCATTTTAGTGTTGCTTCTCCTTTTCTAATTACTTCATATCCGATATTCATTTTATTTATATTTCTTTCAGAATTTCTTTTCCTTGTATTTTCTTTCTTTTTTCTTTCTTTCTTTTTCTTTCTTTTTCTTTCTTTTTCTTTCTTTCTTTTTTCTTTCTTTCTTTTTCTTTCTTTCTTTTTCTTTCTTTTTTCTTTCTTTCTTTTTTCTTTCTTTCTTTTTTCTTTCTTTCTTTTTTCTTTCTTTCTTTTTCTTTTTTCTTTCTTTCTTTCTTTTTCTTTCTTTTTCTTTTTCTTTCTTTCTTTCTTTCTTTCTTTCTTTCTTTTTCTTTCTTTCTTTCTTTTTTTCTTTCTTTCTTTCTTTCTTTTGTTCATAACTATACCAGTTCATATATATTTATAAGGGGTACATTTCGTTTTTTTTTTATTTCACATGTTTCATAATTGATTAATCTGCTCGTTTTAGGCTTCTTTTTTTTCCCTGTTTCTTTCTCTTTCACTCCCTCTCTCTCTTTCTTGGCCTTTTTCTTTCTTTTTTTTTTGTTATTTTTCTTGTCTTTCTCACTTTGTTTTTTACTTTTTTTCCGTTTCCTCTGTTTATTTCCTTTTATTTTATTTTTCTTTCTTTCTCCTCTCTTTCATTCTCTTTTTCTCTTTATCCTTGTCTCTCTTTCTTTCTCATTCTCCTTTTCTCTCTTTCTTTCTCTTTTTCTTTTTCTCTCTTTCTTTCTATTTCTCCTTTTCTCTCTTGCTTTCTTTTTATCCTTTTCTCTCTTTCTTTTTCTTTTACCTTTTCTTTTTCTTTTTTCCTTTTCTTTTTACCTCTTTCTCTTTTTCTTTCTCTTTCTTGCTTTTTCTATTTTCTCTTTTTCTCTCCCCTTTCTTCCTCTTTCTTTTTTTTCTTTCTCTTTATTTTCTTATTTCTTTCTCTTTATTTTTCTCTCTTTCTTTCTCTATATTGTTTTCTTTGTTTCTCTTTCTTTTACTCTTTCTTTTTTCTCTCTCTATTTCTTTCTTCTGTTTCTTTGTTTCTCTCTCTCTTTCTTTCTTTCTCTCTCTTTTCTTCCCCTTTCTCTCTTTCTTTGTTTTCCCTATCATTTTCCTCCCCCTTTATGTTACGTTTTCTTTTGATATTCATTTATTTGTAAAAGTTTTCCCCTAAATAACTGCATTATCTATTTAACAATCCAAATTTTCTTTCTCTCGATTTCATCTTTTCCTAAATCTGATCCATTCCCCTTCTCTTCCATCTGACTTTCTTTTTCTTGTTTCCTTAATGGATTCATTTTTGAAAACATGCTTTTAATTTTCCTATAACAATCTTGACAACTTTTCCTTTCTGATTTGCCCTTTACATTTATATATATATATATATATATATATATATATTTCTGAAATTTCTATCCAACAGTTCTTCCCTCGACCAGAAGATTTCTTCATTCAGAAAATGGGCATCACTTTACTCGGTTAACTCGTCATACTTAATAGATTCTGTGCAATGCCCTAAACGGAATGCATTTTGACAAATATCAAACCAGTTTTCTATGTCCGGGTTCGGTATTGAAGTGCTTCTTTCTGGGTTCTTCATTTACCTCAAGGCCAAACGGGAGAATTAAATTGAAGTACGGAGACCGAAAAGAAGGAGTGTACCAGAAATAAATAAATAAATAAATAAAACAAAACAAAACAAACAAAAAACAGATTTACATATCTTTAAATCGGACTCTGAAGCCTGAGATCATCCCTGAACTCGAAACAGAGTGAAATTTCGCTTCATTTTTTTCTAAATTTATGTCCTTTTAAGATTTAAATGGTCAAATTCATGTATGAGTGGCCAAAAGTTCTTAGTACATATAGTGAATTTACCCCGTTGCTTTATTCACAGTTTTCAGAATTTTCATATTCTCTCTCTCTCTCTCTCTCTCTCTCTCTCTCTCTCTCTCTCATAAAAGGCTCTACACGTCCCTTTATCGTTTAATTAACCTCAGAGTGAAAATGCTTGGCTCTCTCACTCTCTCTCTTTTCTGTCATAAAAGGCCCTACACGCCCCTTTATCGTTTTATTAACCTCAGAGGGATAATGCTTGTCTCTCTCTCTCTTTTCTGTCATAAAAGACTCTACACGCCCCTTTATCGTTTTATTAACCTCAGAGTGAAAAATATTTTACTTTTTTTTATAATTTATAGAATTTGGAATACATGTTCGAAAAAAAGAAAGCTAACGGCATGGTAAAAAAAACAAAAAAACACAAATTTCAGAATAGAATCGATTTACATACCGTGACCGTTTATTGAACAATTTGTTTATTGACTTACAACACCATGGAATTCTATTCGTTTTGCTTATCGAAGTATACTTCAGTTTATTTATTCAAAAATTATTTATGAATTAAAACAACTTTCTATATATGACACTATCCACGAAGAAGCGGCATATTCAACATTTGATAATTTTGTGGCAATAGGCGCTTAAATGTATCAGGCAGTTTTGGTCAATATTTCTTTTCATGGTCAGCCGTAAAGAATTCTAAATTTAGGATTACCTTACATTTAAATAGAATAATAATAATAATAATAATATTTATTAAGATTATAGTACAAGAAATATAAAGTATTACAAAAACATTATTGATAATTATGCATTTAGTTACATAACAAATAAATACAAATAATATAAATTTTGATGCTATATTACATTTTTTTTGTTAGGTATTTTTCATTTTCTCATTTGTTATTGGCAGCATTTTAAAATGGCTGCAATGCTAACCTAAGTTGAACATACTAGAGCCATTTCGTTTAGGCTTTGTTACCTCTCTTTTCCATTGTTGTTTTCAGATCGCTTTCTTGCAGTTATTTTGATGAGAAATTCTGAAATTTAGAATGATATAATTCCATCTAAAAATAAAGCCTCTAAAAAAGAATATTTCAAAATAATATACGAAAAAAATAAAATGCTTTTGACAAAAAACTTTAATGATTTCACTATAATTATGTAACAATAATGTAATGATATTCCGCAGAGAAATCTAAGGTTTATGTTAACAGATCTCATTGTATGGTTACGAAGTATAAACCTAAATTGAGCCTGAAATATTGTTCTAAATTTTTAATACTTTCATAGAAATCTTTTGGAGAACAGATGATAGGGTGAAATCAAAGTATAGGGAGGGTGATCAATAATTTCAAACCCACAGTCAAACAAATCACCCATTGAATCTGTAACGGGATTGGTTTACCTAAAAGTAATTAGTATACAGAGAGCTATAAATAAAGCTCACGGGCAACTCTGAGTTGGTATACGTAGGATATCTATCACTACTAAGTTGGATAATCGTATCAAAATGGCGTCTTCTGACGGAGCTATGTTGAACACTGAAGAACCTGAAAACGTAATGATTTAGATAAAATACTTTGTGTCATGTGCCAGAATAATGAAGTTAAGAGATAACCAAACACCTGAAAGACAGAAAGAAATCATGGATCTAATTTTGGCCACTGTGGGATGCGAAGCCATTAGACAGATTTCGTTAATGACTTAACCGGCTGAAATTGAAAACTTGATATTTAAAGAAATCCAAGAAATAATATTGCAACATATTCAACCACATAAATGATTGGTCATAGCTGAAAGAACCAAATTCTGAGCATTGAAATAAATATTTGGGGAGTCTGTAAGGAAATATATAAGAAGGTTAAGTGACACTTGGAGATAAGCACAGTGGAAGAATTAATTCAACTCTAATTGTTGGAAGGACTGTACAACACCTCTCCTCGAATAAAACTTTCAGAGAGGTTACAGATAAACCAAATGATTTTAGAAGATTGTATTGACTTCATACAACTAAAGGAGTTAAGTGAAAAATTCAATACAAGCGAAAATTGACTTGATCTTATAGACACATGTGCGATAAAAAGAACAATTATAAAATGCAGATATTTAACTATAAAAATGAACCAAAGAGAAAGAAATGTTCAGCATGGGGACAGACATGTAAGAAATACAAAAAGAAAAATCACTTTTAAGTCATATGTAGATGGCGAGATACCAATGTAAAAACTGTCGAAATAATACAGGACGATGTTAAACGTCAAAACAAACGTTTTTTTGTGTTTTTTTTTTCACTATTTACATTAAGGAGAAAGAAAAAAACATCTTAACGAATATAAAATGAAACGGTGTAGACTTAAAAATGCAAGTTGATGCTGAAAGTCAGCTGACTCTTATTCCGAAATGTTTTTGGAACAGTTATCGAAACCAAAATTAATAAGAAATTTATTAAGATAAAGACAGTTTGAGAGAACGTGTATAAATATCTTAGGATCATTTCAAAGTACTTTTGACACAAAAATAGACTTGAAAATGCCATTATTATGGTCGTACACTGTATAAAAATCACGGTTTAATAGGAACTGATTTGATAAATATTAATAACACACGTTTACTTAATGCTATGAATACGGGAAGTCCCGAAACTGGGACTTTAAAAAATTATAAAGCGAGCCTTAAGTTAAAAAGAAATATCAATCCATCGTATTTTCAAAGCCGTAAGCGTTCCATTCATATAAAGCCAATGGTAGTTGCTAATCTGCGCAAAATAGTGAAAGGAAGCATTCTTCAATATTTAGAACCTGGAGGCAACACATGGCCATCGCTTATTGTGGTTTTAAGAAAACCTGATGGTGATTTTAGAATTTACGGAGGCGTAAATCATAAGGTTTGTTCAGATTCCTACCATATGCCAAATATATCAGGTTGGTGCAAAAATAATGACGTAATAATGTCGTTTTTTGACGTATTTTTAACGTCAAAAAACGACATTATTACGTCATTATTTTTGCACCAACTTAATAGAAAACCTGTTACATTCTCTAGCAGGAATGAAATATTTTACGAAAATTGGTTTTAAAAATGCGTAGCACCAAAATCAAATAGATGATGAATTTAAGTAAATTACAACAATAAACTCCCCCTGAGACTTACTTACATGGTCACGGTTACTATATGGAATTAAGACAGCCAGCTCAATTTTCCCCAAAACTATGGAAAATTTGTTAGCGGGAAGAGTAGTAAATGTGATAATTTATCATGACGATAGATGCGGGAACTGAGGAAAAGCTGAAACGAAAAACTAAATTTTTAATGGATCAGTTGACGAAGGCAAAAATGACGATAAACGAAGATAAGTGTATATTTAATTGCAAAGAAATGGCGTTCTTGGGTTAACAAATTTCAGAAAACGGTACTTTGCCGGACCCGGCGTTAGTACAGAAAATATAAAATCTGTCTTCTCCAACTAATAAAAAAGAATTGGACTGATTTCGCGAATTAACCAATTTTTATGCAAAATTCTTATCAAAATATTCTAAAAGAATTAGTGCGTTTTCTGAGTTAGGAGAGAAGAATAAAGAGTTTGAATGGACATACCAAATAATCTTTATTAATTTAAAACAAAAAGAAGTTCTATCTAAAAAACCGTTGTTCAAGATTTTTTTCCCTAAACAGGACGTTACATTAACCACAGATGCGAGTTGCCAGTCTGTATCGGTAATTTTGTCCCAGGAGATACACTCAGTGATGTATCTTTCCATGACCATGACACCATCTGATCTGAACTATTCTAATAATGAAAAGGAAGCACTTTCAGTTGTATGGTGTATGACCTGAGCATGACATATTTTATTGGGTAAAATTTATTTGTTGAGATCCTATTATAAGCCCTTACAATTTATATTCCATTCTAGGAGGAAATTGCCTAAAGTTAATCATCCAGAATATTAAGATGGGTTATGAAGTTAATGGCTTTTGATTATGCTATACAATACGTGAAGGGAAACACAATACCACACGTAGACGCATCGTCCCAATTACAATTTGAAAAGGATACAACACGGCTTTAATATGCAACAATGGTAGAAATACTGTTACCAATGCAGAGAAGTTAAAAGCTAGAGAAAATGACAAAGAAGTATAAAGCGAAGTTCGAATGATGATGTAGATGAACCAAAAAACAGGGCAAACAAATCAATGGGCGATCAAAGTTCTTCGAAAGACTCGGACTACGAAACATGGTGCACTGAGAATAAAAGAACTAGATCAAGGTCCCCCATAACTAGAAATACTTTGGAAACCAGTGACATGGGTAGGGAATTTAAAAGAAGCCGTAGCAGCAGGCTGTGAAATCCAAAAGATTCAGAGAGATGTAATTGGATTGGTTCAGCTAATAGTTAATTAGCATAAAGAGAACTATAATTATAGGTCACGGGCAACTTAGAGTCAGTTTCCATAGAATATCTACGGCTACTAAGTTAGCTCATTATAATAGAAACCATTAGTGTTGGAGTATTGTCCTGATAAATCAAGTTTCAGTTTCCACGGGGGCTTTGTCATGATCCTATATAGAACTCTCTTCCGGCTTCTTTCTTCCAAGTAAACATTGATCTTCAAAAATGTAAATGCAATTATTTTCTGTATTCTTAATTCTTGTTCTTTTATTGTTCTTTCTCTTTAACTGTGTTTTGTTTATCATATTGTCTAATACTTAGTAATACCTTCCGGCTTACTGGTTGAGGAAGAGCCCACACCATCGTGACTAGCAAGAAGGCCGCCATGCAACTCGTCCCCTTTTTAACCATGTGAGCGAAGAAACTACGGAAGTGTTGCTATTTCAGGATCGAGGATATCGAACGCGACGAAGACCGGAAAACCATGACAGCAAAGAAGTAACCGAAACGATGGGAGCCGGCGGCTTTGATTTTGTGATATCTGTAATCTTGCTCAGGATAAAGCGATTAAATAATCACCATAGCAAAGATGATCCACATAACACATAATGAGCTTTGTATGCATTTCAACATTCATGAATATATGTTACGACGTTTTCATGTCTCATATTTGTCAGAAAAAAATAAATGGATCGTATTTCCACCTGCAATTCTTTGTTAATACGTAAAAGAAATTGTTTCTTTTATATTCACAAGGATAGCGACATTACAATATGTCCTCGTAATTCCTGCAATTTTTTTGTCTTTTATCTTGTTCACGTCTTAGTAGAAGCAAGTCGCGCTTATCTGACAAGCACTCAAACTGGCTCTAAATAATGAGGATCTCAGCGGACCTTTTGAGGTGATGAAAATGAACGCAGACAAGAGAAAGAAAATTTAGCAAGAAAATCTCAATCCACCTGGACGTATTAATCACAATTACATTATCTGCTACTCGAATCTTCCTCTATGGTATACATAAGGTTACGTCACAAATATACGCGCTGTAGCTATATTTCGAGATGACGTCTTTTTAATTTGCAATTAAACGCCATGCTTTCAATCAAGCTCTAAGGAATTGCTCAAAATATTAAAGATCAAAAGCAGTCGTATGAATGAAGTATCATTTTCTTGTCTGATGATTTGCTATAAAGGCATTTTATTATTTCAAGTTTTATTTTTGAAACTGTCTTTTCGGTTTCCAAATAACTTTGATCTACAAAATTTTACATGCAAGGTCGATCGTTATCTACTGTCTACTTGATTTCTCTGTTTTATTTTTCGCGATCATTAATAATGTTTTTCTTTTTCTTACTCTTTCACACTCACTAACCAAAGTGTCTAAGTGGCTTTATTGCTTTGCAGATGGTGGAATGTTTTTTAAAAAAATCATACTTTCATCTTTTTTTTTTCTCTACTTTGGATGCGATTTCTACAGTTCGAACTATCTACTGATGCATATTATTTACATTATTCGATCTATTGTCCTCATTTTTGTCGCCATATTTATCACAACGTTTCGGCCGTTGTACGCTCCGACCTTCTTCAGGTGGTTGGAATTTCGAAGTGAACCCTTTATTTCGCTCACTGGGGTAGACTGTTCTAGTTCCATGCGACATGTTTAATGGATGTCAGTTATCAATTATCTCCGGCTAATTTCCCTCTGAAAGTTCTCCACTGATTTAACGGGGTATTGAACTCACACTCTTTGGGTCCTGTCACTGGATCTAACCAACGCCTTTATCCTCTGTGCCATGTGTCATTGAGGACCCAAAGAGTGTGAGTTCAATACCCGGTTAAGGCAGTGGAGAACTTTCAGAGGGAAATTAGCAGGAGATAACTGATAACTGATATCCATTAAACATGGCACGTGGAACTAGAACAGTCTACCCCAGTGAGCGAAATAAAGGGTTCAGTTCGAAATTCCAACCAAGTGAAGAAGGCCGGAGCGTAGAACAGGAGAAACGTTGTGATAAATATGGCGACAAATGATGAGGACAATAGTCCTAACAATATTGTAAATAATGTACATAATACCTCACCTTACAAATATAGACAGACTTACTGATTTATTATTTCAATTTAAAGGCATAATAAGCACTGGTTTCTTTCTTAATAAATAGAATTAAACAATAAATATGCCAGTCGTTATTGATCTCCAGGATCTGCATCAAAAACAAAAGGTTAAATATTGTACAATTTATTCAGTCGTAATTGAAGTAGCGCAACAAGTTTACTTAGCAATACACTACGTCAAAGTGTACATAACCAGAAATAATATAAACTTATTAAAGACATTTTTATGTTTAACGTTCTTTTTATAGATACAAGTATTTAAGTAAATGCTCTGTTTATAATAAACAGTATTAAATGACATTTACCGGCCTGAATGTCCGAGAAATTTTCATAGGAAATATTCGTCCTTGGACAGGATTCGAACCTGCATCCTATACGGAATATATATTTATATATATTTAAGTAAATGCTCTGTTTATAATAAACAGTATTAAATAACATTTACCGGCCTGAATGTCCGAGAAATTTTCATAGAAAATATTCGTCCTTGGACAGGATTCGAACCTGCATCCTATACGGAATATACATTTATATATATTTAAGTAAATGCTCTGTTTATAATAAACAGTATTAAATAACATTTACCGGCCTGAATGTCCGAGAAATTTTCATAGAAAATATTCGTCCTTGGACAGGATTCGAACCTGCATCCTATACGGAATATACATTTATATATATTTAAGTAAATGCTCTGTTTATAATAAACAGTATTAAATAACATTTACCGGCCTGAATGTCCGAGAAATTTTCATAGAAAATATTCGTCCTTGGACAGGATTCGAACCTGCATCCTATACGGAACCGTCAAAGACATTGAAGACATAAAAAGAACGTTAAACATAAAAAAATGTCTTTAATAAATAAATTCTCGGACTTTGTCCATTTCTTAATGTATGACGTCATTTGTTTACATTCGATACACCATGAGCAGTTATGAATGTACGAGATTCATGGAAGATTGAAGTTTATAAACAGTAAATTCGACCTTGTCTACCGAACGATCCTTTGTGGCCGATCGGTTAGGCACGTCAGCGTAAATGACGGTTCCGTATGCAACATGTCCTGTGCGTGTTAAATACCTTCCCTCATTCTTCATTATGTCAACTGGGTCATTCTGGTTCAAAGCACAAACGTCCTCTCAGTTTCTAACTCACTGTATTCTCAGAAGCGGATGACATTTCTGTCACCTCTAGTCTCTTCTTCATTTGTGAGATTTCCCAGCATGCACTGTCATATAGAAGGACGTCTATTAAATGAAAGCTCAGTAGTTTTTTTTTTGTTTTTTTTCGGTGCTACTATAGTATAAGTTGTAACCCAATTTCTCCTATGGAATGCGGTGTACTGCGCTATGAATTATAACGTGACCTCACCTCACCTTCGTTCTACCACGATGAATTCTACCATCACCTCAACTCACCTCTTGTGTGTCCACATAAAAGGAAGGAAATGGAGATCCTATATCAGAATCCCCTTTGGTCTGTAAGTGTTGACATCAGCTGAATAACCTACTTCAGATTAAAATGTTACTGAAAGAGTTTTATAGACGTGTTATCTTGACCGAAGAAACAGAAGTCGCATTTAAATGAGAGAATAATCTGCTAGATAAGCTGTTGTGTTAGATAGCGCAGTAGACTGTATACAATAGTAGTAAATGAGGGAGACTGCAGGCTATAGTGATTGATAACGTGGTAGGCGCATGTTATAATCGCAATTTTTTTTTTTTTATTTCTAACAAAATTTTCCTGTTTCATAATACTTTAATTTATTTGGCTAATCCAACGCGCCATCGCATTTTGGTGTCCCTTTTTCCGCCCCCTTTTAAGGCAATCCGTACATGTTTAATTTTTTCTAATTTCAGTGATTATTTGTTTAGGCGTTTATCAACTCCTTATGGGTCATTTGATGTCGAAATTAAATTTTCTTGGTAATTTAATTTGTTAGTGTTTTCTTTTACAAAAATGTATTGTTTGTAAGCTGTTTTTTTTTCTCCCAAAAATGTATTGCTGGTAATAATTTTTTTTTACCAAAAATATATTGCTGGTAAGATTTTAGTATAAAAATATATTGCTGGTATTTTAATCAATTTTTACTTTCGTAGTGTTTGATCCTAGTGTAGTGGTTACCGTTTTGCCTATAGTTGGGACCCTAATAAGGGTAGGACCTGGATACAACAGCAAATTAAGAGGTGATTCCACGCTCCTCAAAGCCTCCTGATCAGAGGTCTTGCTGCCCGATGTAGTTTAGCATCAAACCCATAACGCTTTTCATTTATTATTCCACATCTGCGGCTGTTTCTTTTTACAGTTAATGTTTTCCTTTTCTTTTTACCTTCTTTTAAAACATTCTGTTGGATTTTCTGCAGTTTCTTTTCTGTCGAATTTAAGCATTGTATCATCCGCATATCTTACGTTGCTAAGATTGTAGAATTTCTATTTCTATAAAGGTTTTATTACTTCCAATTCTCTAAACATTGACTGTAAAGTCTGAATAAGTCCGTTGAGAAGACACTTGTCGTATGCCCGATACTATTTTTTGGCTACTTAATTCATTCATTCTCTATCCATATGCAGCGTGATTATTCCAAGTATAACGTCTAACTAATTCTATCATGTTGTATATCTTGTTTAATGTTTTCATATAATTTATTATACTATAGGCAACAGTCATCTCAACGTCAACTAAATTCTAAACATCTACAATAAATACAATTACTGGAACAACATACTCAAGACTTCATTGAAGAAGTTATTATTTGCACATAACTGACTGACTGTTCATTTAATCAAATACACTATGTGTAAATAACAGGACAGATCATGTTCTATAGCCATGAATGACAACTGGTCTAATACAGAAAGAAATGGCAACCTACTGCGGGAAAAAATCTGCCTTGGAACTTGGAGAGGTGAATTAACAGGAGATAACTGATAACTGACATCCATTAGACATGGCACGTGGAACTAGAACATTCTACCCCAGCGAGCGAAATAATCGGTTCAGTTCGACATTCCAACCAACTGAAGAAGTCCGGAGCGTACAACGGTCGAAACGTTGTGATAAATATGGCAACAAAGATAAGGACAATAGTCCGAATAATGTAAATAGTGTGCTTAGCGCTTGATTGAAAGCACGGCGTTTAATTACAAATGAAAAGGACGTCATCTCAAATTATATCTACATCGCATGTACTTAAGAGACAACTTTCTGTATACCATAACGGAGAAGTCGGATATTTCATAATGTAAATGTGATTAATGCGCCCGTGGCGGGGGTGGGGGTTGTTTTCTTGCTAAGTTTTCCTTCTTATGTCAGAGTTCATTTTCGCTACTTCAGTGGTTCGGTGAGTCGCAAGTGCGTTAGGAGAAACTACTATCATAGAACTTACGGTTTAATCCTCCTTTTAAGCTGTAAAATGATGGGATATAACTTCCAACCAAGTTCGGCATTTCAATACGTAAATCCCGGTGCCAAAAAGGAAATCTAACCAAAAACAATTACCATGAAAATATTTATAGAAAATGCACAGGTAATCAACGTTAAGGCAATGAAAAAGCAACAGAGGCTGATATGCCTGATCAGGACCGATAACATTGCAGATTCTTCATTGCATTTTCTCAAGAATCTCTAAATCCATAGGAGAGGATCGGATTGACGAATGTTTGCAGTGAAAAAGCAACAGAGGCTGATATGCCTGATCAGGACCGATAACATTGCAGATTTTTCATTGCATTTTCTCAAGAATCTCTAAAACCATAGCAGAGGATCGGGTTGACGAATATTGTCAGTGAAAAAGCAACAGAGGCTGATATGCCTGATCAGGACCGATAACATTGCAGATTCTTCATTGCAATTTCTCAAGAATCTCTAAATCCATAGCAGAGGATCGGGTTGACGAATGTTCAAGTGTCTAAGATAGATAAGCATATATTAAAGGCTCATTTGATAAGCAGGAGAGTTTGCTGTTCGATGATTTGAATTGAGCATTTTACACTTGGTATTAGAGATTAAAGAAATATCCGATGCAAATCAGGAATACGTCAAGCACGTGGAACTATAATAAATAATATGAAGATACTTATCTGAAAAAAAAAATGGGGATATTACTTGATGGCAAATATTCTTCTGTCTTTCCAATATTATGTTTCTCAGTTTGGATTGTGATAGATGAAACTGCATGTGTGTGTCCCATGTGTGTTTTTCGTTCAGCATTGGAATCGATCGAAAAGCTGGAATTATCTTTACTACATGATAATCAACAAATTTGTGTACTTTTTAAATAAGCATGAGGCAACGGTATTCATTTTGGTACTTATTTGTTTCATTTTAATCAGACACAAGGTCAACCCTTTTGGAGCGTCAAAGAGAGACTGAATTTAATACACTGTCGTTATGGTTTTCTTAATAGACAAGAAAACCACGCGATGCTTATTTTATGGAGATATTTTCAATCCATTCAATTCTGCATCTTGCCTTATCATTTGCTCCCTATATTAGTGACTTACCACATATTTCCTTCTTTTCATCTCCATCTTTCTTTCTTTCTTTCCGTTTTTCCTTCTTTCTTTCTTTCTTTTTTCTTTCATACATGTCTTTTTTTTTCTAAACGCTTCTCTCTTTCTTTCACTTTAATTCAGAATTACTTTCTCATTAACGCATTTTTATTTTATTTTATGCAGTTATTTAATATTGAATATTCTTTACAAATGCATTTAAAATTTTGAGGATAAAATATAAAATGACTTTATCCACATATCTTCAGAAAATTTGTTCTCCGCTGTTCTGAATTGAGTATCTTGTGCTTTGTATAGAAGTTAAACAAATATTCGATGACAAACCACAATCAATCAGACGCATGGAACAATTAATGTGAAGATACTTGATAAAAAAACAAAGATATTGAGGATATAATTTAGTAGCAAATGTACTCTAATCTTTCCACTATATTTGCAAAGTTTCTCAGTTTCACATAATATCAGTTATAGAACGAATTATAAGGCTCGAACCTCCTCTTCCCTAACTTCTGAATTTTTCTTACATATTTGCCCTTTCATTAAAATGTCGCCCTTAAATTCTATTTCTTTTTTAATAATGAATTTTATTCTTTACTCATTTTATATATATATATATATATATATATATATATATATATATATATATATATATATTTATATATATATATATATATATATATATATACGCCTTTTTAGTAAAATGTCACCCTTAAATAATTTTTTCTTTACTCATTTTTTATATTCATATTTGCCCTTTCAGTAAAATGTTGCCCATAAATTCTGTTTCTTGTTCGTAATGACTTTTTTTTTTATTCATTTCCTATATTTATATTTGCCTTTTCAGTAAAACGACGCCTTTAAATTCTTTTTCTTGTTCGTAATGATTTTTTTTTTATTCATTTCTATATTCATTATTTGTTTTTTCATTAACGTGTCGCCCTTAAATTCTATTTTATTGTTCGTAATGATTTTTTTTTTTATTTATTTATTTTCTCTATTCTTTCCTATTTTTCATTCGTCTATCTTTTATATCATTCCTTCGGATATTTTCTTTTAGAATTGTAACTTCTAAATTTTCCTTCTTTTTGTTTACTTTTTATTTCACTTTGCAAGTAAATTTTATCTTTAACACTTTACTTTTATTTGTTTGGTTTTCTGACTTTATTTCTTAATATTATTTATCATGTTTTCATTCTTCATAATTTACTTATCACTTCTGTCTCCCTTTTTTTTTTCTAATGTAGTTGATCAATTATATCAATCTTTTTGCGTTCCATCCTTGCTTTCTTAAAACATGAGGAATTTAATTCCTTCCTGCCTTCCTTCCTTCCTTCCTTCCTTCCTCACTTTCTTCCTTCCTTCCTCACTTCCTTCCTTCCTTCCTCCCTTCCTTTCTTCCTCACTTCCTTCCTTCCTTCCTTCCTCACTTCCTTCCTTTCTTCCTCACTTCCGTCTTTCCTTCCTTCCTTCCTTCCTCACTTCCTTCCTTCCTTCCTCACTTCCTTCCTTCCTTCCTTCCTCACTTCCTTCTTTCTTTCCTTCCTTCCTTCCTTCGTCACTTCCATCCTTCCTTCCTCACTTCCTTCCTTCCATCCTTCCTTCCTTCCTTCCATCCTTCCTTCCTTCCTTCCTTCCTCACTTCCTTCTTTCTTTCCTTCCTCACTTCCTTCCTTCCTTCCTCACTTCCTTCCATCCATCCTTCCTTCCTTCCTTCCTTCCTTCCTTCCATCCATCCTTCCTTCCTTTCTTCCTTCCTTCCCCACTTCCTTCCTCCCTCCCTCACTTCCTTCCTCCCTTCCTTCCTTCCTTCCTTCCTTCCTTCCATCCTCACTTCCTTCCTTCCTTCCTTACTTCCTCACTTCCTTCTTTTCTTCCTTCCTTCCTTTCTTTCTTCCTTCCTTCCTTCCATCCTCACGCCCTTCCTTCCTCACTTCCTTCTTTTCTTCCTTCCTTCCTTTCTTCCTTGCTTCCTTCCTTGTTTCATTATTTAGTTCTTTCCTATTTATTCAGTATATTTTATCAATCCTTTCTGTATTTCGTTGTTTTTTTTTCTTTTTTATATAAACTATTTCTTTCTTTTTTTGATTTTTTCTGATTAACACATTTTTTTTACTGATTATATTCTTTCTTTCTTTTTTCTTTATTTTCCTTTCCTTTTGCTTTCTTCATTTCTTTCTTTCTTTCTTTTCTTTTCATTCTTTCTCTCAATAATATTTCACTTATTTTCTTCATTTCCTTCGCAATTATTTTTCACACCGAAAGTAAATCTTAATGTTGTTCATTCTCTTTCTTTCATTCTTTGCTATTTTCCTTCTTTCTTTTTCTCCCTTTCAAACATGTCTTTCCGCTTTTCATAGTATCTCGTTGATATGCGTAGATTTACAACGATACAAAGCAGATATGAAAAACATCCTTACGTCGGCAAATACGAGAAGTTTTTGAAAAAAAAAATGAATAAAAAAAGAAAACACTTTAGGAAAGAACACATTGAATTTTGTCACTCTTCGCAGTCATGTTGCTTTCCTTCAGACGAAACTTTTGATTTTCATTCGTTGGTTTCGGCGTCGCTTTGCACACCGTCAAACAAACAAATAAATATAAAGCAATCCAAAAAAGAGACTTAGACGTCTTCGCTCTCATCTCTCGGGAAATCGTTATTTGATATCCTGAAAAATGGAATAGAAATAAATAAAAATATTTTAAAAAATATTTTTTTCTTTTTTTTTTTTTTTTTCTTTTTGCTTGTTTTTTACCTCTTTTGTTAAAGACGTGTTCTCCCATGATTCACTGTTCTTTTCAAACTGGCTTGGATTTTTCTATTTTTTGTGTATTTTTAATTTCCTCCCTTCCCTCTTTCCCTTCCCCTCACGATCAATTTCTTCGTCTTTTATCAAAGTTCGCATTTCTTTAGTATTTCTGCGCTGATGCATCTTGAGACTAACCGATACGTTCAGTTCTACGCCTTTTGTTGTATCATTTGAAGGATTCGATTCAATATTTAAAGAACTGATTTATTGAACGGCGCACACACATATATTGTGAATTTAGACAGAATTATTTCATTAATACTTCCCGGCTAAAAAAAAATAACAGACAACGTCTGTTTTATTGGGTCCCAGTTTTCCTACTTCCACACGGTTGATCAAAATTCAGTAAAGAATGAAATGAAACAATTTTGTATGATATATTAAAGCGCTTTCGGCTATTCATTTGACCATTTTCTTGTTTAAATAACATATTTTCGCTATTGATTACAATTGATTGATTGAGTCGATTTCCAGGTTTTATCAAGCTTTTACAGGTTATTTAAAGGCATGAAATATTTTTTAGATTGTAATTATTTATTTTTGGAGTTAAAAATATTTAGTCATGCAAATCTTAAAAATTAACCCATAGCTGGGAGGAGAAGAGGTGGATTCATACCTTTCCCAGGGATATTTGCGTATAAAAAGTATAAAGAACCCAACTGAAATTGAAATTCGGCTCTCCGATTTAAAATCCCAAGTCATTTTACGTTACACCACCGCACATCCAAATTGGTATCTTAAAGTGATACTCCATCTTGGTTCTCACCAGACCCGAGTTGCTTAATTTTGGTGATCGTACAGGAACCGGTATTTCGACGTGATATATCTGTAAACTTTATTTATGTAGAGAATATCAGTTACAGGACTAATTGTGAGGATCGAAATCCTCATTTATTTTACGTCATAAAGAAATGTTTGAATTACTAATTAAATTTTATATATTTTTGAATGATATCAAAACACACTAGAAACTTTAATGGCGGCAAACCGCTTGCATACGGAATGCATATGAATTCATTAGAGAAAGAAAATAGAAAGGCGTATGAGACAAGGATATGTCTTTTCACTGGACTTAACCAAACTATAGAGTTAGGCGATTTTCTGAGTATTACCAGTATTCATTTTTGGCAGCAACACTACTACAGACATAGGAAATGCAGATGACACAGTTTTAACAGTAGACGCAGAAAGGAAGCTATAAGAACACTTATATATGATCCAACAATTCGAAGATGATGTAACTAGGGGAGCAAATCTTAAACAGTGATGGTATTTAGGCATCTTGAATTTTACGGAGATTTAAAGCCATTAGTCTTAGAATTTCTAGCAGAGTTTACAACTGGTGGCCACAACGATAATCCCGTAACATCTCAAATAACACAGTAGTGATAGTAGACGCAGAAAGAAAACTACAAGAACGCCTACGAAAGTTTCCATAATGAAACAGCTTTTGTAAAGAAGCTGTCCACTTGAAACTTACTCCTTACTAATGGAATACGAAAGAAATGAAGGCGGTTCCCCACAATGTAAGCTGTGTGGCGGGTCATAACTCTGAGGGATAGAGGGGAACTAAGGAATGTATATCCTTTGAACTTTTTCAATAGGAATAACGGTAGAGAAATTAGCAAACTCTCTTCTGTCGGAAAGGCGTCATAAGGTGAAAGACAATTAGTCACCCGCGAGGCCAGGTAGCCGCCTGTGGCCACTGTCAAGCCGGAAAAGGGGAGACGGGGCAACAGCTGCCCAGATATTGCAACGATAACAGCGTTTAAATGAATATTGCCTCGAAATGGTGACCTTTGTTTTACAGGTGAGATATTTCCTCAGGAAGGCATGTCAGGAACACAGTACAAAAGCTGCAGTTGGAAGCCGAACCAAAAACGCAGTTTTTACTCTGTATCCAACTACGATTTTACCTATTTGTATCTAATCACGACTGTTATAAATCGCAGAGCTGTAATAAGATAAGAATTCTTAATATACTCACATTCACGAGATCTGCATACGCAATGTGAAAAAGAAAGCGTGTGAAGAAGTTATTTTATTTTCCTGCGAGATACTGGCTTTGGATTCTAGCAAGTTATGATGTATTAGTGACATTGTTGAACGCCAGGATAGAGATGGGTAGAGTGAGGGACCATGGTTAAATGTAACTAAATGCTTAACAGAAGTGACAACATTTGTAATAAGCAATAACAAGTAAAATAAAAGAACATAGCAAAAATAATATAGAGCAAGCAAACAATATATGCAAGACAAATAAACAGTCGTAAAGCATAGCAACAGCAATATCGCAAATATTCCAAAAACTAAAAATTGTGGTTATCATACATGAGCAAATTCGGATAAGCGAACTTTTTCTTCTGACTTCAAGATAAGACAGACAGGGTCTATTTTATTGGCCAGGAAAATATTCCAGCATGCATTCGTGTGCTTCTAATAAGGGTAATACGTGTGGTATCTTCGTGTTTTGGAGACGATATCGCCGAAAGATTTTTTCCTAGCTACCTGATCGAGCGTCGTTCGTACTGTGTTACGGATTTCATGAAATCTTTTAAGAACACAGGGTCACTTACAAATAGCTTATTGAATTCAATCTCGAATCTGTTATTAACTTAGCCAAAAAAAAAGGTTTGTCAATTTTAAGGAAACCCAAACGAAAGCTACTGTCATTTAATCGTCTGAGAAAACCTTTTTTGCTTTCCTTCAACACGGCTGATGCTAATCGCCTGTTCAGGAAATCGTTGTGTTTTCTTGAGGTAACGATTTCCGTTTACTTGAAGTAGAAATTTTATATTGAATTAATTGCTAAACCTGTTGATAAGAATGTTGGTTAACTGTGTGATGTTAAACAAGTTTGTGACTTATATAATTATATCCTGAAACATTTGCCAATATTGATTGTTTAATACTAATTTTATTGTGGAAGCATCGATTTGCCTAATGAAATCTGACGTAATTAATTAAATCAATGGTTTAATGAATGGTCAAGGATAGCCAAAATACAAATCCATATCGACGGCTTTTTCACACCTTGGTTGACCATCACCACGTCCTATTTCTGTCCATACTGGGCGATATGGGGCCGAGGTATTGGTTCAGTTCGTCGTTCATACATGTCTCTAATCATCCACTCCTTGTCTCTGAGACGAGGCACGTGACCAGCCTATCTATTTAAAACCACGGTATTCGCAGATAAAGTAATAAAAGAATAATTGTTTCTTGCAAATGATATATAACGTTAAATAAATAAATATCGGGGAAGCATTTAATTATGAATAATATTTTCAGTATCACTTAGTTTATTATATAATAAAACCAGTGACTTACAAATCGAACACAATATATCTGAACCTATTATAGATATATATTGTAAATCGAAAGTGAAACAATAATTGATTCATATGAATATATCCGGAAACATTTGATAATATTTATTGTTTTATACTAATTTTATTGTGGAAACATCGACTTGCCTAATTAAATATGACGTAATTAATAAAAATCAATGGTTTTATGAATGGTCAAGGATAGCCAAAATACAAATCCATATCGACGGTTTTCTCACTCCTTGTATGACCTTCACCACGTCCTATTTTTGGCTATACGAGGCTATATTAGGCCGAGATAGTGGATCAGTT
The DNA here is from genome assembly GCA_963932145.1 of Acanthosepion lycidas. Lineage (NCBI taxonomy): Eukaryota > Metazoa > Mollusca > Cephalopoda > Sepiida > Sepiidae > Acanthosepion > Acanthosepion lycidas. The sequence continues at coordinate 41,097,560 of OZ010607.1, read as the reverse complement.
CGTCACCGAAAATTGACTCTAATCATCCACTTTTTCTCTCTGAGACGATACACATGGCCGTCCCATCTATTTAAAGACAAGATATTAGCAGATAAAGTAATAAAATAATAATTGTTTCTTGTAAATGTACCCCGTTATATAAATATATGTCACTCTGGTCTATATGTTTGGAATTATTTATCAATAAACATTTCGGTTTCACTTAGTTTATTGAATAATAAAACCAGTGACGTACGAATCGAAAATGCTATCGCTCCATTAGATGAAAGTATCCGAAAATGTGACTTGACATAAAGATTTGTGAGTTCAGTACCTGGACATAGAATAGGGGAACACAAACTTGGAAATAACTGAAACAGAGATATCCAGAAAAGGCATGGCACGTGGAAATAGAATAATCTAGTACCAGAGACTCAATTAAGATTTCAGTTCGAAATTCCAACGAATCTCAACTGAAGAAGGACGAAGCGTAAAACGGCCGAAACCTCGTGAATATTATAATAAAGATGAGAACAACAGTCCGAACAATGAAACGTGTACATAGGTAATATATCACAGCTCATAAATATAGACAGACATTGATTATGTAATAAATATAGAGAGGTAGTGATTATATAATACTAATTTTGTTGTGGAAACATTGACTTGCCTAATGAAATCTGACATAATATAATTTTCAAACAGTTGAATAGGAGACAATGAAAATGTTGGAACATAACTCTAATCAAAAATAATATCTATATATATATATATATATATATATATATATATATATATATATATATAGTTGTCACTTTCGTAATGCTTGTTGAGGTAGAGACTTTGTAATCGCAGATACATTTTATAGTACGCCGTTGAATAATACTGGTATCAGACGCCCTGGAATAGCACTGGCACTAATAGTACTTGCTCGATAATGCTCTCTCCAATAGTAATCCGTATAGTGATCTGAATAGATAAACAGTATAGGGAATAGAGTAGAGAATAGCGGTCCTTATAGTAATAGAGGATAGAACAGGAATGTGATCCGTATAATAATAGAGGATACAATAGAAATGCGATCCAAGTAGTAATACAGTATAGACGAGAAATTCAGATTAATCTAGACGTCACGCGACTTCCTATATATGCGTTTCCTCTATGGTAACATGATCCACCAAATTCACTAATGGGATCGCCCGCGTTTGCTCACTGGCGAACTATGTTCAAACTCAAGTATCGACTGCGACACTTTATTCGTATATAGCAAAACCAGGGACCTACGAATCTAACATGTTGTTACTGAATTTAATGTAGACATGTCCCCAAAGACTCACGAACCAGTGGATAAAAGCAATCCAAAAAGTGGCTTGACCTAAAGAGTTGTGAGTTGAGGAGATCGACAAGGGAAGGGATCCGCTAACAGGCCTGAGAAAGCCCTGGATATCAGTTTACTTACATTTTTACATATCGTTCACCGTTCCTTTAACCATTGGGTTTAACATTTCTGTGATATTTATACTCAGAACACCATTGATTCTAATATCGATAGATATCGTAAACCGAACGAGAAACACTATTTGACGCATATAAATAAATCCTGAAGCATTTGTCAATATTGTTTGTTTAGAACTTGTTTTATCGTGAAAATTATTGTTTGTTTTATACTTATTTTTTTGTGGAATTTTTATTAGACTTGCCTAATGAAATCTGGTGCAATTAATATGATCTTCAAGAAGTTGACGAGTGGACATTTATAATGTTGGAATGTGATTCAAATTAAAAAAAAAATATCTCTTTTTATATGAATATTTTTTTTATTATTCGGATTTGGTACCATCATTTAATACTTGAACCATTCAAGTTTACAGCTAGTGTTTCTTGTTCGTAAACAAATGGCGAAAGATTTCTTTTTTTTGAAAATATAAAACTTTGCTCAGAGTTACGTAGGCAAATATTTACAGACAGACACGACTACCGACAAAATTTTGGCTGTTTGAAGGGGAAGTAGCTTTAAGCCATACCTTGCCAAATGCTTTTGTACTATATCTTTTGTTTTATATCTATAAAACATAGGTATATATCCGTTTGCATCAGTATCGCTCTTTCTGATATCATTCCAGCTTTAAAATGAATTCTCTTAATAGCTTCCGTTTTGGGCGTGACATTAACATGTTTTGACAGTTTAACACACAGATTAGCTTTAATAATAATCAGTTTATTTAAAGGACACTTTCGAAGAACAGTACAGGTATATGCAGAAAATTTGACAATTTCCAATAAGAAAATAGAAGATGTTTTACAAGGCAATTTGTAGCGTTATAAACAGAGAGAAAATATTTCATAACATTTTCGTGAATTAAAGCATTACAACGGTAAAAAGGGGAATAGAGACAGAATATAATTACAGATAATTTGGGATAAGGAAACAAAATAAGAAAGATATAATGTTAGTTATCTTTTCAGAAAGACGGTCAAGTGACAAATCCGAAGAGAGTTCTTTCGCCTTGTAAAACATCTTCCATTTTCTCATTGGAAATTTTCAAATTTTCTGCATAGACCTGTACTGTTCTTCGAAAGTGTCCTTTAAATAAGCTGGTTATTATTCAAGCTAACCTGTGTGTTAAACTGTCGAAATATGTTAACATCACACTCAAAATGGAAGCTATTAAAAGAATGCTGCCTCTTTTTCTCTCTTTACTATTGTAATGGTGTAACTCACCAAAATGGTATGATATATTTTCTTTTTGTTTATAACGCTACAAAAGAAAAGGAAGCTGAATGAATGTTTGCCGGCAAAGCACAACATGCTAAATATGTAGACGTCATTAAGAAATTTAATACTGGATGTGATTCGAGAATGGTAACTTGCAGAGTCGAATTTGAATTTGAAATTGAGAGAAGGGAAAATGATTCTCACGAACTAAACACTTCGTAACGAGAGGATATCTCCGAGTGTCCGTTAGAAATCAGGAAACTAATTACAGGCTTTGTAGAATAACGAATATGACATATAATATAATAAAATCAAATTGGCAACTATAATTAAGGTAGCAGCAGAGATAATAGGAAAACAAGCAAATATCCAATAATGAAAAAGAGAAATGCCTTTAGGTCAGTACGAAAACTAACAATAAAATGAGAAATATGGCCGTAAATTCTAAAAGAAATAAAACAGAAAATGCGGTAATAAACATTTTTTAATGCGATAACAGAAAGATGGAGAGAAGCTCTCCGGAAAGAGAAAAGCCAGATACATACTTGGATTACTAGAACTAAAAGAAATAAAATTGGAGTAAGTTCAAACCATAGAGACAAGATCATCCCAATCAGTGAGGATTGATTAAATGATTTGTTTTTTTTTTATTTTACTTTTTAGTTTACAGTATTTCAACATTTTGAGGTTTATTTAAAGCCAAAAACATTTCAGAAGGTAGAAATAACTCTTTTTAGTTTCGAAACTGAATATTGTTTTTCTTTTTTTTTTTTCAGAATAACACAGTTTTCCAATACAAGTCCTCTTATTTAAACAATTACTAGGGGAAGGATAAACAGTCATACATTTCCTAATGGTGTTTGCGCGTAAGTGAATGTAGTAAAACCGGCTGGGATAACGGCCACATAACATTGAAATTCTGGTTCCCGTACGATCGTTAAGCAACATTAAGGCTGATCAGTACGTAGATGGGTTACCGATTGGCAATCCCGCGTGATGTAAGCTCGGATGTATGGGTGATGTAATGGATAATGGCTGGGAACTGTTAAACAAACAGCCGAGTTCCAATTCCAGTTGGGTTCGTTATATTCAGTTACACGTAAGATACGCTTGGGAAAGGTATACATACATCTCTTCACTCTCAAAATATAGATTAATTAATAAAACTTGTATCGATAGAACCATTATAATTAAAAAAATAATAATGCGGCGTACAAAATATCTACATTTCGGCATTATATAACCGACAGAGGTTGATATGCCGCTAAACTAAATCGACGTACCAAATAACTAAAAAGAAATAATTCTTTCATGACATTAGTCTATATAATATCCAACAATATCCTAAATAAAATTATATTCCAAAATATAAATCCAGCAAGACAACGCGTTGTTATGACCAAACCAAACCAATAAAATATTTAGATTCGGCCTTAAATAACCCATACAGGTTGATATGCCGCTAAACAAAATCAACCAAACCAAACCAATCAAAATATTTAGATTTCGGCATTAAATAACCCATAGAGGTTGATAGGCCGCTAAACAAAATCAACCAAACCAAACCAAACCAAACCAATCAAAATATTTAGATTTCGGCATTAAATAACCCATAGAGGTTGATATGCCGTTAAACAAAATGAACCAAACCAAACCAATCAAAATATTCAGATTTAGGCATTAAATAACCCATAGTGGTTGATATGCCGCTATACAAAATCAACCAAACGAAACCAATCAAAATATTTAGATTTCGGCATTAAATAACCCATAGAAGTTGATATGCCACTAAACCAAATCTACCAAACCAATTCAATCAAAATATTTAGATTTCGGCGTTACATAACTCATATAAGTTGATATGCCGCTAAACAAAATCAACAAAACCAAACTAATCAAAATATTTAGATTTCGGCATTAAATAACCCATAGAAGTTGATATGCCGCTAAACAAAATCAATCAAACCAAACCAATCACAATATTTAGATTTCGGCATTACATAACCCATAGAAGTAGATATAACCCCAAAAAAGAAAATCAACCAAACCAAATCAATCAAAATATTATATTTTGGCATTAAATAACCCATAGTGGTTGATATGCCGCTAAACAAAATCAACCAAACCAAACCCATCACAATATTTATGCATTACATAACCGATAGAAATTGATATGCCGCTAAACAAAAGCAGATAACATTAACCTGACTGGAAATTCCAACATGGGTCTCTCTGTGAGACCACCCAATAAGCGAGCAATACGATGCCTGTCTATATGATTTGAAAATAAAAATAACACTAACCCTCGATCTATCAGATATGTATAAATTCTTGCATTTATAGCCTGATAAAATAAGAATGCATTTCGGACCCTGAATGACGGAACTAGGCCGGGAAAATTGTCAGAAAATGAGAACACTTGAAGTTTCAGAACAACTGCACAAAGAAACAGTAGATCTGTTTACACCGTATCCGAAACATTCGTTGTAAACATTTTTGCTGTAGGAAAACTCGCCTCAGTAATTTTCGCCGTAGGAAACTTTGCCGTATTGCATTTTTGCTTTAAGACAATTTGTCTTCATTTTTTTTTCGATACCCTTATCTTGAATGTCACTTTTGGAGTTCATTTTAATATGCGAAGTGTCTTGTTATCAAGTATATATGGATCTCTTTTTTACAGGGTCAAACATCAGAAAAAGAAAATAAAAACTAAACATTTATTTAAAAAACAAGAAATACTAAAAATATAACAAATTAACAATAAATTAATAATGCTTCGTAAATTTGTGTTGGACTCTAATGAAGAATTGCATTGCTATCAATATATATATATATATATATATATATATATATATATATATATATATATATATATATTAACTTAACAATATTAACTACGAGCAAAACCACAATGTGTTAACCGTATTCGGAAATTAAAAACATCCCTACCACACACTAAGACATACACAGAACGTACACAGTCAATTAAGCTGAAAAATCGAATCATCCTCCATAATGGCTAAAGTTATAAACGAAAGCGCTCGGAAATATAAAACATTTGGACATTTCTTACACACCCTTTGTCCAGAAAAGAAAGCTCTTGTAAGAACACAAGAAAAATTGAATAAAAAGCTTAACCGTAGTACGTTGTCTGTCGTTTTTAATGAAACATGCATAAAGGTAGGATTGCCGCCTAAATATACAACTATATATATATATATATATATATATATATATATATATATATATATATATATATATATATATATGAAGAAACTATATATATATATATATATATATATGTATATATTTCTTCATTTGTATTGCATCTCCTTGATCTAAATTACACTTTTCATTTTTGTTAATGCCTCTTCCTATTTTTTCAAATACGCAATTAGTTTCCACAAATTACGGTGCATTTTAATATAAGTTTGCTTATTTAGATGGTTTAAATCGTAGTAACAATCTTGTGAGTCTGATATATTGATAGCAATTTACTTCGCATATTCAAATTCGACGAAATTGTTTTACGGTAAAAGTCCTATACGGCAAATTTTCTACGGCGAAAATTCCTGAGGTGAGTTTCCCACGGCAAAAATGTTTACGGCAAATATTCCTAGAAGACAGTATACATAGCAAAGTATCTTAAAATATACGTGCATGAATCGTAATCCTCATTCATCTAGAGAAAATTAGAAATAACATTGCTAATGTCGCCCTATCACATGATTGTCAAACATATGCAAAATATTGTCAAATGTAGGGTTGCGTTTCGTATCATCCCTAACTTGTTGACGGATTCTTCGTGCACAGCACAGAAGCACAGAATGGAAGGAATGTCTGATCAGCTTCTCTGTTTGTTTTCTTCTTTTTATTTCATTGGATAGACACGCTTTTCGAAATATCATTTCATGAATTGAAGAGGAAGAATATTTTTTTTTCAAAATTGCTGGTAACTAGTGCTACCAGCCTGGGTTAGGGTGGATCTGGGAATACCAGCAATTAATTCCATGCTCCTCAAAACCTCCTGATCAGAGGCCTTGCTGCTGAAACTAGTTTATCGTCTTACCCAGGACATGGATGTAGTTTGTTGTCTTACCCAGGACGGGGATGTAGTTTGTCGTCTTACCCAGGACGCAGATGTAGTTTATCGACTTACTCAGAACACTTATGTAGTTTATCGACTTACCCATGTGACGTCCCTCCCCGGTGTTGCTGCGCCAAATGTGACGTCCCTCCCCGGTGTTGCTGCGCCAAATGTGACGTCTGCCTGGCCGCGTCCGTTGTGCTATCCCGGTCACGTGACCAGTTGTGACGTCAGCCCGTCTGTCTCCGAGCGGTCGCCGTCCTATCCTGTCCTGTGACGACAAACTGGCTTGGTATTAGTCGCGCCACCAAATGTGACGCGCTAACCTTTTGCTGATTCGGATGGAATCTGGTTAGATTCGGTATCAGCCTTGTCGTTCTCAGCTCGCCTCCAACATCTGGTTATCGAAGTAACTGTTTTGATCTCTAGCCTAACCTACCCACGTTGTGATTTGATCTTAGGTAGACGAAATCAATCATTCACCGGGGCCGTAATGCAAGTCGAGTCCGAACAAGGGTAATACCACACAAGTATATGTAAAAGAAAATAAAGTAATCTACTCGAAAAGTTCAAATGTTTTAAAAAGGATAACACTATTTTATATCTGGTTGCTGAATACAGGACTGCGTCTTTCTACCAACCCGCTTATATGGATTCGTGACTCTTTGTGTTCGTTAGGCGAGTCTTAATATCTTAAGTTGTTTTTTTTCTTTTAAGGAACTGGTTTTGGTGTATCTTCAGGCGATATTTGTGTTGGTGGTGTGAGTCTAAGTCGTTCTTCAAAAATAAATTGTTATTGGTTAGAATTTGAGTTCGGAATTGCGTGGAAACTTTCAGTCAGCTTCCTGCGAGGCTACTAACTCTGCAACTCCAACTGCCTCTGCCAACTGCTAACAGTATCTGCCAACTGCGAACTGCTGTCTTACTCGTTGCGACTCTGCTTATATGGACGCCGACCAAAACCGGGGTGGGCCTGTCGGGGTCTGAGGTTCCTTGACAATTCTAAAAAAAAGGTTTTCTTTGTTTTCGGTCACGAGGAATTATTAATTTCCATTTTTGGAAGTCTTTCGTCCTCCCACCTTCTTCTGTTCTCATATTGGTATCTCACCCATACCCTCAGAGGGTGTCAACGGGTTTCCCCTCTTTCTCACAGTGGCATCTCATACCGATCCCTACAGTGGGGGGTCAACAGGCCTCCCCTCCTATTTTACATGATTACCTTCGTCTACCGCTCATGCCAGCATTCAGCCAATGGGCGCCCAGCATTGTTGATGTGGCCAGACTGGCCTCGGTTTAAAAAAATCTTGCTCAAAGAAAAAAATCTTCCTTTTTTCTTTTTTTCTTTTTTTCTTTTCTTTCTTTTCTTCAAGGAAACCTCACACATTAAACTCTTATATTAACCGAATCACCTGGAGTTCGTGAATCAGATTTTCGCCAGCATCAAGTGGGTGGTTATACTGAACGTATTGGGCTACAGCCAATTATTCGTTTCGATAAAATAATTTTCTTATCATAGCCAGCTCCGACACAAAACAGATGCTCTTTTCCTTCAAATGATGTGGTGGTGGTGGTCCAACGGGCATTTTGGTTTCGGTCAGTGCGTGCTTAATTAGTATTATCTCTTAGCACCCTGCGGGAGGTCCACAGGACATTTTCTTTCGCAACCCCAATTAATTTTTATGTCTTACTTTCTCCGCTAATGAAAAAAAAAAAATCTTTACCACTTTGCTTTGTTTGAAAAAAAAATAACACCGCTTAGTGTCCTTTTCGTGATGGCTTCTTGTCACCTAAATTGAATTCTCGCCTTTTTCTTTTTTTTTTCTTCTTCTTTCTTTCTAGCAACCTAAATAGTGTCACAACCAGGTGGTGGATATAGTTTATCGTCATACCCAGGAAGTGGATGTAGTTTATCGTCTTACCCAGGACGTGGATGTAGTTTATCGTCTTAACCAGGACGCGGATGTAGTTTGTTGTCTTAGCCAGGACGTGGATGCATTTTGTCGTCTTACGCAGGATGTGGATGTAGTTTATCGACTTACTCAGGACGCGGATGTAGTTTATCGCCATACCAATGACACGGATGTAGTTTATCGTCTTACCCAGTAGGCGGATGTATTTTATCATTTTACCCAGGACGCGGATGTAGTTTAACGTCTTACCCAGGAGGCGGATGTAGCTTATCGTCTTACCCAGCATGCGGATATAGTTTATCGCCATAACCAGGACGCGGATGTAGTTTGTCGTTTTACCTGAGACGCGGATGCAGTTTATCGACTTACCCACAACGTGGATGTAGTTTATAGACTTACTCAGGACGTGGATGTATGTTATCGTCTTACCCAGGACACGGATGTAGTTTATCGTCTTACCCAGTACGTGGATATAGTTTATCATCTTACCCAGGACACGGATGTAGTTTATCGTCTTACGCAGGACACGGATGTAGTTTATAGTCTTAACCAAGACGGGAAGACATCTGGGAGGTGTGATTTATCCTTACTCCTCTCCCCCGTAATTGTATTGTCCTCACGCATGTTTGTGTTTATATATAAACATTTCAAAAAACATAGAATCCATATCTGGCAGCAATCCACGAGCAGTGGCTTCGAATCAATTCAACTCAGTTCGACAGGTCAGAGTCCTGGCCAGAATGGTACCTAGATTCCAAATGAATCAAACACTAGTTTAAAAGACATGGGGAAAAATGATGGTTCAAAGTTTGTTGATCCACATATAGAACATCTTCAAATTGATGGATTAAAAAAGGGAATATTAAAAAAAAAAGCAGCGTTGCTTTGCATTCGTTGACGATGGATAGACATTTAACGCATTAGAACACTCTGAAATTTTGAACTCACTATATCTTTCAAGTGTTCTGTAGTACCTTACGTACTACAGAACACTTGAAAGACGCCTTTCAAAAACTGGACAAAGTATTAATAAACAGAAACATGTTGATAGAAACAAAGAAAAGAATGTCGACCTATTATGTAATATCAATCAAGAAATGCTGGACAATCTCATCACAGATGAAGAAGATAATTGAAGAAGCATAGGTCTCCATAATATCCTGACTTTTGTAGCTCATAATAATTTTTGCCTTTCTGCCTTCTCCCGCAAACCCTTCTCCGTCATCCATTCACCGAAACTGGTCAGGTAGGTTATGCATTTCTTTTGTATGTCTCTCTTCCCTTGAGTCCGTCCTGTGAGTATCAATTTTTCCAACCCACTTTCCTCATTAGGAGATCCAGAAATTTTAACAGTGTCTTCTAGGTGTTAAGAATAAGTCCTTTTTGTTGCCATTTTTTTTTATATCTGCGTTGTTGCTCGCATGTTCAGTTCATGTTATTCTCAGAAGCCTTCTGTAGAAGCAGATTTTTATTGCTTCAAGTCTCATTCATCTGTTAGGTGATTGTATAGCATTCATGCTATATAGGATATATTTACTTATCGTAAATACAACTTCTCCCCACCTGTGTCTTAATTAGTAGGAATTGTACCAATAAGTTATAATTATTGCTGATAGATATTTTTTTTTGCAATCTAAAATTGCTTTCCAGCTTTAAATAACCTGCAAATGTTAGATATGTTGTAAAAAAACGAATGAATATTTAACTTCTTTCTTCTTAATTTTTGTTCTGTTATTGTCGTCGCTCGTTAACTTTAATTTTTCTTATATTCTTTCAGACTCAGTAACATCTGCGTCTAAGGATATCGATTCCGGATTCAAAATATTAAAAAAATAAAAGCCTTGGAGATGGTCATGTGCTAATGTCGAAAAAAAGGGAACAAAATAAAAAACAGAAAATGTCCAGAAGTATATAGACTTAAGACAGGTAACATTAAATAAATACAAAAGAAATGAGAGAAAACAAATAAAAACGCTCGGTTAGAAAGTATTTAATAAAGACAGCGCATAGCGTAAGTGGTCAAGTCCTGCTCCTAATGATAATTAAGTGAGACAATACATTTTAGTTGGCAAAATTGAGAACAAAAATCACTCAACGTAAAGAAATATGACAAGAATAGGCTTAAAAAATAATTACCTTTAATTATTTGATGAAAAAGAAATGTCTGTATAGAAATGAGTCAAAAAATAGAAAAAATGCTTATGTTTTATAGAAAAGATTCTTTATGGCTGTTGTGAATATGAAAAGAAAAAAGTATGGAATTGTAAAAAGAAAAAGCCGATATGTTTAAATTTTAAATTGAATAATGAATATTTATATATATATATATATATATATATATATATATATATATATATATATATATATATATAATGACGTAATAATGTCGTTTTTTGACATTAAAAATACGTCAAAAAACGACATTATTACGTCATTATTTTTGCAACAACCTAATATATATATATATATATATATATATATATATATATATATATATATTGCATGATGAACGGCAGAGATTAACGTTAATATTTGTCGCTTCCTTATAAGGAAACATTCAGCATACAGTGACTGAGCAGATTGTACTGCTAACTTTATGAAAATTTATGAAATCTTTCTCTTAAAGTAATTTTTCAGGAAAAGTTTTTTGTTAAGTCCAGTAGCTATTATCGCTCTTTCTGGTGTTGATGGTGTTTCCTAAATAAGCACATCTACGCCGCATAAATCAGTACACCGTCTATAAGGATCCGGCATCCACTACAATAGACGAGGATTGATATCACATAATATTGCTCTCCACTGAAGATTTCACTGGTATTTATATTATACACAATGTCGTGTATTCACCTTTCGCTATGTCAATATAACTTATAGGTTCATAAATGGTGTAAACGCTCTTGAGTCTTCTTGTTATACATTTAACTATGTTCATCATTTTTTTTTCTTATTGAGTTTTCATATATCTGAAAGTATATATTTTTTATAACATCATTAAGATGTTATCCGATTTGGTATGATATGAAAGGAAAATAACGAATTCAATTCATCGAAATCTCAACGGTTTGAGCTTTTTGTATTGCTACACGAATTCTATAGTTCTGAGATTAGGTATTGTAATTATTTACACTATTTACATTGTTCTTTACTGTTGCTCTCATCTTCTTTGACATATTCAGCAGACGAGAACAAAAACTTTTGGAGTTGAGTTAAAGGGGGATAACTGATACGGAGAGATCCGGAAGAGGCGTGGAATGTAGAACGATAACAATCTATCCCAGCGTTCATTTCGAAATTCCATTCACCTGAAGGAAGCCGGAGCGTATAACCGCCAAAACGTCGTGAATATGTTAACGACGATAAATGTAGTGTAAATAATGTAATTCTAATGTCAACATCTTTTAAAAATAAGGGCGGTAAATTTTAATGCATAAAAAATTACATGATTTGCAGACATCTATTAAATGATTTAGTTTTATCCGATAATATTTTAGCGCATCTGCGAAAAGGATTTTTCTGAATTTCGAAAGTTTAATTATAACTTTTTAAATGTTTTTTCCTTTCATCATTTATGCGAATATCTTGATAGTAAATAATACGTTGACAGCCCATCTTCCTTATGAGAGCCATCCCTTGAGAAAGGGATGATGACGATTCATTTGCAGTGGGAGAAACGTATTCGAGAATAGATTATTATTTGTTTTACAGCATAAGGGGAATTCAAAGTATGAACTACAGATTGGGATCTCAAAGTCAGACAGGTGCAGAAATTTAACTATGTGCATAAGATTAAAAATTGCAGTGTTAGGACTCAGTACCAGTGTGGAAAATTAGAAAAAAGTAAAACAGGAGGTAGAAATGCCATGTATCAATATTTAAGGACTGTTTGAAAATAGTTGGATGTACAATTAGGTACCAAAATCTCTCTGACACAAGATCATATATGTAAAGGGAGACAAAAATGAAAGAGGAGTAAGACTAATATTAGATAAAAACAAGATGAAATGTGTTCTGGGATACTGGTAAACCTCGGGCAGAATCACCATGAAATTGAAAGAGTACACATCCACTATAGTAATAAGAGTAGTATATAATTGATTGATTTGTATGTTGTGGGTTATCTTTTACAGGTTATTTAAAGGCAGAATAATATTGATTTTAACATTTTTTTAAATAATTAAACCATAGTTGGGGTGGGGAGATGAGGATTCATACACTTTACAGTAGCTTTTGCGAGTAATATAAGGAATTAGAATTAGAACTTAGCTCTCCTATTACCTTACACCAGTCTCACATCCAAGCTTACAGAATGTATAATTCCCAAGCGTCAACCATCTAGGTACTGACCAGGCTTTAAATTGCTTGACTTCAGTGATCGTACGAAAACCATTCTTCCAACGTGATATCGCCGTAAAGCAACTCTCCATCTATATTTACAACACCTGCTCTACCCAAGTTGTCACTCATCTAGGTACTGACCAGGTTCGAGGTTGCTTAACTTCGATGATCGGAAGGGAACCGGTGTTTCAACGAGATATGTCTGTAAGTCGTAGCAGTCGTATATCCAAGCTTATAACACCTTGTATTCACATGCGATCACCCGTATAAGTACTGACAAATCACAACGTTGCTTACCTTCGGTGATTGTACGGGAACCTGTGTTTCAACGCGACATGGCCGTAAGTCACCAAACTCGTATATCCAAGCTTACAGCATGTGATATTCACATGAGTTCACCCATTTACCTACTGACCTAGCTCGACGTTGCGTAACTTAAGTTTTCGTACAAGAACCGCTGTTTACACGTGATATGGTCATATACAATACCACCTCCATCTCCAAACTTAGTGTACATGGTATTCTAAAGCGGTCACACATCTAGTTACTAACAAGGCTCGACATTGCTTAACTTCGGTCATCGTACGGGAACCGGAGTACTAACGCGATATGGTCTTAAGGTACTCCACCCGTATAGCCAAGCTTACATCACCTGGTATTCACATGTGATCACCCATCTCGGTACTGATCCGGCTCGACAGTGCTTAAATTTATAACACATGAGATAACGCCCAAAAGCGAGTGGAAAATGAGAAGAAATTATTATGAACGTGGAGGACATAGATTTGCATGCAAAATGGAAGAAGAGATGGAAAAGTCGGATATTGATCGCGCGACGAAGAGGATAAAATTCCATCCATTTGTACAGATTTAACAATAAAAAGAATAGCAACGATCCAGTTAGAAGAATACTCAAGTTGTTTGTCGATATGGCAAAATCCAGAATGGGATATAAAATAAACTGCCGAAAAGAATCTGTAAAATACAAGTGCTGATGTAACGTTTGCCCAACAAAATAAATTCTGGTCGCATGAAACGATATCAGCAAGAGGTTTTGGTTGAGACAATCGTTTCAATGTAGGTCAAAACGTTGTAATAAAAAGGTGCTGAAGATACCATGAAGTGAAAATGTGAGCAACAATGAGATTTTGGAGAGAATGGAAACAAAACAAAAAAAGAAACTTATGTTTAACATCAGGAAGATGCAGTGGAAATATCTAGGGTACGTAATGAGAAAGGAGTGCTTGGAAAATATGATACTCAGGGGACAGATTAAGGGAAAATAAGACAGCGTAAAGTAGCGCGTAACATACTTAATGAGCTTGACATAAAACATATAAGGAGCTAAAAGGATAGGAAGATTTGAAAGGCCATGTTCGCCTACGTCATTAAGAGAGACGTTCCTTGAAAGATAGAATGTGCAACCAAAAAAATTAAAAAAAAATTTCTAAAAGGTGACAGACTGCGAAAGTTGATTGGCTCATATCGATGATTAATCCGAACGAAGTAGGAGAATATGGCAGGAGTATACAGAAATAAGAAACATTGTTTTAAAATTTGCGCACTTCTGGCTAAAAAAATCCATTAGAAATTGTCCATTCAATTCATTTAGCTGATTCAACCCACTAAGAATTTCGAACATTTCTAAAAGAGAAGAAAATGGCCTGAGAGTAAAAGTATTTTTTATAGCTTTGGCACCCCCCCCCCAAAAAAAAAACGTGACAACCTAAGGAAAATTATTTCAGGATTCAAGGAATCGTTCTATATTCTGCGAGTTGTTTCACAAGATTAACGCAATGAATAATGACCAGAGGAGTAAACTTCGTATTGAGAGTGATATTACAGAAATTGAATTAAAACACGCTGACATATATATATATATATATATATATATATATATATATATATATATATATATATATATATATATATATAGTACACGTATACTCAATAGAATGCACAAACCGGTGACAGTGGTCGGCTGTAAGGTTATTGTTAGGAGTCATCCACTAACGAGAAATGGGATGATGCGTTTCAGCTCAAGCATCATACCACTGAGCCAGATGGTCTCGCTAAGAGGAAACTGATTATACTCAGTATAGCGCAACTACTCCTAATTCTGGTGGAGATACTCATCCAAGCACACATTATATATATATATATATATATATATATATATATATATATATATATATATATATATATATGCCAGAAATTAATTAACCCCAAAAAACAAAAAAAAAAAACGGACGTCTCTCCCCTCTCACTCAATTCCCTGAATCAACTCATCATCATTAACTTTATATTCCATTGTTTAGGAGGATGTTCCCATTTGACAGGGTCTTTCCCAGAACTTCTGCATTATGGAGCGTACACCGTAGAAGATGTTTCCTCGATCATAATGATCTTACCCAATGAAAGTCGGGTGTCTATAATTCACCCCTAGCAGCACGCACACAAACGCTCACCGTCTTCTGCTTTTCTTCCTCTCAGTCGCTAGCTCTGTTATCTATGTTGAATAATACCAACGTTACAGGTCAACCTGCATTCTTTTCTATCCTCGCTTGGGGTCGGTGTCTCGTCTTGATAGAGTTGATTCGAGTTTCCGAATATTTTATTATATTGATGTTGGACGGCGAAGTTTCATGTGGATACCTTTGTCTACGTTGTGTACCACAGATAAAATTACGTAATTCCTGTTTTTGGCCGTGGTAACTTTTGTCTCTTAGTGTCCACGTGATGTTCGGAACAAAGCTGCAATAAGAACTCCTACAATAAAAGGCACATCGCAGTTGATCACTTTAACAGCAGCTTTATTGAATATATAGAAATAATGGTTGCTTAAAATATTTCTGTTGCATACTGCGAAATCAAGTTCTATACCACAAGATGCTGATTCGAGAAATCTCGTCACTCATTTTCAAACAGTTTTCTGCACTATATCAGGTGATATTTCTAAACAGAACTATTTTTGATATCAAAATCAGTTCTCGAATAGAAGAACAGTAATGAAGGAGAGTTAATTAATGAAATAAACTTTTTAAAAATCAATATGAAAATTAGTTAAACCTGAAGAGTGATATTCCTTAGAAGTAGATCAAATATAATACAGTTACTGTGATTTTAATATGTAAATTGCTATAAAGTAGAGCAAGGACCTTTTTAATCTCAGAATTCGTGGGAGATTTGAGCCACACTTTCGCATTTGTTCATTTAGGTTCCATGATATAAGTTTTATTTAATGAGCTATTATGTTTCTCTAACTCTTCAAATCTTGAATGTATAATTAATTATATTTTCTATTTTCCCAGTCTTTAATTGTTTGAATGGAAAATAAAGATCTACGTACATCAGATCGTCTTTAAATTAAGTGTCAGCAGAAGAATTATCGTTGAACTTTTAAAAAGTTTAATCATTAATTCAATATTTAAATGTAGCGAGCAATAATGAGTTCTTCTGTGGTTCATTGATACCTATCGCATCTAACCCTCCCTAGCTATTGTGATGATGGCCAAACCAAGAGTCCTGCACAGGAGCTAGCTAAAATGTTTAAGCTAGCTGCAATTTTGGATACAAAAGGAAAAACAAGAATCACTCCACTTGAACCATGAAAGCAAGGATAATGGTTGGTATAATATATTAATATATTTTTTTAATGTCGCATAATCTTGCAACCCTGAATCTGAGATCAACGAAAATCGTCCTCTGCGCCTATGTATCCTAGGGCTTTTGAATAATATATGAAGAAATGAAATCGGAGCAATTGGAGCGGACACACACAAACATACACTGTACGTTATATATATATATATATATATATATATATATATATATATATATATATATATATATATATATATATATATACACACACACACACACATATATATATATATATATATATACATACGCACACACACACACACACACACACACATATATATATATATATATATATATATATATATATATATATATATATAAGATTTCTTATAAGTGGGAAGTTCATAATGGATGGGCCCTTGGTTTGGGTCAATTTTAATGAATCTCGTCTAGTTTAATCTCGATCAGATTCTCCTTCGAACAACTTAAATTACTTTATTAATTTCAAACACAATTTTTACCCTGTTTGTTTTTTGCCTTTTGTTTTTAACCATTCAGGCTATTCTCCTGAGAATTTTAATAACTGTAATCCAGTTAATAGTTCCTCCAAATCACAATTCTGTAATTTCAATGCAATTAAACTTTTAAACAGGGACAGTGACTTGTTTTATGTCAAATGATATCTAGCTTAGTGTTATGGGACCTTACCCATAATAACATAATGGACTATCCCATACGTAATAAATACTGCGCCTCAAGAGGAAGCAGAGTGTTCCGTCCGAAGTCGGGCGACCGACTGATCGGCTGATCGGTTGAACTCTCTGCCTTCGGGCGAGGAGGAACCCAAATGAGGCTACGCCGAAGGGCGGAGTCTCTTTCGGGGAGGTAAACCGACCCTGAACCCATTTATACGAGTTCAAAGGTATATTTTTGGCGGAGCCACGGGCTCAGATATCCCACGTTAAACCGGCCTTGTGCCACATGATGCTCTCGTCGTGGGGGCGGGGACTAAATACCGTTCAGTCTGAAGTCTGGGTAAGGTCCGTCAGAAGTCCGTCAGTCAGTCAGCGCGAGTGAGTCAGTCAGTCGAGTCAGAGGGACTCCGATAGAGAGTCGCGTTCAGACAATTACTACTAAAACTGATTGTTCGTACTAACACTTTCTACTTCTCTGTATATATCCCTCTCTGTAATATATCTGTGTTATTCCACATCCGTATTCCAGTTCTTCTTTATTGGTTCTACCTTGGACTATCTCCGTGGTACAAGGAACCGGACCATAAAACTTAGATAGATAGATAGATCGATAGATAGATAGATAGATATAGGTAATTAACATAGATAGATAGATAGTTAGATAGCTAGAGATAGGTAATGAACATAGATAGATAGCTATGGGACCTTACCCATAATAACATAATGGACTATTCCATACGTAATAAATACGGCGCCTCAAGAGAAAGCAGAGAATTCGGAGTTCCGTCTGAAGCCTTGAGTTCCGTCTGAAGTCTGGAGTGAGGTCTGAAGTCTGGAATGAGGTCTGAAGTCTGGAGTGAGGTCTGTCACAAGTCCGCTAAGAGTATGTCAGTCAGTCAGAGCGAGCGAGTTAGTTAGTCGAGTCAGAGGCAGTCCGAAACAGTGTTGCGTTCAGACATTTACCACTAAACCTGATTGTTCGTACTAACACTTTCTACTTATCTGTATTTATTCCTTCGTGTTCTCCTTTATTGGTTCTACCTTGGACTATCACCGTGGTACAAGGAACCGGACCATAACACTTAGATATGTTCACATGATCTGGTTCCTTCCATTGACACCCTTAGAACTTTCTTAAGAACGTTCTATCCTGAGCGGCTGTTGGGACTTATATGAGTTGGGCAATAGTAATAGTATATCAAATAAAATAAATAAATACAGGGTCTCCACAAAGTTCATGACACTTTCAAAAATTTATAACTTTATTTGTATTTGAGATAGAAATAATTTTTAAAAAGGATTAGAAAGTAAATCTATATTTTTAAGGTTTTCCTGAAATATTATTTAAGTTTAAACATGTCCTCCATCATTAGCAATACAAAGTGTAATACAATTTTGCAGTTCACGGAAAACATTTACAAACTGATTTACAGTAATACCTGAAATCATATTAATTATTTTAGCTATAATTAAAACTAGGTACATTAAACTTTATAATTTTTTTTTACAGAGTATTTCTATCGCAAATACAAATAAAGTTATAATTTTTTTTAAGTGTACACAAGCTTTATAGTATACCAGGTAGAATATGTGAACGTCAAGATTGAATGCAAGCTGGAGGGATATGAATTGAAGGATTATGAAACAAGTACTACTATTATTTTTTTTAATCATTTCACCCCAAACAATACAATAAGTCCACTAAGATAAAACGTCGTGACTCAGTGTTAGAAAATATTAAAAAAAATACATTTTAGGAAAGAGGGAAGAATAAAAGAACAAGACAGAAGTTAATGAGTGATTTTGCATTAGTTTTTTTGAAAATCAAAGTTGCCTAGAATATAAGAAGCTTGAGAGATATCCACAAGCGAGAAATGCGATAGAAGGAAGTTTTTTCATAGAACTTACTATTATATTTAGCCATTTCAATTGTAAAATGATGAGACCTTGCAGTCAATCTAGTACTGCACTTAAATTCATAAAGTCTAGGTACCATAGATGGAAGTTCATCAGGATGATTACCATGAAAATATTTAGAGAAACTGCGTAGGGAAGCTAGATTATGGCGATGGGAAAGAGACTAAAGTCACGAGGCCTGGCCAGGAGAAATAATATTGCAGATTCTTTTTTGGATTCTGTCAATAATCTCTAAATATATAGCAAGAGCACCAGACCAGACATGGCAGCAATATTGAAAGCTCGTAGACTTATAAATGTCAGATAGATTCTGACGAGAAAAAAATGTCTCGACAGAAACAGGGAAGCAACTTTCCTAGCAGCAGACTTAGAAATTGATTCAATATATTATTTTCACTTCATATTAGCAGAGAAATTTAGTCCGAGAAGGCTCAATAAGATTATCTTGGTAGTTAGCATCAGCCATCGTGATTAAAGTTAAAATGGATTCTCTCAGACGATTAAAACAGAGCAATTTCGTTTTGGGGCGGTTCAAATTAACAAAGTATTCCTTGCCCTCGTAAACAATAGTGTGTAGATCAATATTTAAGATAAAATACCAGTTTGACCTAATCGAACCGTTCCGATGTACTATTAACACCAGAGTAAAAGGTTTTGCCATCTGCATGGATACCTAATTTACAAATGATGCTACCCGACTTTGTTGCATGAACTGTTTTAGTCCATTCACATGCACTAAGTTGTATTTCCTCTACTTGAGTCTGTATTATTAGAAAGACAACGCTAGATTCGAGTAATTTACAATGTATTACGATACAATACAAAATTATAATTATAAATAATCTTAAATAGAAATCAATAACCTTATGATTATCATATCAGTTTTGCTACTGTAATTAATTGAAACATTACTGTCATTACAACAAAGTGAAGCAAACATAGCGATATAAAATTTAACTCTCATTAATCTCGTCTAAAATAATGCATTTAAATCTCAAAGTCATTTAATTTACTATATTGAAATAATTATTTGCATATTTAATTAAAACTCGTTCGTGGCAGCGCATTTCAGAAAGAATGAATATGAAATATTTAATATTTAAACGGAAGATATCATTCCGCTATTTTCTCATGACATAATGAAAAATGAGTTTTCGCGCGAATTGCTTGGGAAAAGAGCCTGGCGTTTTGTTTTTTTTTAGTGTTTTTTTTTTTTTTTTTTTTTTTAATACTGCCTCGGAATTTAAGTTATTAAGCTGTATCTTTATTTCAATTATTAAATGAAAGTAATAAATAATTCTTTGAAGTGAGTGTCAACATTTTATTCAAACGTGAAATAATTAAATTTTAGTATAAAGAAAAAAAAATAATTGGTTGAAAAAAACAAACAAAAAAAAAACGCGATTATCAAACGGCAACCATCCTAATTAATCCGTTCGATTATTCAACATAGTTTATTTGAATAAGAAGCGTATTTAAATAAAGTGTTTCTTTTGTTATTATCGATTTTTCGGGTTTTTTACTCTGTTTGAAAGAGGAACAAAAACAAAATTCCACCCAACCATTGAATGTTGCTGTCACATTTGATGTAATGTTTCTCTTGCGTACTTAGAGATTATTGGTAAAAACTAAAGACGAAGCTCCAGTGTTACCTGTCCTGATCTTTCATTTCGGCCTCAGTTACCTTCCCGCTGAAACGTATCTTCCCTGTGGGTTTTCTGTAAATATTTTCATATTTACGTAGCATTGCTACCCAGACCAGACACCAGATCCTTTCTCAGCGTGCAGCATATTCTAGACAAACATTTGTGGCTTAATTCAAGGAAAATAATTCTTTGGTCGAATCGTTACACACGAAATAAAACGATGAGACGAGATTGTACGAGTAATTTTATTCTGTTACAACCTTCTCGTAAGGGTTTCCTTTAGGCGAGCGAAGAAAAGTGAGGTGATATAGAAACCATTTTAATCAGCTGTCCCGCTTTGTCAGGATCGTTTGACATGTTTTTGTGAGGTCCTCTTCACACAGCAGACCTTATTTATGATGAACAATAGCTGTCAAAACGACTTCCCTAATATGCTGCAGTTGTTCTTAGCAAGATATCAGCTGATAATTGATATCATTGTTGAACCTTTCACATTGGTACCTTGACTTTATGAAATTAAGCGTACTAATATATTCGTGGAAAAGATCACAACCTTTTACAGTTTAAATGGCTAGACGTAACCGTAAGTGTTATGAAAGAGTTTTGTTTTTTTCTCTCATTTCTTGCTTGTTGGACTAACTTCTGAATTCTTTCTTTCCAGAAAATTTATTTGTTCTGGCAATGGTAAACTTTTGTTTGTTTGTGTTAATTCATCTTTTTTGTTCTCTCTCATAAATAAATGTTTTATTTTTACATTCCTCTTATTCTGTCACACTAAATGACCTCCTTGCGACTTAGTATTTTTTATTGCCTTGTGTAAGAATCGTTCAGCAATGAGGATGTTATGGTCATGGCTCTCTACAATTTCATATTCTTCGTAGCTCTAAGAAAGATTTCCCTCTTAAAACACCTCTCAGCCCATGTTCTGCAATTCCATTCCCTCAAGGTCATTTGTTAGATTACTTTCGACTTCCTTCTACCACTACTGAATTCAATATGTTCTTTGAGTGTTATATATTTGCCAAGCTTTCTTTCCTCATTATTAAAGCTTTCATTCAGGATTTCCTAAAAAGCTCCTAGATTTCCTTTCCCCGTGAAGCCAAATTATATTTCAGTTCTCTATGATAAATACAATCC
>OZ010607.1:41023035-41073035 GCA_963932145.1 Acanthosepion lycidas | reverse complement strand
GTAAAAAGAAAATCATTGCTAAAATCGAAAACGGATGGGAAGTTGCGTAGATCCATGAATGAAGAATATTCGTAGACACAAGAAACAGAAAACAAAAGAATATATACTAATCTGAATAATTCAATGACCGATGGGGAATTTTGAAATATAATTTTTTGTCACACTGTTTGATATTTTTAACAGAAGAACCCCGAAGATTTTATACAACTGACCAACGAATGTTAATTACTCAATCAAGAAAACTCAAAGGCTGAGCGAATACCAGAATAATAATAGAATTAATCGTTTCATTTTTTTTTTATTATTCACGAGACGATGGCTGGCAAGTTTGCTACAAAATCGTGAAGAAAATTACGAAAATAACAATATTTTACCGGAATCATCAAGAATATGGGACTGACTCTTCTCAAACGGATGGAGCAGAGGAATCATTTTTTTCTTTTTTCCTTCATTTGTAGCTTCTTTTTCTGTACTACTGTTTGAAATTTACTCTTCTCCTCATCTTTCTCTTCTTAATCTCTCTCTTTTCGTCTTACTCTCCCCCTCTTAACTCTCTTTCTTGCGGACAAGAATAGTACATTCAGTGAACAGTCTCAGAATTTGCTACTTCCAAATGCCGAAGCTTTCAGTCCTATAATCATGAATTTTATTTTATTCCATTCCTTTATTTTATTTTATTTTTTGGCTTTATATTTTAAACCAAAATAGCCTTTCCTCTCTGGCAACTTTTCCCAATAATTCAATCAGATATAATCGAATCATCCGAAGAAAGAATTCGAATCGATTTTCCGCCTACATTTTTTATTACACTGCGCCAGAAATGTCGCAGCTGCTAATCAAAACACAAAAGCCTCCACAGCGTACGAATTGCTAACGTGATTGGTATTGAATGTCATTTACACACCAAGGGAAGATTGATTATGGGGTCATTTTAATAATTCTTCCTTCTTCAGTTACCAATTTGTTCCTTTTTTTGTTCATTGAATAATATATGGAAATTCTCTGTTCCGTTCTTTGAAACTATGGCGATTTTTCGGTAGCTAAGAAGCATGCGATCAGGAAACCCACTGTTCCAATTTTTAAAACTATGTTTATCTTCATTTATTTCTTTGGCGAAGTTTACCTTAAGATCAGGCATAATATCGATGTACCTAACTGACGTTACTTTTTTTCACTTGATAAATTGCTCTCTCACTCCGCGGCAATTCATACTGGATTCAAAAGTCTCCTATTGGTATTTTAATAAAATCATGATATGTGAAAAGGAATAGATACATTTTACTAGGGAACGGACAACAAAAATGTTACACAATATCTACTGAATAGTTTTTTTTTAGAAGATTGTGATATAGCGATATATAATTTTGTATAATTTTATATATCAACAGACTTCTGTTCTTAGAAGTTTTACATATTGTCGACATGCAAAAAACACACACTTAGTATAAAAAAAAAATGTCATTAATATCCAAAACGCGACATTCGCAGGATTGTCTATTAAATCTTTGAATTTCGAGTATCTATACAAAGTTTCGTTTTTGTTTATCATCACTTGTCTAGATAAAGTCAGATGACGACACATGTCTTCAAAATCTATTTACTATTTTGCTATTGCCTATTTTAATCAATTTGTTTTTTCTACAGATATATTCTGAGAACTTTCACACACATACGCATAAACAAACACACACAGACACATATATGCGTGTGTGCGTATGTGTTCGTGTATAAAATAAATATATATTTTAGGACATTTTTATGTTATACGTCCTTTTTATAGATACAGATATTTAAGTAAATGCTCTGTTTATAATAAACAGTATTAAACAACATTTACCGGCCTGAATGTCCGAGAAATTTTCACAGAAAATATTCGTCCTCCGACAGGATGCAAAACTGTATGCTATACGGAATCGGCATTTAGCTTCACATGCCTTAACCGATTTGGTCACAGAGGAGCGTTCGGTTAGCAAGATCCAATTTACTCTATTGAACTTCAATCTTCTATGAATCTCTCACGTACATTCATATCTACTGATGGCGTATTAAATGTAAACAAATGATGTCACACATTATGAAATCGGAAGACGAATATTTTCTGTGAAAATTTCTCGGACATTTAGGCCGGTAAATGTTATTTAATACTGTTTATTAAAACAGAGCATTTACTTAAATATTTATATCTATAAAAAGAATGTATAAACATGAAAATGTCTTAAAACAATTGTCGGACTTTGTCCATTTCGTAAATATATATATATATATATATATATATATATATATATATATATATATATATATATATATATATATATATATATATATTTAAACAGCCGCAGTACGATTCTGAGCTGTAGGCACAACGCAATGTTCAGATTCTGAAATGAGACTGACCGTTTCATATGTTGAATATGTTGAATATTGTTGTAACCTAGACACGGTTACTGAATAGAATAATCAAACGAAGGTTGGTAATGAACGATAGTACTTAGGTCTAGATATAAATCAAATCATTCTCCATCTGTAATTAAGCATATACCTTTATCTATCGAAAAAAGAAAAAGTACAAATTCAGCAAAGGAGAAGATTTTCTATGAACATATTAATTTCTATAATAAACCCTCTAAAAGATAGTGGCTCCAAAAGCCCAAAACTAACTTGTATAAAAAAGGTAAATGGAAAGGATAGAAAAAAAAAAGAAAAAATTAGGACATAAGTTCCTTGCATTAGCAGTTAAACACTTTCCGAGAGAAAGTAAACTAAGTATTATTTGCAATAAAAATACACTAAAATTAAGTCACTGCTGTACTGAAAACTTAGAAAAAAATATTAAGAAATATAATGCTAATATCTTCAATAAACACTTAGACAAAAACCAAAGAAATTTAGACAATATAAAAATAAAAATAAAAAGAGATTAAGATAAACAAAAATTATGTAACTGTACAAATCCTTATAACAGTCCTCTATAAAATAAATGCCGCACGGACTCATTAGGATACAAATGCAATATCTCATCTATTGAGAATCCCCAAAACATAAAAAATCTATATAGGTTGCAGAAGCCATGAGTTCAAAAAGAGGTTTAATCAACATCAAACTTCATTTAGGATAAATAAATACAGAAATCGGACATCCCTTTCAAAATATTTCTGACACTTTAAAGAATCCAATAAAACAACTACAGTAAAATGGAAATTAATAAGAAAAGCTAGAATATGTAGGTCATTAAATGACCCATGTCATTTGAGCATACATGAGAAACTATAAATTACTAAGTTTATAAAAAATAAAAAAAATCACTGATTCAAAGAAATAAAATAGTTATTCTTTGCCGTCATTGTCAAAAATTTTCCTTAAATAATACCAAAAATAAAATAAAAAATGATAACTGGTAATATACATACTTATATTTGATATGAAAATATAATTTTAATTAATTTAAGTAATTCTATTACATTTACTTGATTTAAAGAGAAATAAAGTATATTAGTAATTAAGTGTAAAAATATTTCAAAATTATAGTTAAATAAAATGTGTTCTATCCCAAACACTCTTTTCAGAAAGAATCTTTAAGTATACAAGTACGAAAAAAATGCCGGAAAAAATGGCAAAAACTATTTGCCGTTAAGAAAAAAAAACAAAAAAAAAAAAAAAGCAAACAAAAAAAAAGCAAACAAAAAAAAAAAAAAACAGACGACATGCGTTTAACGGATGTCAGATTTCGTTGAAAAATACACCCCTACCTTCTCTAAATTTATCTTCTTTTTCGAACGTAACTCAAAATTGATACAACAGTAGTTAATAAAAACGAACATGCTAGCGCCCCTGTCTGAATGATTGGATTTCTCTGTATCCTTGGAAACAAGTAATATATGCATTGCATTATATGTATAACATATATACGTATATTTTTATTTACACACACACACACACACACACACACAAATATATATATATATATATATATATATATATATACTTTCATGATAAATGTTCTGATGAACTCTCCGTTATGGTACCTAGATGAATCTAAGCAGAGTACTTGATTGGCGACATCATATCATCATTTTACTGTTGAATGTGCCAGATGTAAGCGTATGTTCTATGCTAAGAGTTTCTTCCCTTGGCACTTCTTTCTTGTGGAACTCTGTACCGGATTTTTCCTTCCCAGCCAAATGCAATGCTAATCGTTATCTTCCGTCCATTTAATTCCAAATTTTTTTTATTTTCCTCTCCCTTTAAAAGTCTGTTTTCTCACATTCTCTAACAACCAGTTACACCTTGCGTCTTAGTCGTTTCATTGCCTTGATTCGGTTGAGATGATTAAAAAAATATTGGGATGAATATTTGATGTAGTCTAATTGTTCTTTACAGAACGTGTACTGAATGTCGTTTTGAACGCTTCTAGATATATTCGCATTACTGCGGGAGTGATCTTAATTTAAGCTTTGATTTTATTTCTGTTAATCTCCACAGAAGATAACCTAAGACGCAAGTATCATGGAAGGTTTCTTGGAAGGTTGCAACATGCAACACAAGAAGACAGAATATGGAAATCTGATTTTTATTAAATGACGAGCTAAAAGTATTTGCAAGTAAGCTGAAAAATAAACACAAGCGCGATGAGAAAAGATGTTACTAATGTGTCCTTTTTCTACGAAAAATAAAATGTTGGATATTTGTTGAGGCAATAGTTTTGTTGCGCTTGCTTTACATTTTTAATGAAATCTAGGAGTTTTGAGCAGGTTGTTTGATTTCGCTTGTGAAGTGGGGTTGGATGGCTTTTCGTGGCAATCTGTATACATTCAGTATGTGTAAATACCTATTTAAATATAGAAAGTCTGAATTTATTTATAAAAAAAGTTATTTTAATTCGGATTTTCAGCATTATTTTCTTCATTTAAATAACGACGCTAAAGGATATTTAAATAATTGCGCTAAATGTATTTAAATAATAATACTAACGCTGGAGTAATGGATAGCGATTCGGATTCAAGAGTCGGAGAGCCGAGATCGAATTCCAGGTTAATACATTACATTCACTTACATGCTAATACCCTTTGGAATGGTAGGAATCCTCTTCTTCTCCCCTCCAGCTATGGTTAAATAACAGGCCAGGTTCTATAGCCTCGGATGGCAACTGGTCTACCGCAGAAAGAAATGGCAACCTATTGCGGGAAAAAATCTACCTGGTCAGTCATGTATCGAAATATACATGATCGCCTAATGGCACATAACTGACTGAACGTTATCAATAAATGGTTTGAAATGGTTGAAATGTGCACAATAAGTGAAATGGATGTTGTTGTCTTTGATAGTTTTCTTATCGTTATTAAACCGGAGACGGTATTCTGTACCTGTTTCACCGACATAATTTCCTGTTTCGCATTGTTGCAAAAATGTGAATATATTACATTTGAACTGTCACAAATCAAGGGGGAAGAGAGGGATCACTCTTTTCGGGATCTATCTACCCAGGCTTTTTTTGCTATCTAATTTTCGGGATTCCAAACATTTAACAACAGATAGAACACGTATTTTAAAATGTAACCATTTTTTTTCTATGGGAAATGTAGAAAAAGAAAGTTAGTTGAAACAACATTTAAATATTGTCTTTCAAAAATATACTAAAATAATATCTCTAGCTTTCTCCTTCTCTCTCTTAACACACACACACACACACACACACACACACACACACACACACACACACACACACACATATATATATATATATATATATATATATGTATGTATGTATATATATATATATATATATATATATATATATATATATATATATATGTATGTATGTGTGTGTGTGTGTGTGTGTGTTTATATATAAATAAAAAGGAAGAGCAGTAAGATATATAATCCGGTGTTCTTATAGATATTTTTGTTTTACAAAATAGTGCTCAATGTAAATTTACAGAGCATTAATATTATAAATTAATTGATTTAAAATATGTTTTTTTCACTACACAGTTCTAACCATGTTTCAAAGTACTGTAAACTTAGAAATAATTATTAAGAAACATAATGCTAATATCTTAAATAAACACTTATACCAAAAAAAAAAAATGCAATGGAAAAATAAAAATAAAAACTAATGAAAATAAACAAAAATTATGTAACTGTAGAATCCATCATTATTGCCCTCTACAAAATAAATGTCACACTGAATCATTAGTATACCAATGCAATATCTTTTCGATTGAAAATCCTGAAAACATAAAAATATATAGAAGTTGCACTAGCCATGAGTTCAAAAAAAGATTCAACCAGCACAAAGTACATTTAGGATAAATAAATATAAAAATCAAACATCTCTCTCGAAATCCTTCTGGCACTTAAAAGAATCAAATAAAACACATAAAGTAAAATGGAAGTTAATAAGAAAAGCTAGAATATGTAGGTTATTAAACGACCCATGTCCTTTGTGCATACATGAGAAATTATATATTACTAAATTTATAAAAATAAAACTTTACTGAATCAGAGAAATGAAATAGCTATTTTATGCCGTCATTGTGAAAAAAAAAATTTCTTAAATGATATTTAAAAATAAATTTAAAAAGTGCGACCAGGTAATATACATACTTATATTCAACGTGAAAAAATAATTTTAAATACTCTAAGTAATTCTATTATATTTACTTGTTTTTTCTTTTTAAATAAAAAAAAGTAGTCTATTAAAATAACAGTGAAAATATTTTAAAGCTGTATTTAAAATTGTAGTTAAAACGAATTCTAACCTAAACCTCTTTAAAAATTGTAATTAAATGAAACGTATTCTAACCTAAACACTTCTCTCGAAGTACTACCGGCACTTAAATGAATCCAATAAAACACCTACTGAAAAATGAAATTATGATAAAAAGCTAGATGGCCATTGAATGATCCTTTATACATACATGTGTAACTATATATTACTAAGTTTATAAAATAAATAAATAAATAAAATATAAAGAAATAAAGTTTACTAAATCAGAGAAATGAATTAGCTATTTTTGCCGTATGTGCCATAAATTTTACTTAAATAATATTTAAATATAAAATTTTAAAAATCGTAATATACATACTTATATTTGATATGGAAAAATAATTTTCCCTAGTGTAAGTAATTCTAATACATTTACTACTTTTAAAAAGAAATATAGTCTAGTAAAACTAACAGTGAAAATGTTTTAAAGTTGTATCGAAAATTGTAGTTAAATAAAACTTCTAACCTAAACATCTTTTAAAATTGTAATTAAATAAAACGTATTCTAACTGAAAGACCTCCCTCTAAGTACTACAAGCAGTTGTAAGAATCCAATAAAACACCTACAGTAAAATTAAATTAATATGAAATGCTAGAAGATGTAAGCTTTTGAATCACCCATGTCTTTTTAATTACATGAGAAATAATATATTACTAGGTTTATATAAAAAATAAAAGTTTACTAAATCTGTGAAATTAATTAGCTATTTTTGCCGTCATTTTCATAAATTTTACTTAAATAATATTTAAATATAATTTAAAAAAATGTTACCTAATAATATACATACTTATATTGATGTGAAAATAATTCTACATACTGTAAGGGGTTCTAATACATTTACTTGTTCTTAAAAGAAATATATTATATTAAAAATTAAAAGTGAAAATATTTTTCAAATCGTAATTAAATAAAACGTATTCCAACCTAAACACACCCCAACAACCTTTAAATATACAAATAGAAAAAAATGACGTAAGAATTTTTGCCGTTAACAATAAAATGTAAAAAAAATCCAGATTACATGCATTTAACGGTTGTCAGATTTCATGGAAAATACATCCCTACCCCTACCAAAACGTAACTAATAACTGATACACCAATTTACAGCCATAATGAACACGCAAAGACCCTTTGTCTGGTTGAATTAGATTCCTCTGTAGGCTTGGAAACGTGAATTATGATTTTTGCTGTGTCTTTAAAACCCAGTAATTTTAGAAGTTACTCCAAAATTCGCTTGAGGATGAAATGGAACTAATGTCGTTAATTTAAATACAAAATTAAATTCGGAGCTTTCAGCTTCCATTTTTGAAACATGGCTAGAACTGTGTAGCAAAAAAACATATTTTAAATCAATTAATATATATATATATATATATATATATATATATATATATATATATATATATATATATATATACAGCAAAAAATCCAAAATTACCTCATGTGGGTATACTCTATATCAGGCTATGTGACAGTTATGCTAAGCTCAAGAGTGTCCAGAAAAGAGAAAATTACCATGATGATGCATATTCATTTAGATGCATTTTCAACAAGAATTTTTATAAATTGCTAATCTGGACAGGTATGCTGTTGCAAATGTTTAGAAATATTGGAAGCACCATGTAAAGAGAATTCAGCCGCCGAGACATTGTTGTCATAGTGTGGCCAACATAGATATTATTTTTTCGTTGGAGGCAAAATCTCCCAGAGGACATGTCACAATGTTGTTTTTTGTAAAATATTACTTGGCGGGAGGAGTGGTTACGAATGTTTCAATTACATATATCAGATTTAGTGTCGTATATAATTAATTTTAGTGTCTGTGTTGGAAATATACAATTAGAGTTAAGGATTTTTCTGTATAAAACAATATATATATATATATATATATATATATATATATATATATATATAATGGACTCTCCCGTCGGTTTCGACGGATGAGGATCTGACAACTTATTTGATTGAGTTATGAAATTTTGTGTCTTAAGTGGCACTTACGACCCGCTAGTGATGTACAAAGCAGGCCGACGAATATGTAGCAAGAGTACGGATAGTATGATGACATCACTGTTAGATTGGATGACCTTTTAGATCTTGCTCTAGCTTCTTGAAGAGGATTCAGACATGCTGATTGAAAACTGTTGTGTTCACTAAAGCACGTTGATCTCTATTCTACCCGCTCCAAGGCTAAGTGCCTGAGGGTGTTATGAGGTATATCACAGCTGAAAAGCTGTGTGTGTGTGTGTGTTCGTGTGTGTATCGGTTTCATCTAGATTTCTTGTCGATTTCCTTTAAAAATGCATATGAGGTAGAGGCAAGGTTTTGCATTTCTTTCACTTGAATGAAATCGATAAGAACTGTCGATTTCATTTAGTTTTTTTTTTTTGATTTGGTGTCTTTTGATTTATGTCATATCGACCTCAGTGGGTGTTATGGAGTGGTTTCACAGTGGAGGCTTGTATTTTTACTAAGTCGGTCCTAAAATAGGTTCGACGTACAAAACGTTAGAAACTTCATATAATAGGCATGACGCAGAGAAAATCTAGTTGTGGTCACTGATACTTTAGTATCCGACTAACGGTCGTCTGGCATCGACTGACTGACCGACCCCACTCAGCGACTCCCTTGTTACTCTTACTACTCCTACTTATTATAGGTGGGAGAGTCTATTAACTATATAATAGGTGTGTTCCCCTATAACAGTGGGTTATTTAATGCCGACAAGATTTTTATTGCTGGTAATGTTTTTTACTTATTTTTTTTTTTTCAAAAATCTATTCTTGGTAATACTTTTTTTTAAAAGTATTTCTGGTGTTAAAACTTTTTTTTACACTTTCATAGTGTATACAGACCAGTTTGGAGGCTAACTATTTGCTCATAGTTGGGAACCTAACAGGTGCTATCACCCCGGGTCAGGGTGAATCTAGGCACACAAGCGGTAATTCTATGCTCCTCAAAACCTCCTGATTAGAAGACTTGTCGTTGGACGTTGTTTATCGTCTTACCAAGGACGAGGTGTAGTTTATCGTCTTACGCAGGACGTGGATGTAGTTTATGGCCATACCAAGGACGATCCTTTAGTTATATTCGTTCATATGTTTCCGTTTACACAAAATTTCGTCTTTATAATATTATGCAGTTTTCTCAGTCAGAAAGCGCAATTGTGTCTCATTTATAAAAGCCGAGGGTCAGGCAGAAATTGCAATTTGATAGGCGATAGAAAAGAGGGAAAGTCGTACATAATCTATGTCATATGATTTTATTTTATTTTAATTTTCACTGAACTTTTTAGAATTTTCAACGCCTTTTGCTATTTCCATCGTTATTCCAATTCCCCCAATCCGATTATACTAACTCGATTCTCTTTTGAGATTATATCTTTCTTAACGCTCAAGGCAACTTTTATATATAACTGATATCCAAAGTCAAATATCATTAGCTATACAGTTATATATATATATATATATATATATATATATATATATATATATATATATATATATATATGTGTGTGTGTGTGTGTGTGTGTGTGTGTGTGTGATAAGTGTGCGTATATAAATATAAATAAATATATATATATATATAATTATTTAAATATTATATGCGCGGTACTTATTAGAAAGCGCTCAATATCAGAGATAGAGCTAACATATTTGGTTGGATAGATGTGAGCTTGTGACCCTGGGTTTCACGCTTTAGCGATCGTCAGAAAAACTGATTAATTTTTTTTTCTGACCCGGGTGATAGCACCTTTTAGGTTCCCAACTATGAGCAAATAGTTAGCCTCCATGGTCACAAGCTCACATCTATCCAACCATATATATATATATATATATATATATATATAATAACTCCGAATTATAAATTTGACAATCTGACTATTCTTTCTTTTCAGCTTGATATATATAATCAAGCTGAAAAGAAAGAACAGTCAAATTTATAATTCGGAGTTCTTTTACATTTATTTAAAAGAAAAAGACAGTGTTCGATACAGAGTAGAGCATAATATTGTAATTATTTTTAAAAAAATATGTAATCATCGTGACACAGAAATTACCAAGTTGGGAAATCAAACCTAAAAATTTGAAGTTCAGTTCCATTTTCAAGCGATGAAAACTAACCCTTGCATAATCGTTTGGAAATGGAACTGAACTTTAAATGCTAAGATTAATTTAAGATGTAGGTTTTGGTTTCGAAACATGGTAATTTCTGTGTAACGACGAATACATATTTTTTAAAAATAAGTATATATATATATATATATATATATATATATATATATATATATATGTAGAATAACCTCGAGTTGTATATGATCTCGCATAACTATGTATTTTACTATAGATATTTCAAGTAAAAACATATATGATGCATATTTCTTGAAACCCTATGGAAATGCGACGTTTACTTAATATATAACACTTTTTCAAAATAATTTCACCTCAAACAACTCAAAATTATTATTAAGAACATAGGAGAATAAAAGAATAGGAATTAAGAAAAGAGAAAATAACGATTGACATTGAATTTACTGTTTTAAAATCAAATTTGATTCGAAAGAAAGAAGACGGAAGAAAGTTTCACAAGCGAGAAATGTGAGAGAAGTAATTTTTTTCATAGAACTTAAGGTTATATCAAACCATTTGTAAAAATAACGAGACATAACCGCGAATCTAGAACGGCGCTTAAATACATAAAGACTACGTACCATAGAGGAAAGATCATTGGAACAATTACCATGACGAAATTTCAAGAAAAGTATCAGGGGATCTTCGTTGGGTCGGTGTGAAAGTGGCGAAATCCGAGATGCCAGGTAGGGACCCATAATATTACAGATTCTTCTTTGGATTTTATTAAACATCTCTAAATGTGGCAGCACAATTTTCTATGCATGAATGAATAATATATATATATATATATATATATATATATATATAGATAGATATATAGAAAAATTCATGAATCATTCATGCAAAAAACAAATATAGAGGTTAATGATTTAAATGGCGAGAATACATCGTCGCAAACAATATAAATAAGATACATCAACCCCGAACCTGTACATGAATGATATGATCCCTGTTTATAAATTCCAGTTGCATAGGGTCATTTTAATTTTTTACAAGCTTTCGTCTGTTCCTACAGACATCATCATTGTAAAAAATTAAAAATGACCATATGCAACTGGAATTTATAAATTTGTTTTTTGTATGAATGATTCATGAATTTATAAATTATAATTGCACATTTTAATTGAAATTAATATATATATATATATATATATATATATATATATATATATATATATATATATATATATATAATTATAAGTAGATAGATTTTACGACAAAAACTGTTTTATTACGACACCGCGAATATATTAACTTGAATGAGAGAATCTTAAAACTGTGCAAAGAATCAAAATATTATCATTATTTTGCTTTTAATTCCTTTGATTTCTGGTGTATAATCATTTCTTTCTGGCTCCCAGCCAGATAGCTAATGTCAGAAATGGAACCATGACATTTCCTATTGTGCATTTTTGAGACCCCCTTCCAAAAAAGATCACACACATTTTACATAGTTAAAGACCTTCGTAAGGCATGCGTCGTACTTTTGAGTACATTTCTTTTTGTATTTCTTTAAGGCTTGAGCAACTAGAAATATATTGAATGAGTCTATCGAAACATTTTCCAATCAATAAGTGGGCTCCAACTACAACTCGAATTGTTGATATCCTCATGCGCTACATTTCGACTTCATGGTCCTTGTATTTTGATAGTTGTTTTAGCATCTTCATAGATATATTTAAGTCTGCAGGGACTATTATATCAATAAGAAGGAAAGTTTTATTTTTGAGCTCTCTGATCACGTTGTCTAGGTGATTAGATTTGATTGTTCAGTCTGTGAGTATTGTAAAGTCTAATAAAATAGTTACAGTTTCTTTGTCTGTAACCGGGTCTGGTTAGTTTTCATACCCATTTCTTGCAGCTTCCTTTCCGTTAAAAGTTAGAAATTTTCCAATGCTTTTATTGTACAACTCAATCATGCCGCGTTTTATATTCAGTGGGTGACATGGCACGGCGGAGTAATGGATAGCGGCTCGGATTGAGAAATTGGAGAGCCGAGTTCGATTTACAAGAGATTTTCACAAGCGAAACCTAGGGAAAAGTAGGAACTCTCTTCTTCTCCCCTATAGGTAATTAGCAGGACAAAGGGGGTTGCCTTGGATGGCAACTGGTCTACCGCAGAAAGAAATGGCAACTTACTGCGGGAAAAATTTGCCTCGTCAGTCATGTGTTGAAAGATACATGATCACCTAAGCTTGTATATCGCATGGTATATAACTGACTGGGTGCCAATTCAGTGAAACCTGATACAAGGTGTGAATTGTTTCTGGGTTATTATTATTATTATTATTATTATTATTATCATCCGAATATTCATCATACGAACAGAGAAAAATAAGTTGTAAAAGATTTTTTTAACTCTACAAATGTTTATTATTCGATAGATATTTAAACAATATAGTATTTCGTGAATATTCTAAATTATTTATATAATTTCGTAAATTTATTTTTCAGCTTCTCTAGATTACTTTGTAATGTGTATTTTTTTACCATAATAATAATTATTACGAATGCTACAGGAATTAGGAACGTAACTAATGTTGCAAACCCAAAATTATAGAATGCTATACAGATTATTTAATTAATGCCTGCTTCCTACAGAAAAGATTAGAAACAAAGGTTACAGTTATTCAACCTTTTTTTTGTTTTTAAATATAGGCACATTGATAAATTTTCTGTTGACTTGCATTCGGATTTTGTCATATATGCGTGGTCTGATTAAAAAGTATCGGAACTAGTGCTATACAAAGAAAACTATTGCCCATATCAAGTCTGTATTTAATCTCCTTCGAAGTCGTTCCCTTATACATTCTCCACCGTCATTCCCATTCAGGAAAGAATTTCTGGAACTTCTTTTTTTTTTCTATAGTGCGCAGCTGCCTCG
The DNA here is from genome assembly GCA_963932145.1 of Acanthosepion lycidas. Taxonomy (NCBI): domain Eukaryota; kingdom Metazoa; phylum Mollusca; class Cephalopoda; order Sepiida; family Sepiidae; genus Acanthosepion; species Acanthosepion lycidas. The sequence continues at coordinate 41,059,251 of OZ010607.1, read as the reverse complement.
TCGTATTCTTTTAGATTTCTTCGGCGTCTTGAAATCTACTCCATTTCATGTTAGATTTGATTTTTGAAGAGGAAAATATCGCAAGATGTGATATCTGAGGAATTTGGTTGTTGTCAGACCCGTGTGCTTAACCAAAAACTGCGGCACAAGCCATGGCCAGTGATGGAACCACTGTCGTGTAAGAAGACGAACACACTACACAATTTCCTTATAAGCAATACGTTAAACAAGGGAATTAAGCGAGAATCTTATAATTTAGTTCATATACCCGACAAAGGTCTATATTAGTCTTTGCTAAGCGTCTTCTTTGTTAGTACGTTAGCACCATTGCGATAGCAAGAGACCCGATATATTTTGTTCAGACCTTAGTAAAGCTTTACTATACAAACACAATAAGAACTTAATTACAGAAATATGGGTTATATGCTACATATTTTAAAATTTAAATTGAAAATAATAACACAGCTGTAATATTTATTAAGACATTTATTATATGAAATATCTATTAACATATTTATTAACCTTCGAGCTGCGCGGTCCTGAATAATTTTAACCCTTCTGTATGAGCTCCCGAGACAAAATTCGCGAATAATTGGTATCTAATGTTTCACCGTAGATATAAAAATAGATACATGTGTTTACCCACGGTTCAACCAGTGTCTGGGCTTTAAGTCATTTTTTTCTACCACTGTTCAACCGGTGGCTGGGCATTAAATCAGTTTTCTCTATCACCGGTAAAGCGATGATCAGGACTAAAAGGTTTAATATATGTTTTCAAAGATTATTAAGCAAATTAAATATTGCCACTTGTGTTTTGAATGCTATTTGTTAATAATATATATAAAAAGTCTGCTAGTAACATTTTACAATGGATTAAATGTTTAACAGTGAAGTTGGTTAAAGCTCGGAGGAGACATGCTGTCCCGCTGCCTGGATATGCTTGTCGACTTTTCTGCCTTCGGGCGGAGAGGAACCCAGACGAGACTTTGCCGAAGGGCAGAGTAATGTCTGGGGAGGTAGACAGTTAACCGACCCTGTGTATACTGGGTCTGCGGGAAATTTTTGCCAGATCCTACTGTTTCGGAAAGCCCCACGTAAAAAAAAAATGCCGGCATTGTGGCAGATCGCCCCTTCTGGCAATGTAACAGGTAAATACTGTTTATCAATACAGGCCGTTTGTTCACCTGGTGCAAGTTAGAAACACGCGGGTATGATTCAAACTTACGCGAATTTATAAGATTATTATTATTATTATTTTTATTTTCTTTGCTTTCTGGCGTTTACACATTTCTTTCCGGGTCCCACCCAGGGACCTAAGGTTAGAAATGGCATCATGACATTTTTCACTGACAAAAAATAAATAAATAAATAAATAAATAAAAAATAAAAAAATAAAAAATAAAATAAAATAAAAATTACATCGATGAAGCCCTTCGTAAAGTGTGGGCTGTACTTGTCAGAACAATTTTTGTATCTCCTTGAGGCATGGGCTTCCAGGAATACCTGCAATTAGTCTACTGCAATCTTTTCTAACTAGTCCTAGGGCTCCGACTACAACAGGGATTGTTGATTTTCCCATATGCCACATTTTCGAGATTTCTATTTCAAGGTCCTTGTATTTTGATAGCTTTTTGAATATCTTCAAAGATACATTGCAGTCAGCAGGGACTGCCATATCAATAAGGAGGCACCGTTTTTGTTTGTGGTCTTTAATAACAATATCTGGGCGGTTGGCCTTGATTGTTCTGTCAGTGTAAATTGTGTAGTTCCATAGAATTGTAACAGGTCCTATCTCCGTAACCGGGTCTGGGTGGTGTTGGTACCAGTTTCTTTCAGTTTCCTTCCCGTAGAAGTTGCAGATTTTCAAGTGCAGATATTGTATTATTATTATTATTATTATTATTATTACAATGCAACATGCTATCAAAAAGTCGCTGTGGGATATATACACAGTCTTCTATAACTATTTATAAAAAAAAAGCCTAATAAGCATCTGACAGGTAAATACCTCACAGACAAATGTGAAAGATGGGGTAAAGTTATTTACACATATTTCCAAAATCCCTGTACTTTCTCTATATTTTCACCTAAATAAAATATATTCTCGTTTAATTAAACATACATTTATTCCTAATTTCTGCCAGACGATTATCAAATACAGTGCAGCGAAGAAAAATGTGTGTTCACATAAACGTTTCTTTAAATTCCCAGATACGTTACCGAGGTATTTTTGCTGACCCTTTCTAAAAATCCTGGTCATGCCCATCCATACATAATTGCATTTATTATTTCGTATTTTGTAAATATATTTTTGTTTTAGATTTATGATTTTGCGAATATCTACCATGTGAAGATATGCCATTCTCTGAATTGCTACGATTCAACCATTTAGATTGAATTAGCGTTCTTGCACGATTATCAACATAGTCTTGAAATTGGTACGATAGATAGTTCATCAAAAACGTATAGACTGGCGCCACAAGTTCACAAACTAAGAACTTTACCAAATAATTAAAAAAAAAAAAAAAACATATATCTTCCAAGAGCAACAACAAAAACAGTGGAGAGCGCCTGTAATAAGAACGGAAAATAATGATATAATCAAGAAGCTAACTTTCCGAACCGACTTAAATAAAAAAATAAAAAATTCGAAACAAAATATAATCAATACTGGAAAGAGTGATAAAATTTTTTTTGCTAAAGATTTTCACTTGATGAAAAATGTTCAACTAGATACGGTTTAAAATAGGGTACCTCCAAAGAAAAGCGATACTTATGGTTCAAAATTAATTGAAAAAAAAAAAAGTCTTTCTTTAAACTTTTATTTCAAATTTAATTTCATGCGAATAGATGTAAATACTGAATAGATTAAACTTAATATTTCTAACAAGCAAAATAACTTGCTATATTTTAAATTGACTGGAATTAGTTTTTTACTCGTTAAAATTGTCTAGTTTTTGCCATATTTACAATTAAATTCAAGAATTATTTGATTTTAGCAAGAATATATAATTCAATCTGTAATTTTCCCCGCAAAAGTACGCTTAAATTTCTCGGATAAATTTATGATCCCATGTCGTAATACAACAAAATTTGTAACCACAATTCTGAAGCTTCTTAAAAGGATTAAAAATATAATTTAATAATAAGAAATTCTTTGATCTTGTCTTTTAATAGTAACATGTATATTGTTACGATAAAATGTTATTATTAAGTTTGGGGTATTTTTCATCATCGATGTTAATTTTGTTTAATCGAATATATTAAGTTATATTTTTTTAAATTTCAATCGGATGTAACACTAACTAATCAGTGAATCAATGTCGACTATTTCCTCTGATTAACTGCTAATTTCAAACTTAACATAGGCATAAGGAAATGAGTGTTTATATGTTTGGTAAGTATAAAAGCGAGAAATGATTCACACTTATGGTATTATTGAATAATAGAAGTTTTTGGCGACACGCTAAGGCGAGTTGAGACCTCACAGTATTTAGTATTGTTGAAGTTATCGCTAACATTTTTGTCGAGATTTACAATCTCTATATTTCGTTCTATTTTTGCAAACCAATCGATGAACTTTTTCGTTGTAAAAGCATCACCGTAGAAAACTGCAAAATATAAAGAAATACACTGTAGTTACTGAAATCTTACCTTTTTATTAAAAAAAAAATCTCATTTTAATGTGTTGCTTTCTGAAGAAATGCAGGGTCCTGAGATGGAAAAATTACATTGAATCAATAGCTTCATCCACCGTAAGGGAAGTTGGTTCCCTGTGTCGCACCAGAAGGGTTTTTTTTTCGCCCGAGTCCATGCTTCAAATCTATAAATCAACCATTCGCCCTTGCGTGGTATACTGTTGTCATATATAGTCTGGTTACCCAGTTGTTCATCTTAAGGTCCTCGAAAAAAACCACAGACAAATATGCAATGTGATTTGCACTGATCTAGCATCTCCTCTGCAATCGCTCTCTCACAGATGTGTCATCCCCACTCTCTCTTTTTTCTACAAATACTTTCATAGTAAGTGCTCCGACGAGCTACTTTCGCTAGTTCCTAGACTACCATGAATTTACACGTGCAACTAGGCTGGCATCTCGATCCCACCCTTTAACTGTTGAACCGGTTAAATGTAGCCGTTTCTTCTATTCCAATGGCTTCATGTCTGTAGAATTCACTTCCTATTACTTGTTTCCCTGATAGCTATAATCTCCAGCTATCCAAATGTAATGTCAATCGACATCTCCAGATGCCTTGATCTATTCCCTGTCCTTCTCTTCATCATTTCCTCTACCACTCCTCTTTACTCTCGCTCCCATTCTCTGCAACCCTTATGCCTACTAGTGGCATCACATCTTGCTTAGGGTGAAAAGCTTAAAAAAAATAAAGAAGCCAGAAAATGTTTAACTGCAGTGTACTTGATTGGTTAGTTAGTTATAAAATCCTGGTCACATTGCATATTTTTAAGAGAAATGTTGGTGGCGAAATAATTGTTGATATAACATCAATGACACTAGTCTCTTTTTTAAGTCCAGGATTTAAATAAACTCATCAAACCGCAAATTTTAAAGCAGCTTCGCCTTCCAAATTATCACAAACATCGTAAACCTATGCACTTTTTTTCGCCTTTTATTCCACTAAAGCAATTTTAATAAATACTTTTACTTTTGTAGCTTTCATTCTTCAATGCATGTGACGATATTGAAATCGAAATAAAAACAGGAATTTGTAATTCCAATTAAAAAATCCTGTTAGCCATTTTTACAACTGGCTATATGGAACTAAACATTTTAACACTTTCACCGCTATTCATTTGCCCAGTGCTGCCTCCATCCGGCCAGCCATTTTTAAAGAAAATGCCAAATTTTATCTTACATATTTCATTACACAGAAAACTGGCACCAGTGTGTTTTACAACATTCCATTTTCATGGATATACCTGGGAATGACTTACCAGATCAGTAATGGGTATACACATGATATCCTTTGAATTATTGTCCTTTGTGATTTTAAGATAGATGGCGCAACGGGACACTCATAAAAGCGGTATGCAAAAAAAAAAAAAAAAAAAAAAAAAAAACGTAGGTTTCCGTACTTAGCCAGCTGGAGCAAGATAAGAAAAACGAAGATCTCCGTAGTTAGCAGCGGAAGTGTTAAATATAAAATTCTGTGACATTCATCCGTCCGTCCGTCACATCCTCTAGAGTAGCCATACATTGACCAATCAAAGCAACAATTTGTGGAGAATTGCAGGCAGATAAGGGGGTACAACGTACAATTTATTTTAATAGGGTGCGTTGCTTAGTACAATAAATTTTCACTAATTTCTTTGGAAAAATTAAATTTTATTATATAGCATACAAAATGCACTATTTTAAAAACAATTTAATGTTCAAAATAAAAATACTTATTTAATAAAAATGTAATATTGTCTGTTGCATAACTTTTCATTAAGTTTTATATACAAGAATCCAATTTCCAGTGATCCCTGCTTTTGCGAGAACTCGGCCAAACGCTTCAAAAACTTTCAATTTGATTCCAGAAAGAAATATTTACGAATGACCAGTTCTTTGTTGCAAGCTCAAGAGTAAGAAATCCGATAAAATTTGTTCTTCGTAGTTAAAAAGGAAAATAAATCTTCTTAAAAATGTTTGTTTACAATGGAGCCCTATTAAATTAAATTAAAGGAATTATTAAACCCCGAAGTAGGGCTTCTGTCAAATTATTTTTCAAAAGAAATCACTTTATTCAAATTTCATCGACTGGTTTGTGATTCTAAACGAAACTCAGAGATTATAAATCCGAGGAGAATGTTAGCGATAAATTTAATAATATTAAATAGGGTTAGGATTTCAACACGCATAACAAATTCTAGTATTTGCAAACAAATTCTAGTCTTAAAAAATACTAATATAACTTTAGTAAATGATCGAATGATCAGATGACCAGATAAAAACTGAACCATATATATTGTGTAAGGTGTAAGGCATTGGGAAAGGACCTTCCTGAATTTTGATTTTAATTGGTTCAACATAAAGAATAATTAAATGAGATGCATATATCTAGCCCAAGGTGACTTTCAAGCGAACATTTGTCTTGAACTTTTGATTTGTTTGTGTGTCTGGGGCAATATTAATACTGTATTAACAGCACTTGTTGATGCTAACTTTTAATCGATACGCACACATTTAAAAAAAAATTAAGTAAACTGAAAATTTATATACTCAATGTTGATGAAACTCACGCCTGCCGGGTGAGTAGTTTGTCACTTATTATAAGATGTATTTTTTTCTTCTGCTTTAAATTGCACAGTTTCAAGATTAAACGTATGATATCATTCCAACACATTCATTTTCTCAAAAGCTAAGATATGTCCGCCAGTGTTTTATTTAGCATATGATAATTATGTTTTCTTTTAAACCCGGTAAGTGATTTCCCCAAACGACTGCAATCTATTTCCAAGACGTGAATTTGCAGTGGAAAGAAACACCTGCGTCCATTTTCGAAACGTTTGCGAAGAAGAAATAAACTAAACCTGATTAGTTGGCAGTTTTCATTTAAAAAATAAAATATATACATACACACAAACACACACACATATATATGTATATATATATATATGTGTGTGTATACGCTTTTATATATATATATATATATATATATATATATATATATATATATATATATACATATATATATATATATATATATATATATATATATATTTATATATATACATACATACACATATATTGGAGATAAATATAGATAGATAAATAGATATGTTTAGTTATGTGTCTATGCAATAAGAAATAAAGAATATATATATATATATATATATATATATATATATATATATATATATATATATATATATATAGTAATGGTAATAAATCCTTTGTTACATAATTCAAATGGATTCTAGTAATATAAAATATTAAAATTGATCCACAAAAAGAGCTTAATGTATTTAAGATTACAGAGAAAATGATTAATAAACATTAAAATCCCAAATCACCTCATACGTGGAATAAACTAATTCGGCAGGCGAAAACACTGTTGTCTGTCTCATCAACCCCGTAGTGAACTGATTTCGTATCAGAAATAGAAACCTATTTGTGAACTTCCCCCCCCCAAAAAAAAACAGTCGAAAAAAATAATACAGAATTTAGTCAAACGAAATGCACGTGAGAAGGGTAAGGTGAGGATGGAAGCTATTTGTCTTAAAGAGAAGTTTTAGAAAATTAGTGACGAATATTAATCTTATGACATTAACTTTGGGTTATATATATATATATATATATATATATATATATATATATATAATTTTTTAAATGAAAACTACAAAATCTACAAAATATGTCAACCAATGTACAATTTATATTTTCATTGGATCGATATTTATTACTTCGTACGTTACACATTTACTAGACACCAGCATATGAATAGACGATCCCTCTTTTTTTTTAACTGATTCCATACTCTTTTACTGTTGTGTAGCATTATAAAGTTTCGTGCGCTTGCTTGGAGTAACGGCCATCGCAGTCAACTAATCGACAGTCGAGACAATAGTGTGTAGGCGTGATGAAAATCTGATACAATCATAGATAACACAATATTTTTCAAGACCAAACAAATTTCATCATACACCCCGAAAACAGATTCGTATATCTACACACCACTGCTAATGACCTAATCTGAGGAAAAATAGAAATCGATTGCACACTGTCACTGCAGTGGATCTAAAACTGTTCGTATGGTGAAAGAAAGGAAACTAAAGAGTCTGTATGAGTTAATTTCACAAGGGTGTACGATACGTAGCAGTACTATAAAAACTATCTGCTATAATAGATAATTTACGGTATTAATATTTTATAGGAGCTGATGTTTACTGCCCTGCTAATTTGGGTCTACATATTTAATAATCATAAACACTGTTTAAAGGACGGGGTGTCTACTCAAATACGGGCATCTACTAAAATTAACGTTTGCAATTCTAATGTATATATTTACCGTAAATCGCGGTGAACAAGTCTAGTTTACATGCCTAAAAAATATTTCCACACTAGAGGCCGATTTATATTACGGGCTTAAAATCCACAGTGTCGTAAACAAGTGGAACGGCACTGATGACAACAAAATTTACGCGACGTATACCAATAGGCTGCCACAAATATATCCCATTGAAATATGCTTGGTGAACATATTTAGCATTCCCACACTGAAATTAATATAAGAGGATCAAATAGTAACACAAAATCAGTATTCTATTAACGGCACGGCATACATCACGGCCAACAGCTGATGCATATGCCTTTTAAATGGTACGGTGATTTAAAATAACACACAACCTTGTGAAAATCAATTGAAAGAAAAACGAGTAGTCCCGTTATTATTTACTGTTTTCGTATCTTTCCAATGAAACATGGTCCAGTAGACACGTTAGTACTTCGTATGTCCATCACACGAAGTCGTTCCTTGCAGACCGACAACACATTCTCGACTGGATTTACCTTCGGGGTCAATCTATAGTACTTTGATGATCACTAGTAAGGCAGTGTGTTTATGGAGCTTTACGTTTGGTACGCTTCCTTGGAGCAACAGCCAACGCAGACAACTAATAGACAGTCGAGAAAATAGTGTCTGGGCGTGATGAAAATCTGATGCAATGATGGATAAAACAATATTTTTCAAGGCCAATCAAATTACATAATATGCCCCAAAAACAGATTCGTATATCTACACACCACTGCAAATGACCTAATCTGAGGAAAAATAGAAATTGATTGCACCCTGTCACTCCAGTGGATCTAAAACTGTTCGTATGGTGAAAGAAAGGAAACTAGAGAGGCTGTATCAGTTTATTTCACAAGGGTGTACGATACGTAGCAGTACTATAAAAACTACCTACTATAATGTGTAATTTACAGTATTAATATTTTATAGGAGCTGATGTTTACTTTTTGACCTGAAGAATTTTAAATTCTCGCTAAATTATGCCAATACAATATACGGTACATATGGAATTTGGTCTACAACGCATATAGAATGTAATTACGGTTAATGTATTAATATAAAGGTAAGTGGTATGCATGTATGTAGTTTAGACACAGATTGTAGCATACTGTAGCCTAACTTCTTTTACCAGTAGGCCTAAGTTTGGGGTCACTGATAGCCAGACTGACTTGGACGAATAATTTACTTTTTAATTCACCGTACACACACACGTGCACACAAAGACACACACACACATACACACACACATATATGTTAAACCTTTCACTCAAAGCAGGGCGGAAATGCCACTAGCAAGCAAGGGGTTACAGAAAGTGGGAGCAAGAGTAAAGAGGCGTGACAGAGGAAAGGATAAAGAGAAGCACGCGGAGTAAATCAAGGTATCTGGAGATGTCGATTGACATTGCATTTGAATAGTTGGAGATTATAGCTGTCAGAGAAGCAAGTAAGAGGAATGGATTTCCTCAGAAGGGAAGGGCGAGACATGAAGCTATTGGAGTAGAAGTGACGGCTAAATTTAACCGTTTCGACAGTGAAAGGGTGGGGCCGAGATACCAACCTAGTGGCACGTTTAAATTCATGCAGTTTGCGAAGTAGCGAAAATAGAGCGTCGGAGCAGTTACCGTGAAAGTGTTTGTAGAAAAGACAGAGGGAGGCGACGGCACATGTGTGAGAGAGCGCCTGTAAACAAGATGCCAGATCAAGGCCAACCACATTGCATATGCATTTCTAGATTTTGTCGAGGACCCTAGGACAAGAAGTAAATGGTTGAAGTATAGATGTGATGGTTGTGAAACTTTCTGGGGCGATACAGAGAACCAACTTTCTAAGCAGTCTCAAAGAGTTGCTCTCGTGGAGTTGAGCCTCATGGGAACCCGCGAGGATTCTCTGTGGCGGGTATTAGAAAGCAGTTTTGCTTTTGAGGCATTAAAGTTAATCAGCCATTCTCTGCCCCAGTCTACAACCGATAGGATATATATATATATATATATATATATATATATATATATATATATATATATATATATATATATATATACACATACACATACATATATATTTATAAAAGTTTCCAAGAGGATAGAATCCAGGTAGAATTCAATGTCCAGGACAAAGTAAGTTTAAACGCTAATATTCCAGGGTTATAATTTATTACATTGGAATCGTAATTACGTTCCAATTCATCAAGCCCTACAAATTCAAAAAGAAATTAGAAAAAAATATTAGGTTGGTGCAAAAATAATGACGTCATAATGTCATTTTTTGACGTTAAACGTCAAAAAACGACATTATGACGTCATTATTTTTGCACCAACCTAATAACTCCGAGAGTAAAAAGAAATATATATATATTTTTTTAGCTCTTAATACCTTTATTAATTAGAAGAAAAACTATTAGGTGAAATTAAATCATAGTTTTTTTGGTCAAACTGGACTGATGTTGCAGAATATCTGCTTTGAATGTAAAATAAAAAAAATGAATTAACTAATATTATTCAAGTAAAAAATCTTTTTAATTGATTTTATCTATAAAATATTTAGAAACTTGAATAATTAATTTTTGTAGAAATAGTTCCCATTTTTTTAATTTTCATTAGAGCAATTTATAAAATTTTAATTTTTTAATTGATTTAAAAATGATCTTTTAATTTAATTTATCTATAAAATATTTAGAAACTTTGCTGAATAATTAATTTTTGTAAAAATTGTTTCCATTTTTTTAAATTTTCATTAGAGCAATTTATATAATTATAAATCTTTTAAAAGTCCTTATTAATTAGTAAGGTTAAATTATATTGTTATTAAATTAAAACTGTATTTACTAATCATAAATAGAAAGGAACACTACAGATCACTTTCAGGAGGCACAGTAGCGTAATGGACAGCGGCTGATTGTGAAGAATCAGAGAGATGAGTTCGAATTCCAGACGGATACATTACATTAACTTACATGTTACTACTTACGAGATACCCTTAGGAAAGGTATGAATCCTCTTCTTCTTCCTCCAGATATGGGTAAATAGCAGGACCGATTGAGATCTAGGAGAAGCTGTCTTTTTTGTTCTCGTTCTAAGAGAATAACTCAAGGGGTTTTAAAGTGATTCTTCCGATAAATGCTATCAAGATGACTAAACATCATATCAGAAAACTAGGAAAAAAAGAAACTAAATTATGGTTAGTGTTTATATTTTAGTTAGTAAACATTTTGTGAGATTGCAGTAACATGATTTGGACAATTTCACTGTTACACCCGTTATTTTTCTAGTGAATGCTATAGACATATTGTGTCTACATATTATTATACTGATACGCTCTATTTGTCTCATGTATTGATGATAAGATGAAAATTTTAATAAGTATACAGCAACAGCAAACTAAAGTACATATAACACTTATATACTAATGTCATTTTACATTTCTACCAATTTCCGGTCAGAATCCATAAACTGAAACGCTTGTTTTGTAAGATTCCATAAATACAACGAAAAAATTTAAAAATTCTAAAAAAAAAAAAAAAAAAAAAAAAAAAAAAAAAAAATAGAACAGAGCGCACCGCAAGGGTTTTTAAAAGACAGAATTCAGATTTTATCACAGTTGCAAAAATTTTGTCATTGTAATTTGACCCTGAAGATGATCATGGAAAAGATCGAATGTACTTGCGTTGAACAAAAGTATGATACCTACATTGATGAATTTTATCTTAACATTAAAAAACTGATTAGACAACTAGAAAGGATAAGTATACAAATAAGTAAACATAATATATCTAAATTGTTCTATGAAATATGTTTGAATGAATATATGCTTGCTAAATATATATATATATATATATATATATATATATATATATATATATACAGAGAGAGAGAGAGAGATAGATAGATAGATAGATAGATAGATAGATAGATAGATAGATAGATACAGACAGAGATAGAAATATATTGTATGTAATTTGACTTTATTATCTCTTGATATACAACGCTTGGAAAGGCTCAGGATAAAACATAATAGACATTAGTTGTCTTAGATTTAACAATATATATATATATATATATATATATATATATATATATATATATATATATATATATATATATATATGTATGTATGTATGTATGTATGTATGCATATATATTTGTCTGATGAAAGCAAAAGCGTGAAACCCAGGGTTACAAAACTAATATTCATATAACTGAATATATATATATATATATATATATATATATATATATATATATATATATATATTGCTTCAAACCTTATTATAGTCAACACTGCTTATTTAAAACAGCTACCAAATTTATTTATTAAACAATGTGTATCATGTCCATCGTTCTGCGCACTCAAGAAATCTTAGGAAAGGAAATGTATTTACAGGCAGGGATCGAACCTCTGTCCCTCGTTGTATACATTATATTTACTAGTATTTCTCGTGTACGATTTCCGAAGGACGTGACATACACTTTGTACGAAATTTGAAGTCATAAAAAATGTCAGATTAAAAATAAATCAATTAATTCTCTCTCTCTATATATATATATATATATATATGTGTGTATGTATGTATGTATGTATGTGTGTGTGTGTGTGTATGATTGTGTCTATGTGGCTGTATGTGTGTAAAGTTTAGTCCGAACGAGAGTTCTTGGTTATCTTGTGCATTTAATAATTAGTCAGGCCAAGTCTTAAACCTTTGTTGCATAGTACCATTTTATGCAATGCAATCTGTTAGCGGTTTTATGCATGACCGAACCACTTCTCGGCTCCCCTAGAGTTGCAATGAATGTCTATTGTTCAACATATTGCAGGTCATATATCTATGGAAAATTCACCAGGAAATATCATTATATTGTCAGAAATTTTCAGTTTGAAAAAAAAAAAATATATATACAATAAAATCTATGATCCTCAAAAAGAGAGCGATCCAACTTCCCCCCGTCCTGATATCAAATGTAATACTGCCATCAGCAGAGACAAATATATAAACAGAATACAATAAAAACAATTTGGTGTCCAGTGTATATTTCACTGTCCAGTTTACTACTTTTATTCAAATTGCTTACAACGATCATAAATCTTGAACTGTGCGTGGTTGCATTCGATATAATATCGAGAAGAAATTACTCTGGGCAGCCTCGTACAACTAACATGTAATTGTAAATGTGTATTGACCGGAAGTGTTGGTCTATATGCTCTATTTAACGGAAGCCGCACGCCATTATCCACCGGAAGTAGCACTGCAATATTCTCTGACAAAAAAAATCTGCACAGACCATATCAGGATTTCCAGGCATAAGATACCCTATTATTTGTTGGAGACTGTCAAGTCATTTTGCAGGAAAGGAAATTTCGACGTTATCTTTTTTTTTTCACCGATAAAAGTAACGGGCAGTAATTTTCGACATGTGAGTTTCATTGTTCTCGTTCAGTTTCCTACAATTATACTTTCCATACGAGATTTTCGTTCGCCTCTCTATTTTGTCTATACTGATTTCAACATATCTTTCACAAGTGCGCGCTTACCCCACTGTCTATCAGCTAATATTTCAGAACAACTACTAGATGGTTTAGCCAAAAATCGCAAAAGAGAAAAAAAATCCCTTTTCTATCTTTATCCATAAAATGTCGTCGGAAGAAGAGTATTTTTTGTTTACACTCTGGGACACTTTTTAATCCTCGTAAAAATATGTGTAGCATTGTATATTACACAGCATACAAATGGCCTGAGCATATCACAAAGATTTCTCGTCAAATATGTGTATCCCAATCTTTATAGGAATGTTTTATTTCTGTAAAAAATAGAAAAATTGTCGGACAAGACCGGAGGGAAAGTAGGGATAAGTTAGTCTTCGCTGACTATCCTAGTCCTAGTTAATCACAATCATGATCCATACATTCTTTATAATATACACGAACACCACAAGAAATTATCTATCGACTCTCAATACCACATATAACACAATACCAGATGTTCACAGGGGAACTACGAAAATTCACAAATGATCAAATGTCATTTTTTGTTTTCTTTTTTCTTTATTTGTTTTTTTTTTACCAAAATATATAAACATGTATATAATAATGAAAATTATGGGGGCTGGTATAAACCTAAATCCCAAACGGAAAATGCAACAAAAACAGACTAAAACGAAACAGATGTTACTAGGACTCGTTCACCACTCAAAATAATAAGTTTGACAGAAGCAAGAAACACACTCACTTATAGAGTGGTCCCACAATAAACTCGGCCTTATGCCACATCAGACCGTGTGCGGCGGTTAGTGATAATCTCACTTACAGTGAGGAAAGTAAAAAAAAATGAATGACGGTGTGCTAAAATCAAAAGCTGACCCAGCGAAAAATATGAAAGGAAAGAAAACAAACTGGGTAGTTTGGGAATCTCGACATGGATCAAACGAGAGTGCCAGGAACAGAGTAGGAAGAAAACTGACTCACATTAACTAGGAAAACAAAAAAAAAATTCTAACTTAACCAGTGGGGAGTGCACATGAAGCTTCCCTGTTGCATAAAGTTAACTCAAATGAGAAATTCAAAGCTAGTCCCGTCCACGTGAACCAGACCCGCCAGAGACACCCACCTTTCGCTGAAATCTGCCAATATTAAACTCTATCAGATCTGCTCGTCATCCTGAGCTGATATCCAAAGAATCCAATCAAGTCCTCATGGGAATAACGTTCATAACTCAAGATTCATTCCATTCGACGTCCACGCCACCATTTTTGTCAAGGCTACCAACGCGAGAAACGCCATCTTGTACACACCGGAAAACGGGGGCGACGCACCGTCACACGCGAACATGAGATCGATGCACACAAGTCGATCGGGAGTGACAGAAGCCGTCACCTCGCTGACATAGTCCTAGAGAGTGGCAGTTGTTTCAAATAAGCATATGTTTTAATGTAAGTCTGTGGAATTCAAAAGGTGATTATCTCCCTTTGGTTGAGATTAAGTTAGGTGACGTCACTGGATAGAGTGGCGAAAGTGATCAGCCTGTCACTTAGCCGAAGGCCGGGTAAAGTGAGTAAAGTAATCTTGCTGTGACCTACAATGAACATAAAGTTATGATCGGCCACCTTCTCAAGTTCAAAGAATGATATAATGCTAATATTATCATGCCAAAAAAGCAACTCTTCATTTCGTACCATTTCTTGTATTTCCTTCGTACTCTGCGTTTCATGGTTTAGTTTGGTTTAGTTTTTTTTACGGTATATCAATCTCAATGGGTTATTTAATGCCGACAATAATTTTTTTCTTGCCGCTAATATCTTTTTTTACAAATAATATATTGCTGCTATTTTTCTCAAAAATATATTACTGGTAATATTTTTTTTCAAAAGGATTATTTCTGGTAACAATCTTTTACAAAGATATATTGCTGGCATTAAAATATATTTTTACGGTTACATAGTGTTTTGAGCCCAGTTTAGGGGTCAACTATTTGCCCATTGCTGGGAACCTAACAGGTGCTACAACCCCGGATCAGGGTGGAACTGCAAACAAACGTCCTGATCAGCCGTTGCTGTAGGATGTATTTTATCATCAGAGCAGAAAGGTTTTGCCTTCCATTTTTATATTTCAGATTGTTCATTCTAACACCTTTAAAAGACTAATATTGTCCTGGAGGTATTTTCCGATGGCTGGAATATGTCATATGCGAGTTTTTTTTATCTATTTTGTTTTCGGTAAGGACGTGTAGATATTTCCAATTTTAATGAGATAAAAAAATGACATCCATTGAATCAATAGCTTCATCTAGTATGGTAGTCATAGTTAATCACAATCATGATCCATACATTCTTTATAATGTACACAAACACCATAAGAAATTATCTATCAAATCCATTGAATCAATAGCTTCATCCACCGCAAGGAAAGTTGGTTCCCAGTGTATCGCTAGAAAGTTTTTTTCATCGGAGTCCATCCATAGATCTATTAGTCAATCATTCGCCCTTGCATGGAATACTGCTGCCATATATGGTCTGGTGCCCCCGCTGTTCAACTTAAGGTCCAGAACGAAATCCAGAGACGGATATGCAATGTGATTAGCAGTGATCTGGCATCTTCTCTACAGTCGCTCTCTCACAGACATTCCGTTGCCACCCTTTGTCTTTTTTGCACGGTAACTACTCCGACAAGCTACTTTCTCTAGTTCCTGGACTGCATGAATTTAAACGTGCAACTAGGCTTGAATCTCGGTCCCACCATTTCACTGTCGAAACCGTTAAACGTAGCCATCTCTTCTACGCTTCATGTCTCGCACCTACCGTCTGTGAAATTCCCTTCCAATTACTTGTTTCCCTGATAGCTATAATCTCCATCTATTCAATATAATGTCAATCGACATCACCAGGTGCCTTGATCTATTTCCTGTCCTTTTCTTCACCCTTTCTTCTACCACACCTCTTTATTCTCGCTCACTCTCTCTGTAACCCCTTGCGTGCTAGTCGTATTACAACTTGCATGGGGTGAAATGATTATATATATATATATATATATATATATATATATATAGCGTGACACAACTTTTAGACCACTCTTTCTCCACCCCCCGTCCCGCTCCCTCTCTCTCTCTACATATACACACACACACACACACACACACACACATATATATATATGGAGAGAGAGAGGGAGAGAGCGAGAGAGAGGGAGAGAGAGAAAGAGTGGTCCGATGGTCTTGCCGCCCTATATATATATATATATATATATATATAAATCTTACTTATTATAAAACGCAGATTGTGTGTGTGTGTGTCTGTACGTTTATATATGGGATCGTATTTGCTAAATTTTTCAACTGATTTCAACAAAACTTCACAGCACTACGCAAAATTACCCGTTGGTGGTTCTGACAGCGCCAAAAATTGGACAAACACAATTGTTTTTGCACGAAATCAATTTGAAAGCACGGTTAAGTGTATCGCACCCGGCCGGAAGTTACTGTCGGCTACTCAAACGTCCGAATGCCGTTAAGTTCCGGTGACTCGGCGTTTTTTTCTGTTTTTTTTTTCAGTGAACGATACACAAAAAGTAAACAAATGAAACCTAAACCTACACAAGTCTTCCTAACTAAAAATAATAAACGGAACGTACCTTAAATACACATGGTGGACAAATGAAACCCATGTGTACAGTGAAAATGCGAAAGTTAATTTTTAGTCATCAACCAAAAGATATAGCCAACCGGCTACGATGCTAACAGCAGCTGACATAAACCCAGCCGATTTCTTCCACGAAGAGAGGGGGATGTTTGTCCCTGCCCGAGTGTACGCGCTCGGGTCCCCCACCTTGTCTCACATCTCATTCTCGTGGGGAATGAGTAAACACCGCCACGTGCTTCCACCTTCATCTGGCCGACCCTCCTGGAAAATAAGCCTCCTTATCTCAAGTGTTAATAAAAGCAAAGCATGTCAGATTTATAAAGATTTCCTATTTGTCCCTTATCCTATAATTCTCTTGCATTCCTCTGTATATTTCATCTTAATTCATATATATATATATATATATATATATATATATATATATATATATATATATAAGAAGATGCAAACTATGCCTGGAAGAAAAAAATTTAAATAATTAAGTACAAAAATACAAGCCAGATATTGAACAAGAATTTATACTTCAATGTCATCATAAAAATAAGTTTATACAGTTTTAAAAATAGACATTTATTTTGCATCAAACAATGAAAATATATATTAGGTTTGTAACTATGTATGTTTATATATAGTTATGTGTGTATCATATATGTGCGTATCTGTCTATTACTTTTATTACTATCATTATTAATTTATATATATATATATATATATATATATATATATATATATATATATTACTATTAAATGATGATGA
The DNA here is from genome assembly GCA_963932145.1 of Acanthosepion lycidas. Classification (NCBI taxonomy): domain Eukaryota; kingdom Metazoa; phylum Mollusca; class Cephalopoda; order Sepiida; family Sepiidae; genus Acanthosepion; species Acanthosepion lycidas. The sequence goes on along the minus strand of OZ010607.1, from coordinate 41,041,359 downwards.
TGTTTAAATGAATAACAACATAGATTGCATTTCTGTGATTTTTATTACTGGTTGCGCAGTTAAAGTTTTATCCATCAAATTTTCCCCTACCTTCCCTTACTGCAATATTCTCAAAAAAATCTAAAGTAGGATCTGTAATGTAATCGGTACTGAATTAGCTTCTTGACTTCAGCCGCTTTTTCACAGACATGATGTGGCTTCCCTCTGTCATTTCTACAAATATTTTCATGGTTACTGCACTGATGAGCATTTTCCCCTGGTACCCTGACTACATAAATTAAGTGTACTACTAGATTGACATCTAGGTCCCAACTTTTTACTGTTGAAATAGTTAAATGTAACCGTCCTTTCTTTCCTCGCACTTCTCCATATTGGAACTCCATTCTTCTCACTTGCTTCCCTGATAACTACAATCATCAAAAACCTAAATGCAACATCAGTCACCATTTTTTGTTGCGTTGATACCTGTTCTTTTTTCCTTTCTTCAATCCCCACTACACCCACACTGTTCTCTCATTTTCACTCTCCATAACCCCTGTGTGATAATGGCACTTTTGACTTGCTTGGGGTGAAATGCTTAAAAAACCCCACAAAACATTGAATATAAAATAATTAAGGTACTGACAAAAGCATCTAATAAAATAATTAGGGTACTTAAAATAGCATCTACCACAATCAAAGGTAAAGCTCTCCCTACCAACAGCTAAAATAATTAAAAAAATGTGCTAAATACAATTTTCGACGGATTTGCACCAAAATTTATATGCACATGGTCCAAGTGAGCGGGAAGGCTAAGACTGATTTTGCATTTCCCAACTTCCATCGATAGTGGAAATTGTCGATTTTTTCATGCTTATACGGCAGTTTTCATGTAGTTTGCGGCCATTTTCTACTGGCCAGAGAGAGAGCCTATAGCTGGCTGCCACGAATAGGTAGGAAGATTCTATTGGCCAGCATGAGAGCCAACAGCTGACTGACACGAATCTTAACTAGCATGGTAGCATGCAAAAAAATCGGTTTAAATCTGCATGGCACTTTACTCCAATTAGCTCATTCGAATGCTTAAACTCAACGTTGATTCTGATTCCGCAGAACTGGGTTGGGTGTGAAAAAGTATTTCTTGTGAACATTTTTTTAATTCGGTTTTTCCAGTTACGAGTCCTTTTTTTAAACCTGATGGTTTTGTGTTCTTTTTGTTTAGTTCTTTTTTTGGAACAGATTTAATATTTAGTAGAGAGCTTAGAAAAATTCGCGTGAGATAGGCAAGAAGTAAGCAACATCAGCACGGCAAAGGGCACTCCTTTAAAAGCAAAGGAAGGCAAAAATATTTTAAGTCAAGTGATAGCGATTGCTGTATGAGTCGTAGGATTTTTTAATCAAGCACGGGCAACGCCGAGTCATGCTGTGCGTATATATATATATATATATATATATATATATATATATATATATATATATATATATATATATATATATAAGTGACTATCTAATGAATTATCTAAGGTGTGGCGGTAATACCTCCCACATATATCCCAACCAGAAATACCTACTGAATAATGGTAAGACATTTTCTAAATAAAGACTCCCTTTTCATTGATATCTTACCATGATGTGACAAGTATTTCTGGAAGGTATCTGTGACAGTCATTCCTGTCACACACTTTTTAAATAAAATACTAATTTACTCACGTAGAATATACAACGAATCTAATAGAAACTTCGATATGGTCTAATAGTTAAAGATTATTTCGTTGAAGCAATTACGACTAACAAGCGGTCACTATTTCTTTTAAGCTTGCAGCCTTGTTCCTCATCTAAGCTACGCTTAGTGAAACTCTATCTAAGGAATGTAGAAGAAATTCGATGTGGTTTAAAGCATCAAACATGTCTCGCTAAATCCAATGCGACTGAGTAGTGAGTTCTGTCGTTACTGGGTGGTATCTACTTGAGGTTTTGTATCGAATTTATCTTACGTTTAGTAAATAACAATATAAGGCATGTAGGGGCAAATCAGCGTGGTGCAATGTTTAGTAAAATTATCTCATTAGATCAATTACGAAAGAGTAATGAGATCGATCCTGACTGGGTTCTCCCAACTTTCGGCGTTCTGCAACGTTTTATCTAAGTTTAGTAAATCAAAATATATACGAAATTCTAGAGAATGGTCCAAATGTTTTGTCACCATTATATCATATATTTTTCTATTTTAGATGTCCGTCACGCAAATATTGATGTTCATACAGACTTTCTCGATGTGCGACATCGTCAATGAAAGCGAATAGACTGAATTCAGTACAGGTACTTTTGTATTACTGTATTACTGTTCTCTATTACTGTATTATTTGTTCTTCTAACGTTCTCATTACTTTTGGTTATGGAGTGACAAAACTTTTGAGCCACCCTGTACAGTGGCGTAAGATGCAATACTGACATCTGAAAGCGAAAGGTGCCTTCCAAAAGCTAAGTAAATGATTAAGAAACAGGAAAACTTCGTTAGAAACCAAGAAAAGTGTACTGAACAGATATGTAATAACGGTCCGCATATTTTTCAGTGAATCCGGGACAATCTCACCACAGATGGAAAAATACTTTAGGCAACAGAAATATATCTCTACAGAAAGATACTGAGAATACCATGGACATAACTTATGAGTAACGTCGAAGTATTAGAGAAAATGGAAAGAACAAGGCATTGATATTGAAAATGAGAAAGGGCACATAATAAAGCTTAGTAAATTTGACACTCACATAACATTGATGGCCAGATGGACAGTAGAAAGTTTCTAATAATTAACCTAACGTGCTTGTGTAAATGTTTCGCAAGACAGGTATTAGGAGATATAGCAAAGAGAGAAACCTTACTTAAAGCTACAAAGGAAATGAAATTGGGGAGAGATATGATCGCTCACCTGCTGAAGTGACACGGTACATTGAAGAAAAAAAATTCTGTAATTACTTACATGAAGTCGACACATTTTTTTACTATAGCTGAAAAGTCATAATAATTTCCTGAATAGAAAGATAAACCTGGTATTTTAAGCAGAAGGGAAGTAACTCACTGAGTAATATTAGATTCTGGCCATAGTCTTACAGAATAAAATTTAAAATTTCAAGTGATTTCATTCAAGTGAATTATTATTTAACTTTTTTGAATTAGTCATATTTAAGCAATTTTGTGAATTCAGAAAGTATTTGTAGATAATGTAATAGTATTATTATTAAATCTGTGTATATGTGTTTATATTGAGGTAATTTTTCATTTATGCATGTTTGGTTAAACACCAACTGAAGTTCTTTCAGATTTTTTAAAATTTATTTCTTCCTGTGTTATGATCATTTTCTTGACTTTCAAGCAGAGTTTGAAAGAACCCCAAAACCACTAAGATATGAAAATGCAATAGTCAAAAACTACCAAATGAAAAAGGTGAATACCTATACATACAATTTTATTAACCTACAAAAAATGTGTTAACAATATTATATGAAAACTAAAAAGCACTCAGGCAGTTATGATGAAATTCTGTCTTGAAACCAGTAAAAAGATATGCGCAATAGACCTTTAGAGATTCAATATATTTTCAGCTAAAAAAACAATTGAACAAATGATAATTTGCAAATTATGTAAAATTTATGCAGAATACAATATAGTTGGTCAAAAGCAAACTAATTTATACTTTCTGGCACGCACAAAAAATTCTTTAAAATTCACCGCTTTATTCACACAATTAAATTATGTGTGTCGTTGATGTCGCGATCACAACGATCAATTCTGTAGGCTTTTTCAGTCGTTAAGAAAAGAAACAAAAAAAAACATTTCTCTTATTTTGAATTTTACAAAAATATATGGCGGCAGTCGACGGTAGCTAATACACCAGACGCCTTCTTAACGACTTGCGGCATAGGGAGGGGAAGATATATAGAGCATTCACAATGGCCGTCCTTGCCTCTTTTTTTTTTCAGTATAGAAAGTACTGAGGAATATTTCAGACGATATAGCAGCTCGGATGAAGAGAGTCGCATTGAAATGGAAGGATGTGGCTGGTAACTTTTTGCTTAATTGCTTTCTTCTTACATTCAACATCATTTATTCAGTTAGCATATTTTGTGCTCCTGCGATCACCACTGTCCTCCCATCTCACAATTGTTGTTCATGGAGGCATTCAAGACCGAATAGTGCTATGGGTGACCATTTGTTTTGACACCGGGGATATTGTCGTTACTATGTCCCTCCTCTCATCATTTAAAAAAGCAAGACCTATAAGGCAGCAGACGGATTGAATTCAGAGTTTTACTTCTTCTAGAGTGGTTGCCACCCACAGCTATAGAGCATAGTCTGCTATTTTATCCATACCTGGGGAGGAAAAAGGTGGATTCATACATTTCTCAAAGGTATTAGCACATAAGTGAATGTAATGAACTCGACTGGAATTCGAACTCGGGTTTTATTTAAAATTTCGGGACAATTTCAGAAATGATTGAAATTATTCTAGAAAGGTTTATTTGTTATAAAATCTATGGAAAAATATATTTTTACATCTCTTATCCTCTACTCATTTGATTAACTTAAGCAATGTCAACTCTGGTCAGTAACTAGATGGGTGACTGTTTAGGAATACCAGATGCTGTAAGGTTGGATGCACGTGTGACGTAATGGATGACGGCTCGGAATTGTTAATCGGAAAACCATGTTCCAATTCCAGTTGGGTTCGTTATATTCACTTGCGCGCAAATACCCTTGAGAAAGGTATGAACCCACCTTTTCTTCTCCCAGCTATGGGGTAGTTAGTAAGAATTGTGTCAGTAAAACTATCATTATATTCAAAAATAAAATAAAATTGCATAAAAAATAATTAGATTTAGGCATTGAATAACCCATAGATACGTTGATATGCCGCTTAACAAAACCAAACCAACGAAGCAATTAAATCTTGAGAAATGCATTTTGTGTTGTTTAATATTTATATTTGTTTTTAAGACACGTCCTCGGAGAATTTAAATCAGCAACTTCTTTTATTCAAACAGGACACCCTGTTACAGAAAATCTGCCCTGAATTTTAACATAAAATGCAATAAAATTAAACAGTGTATGATAGGAACCCTTTTAACTGATTTTATATATAAAATATATTATAAACACTATTGTCATAATAAAAAAAAAATATATCGCTGAATAATGATTTTCATAAAAATTGATTAAATGGTTGATAAAAGTTTTAATTAAAGTAATATATTACATTTAAATTCATCTAAAACTACGAATGGTGGCGACCAAGTGATATTATTATTAAATTAAAACGATATGTACCAATCATAAATGTAAGAGCTCACTACAGTACAACTAATACTAGTATTTTACAAATAATTTCCAATTTATGTGTATAAACGTCTCGTTCTTTGTAAATACGGACGTCCATACACAATATCTTTTAATCATTTCACCCCAAGTAAGGCGACAGTGCCCCTATAACGCAATGGGTTGCAGTAAGTGGAAGTGAAGAAGAAAAAGATGATTGAAAATGGTCGGGGTAGGATTGAGGTAAGGTTAAAAAAGAATCAGGTTTTAAGAAATCAGAATATGGCGATTGACGTTAAATTTAAAATTTTAAGATTGTAGATATCAATGAAGGGAATTGAACAGCTGGGATGTCGGAAAAAATAGTGAAAGTTGAAGATGCGGTCGATTCTTCCTACTTCAAAAGTAAAGCGGAGAGATTTAGTTGCCAGTCTAGTAGCACGCTTAAATTCATGTAGTCGGGACCCAGAGAAAAAGGATGGGACCTAAATGCCAATCTAGTAGCATGTACTGCCATTCAATTCATACAGTCTGGATAGCAAAGACCATAGCTCATGAGAACAATTGCCATCAAAATATTTATAGAAAATGCCTAGGGAAGCTAAATTTGATTGACGCTGAGATGCCAGGTCAGGAAGAATATCATTCTTCTTTGGATTTTATCCATAATCTTTAAATATATATCAGAAATATTCAAAGCAAATACGAATGATAGACAGTAAAACACAGATATATATATATATATATATATATATATATATATATATATATATATAGAGAGAGAGAGAGAGATAACTAGATTCGTTTCGAAAAACCCTCGAATTTTTGATTTGCCAATAATCAAATCAATCTCGAGGGAAAAAAAGGTTTTAAAAAAAGAAAGAGCTACAGACATGAACTACTGCCAAAAAAAAAATCGCACAGATGCAGGTCTGAAGCGCAAAGAAAAAACCCCGATACGAGTAAACAACTAACTAACAAAAGAGCTCAATACAACCATAGAGCAGACCTGGATACACCTAGTGAGCCAGACAAACCTACCTAGGTTTCACTTAAACGGATCATCAGGGAAAGTTCGTCTCCCTGACGATCCGTTTTGGTGAAACCTAGGTAGGTTTGTCTGGCTCACTAGATCTATCTATCTATCTATCTATCTATCTATATATATATATATATATATATATATATATATATATATATATATGTATATATATATATATATATATATATATATATATATACATATATACATACGGAAGTACATCAAAGAAAAACAAATCGCAGAAGAGAGATCGGAAAAATATTAGTTTTTATTTTATGTGTCCTTTTAATAAATGTACCAATATTTCGACCCTCATATATATATATATATATATATATATATATATATATATATAGGTTCAGTTCTAGGCACAACATTTAATAATGTTTATATGTGTAATCTTGAAAATAACATACTTTAAAATAAAAAAAACACACCCTATCTCCCTAAGATAGATCGATGATATACTTATATTAGTCAAACATATTCGAGAAATACATCAAAACCAATAACAATTCCACAACAATTATGTCCTTAAATTTACTATTTTAATACCAATAAAATTCTTTTGGAAGATATACTAACAAAAACTCATCATAATATATCCCACATGCCGTGCCATGCAGCTCTGCCCTCTTGGCAACTCTGATCATGATGTGGTGTCTGTCAACATCTTCTACTACACCCCCAGCAAAAAAATTCCTGCCAACAGAACATCTTTCTGTTATCAACGAGCTGACTGGTTCCTTGATTTCCTTCGCGATATCCCTGGAATGTGGTCTTTAATCTCCCCGTTCACGAATGGTTCCCAGATTTCCTCCTGGGTAAAAGCTGGAATCGAGACTTTTATCCCCGCGTTGGTTCTCTGCTTCTCGGTCAGCTACCATTGCTCATATGAATCACTTCTTCCACCTGTACCCTAGTGACATGTCAAATTGCAAAAGATGTCTCTTTATTTCAGCCCGTAATGAGTGCAAGCGCGTCCCCAATGAAGCAGAGTCACTATTTGCTGATAGAATGAAACAACTTATTGCATTTCACAAATTCGGCTCCAAAGCTTATTGGCGTCTCTGCAAAGGCTTACTAAACAGCAGCAAACCCAAAATACCTAATATATTCAAGCAGTTTCTGGTCCTGACTCCATCAGCTTATAAGATCGAGTGCTTTGCTTGGAAATCCTCATCCAATTGGACGCTCGATTCTCCCCCACCTAGAACTGGGGCATTCTTGAGCCAGTTGTATATAACCCCATCATTCTTAGTGGGCATCATCTTTAAATTAGACTCCCATAAGGCTAGCGGTGGGGATGGGATATCAGACATTGTACTGAAGAAAAGGAATCCTGAACTGGCTCAAGTTCTCCTCAAACTATAGTTCTTCAACGACTTTTGCTTTCAACCTTATTGGAAGTCTTCAGCTCTTGTTCCTGTATCTAAGAAGAAAACTAACCTGGCCATTTGTCTCGAAAAGGACTTCTAATCAGTTGTTGACTGTTGAGATAAGTTGAGATACGTTGAGATACGCTGAGACAGGTTGAGAGATACAGAGACAGACGCAGGGTGTTCTCAGAGATTTATACAAGAGTCCAGAGAGAGAGAGAGAGAGAGAGGGAGGGAGAGAGATAGAGACATTACGGCTTTACTTACAGAGACTTGTACATATAATTTCTACTAACCCGCATTCCTGGACTACTAATCTTCACCTCAAGTCTGTATTCTTACGCTTAATACAGTTATTTTTCTGTCTCAATTACTGGCGTTGTTTATTTATTTGTGCAGAATTCCGTTCACGGAATCCACAAAAATTTGGCGACGAAGATTTCGCACTTCACGGGGACTTTAAAAAAAATTGCCGTTGCCAGCGTCCACAATAACTTGGCGACGATGACTTCGGACCCACACGAAAAAAAAAAATTCTCTTGTCACCAGATCAACTTGACGACGAAGAGTACGGATACGTACGGAAAAAAAAATTTTTCGCTTGCCAACACAATAACTTAGCGATGGAAATTCGAGGGTCACGTCGACCACAACAGCTTGGCGACAAGACTCGAAGGAACTCACACAGAGAACAACAAATTAACGACGAACAAAAAAGAACGTACACAAGAGATAGAAAGAAAATTGTCGTCACTCCCTAAAAAATGGAAGATTTTAAAAAAGCAATGCTTGAGTTTATAAGAAGAAGTGAGGAAAGACAGATAACAAATGAAGAAAGACAAATATAACTCCAGGAATTAATATTAAAAGTAACGGTTAACGCAGAAGAGAAGAATATTGAGAAAGAGGCAACTTTTTCTCAAGACGCAGTTTGGAACACAATAGAAACATTTAAATACTCTCTAGAAGATGATAAAAATTTCGGGGATTATTACAGACGTCCTGAAGACATTTTCAACATTGATTGACAAAACTGGACGGAAGCTAAGAAGCTCCGTTTTACTACTCAGGAAATTGGAATCAGACGAGTACACAAAATTTGTGGACTACATTCTACCGAAAAAGACAAACGATTTGACGTTTGACGAGGCAGTTACATGCCTTACAGAGCTCTTCAGTCCAAGGACTTCACTTTTTCACAAAAGGTGGAAATGTCTCAACCTCGTAAAAAGCTAAAATGAGGACTACCCTACGTTCGCCGCAATTGTGAACAAACATTGCGATGACTTTAAACTGGCGGGATTGTCTCCGGACAATTTTAAGTGTCTTATTTTCGTACAGGGATTACTCTCAGCCAAGGACATTAAAATGCGAAAAAGAATGCTCACGTAGCTTCAAAATGAGCCTGGATTAACGCTACAAAAATTGTCAGAAGACTGCCAAAAATGCTTGAGCATAAAAAAGACTCTAAGGATATCGAGGAATCGGGAGTAGCACACATACGTAAGTTGAACAAAAAGTTACGTTTTTCACCCCCCACCCCGAAAGGAAAACAAAAATTTTATGATAAAGAAAAAATAAAAGGTATAAGGCGATTAATGACAGAGATTAAAGCAAATATAAGCCCCCACCCGCCATTTGCATGTTACAGATGTGGTGGATTTTCAGAAAGCTTTTAAGGAGATCATAAAGAAATTAAGGTCTGATCTTGCACTGACGCATTTTGATCTCAAAATGGAAATTATCATTACTAGAGACGTAAGCTCACACGGAGTGGGAGCTTGTACATTACACAAGATGCAGGATGGCACAAGGAAACCTAGAGCTCATGCATCTAGATCGTTGTTACCGGCAGAGATGAATTATTCTCAAATTGAGAAAGAAGCGTTAGGCATAATATTCGCCATAACTCTCTTCCACAGATACATATATGGAAGAGAGTTTACTCTTTAAACTGACCATAAACCTCTTCTCACTATATTCGGATCGAAAAAAGGACTACCAATTTACACAGCCAAAAGATTTCTGAGATGGGGAACTATATTATTGAATTATAATTTCAATCTAGAGTTCCTACCGTCGAAGAAAATTGGTCAATCGGCTGGATTATCTACATTAGTACCAGCGAAAAAGATCATTGGGGCTTTCAGTAATGGTACTAACATACATACTATGGCTTCTCCTCTTCAGAGTCCATTCAAGAAGCATCAAGAGAACGACGAATAAATTTTTAAAAAAAGTGAACATTAAAGAGGAAAACTGGATCAGGAGGTCAGAACAGGAAAAGGGATCATCGTTTAAAGTCAGATAAAAATACATTCTTAGTTTTCAATGTAGAGACGAATTGTGTTATCCAGTGAGATACCTTTAATCATTTCTAAGATACAACAGTTCAAACTTAATGTAACAATTGGAGTATTTTGCTGCTATATGTGATACATATATATATATATATATATATATATATATATATATATATATATATATATATATGTGTGTGTGTGTGTGTGTGCGGTGTATATATATATACATACATACATATATATATATATATATATATATATATATCAAGAGAGCGATGGATAAATTGTCGCATATATTACGCAAAAATGAAAATAACACTGTCATCTCATTTTAACAGATATATTTATCAAAATTAGACAAAAATATATTGAAATGCAAAAGAGTAAATTTATTCAATTATTCTGAATTATTATTGATATAGGTGTTTTTAGTTTTCATACACATAGGGCTTTTGGTAGTGGGTGTAAGTATTTGGATGTTGTTTTGATGGTATCAGTTGTTTTGGATAGTAGATAGTCTTATGTATCTGCTTTTGTTTAGTTTATTATTGTGGATAAATTTGTTATTTTCTATGCCTTTCCCTTTGCGTTTTTGATGAAGCGATTAGTATATCAGAGGATTTTGAATGTATTTTCTAAGTAAGTTTCTTCTCTTGGTAGGTCTCCGGTTTGCATATTCTTAATACACTTAGGTAGAGACCTAACTATATATAATATATATATATATATATATATATATATATTTACACACACACACACACACACACATATATATATATATATATATATATATATATTAGGTTGGTACTAAAATAATTGATGTATTTTTAACGTCAAAAACCGTCATTATTTTTGCACCAACCTTATATATATATATATATATATATATATATATATATATATATATATATATATATATATATATATATATATATACGGCAGGATGTGTGTGTAATGAATGCACGGCCACAATTTTCGACGGATTTGCACCAAAATTTACATGCACATGCTCCAAGTTAGCGGGAATGCCAAGGCCGACGTTGCATTTCCCAACTTCCATCGATAGTGGTAATAATCGATTTTCATGCATCTACGGCAATTTTTATGTAGTTTGCGGCCATTTTATACTGGCCAGAGTGAGAGCCTATAACTGGCTGCCACGAATAGGCATGGAGATTCTGTTAAGCGTGAGACCCAACAGCTGACTGACACGAATGTTAACTAGCATGCTAAAATGCCAAAAAAATTCAATAGCTGCATTCGTCACAAGTGGGAAAATTTAAATCTGCATGGCACTTTACTCCAATTGGCTCATTCGCTTGCTTAAACTCAACGTTTATTCTGATACCTCAGAACTGGGTTGGGTGTGAAAAAGTATTATTTGTTAACATTCTTTTTTCATTCTGTTTTTCCAGGTACGAGTCCTCTGTTTAAAGCTGATGGTTTTGTGTTCATTTTGTTTAATTCTTTTTTCGTAACAGATTTAATATTTAGTATAGAGATTATAAAAATTCGCAGTGTGAGATAGCCAAGAAGTAAGCTATGTAGCAAAATTAACACGACAAAAGGCACTTCTTTAAAAGCAAGGAAGGGCAAAAATATTTTAAGTCAAGTGATAGCGATTGCTGTATGTGTCGTACGATTTTTGAATCAAGCATGCCGGGCCATGCTGCTAGTATATATATATATATATATATATATATATATATATATATATATATATATATATATATATATATATATATATGTATTCTACAGAAGCGTATTTAAGAGAAATAAAACATGGAAGAAAGATCGACAAAACATCGCTTAAACCTACAGTTTATCGTGTCAAGCTATTGGTAAGTGAAGACTGCTGTAATTCAAAGAATAAGAATAAATATTAGTTTATAAAAATCTTAAACTGACATGGACTTCACAGGCACGTAGATTTCTTTTGCTTATTTCGACGCCTACAGTAATGTCCAGACTTGGGATTAGCATTAAGAATCATCTGAAGCTCCTCACTGCTGGCTGTTACAGTGACTTGTGTAAATCCATTTGTTCGTGATCTGTGAGATCCTCAAAGTCGCATCTCAAACCGAACGTACTTAGTATAATCTCAGCTTCGTATTGCCTGATCGACCATCCAATGCTACAAAGATCGTTTTGGAAAACATTCAAAACTACAATTACGTGACAGAGTGCAGAACTCATTGGCGGAGGGACGCGAATAAAGATAGGGAGTAACGTTAAGAAGGAACTCGTTGAATTTGGAGGCCTGATTATATCACAAAAAGACAATGGTTAAAGAAACAGTGAAAAATATTTTAATGCTACATATATGTATGTTAAATGTAATATATATATATATATATATATATATACATACATATATACATATATGTGTATATCGTTTAAGATACTTGTATATATATACATATATATATATATATATATGCATATCATTTAACATATATCGTTAAAGATACATATATATGTATATTGAACAATAAAAAAAATTAAAAAATTAAAATCCTCAGACACACTGGGTTGTAGATTAATATTCTTTTGTTTTTTTTTATTATACCATTTAGATTCCTGGACTAGCTTCGGCCGAAATGGCCATCATCGGGAGGAGAAATATTTCTGCTTGCTGCTAGCACTAAACTACAGAAATGAATATATATATGTGTACACGGATGTTGCCATGGGACGGCAACAAACTGTTTCATGCTTGAGGCCATGTATACTGTGATGTTTCTCGACTATTAAAATATGTTGGTCAGTGGTGCATTAATTGTAACAAGGTCTATTAGATTACCCCACGGTTATTGTGTTGGCGGTAAAGGTTAGACTTCAAATTATATCTCAGCCTATTGAAAAGGTCGAAGTGTGGAACAGAATTCAGTTAATTGTAACTATTTAATTCTGATCTTTGTTAATGTGTCTTACTTATTGTTTTATATTTATCAATTTGATGGTTTTTATTAAATCGTTATTTGTTGTTATTACATTGACTGTTATGTTTGTTGTAATGACAAATTACGGTTAGGCATTTAGAATGCTTTAATCAGCTTAGAATAATATTTTACTCATAGTGTCCTTTTATAGTCCCAGTAAACCGAAATAGCTCTCTCAAATAGGAGAGTAACAAAACAAGGGGAGACCACCCTCGATTATTCATAACATAGTTTATTATTTTTTTTTATTTTGAGTTTTTGTTTATTTTTTCTGGGTTTTTTGTTAACCTGTTAGTTTAGATTAAATTATTCGATTTTTGACTAAATGATTATATACACTATATGAAACTGCATTTTACATAGTCTATATAATTGTATCATTCATGGTGCTATTTTGCAAAGCATTCGCTTTATGTAATGTAGTAAAAAATATTTCCCAATATGCATTTTGAGTTAAGGTCTTATCGTTTGTTTAGTAATTTGTGTTGATATTGAAAAGTAATTATAGCTATTTCCTCCTGTGTGACGTCCCCCGGGTGTCGCTACGCCAAATGTGACGTCTGCCTACCAGCGTCCGTCGTGCTATCCTGTCCTGTGACGACCAACTGGCTTGGTATTGGTCGCGGCACCAAATATAACGTTCTAACCTTTTGTTGATTCGAATCGGAATCTGGTTAAATTCGGTATCAGCTTTGTCGTTCCCAGCTGGCCTCCAACGTCTGGTAACCGAAGTAACTGTTTTGATTTCCAGTCTAACCTACCCACATTTTGAATTGATCTTAGGCAGACGAAATCAATCAGTCGCCGGGCCGTAATGCAAGGCGAGTTCGATCAAGGGTAACACCACACAAGTATATGTAAAAGAAAAGAAAATAATAACTCGAAAAGTTCAAATGTGTTAAAAAAATGGATAACAATATTTTATATCTGGTTGCTGAATACAGGACTGTGTCTTCTTCCCAACCCGCTATATGGATTCGTGACACTTTGTGTTTGTTAGGCGAGTCTTAACATCTTAAGTTGTTTGTTCTTTAAGAAACTGGTTCTTGGTGTATCTTCAGGCGATATTCGCAAAAATTGTTTTGGTAGTATGAGACTAAGTCGTTCTTCAAAAATAAATTGTTCTTGGCTAGAAGTTGAGGTCGTGATGCCTGGAATCTTCCAAGTGAGCTATTTGCGAGGCGGGTGCAACTCCAACTGCGAACTTGAACTCGAACTCGAACTGGTTTTCACTCGCTGCGACTCTGCTTATATGTACGCCGACCAAAACCGGGGTGGGCTTGTCAGGGTTTGAGATTCCTTGATAATTCTAAATCCACAATCCACTTCTTTTTTTTCGGTCAGGAAAATTTTATTATTTTCCATTTTTGGAAGTGTTTCGTCTTCCTACCTTCTGTTCGCATATTGGTATCTCACCATGCCCTCAGAGGGTTTCCCCTCTCTCTCACAGTGGCATCTCACACCTATACTTTCAGGAGGGCGCAACAGGCCTCCCCTCCTTCTTCACATGATTACCTCCGCCTAACGCCCATGCTACCATTCAGCCTATGGGCGCTCAGCAGCGTGAGTGTGGCCAGACTAGCCTCGCTTTAAAAAATCTTGCTCAAAGAAAGAAAAAAAAATATCTTCCTTTTTCTTTTTTCTTTTTCTTTTCTTTATCTTTCTTTCTTTCTGCCTGACCACAAACCCTTGGACTTTTATCTTAGCCAAATATCACTTGGGGCCTTCGCCAAACAAGTGGGTGGTCAATTGGACGTATTTGCATTCTTGGTGCCAATTACTGATACGATAAAATAGTTTCGCTATCATAGCCAGCCCTGATAATAACCAGATGCTCCTCTCAATGATATTCTGCATATAGACAGAGGCTTAATCTTCGTGGTGGTCAGTGGACATTTTTGTTTTTCTCGGACAGCCCGTGCTTAATTAATTTTTATTTTTATCTCTTTAGAATTCTGCGGGAGGTCTCTTGTCCAACTTGAAAAAAATCTTCTTTTTTTTTATCATTGCTATGGGCAGATTGGATATATCTTACTCGCCGCCCCGTAACATAAATCAGATTAAATTCTGTGTTATACCTTCTCGACAATGGAAATAAAAATCTTACCACTTTTCCCCGCCAGAATAACAACACCGCTCAGTGTCCTTTTCGTGATGGCTTCTTATCACCTAAATTTAATTCTCGCCTTTCTTTTTTTTCTTCTTTCTTTCTAGCGACGTAAATAGTGTCACAACTGACACGTTTTACCGTTTTTAGAATTATCGCTGTAGACTGATGTCGATTTCTTTATTTTCCATGCTATTTTTGGTCTAATTTGTTTGTTTTTTTGTTTGTTTTGTTTTTCTGATTTCCAATATAAATTTATAAAGCATTATGCTCTTCGCGTATTTACTATTTGCCAATAATATTTTGTGTGTATAGTTTCTCTGTTTCCAGAGTCCATCACTTATTCCTGTTATTTATTCTTTATCTACTGATATTACGGTCGCTTGATTATTATATTTTTCGCAAAAAATAAAATTTACAGGACATTTGTTCTTTTCTATTCTGTTACAGGAGTGTTTGATTTTTGCGCGTGATTTGTTGATTATATTCCTGTTGTGCTTTCGTACGATTTGTGTTATATTTTCGGTGCAACTGTGGATGATTTTTACTTTCTTCCTCTTGAATATCTTGCGGAGAGTGCTTGATAGAGAAAATTATTTGCGTAAGAGATAATGAATAGATTTCTAAGTTTGTTTTTACGTTTGGGCTGTACGGTGTATTAAACCATATAATGTTTCTTTTCCTAGTAGATTTTTGTTACAAAAAAATCACACAAAGCATCCTTTACAAATCGCAAATACGAGAACAGTATAAATCTATATATAGTACCATATTGGTGGCCAGATTCTAAAATGTTACTGTTGAAATTACTAGAGGTAACCTTAAACTCCATCATAATAGTCTTTTGTTTTATTGTACTTTGTGGAGTCACTTAAATCATACGAGCAGAGATAGCGTCATGTCCATTGGGATAAAAGCATATCAAGGATTAACACTAAAAATATGTGAAATTAAAATAATATAATTTTATTTATTTTTGTTATTTTAGTTTTATGTGATATAATGTTGCATGTAATAGAGATTTCCAAAGCGTAGCTTAGATGTGAAACAAGGCAGAAAATATGTGAGGATATAACTCACTCAGTTCAGTTACGTTCCATGCATTATACACGCTTCGGCGATCATGTATCTTTCGAAACATGACTGACGAAACAGATATTTTCTCGGAGAAGGTTGCCATTTCTTTCTGTGGTAGACTAGTTGTCATCCAAGGCTACATAACTTGATCTGTTCTGCTATTTACCCATAGCTGGGGGGAGAGAAGAAGGGGGTTCATACATTTCCCAAGGTTATTACCACGTAAGTGAATATCATCGATTCGACTCGAATACGAAGTCGGCGCTTTGATTCCTTAATCCGAGAAGTCTTCTAGCGAGACTAGATTCGTAACCATTTCACCTCCTCGAGTTGCCTTAACTTGCATGTAATAGAGGCCAAGCTATGTGCTGAGGAGTGAAAATGGAAGTCTTGACTTTGAGCGTCGGTAGCGAAGAGAGTGAATTGGGCGTTTCTCAGACAGGAAAGTTTTCTGTTGCATTCTGGGATAAATTTTATTATTTTCGTTTTGGTTATTTTATTTTAAACAAATTTTAAATGTTATTTGTTTTATTCTATTTTATTTATGATATTTATCATTATAATATATTTTATTTTATTTTTATTTATTAATAATGATCTCCCTACAACTGGGAAACAAACTTCCGCTTTTTAATTTCGATCCACTACCGGTTCACAAATTCAAATGATACGTCCGTTGTTATGTTCTGTCTCATTGGATCCTATTTTTTTTTTTTTATAGATTTCTTTCTTACCAACGTTTTCTTAGTTATTTTAATCAGGGTAATCTTAGTCGATTTATTGCCTTCTTTGGGAAAAAATATTAAAAACAAATGAACCAAACGTAAAAGACTAATAAGTCTGGATATTTTAACGAATTATTTTTCTGTCTTAATTTATATTTTTACTTCTTTTTCATCGCTTTCGATTTCATACTCTCTAATTTTAACACCTATGTTGATCGCAGTTAACGCCGGCATGTTACAAGTTCACGTCGAATGCTCTCAACTAATTTTACGTCGTGGATTTGCTGAGGCAAGCTGTGAACAGGTTAATCGAACAATTCGATCTTAGACTTTGATTCTTGGGCAAGTGAGAATCTCACATTTCGCCCAATAGGTGAAAAGCTCTTTATCGGATTGGCTCAGATGTGAAAAAAAAAAAAATTTCCTGTTTTTTTTTGTTTTTTTTTCGGTTTGTGTTTGTATTTGTATGCATCAGAGCAAAATATTTTGCTTTTACAATTTTTTTTTTACTTTGGAACCTAGCAAATGAGAAGTGGAAAATGAACTCGTTTAATATATTTTCTCATGTCGATTTCAGATTATTTATACAGTGTAACCCGGATATAAGAGAGTTGTCGGGACGGGAGATGAAGTCTCTTATATCCGGGTTTGGTCTATTTTATATACATTAACACAGGCTCTAATTTGAGACCTGAGAAAATCTCTCTCATATCCGGGTTTATCTTATATCCCGGTCTCTTATATCCGGGTTACACTAAATCTATATTCAGAATGTCATTAAAATTTCATGCAGTTAACTGACGTCATAGGAGACGGTTTCAATAGGAACATTGTACGAAATGACAAGATTAGTTTGACAAGTATTAAAACTTTGTTTATTGAAAAAAAGTTTGAACAAAGTAACTAGAATTTTCTTTTTTACTATCCTCTGCCAGCCGCAATGATTGAGAAAGCATTACATCAAACCATCGCCAGTGAGACACGCTGCAACAGCCACTCCGTTTCGCGAGGCTTGTCCCTTAATGAAGACGCAATCGCGCCAATCCTCCGAAGGAACGCCATCGAACGAGGGCCAATAATCCCAGAAGTCTCCACTGCCACAGGAGTAAAAAAAAAAATCTATCAGCAAGAGAAGAATATTTAACTATTTTTTATGTCTGCGTCCTGGGCGACGAACCCCGGCTCAACTGCGGAGCTGATCAAATATATCCGCACAGGTCGCATCCCAAATCAACTACTTCCCCATTTTAAAAGAGAAAATGGTAATGCTATCCGACCGTTTTCTATCACCGCGGTGGAGGCCTACGAGTTCGATTTGGGAAAGGAACCCTACTGCATCGAAACCTCTTCTGCTGATGCCGTTTATTGTTGCATGCCTTGGAAAGTGGTCGGCACTACGACGACAGGAGAGAGGATGCAAACCAAACTCATCAATGGAAGCTCTACATCTGTGACG
>OZ010607.1:40968035-41018035 GCA_963932145.1 Acanthosepion lycidas | reverse complement strand
ACCGTTTCTAATGAAAAGTATTGATTTCATGGATATTACATTACTCATTATTAAATACTTGCAGGAGAACTATAATACACAGGAAGTAGTGGAGACTCCTGAACGCAGACGTTCTGTCGATACCCGTTACATAAAGGATTTGTATTTATGGAATTTTTACTTACTTCCAGTATTTCAAGATAACTGCTTCACCTTGATCCGGAAATACACCCAGAAGATGTCGTCAGAAACAGGACCCTCGAAAATAACGTCAATAACCCAGGAGTTTCGTTCATATAGACTATAGTATTTTTTTTTTTATAATGAGAAGTTACTATTTTTCAGTTTTTTCTAATTGATCCAATACATGATTTAACGCATTACGAGGAAGGGTGTCTTGGAAAATTTAATACTCATAGGAAGTATTGTGGGAAACCACGCGTAAATTAACTAATGAACGGACTAAGAGAGTGAACGTATGTAAAATCAGACGTACTTCGAACTACATGATACAGCAAAATGGGGCAAGCCATGAACACTTACTTACTGAACGTAATCCTTACATAAGCGATGATGAATATTTCTTTCATTCTTTATCATGGACGCAGTTTCAAAATTCCGCTGATATGATATTCAAGAAATCCGATCGATCCAGAAATACAGTCGCGTTACCAGCAATATTTGCATTCGAATTCATTAAATCTGTATTGGTTGTTTTACCGGGGCCACGCCTAAACCGTTTTGGCAGTTTCTAATGGACAAGCTTTATTTCAAGAATATTTGTTTAATTGAACTTTGAGAGAAACATAGTCATCAACATGGCGTTTTGTTCTTCATTGTTATTTTATATGCGTTTATTTACGTACATATTTGAATACTAACTTAAAAGACGCCCTATCGGGTGGCATTTAAGCTAGCTGCTAGGAAGGGCTATCTGCTAGGAAGGGTCTTCGGTTGTTCA
Organism: Acanthosepion lycidas; assembly: GCA_963932145.1. Lineage (NCBI taxonomy): Eukaryota > Metazoa > Mollusca > Cephalopoda > Sepiida > Sepiidae > Acanthosepion > Acanthosepion lycidas. The sequence continues at coordinate 41,017,095 of OZ010607.1, read as the reverse complement.
GGAATTTGATAGTTCCTTAGTCTTTGCATATTCTCAACAGTGAAAGCTTTCCTGGCTGCCGTTTTATCAGGGCTTTTATTTTCACGAGACACTTTTTTAATTGCTGCGTCCTTGGCTCTTTTTATTGCAATTTAATCCTCTGTTGGCAGAGATTTCTTTTGGTGAGACATACTCTTCCCGGGTGTGATAAGCAACAATAAACTACAGACGAACTCAAAAGTGGTCGCTGTATTTAAAAATTGCCTTTTAAAAGTTCAACGATAATTGTTCTGCTGCCACTTAATTTAAAGACAATTTGATGTGCGTAGGTCCTTACTTTCCATAAAACACTTTCCATAAAACAATTTTTTTTTACATTCATGAGTGAATTTCGCTCGATTTCACAATTAATTTCGACTATACCCAAATTCATTTCTCAGTTATAATAATTGTTATCGTAAAAAATTTAGTCGCCAAAAAATCACTTAAAAAATCGTCGTGCACAATCGCAGTAATAAAAAGTTTGAAATCCCAAATTTCTGTAACATCAGCTATTGAAAGTTAGAGAGTAGCGTCCCTTTAATTGACAAGGAATGACACCGTTACACACTCTGACCTTGAGATGTATTATATAGATGGAAGGAATTTATCTCTTCACCCCAGGGAAGTTATATGTAAAAATATTAGGGACTGTATCTAGAAAAATCATGATTATTCGGAAAAAAAAATTTTACAATATTCACTGGAAAAAAAGTATATTCGGACAATCCAAATACATGTGCTTCGGTTTTAAATAACGGTTGATAAACCGTCAAAAACAAATCAATCAGGTAATCAACCGGATTTCCTAGTAATATTTTTAAGGACTCACCTAAATGCGCCTAGGATAAAGAAACTTTGTTCTTATCAACACATAATTTCAGTTTTCTCGAAACGTCTAGACAAGTTTCCCAAATTTTTGTTTTTTTAAATTAACGGCGTACTTGAAGTATAACTAAAAGTCTGAGAAACTTTTTAATTTTAATTTCGTCATGGCATTTGAAAATAGAAAAAAATAAGAAGAGATTTTTAAAAAATAAATATTTGTTTTAAATATAACATAGTTATTAAATTACGCTTCTGGTAACTTGGACCGTATCTGTCTACATTTTATGGCGTATTAATGCGCACAGGCGTATCCATTAAGAAACCTTGGTCCGGAGAATTATAAAGTTTTCATGTTTTTTTTTAAGATAGATACTTTTTTCTTCATCCAAATCAGGGTCGGCAAACTTTGGGAGAGATTGGTCCAGACAGCAGTGCGATGTCTCAGAGAGCCATGATATCAACTGTACTATAACAAATTGTCTTGACCTCAAACTGCTCCATCCATAACGTTGTTTTTGGCGAATAAACAAATAATATATTTAAATTCCCAGATCAATTCTGTGGACAAGACACATTGATATAAAATGACAATTGGAAAAAAGATCTTAGATTTTGCCGACGCGTTTCGTTTTCCGACTTTTTCAAGGCAAAAATGAAATCGAAATGTTCTTGTTATAGTTACATTAAAAAAATCCAAATTTAAAAAGATAGACGCTTCTGTCTAAGCCTTTTTTTTCTGGTTAATGTAAATTACATTTATAGTAAGAGATTTTTAAAAGGCTTAGACAGATGAATGTAGACAGATACGCTCCAAGTTACCAGAAGCGTAATTTAATAATTATTTTATATTTAAAACAAATATTTTATTTTTTAAAAATCTCTTCTTATTTTTTTCAAAAAAATCTAAGATCTTTTTTCCAATTGTCATTTTATACCAAATAATATATTGTTTAAACAAATTTCCTTATTTTAATGCAGGAACAACAGGATGACAACAAAGATAATCAACGAAAATATAAATTCTTTCCTGCGGACGAAATACAGTTAAAAACTGCAAATTATTTAATGAAACACTTGCTCCTGCTTATTGCTCGTAACTTCACTACATCAAGGTGGGGGAATATTTGTCGATGAGAGGAGATACACATCATGCGGTTTTCATCGCCCAATCTTGTTCTTAAACGACTTTAAGTATGAGGTTGGTGCAAAAATAATGTCGTTTTCTCACATAGTAACACATGTGAGAAAACGACATTATTTTTGCACCAACGTATTCTTTCATTTGTCCACAGGCATATGTAATCCCAAATGATGATAACATTTTCGTAGTATTCAATAGCATTTTATATTTTCCAATTGCCATTGTGGATTCGGAATTAAATTTTGATTTCAAAAAATTCATCGCATTGCAAGTTAACTCCAACTGATATTTTTCCGCAACTTGCCCACAAATGAATTATATAATCGTCCAGCTGTTAAGTCGGCGGGCCGAACAGAAATTCTTGACGGCCCGGATATGGCCCGGTGTCGGGTGTTGCCGACACCTGATCTAAATCATAATCATATTTATTTTTCATATTCTACAAAAAGATGTTTGTTTAAATATTCGCATCTATAGGGAATTGAAGTGGGTCCCAAATAAGATTCTCACATGGTGTATGCAGACGTTTTAATAAATAAAGAATAGAACGCGATTGACCTCTGATTTATACAAGTTGTATCAAATAATATTACACAAAAGCCCTTGCCAACTTAATGTTGTCTGCGACCAAACTTATCTGCTGAAGAGTTGTCGATGTTTTCGCCTTCGCTAGACTCTGTGGTGTTAGCGCTGTAAAGCAGGCTGGTTCTGCAAGTATTCATTTCGTAAGTCTTACCAAGAGTGTGTGTTCTTCAAAAAGAGGTAGGAAAGCGAGTCAACCAACAACTGTAAGCTGATTGGCTAACCTAAAACTACCAAGGACAGATAATCAAATCCCTTATTTTTCATACATCTTTGCCGCTAAAGTTGCAATTTCTGACTTCTTTCTCATCAGCATCACATCGTTCACAGATTGAAGGTTTATATAACATTTATAATGTCGTCGTTCTTGGCAAGTAGCAAAGAACTGATGTCTGCTTCAGGCGCAACTACAGATTACGAATTTAGACGTCGCACAACCGGTATTTCTTCTTTATTCTTATTTGCAACGGGTTTCAAAATCTTCATCAGAACAAAGCTTTAAATGCCAATTGGCAAGAGGTGACCTCACATTAATAATAAAAATAGGGAAAAAACCTATCTATATTTCATGGTTTCTTATTTAAATTTTCTGATGAATCTTAATTCTAAACTCTTAAGTTAATGATTGATTAAACTCATGTCGAGTTTTACGACAATAGAATAACTCCAACTCTCGCATTGTTAAATATTTGAGCTTAACAACTTTAACAAAGTATTGTAATAAATATCGTAAATATGAATGTTAGTCGTTATTTTAAAAATTGGGTAGAAATGAAAGGATTTACTTTAACGCTTCAAAAACAAAACTGCTCTCTATTAATCACCACAGAGATACGTCCTTGCTCTCCATTAGAATGTCTGACGCTCAACTTCTCGAGAGCGTTCTCTCTGCGGCTTCTTGGTCTCACGTTGACTGCTGACCTGAGATGGAACAAATAGATTGAGTCAATTGCCTCGTCCACCGCAAGTAAAGTTGGCTCCTTGTGCCGCGCCAGGAAATTTTTCTCCCCGGAATCGATCCTCCAGATCTACAAATCAACAATTCGCCCTTGCATGGAGTATTGCTGCCATATATGGTCTGGTGCCCCTTCTGTTTGCCTCGGGGTTCTTGATAGGCTCCAGAGGTGTATATGCAATGTAGTTGGCCCTGCTCTGGCATCTCGTCTACAGTCACTTTCTCACAGACGCGCCGTCGTCTCTCTAGGTCTGTTTTACAAATGCTTTCATGGAAATTGCTTCGAAGAGCTGCATTCGTTGGTTCCCAGACTTCATGAGTTCAAGCGCCATACGAGGCTGGCATCCCGCTCTCAAACCTTCACTGTCGAAAGTCCTAAATGTAGCCGTCTCTTCTACTCTAATAGCTTCATGTCTCGCACCTCTCGCCTGCGGAACTCCCTTCCCTATTCCAGTTTCCCTGAGAGCTATGATCTCCAGCTATTCAAGTGTAATGTCAATCGACATCTCTAGTTGCCTTGATCTATCCACTACCCTTCTCCTCATCCTTTCCTCTATCACTCCTATCTGATCTCGCTCTATATTTTCTTTAACCCCTTGCGTCCTAGTGACTTCCCGCCTTGCTTGGGGTGAAATGCTTAAAAAAACAAAACAATACGTTTCCATCATCGCCTCTTTCTTTGTTTCTTTATTTAATTTTTCACAGTGAAATCAAGTTATGTCTTTTCTCCTCTTTCCACGCGATCAAAACGGGACAGTCCATTATTTATGCGCTATTGATATTAGGTTGGTGCAAAAATAATGACGTAATAATGTCGTTTTTTGACGTATTTTTTAACGTAAAAACCACATTATTACCTCATTATTTTTGCACCAACCTAACAGAAGACGTTAAACACTTTTATTTCTCTTATTTATTTTTTTCTAAACAAATCCCCGTCTTACGAACATTTCTCTTAATAATAATTTTAATATAATTCAGCAGATGATGTCATATTTAATTTATTGCAGCTGGATATTAGGTGATTGCCTTACTCGGTTTCCGTCGTTTTATACTGTGCATCAAAAAAATGGCTCTGCAATCTCGGTCACCATGGCTTCTCGACCATTTCAGAGTCGGTTCCAAAATTTGAATCCCAATTACCAGGAGGAATTCTCACTAGGCAGTGCCGATTCTTCAGGAGCGGGGCTGAGTTTATTGCTAAGTGCCTGAGGTATCCCCAAAAAGGGAAATGCCGAGAGGGCTTGGGTAATATATCTACGGTATTACCTATAAACCGACTTTAACGTGCGACCTTATGTCACATTCGGTAGTGAAGTGGACGCACTGAAATATACCATCCCTTATCGACCGTTTGGCTGGAATCAAAGTGCAATATCTGCTCTTATCAGGTTAATCTGATTCTCTCTCGCTCAACTTCTATCTTCTCTTCTTTCTTCCATTTTCTCACTGAAACCCAGAAATTTCTTTCCCCTCTTGCCATTTGATCAAAACGCGGTTTATTTTCTATGAGGTATTGACCGGACGTAACGGTCGTGATAACTAACGAAGTGAGGGACAAGAACACTTGCAATAAGATTTTCCAAGCGTAGCGTAGATGTGGCACAAGGCAGAAAGTAGGGGGCACCCAGTGTGGATCGAACTCACTACTCAGTCGTAATTGTTCTAGCAAGACAAGTTTTCTAACTATTACATCACGCCGATGTGACCAAATCATTTTCTAAGAGTAGCTTAGATGCGACACAAGGCCGAAAGTATGGGGTACCCAGTGAGGATCGAACGCATTATTCAGCCGTAACTATCTTATCGAGACAAGCTTGCTAACCCTTACACCAAGTCGAGGTGCCCTAAATGATTTTCTAAGCGTAGCTTAGATTCAGCACAACGCCTAGAGTGTGGAGCACCCAGTGTGGATCGAACTTACCATTCAATCGTAACTTTTTTAGAGAGACAAGTTTGCTAACCATTACACCACGCCGATGTGCCCTAAATAGATATATTCCAAGCGTAGCTCAGATGTGGTACAAGGCCGCATGTATGGGGCACACAGTGAGGATCGAACTCTCTACTCAATTGTAATTATTCTAGCGAGATAAGCTTGCTAAACATTACACAACCTCGAGGTGCTCCACTTGCAATAAGATAATTTCACAATTTACCACTGGTTTTTATGAAGATTTATTCGTTGAATGTCTTTTTCAACAGTTCAGGTTTATTTTTATATAGCGACAGACTTCAAACTCGATTTTCTAAGCGGAACTTAGTAAGAATCGAAATCACTACTCAGTCGTAACTGACCTATCGGGATATGCTTGCTAACCATTAGACAACGTCGAAGTGTTCCGGATATCACTCAATATATAATTGCATATTTTCTTCGTTTCCATTTTACATATTCCTAAAATGAATGCTAGTAATGGCGAAAAGTTCTCAGTATAAGCCAGAAGAATATTCCAAAATCATGAAACCTGCCCGCTAATCAGCTTTTTCGAGTCGCAGATACAATACACTTTGGTCCGTATTTTTTCTCAAATATACGAAAACAAAAAAAGGTCATGCGTATGAAAATAAACTACATCTGCGTCCTGGGCAAGACGAAAAACTACATCTGACAGCAAGGCCCTTAATCAGAAGTTTTTGAGAAGAAAATGGTATCATCTCTTAATTGCTGATGTTCTCAGGTCCGCCCTGATCTGGAGTAGTAGTACCTGTCAGGAGTTCAGCAATGGGTGAATAATTAACCACCCAAAAGGGGTCAAAACACAATAAAAGTGTAAAAATAGATTTTAATACCAGCAATACATTTTTTGTTACCAGCAGTAAATTTTTGGAAAAAATATCTACCACCAATATATTTTTATTGCCAGCAGTAAAATTTTGGAAAAAATATTTACCAGCAATACATTTTTTATTACCAGCAGTAAACTTTTAGAAAAAATATTTACCAGCAATACATTTTTTATTACCAGCAGTAAATTTTTGGAAAAAATATTTACCAACAATACATTTTTTATTACCAGCAGTAAACTTTTGGAAAAAATATTTACCAGCAATACATTTTTTATTACCAGCAGTAAATTTTTGGAAAAAATATTTACCAGCAATACATTTTTTATTACCAGCAGTAAATTTTTGGAAAAAATATTTACCAACAATACATTTTTTATTACCAGCAGTAAACTTTTGTAAAAAAATATGTAACAACAATACATTTGTAGCAAAATAATGGAAAAAATATACTATCAATAAAAAACTTGTCGTAAAGCGAAATAAACCCCAAACTTTATCTACAAAATGATCTCTTATAAAGAATACATATTCTATTCATACGAATCTATCCTAAAAATCTTGTTGGCATTAAATAAGGTTGATATGTCGTAAAACGAAATAAACGCAAACCTTGTCTACAAAATAATCTCTTACAGAGAATAAATATTCTATTTATACGAACCTATCCTAAAAGTTTTGTCGGCATTAAATAAAACGATAAACTTAATCTGACAGCAAGGCCTTTAATCAGGGCTTTTTGAGGAGCATGGAATCACCTCTTAATTGCTGATGTTCTCAAGTTCACCCTGACCAGCGTGGTAGTACCTGTCAGGGTCCGAGCTATGGGAACATAATTAACCATCCAAAACGGGTCAAAACACTATGAAAGTATAAAAATAGATTTTAATACCAGCAATACTTGTTTGAGGAACTATTACCAGCAGTAAATTTTTGGAAAAAAAATTATTGTCAACAATACATTTTTAGCAAAATATTACCAACAATACATTTTTGGAAAAAAATATTACCATCAATAAAAAAAAAATTGTTGTAAAGCGAAATAAACCCCAAACCTTATCTACAAAATGATCTCTTATAAACGACACATATTCTATTCATACGAACTTATTCTAAAAATATTGTCGGCATTAAATAACCCATTGAGGTTGATATGTCCTAAAACGAAATAAACCCAAATCCTTGTCGACAAAACGATTTCTTACAGAGAATACATATTCACTTTACATGAACCAATCCTAATTTTGTCGGCATTAAATAACCCATTAAGGTGTTGATATGCCGTAAAACTAAAGAAAAAAAAGGAAGTGGGTGAGACTGATAATTTACAGCACCCGCTTTCTAATTTAACCAGATGTTGCCGTTTGTACAGAGATAAAACTTTTATAGTTCTCGCAAAGATTTCTTCTTTAATTTCGCTGATGCCTCTAAATTAGTCCATTAGAGATTGACTAAATTTTCGGTTCTAATGTTTAAAGCCTTCTTAATGGACCCGCAATGATAACAAAAATATCGTTAAAAGAAAGCAATTGCAAAATCAGTTATAAAATTAATTAGATAAATTATTAATTTTATAGATAATTAATCTAATTATGATTGTGAACTTCTTTTCAATTAGTGTTTCTTGCGTCTGTCCATTATGATTCGGAATATATTCCTATAAATAGACAAATGTGTTAGCTGCACTGCTAGAAAAGGGCCTATATACTTTGGATGATTTTACCTGCAACTTGTACTGTGAAATCACCGTCATTTTTGTGACAAGATCAACATAATTTCGTTCCATTTTTTCAGGTTGGGGAGAAGACAAAATAATTTCTTTGTAGACATCTTGGTGTTTTTTGTTTTCTTATAAGAAAAATTCCAAAGAGTCAAACGGACTTGGTGAGGAAGTGTGTTGTACCGAAACTGCTCTAACACTGAGCTTGAAGGGCGCAAGCCAATGCTTTTACAGCCCGAATCTGGGTCCATAGTTTTACACCAAGTTGGAAAACGGTTATGCTGCCTGGCGAAGAGCAGTCATGTCCCAACGGCCAGACATTCCAATTCGCGCTTTTGGGCACTTCGACATGGTGTAATGTTTACCAAATTTGTCTCGCTATATCAATTACAACTGGGTAGTGAGTTTGATCCTTACTGGGTGCTCCAGACATTCGGCCTTGTACCACCATCACCATACCAACTCGCAGTCGAACAGCCGTAAGTGGCTTAGTTCATAAGTCGACGACGCCCTATATTTGATAAAATTCCTTCATGTATTCAGACTGTGTCTGAAAGAGCAAATCAAAATTTGAAACCTTTTTTATTTTAGAACATGTTACTTGAGAAACCAAGAGTCCATTTTGGCAAAATTAGGTCTGTCTCTTTTTTTTCTACGCAACTTCGACAAATACATTCTCCAGCCTTCTCAAAGTCTAGTTTTTAAACTCCTATATGCTTGAAGTGTTCTTTTTTTTACCCTCTCTATGCGAATACTTTCATATTTTTCTTTTAATTGGACAGAGGTGTTCATCTTGTCCTTTTGTAGCGATAAATAAAATTTGTCACGTTACTCTTCATCGCGGTCTATATTCTGCTATCCGTTTACAGAAGCTCAATTGATAGGTGACTCTGTTTTTCCCGCTGGCCTCCAATATGTCCAGTGAATATCATATGCTCCAAGTCCTTTGTTCTCATTAGTTGCCCTAAAGATTTCAATTGACTCTTTATCATTCTAAGTGTGTCGTTTACGTTCCCATGTTCCTTTAAAATTCCTAATTGCACACCTGCAATGTCTATGGTATTCTCTGTATCCTTCTGTACAGTCCTATCTCCGTTGTCTGAAAATCATATTTACCTGCATGGAAATTATTCAGCATTCACTAGCATATAGGCGGATTAGTATTAAATAATAATGGATCACCTTCATCTTTATTTCCAAGACAATTTATGACTTTATGGATATGTATTGATTTATATTGGCTGACGACCACATCGCCTTTAAACACCAGTTCCTGTACGATCACCGAAGTTAAACAACATCGGACATGATCAGTACCTTGATGGGTGACCGCTTTGGAATACCAGGTGCTGTAAGCTTGAATGTTCCGGTGAAAGGCATGAATACACATTTTCTCTATAAGCTATGGGTTAATTATTAGGACTTGTGTCACCAAACAATTATTATCTCAAAAAATAAACCTTACAAACTGGCTTTAAATAACCTACAAAGTGTTGATGATCTGTGGACAACCAATCAATCATTTGATTGGTTTACCGTATATACTAGCGTGTCATGTGATTTTGAAGACATAATTTTGAAGTTAATTTTATGGAGTCGCATAATACACTAGATGTAAAATTAGGGTATATACTGCTGATCCTGGCTAGGCTCTTGACCAAACCATATATCCATTTACTGGTGTCTGTAGATTAATATTCGGAAGATATTCCTGTAAGTAGACAAATGGTATGCACAGCGGAAAAAGGGGCTTTATACCTTGAATGATTTTACTTGAAACTCGTACTGTTAAAATACTGTCATTGTTTGTGACAAGAACAACATAATTTCCTTCCAGTTTTTCAGGTTGGAGAGAAGACAAAACAATTTCTTTGTTTTTTTTTCTTATTAGAAAGATTTCAAAGCGTCAAACGGTTTCGATGAGGAAGTGTGTTGTACCGAGACAGCCCTAACACTGAGTTTGAAGTGCGCGATCTACGGTCATAGTTGTACACCAAGTTGGAAAACGCTCATGCTGCCTAGCGAAGAGTAGTCGTGTCCTAACGGCTAGGCATTCCAATTTTACCTGCAACTCGTACTGTTAAATCACTATCATTTTTTTGTACAAGATCAACATAATTTCGTTCCATTTTGTCAGGTTGAGGAGTAGACAAAATAATTTCTTCTTTGTAGATTTCTTGGTGTTTTTTTTTTTTTTTTTTTCCTTTTTAGAAAAAATTAAAAAAGACAAACGTACTCGGTGAGAAAGTGTATTGTACAGAGAGTGCTCTAAAACTGAACTTGAAGTGCGCGAGCGAATGCTAGTACAGTCTGGATCTATAGCCATAGTTGTCGTTTAATTAGCTTCAGAATTAGGTCTTCAGAATTCACATAATACTCAGTTTTATATAGTATATGGGAAGGATATTTGATTAATCCGTAAACATTTCTGGAATCAAGGAGTCCACATATGGATAGAGAATGATCTCAGCGAATAAACACACAAAAATCGCAAGAGGCATTTAATATAAGTGAATTTGCACTATTAATTTATTCACAACTATATATTGAAACAATATCATGAGAAACAGAAGACCTACCAGAATTTATCAACGCCAGATGTAATTTTTGGAATACGTCTACTCAGGATTTTGATGTTAACTGAATGTCGGGATTCCAAACATTTAACAACAAAAGCACATCTGTTAAATGAAACGTATAAAAAAATATTTTTTCTTGTAGAAACATAGAAGCAGAACGTAAGTTGAAATAACATTTAGATATTTAGATATTCGATTTTCAAACATGCAATAAAATGTTCAATTTTCCTTGCAGTGTATTTTGTTTTTTGTATAATTAATTTCTCGTAGGATTGATACTAGATCAGCAATTCAAGAAATGTATTCTGAGATACTACCAACTATCTAAAAGAATTCTGGTAGTCAAGATGAAAGGAAAGCCTTTCAAAGTGGCTACCATAATAGTGTATGCACCGACAGCACAATTTAAGGAAGAAGAAATCAAATCATTCTACTCCATTCTAGACAATGCCAGAGACTCTTTGCAAGTGGTCATAATTATCTTGCGAGAATAAATAATGCAATAAAATGTTCAATTTTCCTTGCAGTGTATTTTGTTTTTTGAATAATTAGTTTCTCGTAGGATTGATACTAGATCAGCAATTCAATAAAAGTATTCTGGGATACTACCAACTATCTAAAAGAATTCTGGTATTCAAGATGAAAGGAAAGCCTTTCAAAGTGGCTACCATAATAGTGTATGCACCGACAGCACAATTTAAGGAAGAAGAAATCAAATCATTCTACTCCATGATAGACAATGCCAGAGACTCTTTGCAAGTGATCATAATTATCTTGAGAGACCTGAACGCTAAAGTAGGCAGGAAGAGGGCAAAGGATATAGCCGGAAAATTTGGATTACTAGGAACCCGCAAAGAACGTGGAGAAAAAAATGGGTCAAATGGTGCACGGCTAATGACCAGTTAATAGCAAACACATGGTCCCAAGTACATCTGAGACAATTATGGACATGGAGGAGCCTAGGAGAAGCTAAAAAAAAAACAAAAAACAAAACAAATTGACTACGAAACTATGAACAAAAGATTCAGAAATAAAACGATTCACAGCATAACCTACACAAGTGCTGACTGCGGAAGCGATCATCGCTCTGTTAAACTAAGAGTGAAACTACGAAGACCGAAGAAGCATAAAGTACCACCTAAATTGCAACACAACAGACTCCTGAGCGACCCGTAACTGAAAGAAAAAATGTATGGAGAATGTGAACAGATGATACGAGGGACACAATAGAAACTCAAAATAAGACGCACTAAGATTTAGCAACATCAGCAAAGGAAATCATCCCAAAGAGGAATGGCCAAGGAAACGAATGGGTGACTGATGGCATTCTCGACATGATGCAAAGGAGACAGAAAATCCTGCCAATATACAGAACGGAATACAGAAAACTAGACAATAAAATAAGGATCAAATGCAGACATTCTAAAGAAAATTGGCTAAACAAAAAATGAGCATATATAGAGATATTGAGTACCACCAACAATGGAAATACGCATAAACAAATAAGGGAACTAAAAAAAACAGAAGACGTGCTCTTGAACAGGCTGCCTAAAATAAAAGGATGGAACGCTCAATTTAGAGAAGGAAAAAATTCAGCGCTGGATCGAATATATTGGATGATTCTTCCACGACGAAAAAGAACAACCAGCATTAGACAGAACTAGAGACGGGATTGAAATTCTAAAAAAACGAAGCAGAAGCTGCACTGGCGAAATTGAATAGAAACAAAGCGGCAGGGTCAGATGGAATTCTAGCAGACATGCTGATAGCCTTAGATTATGTTGGCATAGACAAGATCACAGACATAATAAATGAAATCTACAATAGTGAGAATATACGGGAAGATCTCAGCAGATCTATTTTCATAGCACTGCCTAAGAAACCAAGCGCAAAATAATGTGTCTCCACCGAACAATCAGCCAAATGAACCACATAACACAGCACATCATCTGTATTCTGATGAATAGAGCGCGCAGCAGAATCAGACCATAGATAGCACATGAACGGTGCGGGTTCGTTAAAGACACTGGAACGAGGAACGCGATATTCATGCGCTGAATGTTATTAGAAAGAGAAACACAAATGCAGAAGGACGTTTTATAGACTACGGAAAGCCCTTCGACAAAGTACGCCACAAAGATCTGTTGAACTAAATTGTTTCGATTCCCGAGAAGCAGTATGCTTCTATTTTTGTATCCGTCAGATTGATCTAACATCTAATTACACATAGATGTAGGAACTTTTTGAATGCTAGGTTTTTATTAGGTAGAAAATAATTTCACATTGGCTCGCGAAAATCTTCTAGAATATGTAAAATTAGCGAAAGAATTATTATTATTTTCTAAATGGTCCAAAAATAACTCTAGGTAGGTCTACAACTACGTCTGCAAGTATTATGCTAATATTTGACTTACTAATTATTGTATATTAGACAAACCTTCCGATAGAATTTTATTGGTTGAAAAATGTATATAGAATGCATTTTCGATATAATCATAGAAGCACGAGATACGTGATAATGATGACAGATCCAGAAAGGAAACTGAAAGTACTCTTAGGCAGTAGTAATGACATTGATTGATTGAATTTTTTAAGGTTTATAAGCCTTTTGAGGGTATTTAATGCCGATATATATTTACATTTATAAAAACAATTCCATTACATTAACAATTTTCTGGAGATGGCAATTATTTTTCTACGTAAAATTCTTACTTTTTAACCCATAGCTTTGAGAATAAAATATGGATTCACACATTTCCCAAGAGTATCTCCATGGAAGTAGCAATGGAAATCAAGGACTATGTGTGTCAAATGCTTCATGTTCTTTCGCTTTCTTCTTTACGGTGACATAGACATTTCAGATATCTCTTTCGGTTTCTTAATATAGGTGTCCATTGGGATCCTATTTTCAGTAAAACTTCCGAGCTGTTCATCTGCCCCATCCATAGTATCCTCTGCATCATTCTGCAGAATCCCATCTTTGTTGTCTTAAATATCATCTTCGTCCGTAAGAAAATTGTCCAGCATTCGTTACTATGCAGGAGAATTCGTTTTACGTGGGAGTTGAGTATTCTCGTTTAACTTTTGCCCGCATAATTTTTTACTTTAGCTAATATTACGGACATTTCATGTTTCATATAAGAAAGATATTCGATTAATCTGTAGCCTTTCCTGTAATCAAGTAGTTCGCACATGGAAAGCGAATTACTTAACTGGATACTTACGAAAAGAAAGAAGATTATAACAAAGATACATTTACACAATGAGTTTATTTCAAGTCTACAATGAAAGCATCTTACGAGAATCAGAAGACATACCAGGTTTTATTATCACTAGCCGCAATGATAAAAGCCCGAGATACGCGGTTGACTCGTTGGTGACCGCAGATACAGAACGGAAACAAATTAAACTTAGACATAGTATTAGGTTGGTGCAAAAATAATGACGTAATAATGTCGTTTTTCGACGTATTTTTTAACGTCACAAAACGACATTATTACGTCATTATTTTTGCACCAACGTAATAGAATTGTAGTATAAAACAACTCCTAAATTTTTCTCCTTATTTTTTACGGTTTAACAATCTTTTGAGGTTATTTAAAGCTGAAACCTATTTTCGAATTTAAGAAAAAATTCCTACTACAGTATAACCCGGATATAAGAGACCAGCATAAAAGAGAAACCTGGATATAAGAGATATTTTATCTGGTCCCAAATTAGAGCCATACTTACCTAAACAAAATAGACCATATATATATATAAGAGAAACCCGGATATAAGAGAAACCCGGATATAAGATACTTACTCTCTGGTCCCGACAACTCTCTTATATCCAGGTTACACTGTATTAAATTATAGCTGAGCGAATATGGTTCCATATATTTCCAAAGAGTAACTCAATGTAAGTAATAATGGAAGGCAAGGAGTGATGAATAACTTTCGACTATAAGACGACAGAACGCACGGTTTTCTGTAGGAAGAATCAACCCAAGTTATGGTCTATGGCTGGGGAACTAATATGTCGACCCCATGGACAGATGTCACATTCGCAGATTAGACTAATCAAGTTGGAAGACTGAATTCCGTGTTTTGATTTACAGTTATTTCGTTGGTGCAAAAATAATGACGTAGTAATGTTGTTTTTTGACATTAGAAAATACGTCAAAAAACGACATCTTACGTCATTATTTTTGCACCAACCTAATATGTCCTATGTCGATCAAGTCGAGTTATTTTAACTCAAAATGCGTAAAGGAAATGTAGAAATTGTTGTGCGTTCTTTTCTGGGTACATTCGATCATCTTTACCTTGTTTTCCATAGAAGACAGTAGAAAGTCGAGATGGCCAATTGTAGCATCTGAACCTGATTTCATTTTAAACTCTGGACTATTAACGGCATAAACGTTCCATTTGATATCTGACGACGTTCTAACATTTTACGCTGACAGCGGCCAGTGATGGGCGAAAGTACTCGTGCGATTACACTCTGGGGCAACGATATATTTGCCGAGCGAATAAAAAACCCCAGACTGTGATTCGCTTTTTTTAATTTTTTTTTCTTAAGGAAGGCGGCTTATCACTAAAACTGCCATCGTCTTACACAGAAGAAAGATGACGGTAGAAGAAGATTCATTCGGAAGCCCCAAAGATAACAATAGTTTTTGATAAAAGATGTTACGTTTATTTATTCGACAGTACCCTCCAGCGGCGGAGATGTATAGACAATAGGGATTCACTTCAGTTAAAAATTGTGTCATTTAACCAATTCTAGTTTAGTTAAGAAAGAAGTCTAAGCACAAAGAGACACAGTGCCACGCTTGGGTCGAAAACTGTAATTTAGTTAAGCCTATTTAGAAGTTTCTGTCAGCTATTCGCTCTCACTCTGGCCAGTAGAAAATGGCCACAAACTACATAAAAATTGCCATAGAAGCAGCATGAAAAAATCGATTATTTCCACTATCAATGGGAGTTGTGAAATGCAGTGTCGGTCTTGTGCTAACGGCTAACTTGGAGCATTTGCATGCAAATTTTGGTTCAAATCTGTCGAAAACTGCGGCCGTGCATTCGTTACACAGACAAACACATCTTGCCTCATATATATATATATATATATATATATATATATATATATATATATATATATATATATATAAGTTTCTTTGTGTAACAACTGAATCATGTAACATGCTTGAAGATGCTAAATTATGTACGAGATCGTACTGAACCTGTTTTTCAATGTGGTATGTTTGTAAGCGGAGGGAGGATCGAACTCTCGTGGCTAGCAATCGTCTGAGGGAACAGCAACAACACCCTGCAAGATATGATGGAAATACATTCCCGAATTTTAAAGGCTTAGATCAAATTTAAAAAAAAAACAAAAAAACTAGCAAAACTGGATCCTTAACTGGCTACTCTAGGTCAAGAGCACGGAATAATTTTGTATATATTAATAGCGAATATTCTTTTGCGGTGAAACTTGATAGGAAGTTAGGCATCAGGGATGACTAGAACTGGTTGCAATTGATTGGTTGATTTGACCCTAACGCTATTCATTCGTCTATCGGCCACGTGCGGCACTTGTGCCAAGTGAAATTGTCTTGAAAATTGTTTGTTGCTATCAAACTGGTGAGATTTATGGTCGAAAGTGATCCGTCATAAAGCCATTTCAAGACTAGTTTCAACTCGATAATTCTTTGAATATATGACAGTTGCGTCAGCTGTTGTTAGCGTAAAAGGTGGTGTTAAGTTTTTTAAGGGCAATGCGAAAAGAGAGGAAGAACGGAGCCAAAGGAAGGAAGATGGAGAAGTGGATATTGAAATGAATGAGAGAAGATCGATGAGGTGTAGATAATGAACAAAAAAAAAAAAAAACGGAAAATATATTAAAAAAATAAACGAGTTTGAGCAAAAATAAGAAAGAAAGTGGGCGAGAACGAAAGAGTGAGAGAGAATGAAGAGAAAGAGATAGAAAAAAGTAAATAGAAAGAAAAAGAAAAATGTAAAAAAAATTAAGAAAAATGTAAAAAAAATTTTTAAAATGCCATAAAGCGGAATTAAGAAAAAAATGATAAAAGAAAGAAGGATAGAAAGAAAGAAAGAAAGAAAGAAAGAAAGAAAGAAAATAATGAAAAAATAAAAAGAAAGAACAGAATAAAGAAAGAAAAAAGAAAGAAAGGAAAACAAAAGAAAAGAAATTAATAATTTAAGAAAGAACTAATGAAAGAAAGAAAGGAAGAAAAAAGACAGAAAGACTGAAAAGTAATGGAAAGCTAAAAAGAAAGATCGGAATAAAAAAAAAATAAAAAAAACAACGAAAGGAAAACGAAAGAAAAGAAAAAATATAATTAAAGAAAGAACGTATGAACAAAAGAACGAATGCACTAATTAAACTTCCTTCCTGAATGAAAGAAAAAAAGAAAGAAAGAAAGAAGAAATGGCTAGGAGAAAAATAAAGTTATGCGGAGAGTGTCGAATAAATTGATAAATGATCTAAATGAAAAAAAAAAAAACGATAGAAGGAAATAAAAGAGAACCAAAGTTAGTGAGAAGAAAGAGAAAGAGAAAGAAATATTAAATCGAGTTACCAAGAGAAAGACGTAAAATTAAAATAAATGAAAGTGAGAATAAGAGAAATCTATCAAAAAAAAAAAAAAAAAAGAAAGAAAGAAAAAGATAAATTAACGAAAACAAGATTAAAAGATAAAAAGTAAGAAGGGAAAAATAACAAAACGAAAAAGAAGGAACGAAAGTGATACATGATCTAAACAGAATAAAAATAAAACAAAAAACACAGACGTCTGAAAGAAAGAGGAGCGGCGAAGAATGTGATAGATGTAAGAGAAAAAGAAAGAGGTAAATAGAGAAATCAAGAGATAAGCGTAAAAATAAAATAACAAATGATAAATAAATGAAATCGATCAAAGAATTGAAGAAAGAAGAATAAAAGAATAAAATAAATAAAGATAGAAAGAAACAAAGAACAAAAATTGAAAGACAGATTATAGAACGAAAATAAATAAAATACGAAAATGGAGAAAGCAAAGATGTTAAACGTTGGTTGTGTAAAATCCAAGGAAAATAAAATGAGAAGCCAGAAGAGAAAGAAGTAAGAGTGATGGAAAAGAAAGAGAAAAGAATTAAATAGAGAACGCAAGAGAAAAGTGTAAAAATAAACTGCTAAAGAGGAAATAAGAGAAATCCATCAAAGACAGAAATGAAGAAAGAACGAATAAAAGAACGAGATAAAAAGAAAAGACAGAATAAAAGAAAAAAGTAAAGAAAACGGAAGAAAAAATGAGAAAAGAAAGGACAAAATGGAAGAAAAAACGAAAACGAAAAGACAGAAGAAAAAATCAAAGGTAAGAAAGAAAGAAAGAAAAACCCAAAGGATGAACGGAAATAGAACGAAAAAAGAAAGCACAGAAGAAAGACCGTAAAAGAAAGAAAGAGATATAGAAGGAGAGAAAGATCCGAAGAAAGAACGAAAAAAGAAAAAAATTGAAGAAAGAACGAAAAGAAAGCAAGAAAGATAGAAGAGAATGAAAAAAACGGAAGTAAAAACGATAAAAAGAAAAGACAAAAGAAAAAAAAAACAAAAGAAAGAAAGAAAGAAAAACCGGAAGGATGAACGGAAGTAGAACGAAAAAAGGAAAGACAGAAGAAAGAGCGAAAAAGAAAGAATGAAAGAAAGAAAAAAATATAGAACGAGAGAAAGAACGGAAGAAAAAAAAAAAAAAGAAAGAACAGAAGAAAGAAAGAAAAGAAAGCAAAAAAGATAGAACGAAAGAAAAAAAACGAAAAACAAGAAAGGACAGAAGAAAGAAAAGACAGAAGAAAGAAAGAAAGAAAGAAAGAAAGAAAGAAAGAAAGGCGAAATTGGAATGAACGAACGGAAACAGTTCAGAGTAAAAATAATGACGTTAAAAGAGAGGCAGGTTGAGTGTGTAAAAGAAAGTGATAAACAATCCAAAGAAAAAGAAAATGAGGGACCGTAAGAATATAAAGGGGACACATAGTGAGGGAGATGGAGGAGAAAGACATAGAAGTAAATAGAGAACGCAAGAGAAAAAAGCTAATATTAGAATAAAAAAATGGACACATCGCTCAACTGAATGAAGGAAGAATAAGAAGGTATATCAAAAAGAAAAGAAAAACGAAAAATAAAGAAAGCAAAAAAGCAGTAAAGATTTTGGAATTAATATGAAGATCTTGAAATGGAGTTATTGTGGGGGAGTGGTAAAGAAAGTGGTTAACGATCGAAAGGGAAGAACAAATAAATCAATTTTAGCAGATAAAGAGAAGTAACAAAAAAGTGACAGATGAAAGAGAGAAAGAAGAAAGGGGAAGAAAGGAAGAGAAAGAGAGAAATCGATAAAAAAAGATAGCTGAAAAAAAAGACAGAAATGAAATTTTCCAGGGAGATTTAAGTAAATTTGAATGCAGGCATTTGAGGGCTACTGGTACAGAAACAGTAAAAACACTAATAATGAAGAACAGAGATAGATAGATATGAACCTGACTGAGATAGATAGATAGATAGATAGATAGATAGATAGATAGATAGATAGATATGAACATGACTGAGATAGATAGATAGATAGATAGATAGATAGATAGAGAGATAGATACGAACCTGACTGAGATAGATAGATAGATAGATAGATAGATAGATAGATAGAAAGAAAGAAAGATATGAACCTGACTGAGATAGATAGATAGATAGATAGATAGATAGATAGATAGATAGATAGATAGATAGATAGATACGAACTGGCTGAGATGTGAACCGAAGAGACTGCTATAGATATATAGATAATGAACAGAAAGAGATAGATAGATAGATAGATAGATAGATAGATAGATAGATAGATAGATACGAACTGGCTGAGATAAGAACCGAAGAGACTGGTATAGATAGATAGATAATGAACGGAAAGAGATAGATACATAGATAGATAGATAGATAGATATGAACAGTCTTAGATAGATAGATAGATAGAGAGATAGATAGATAGATAGATAGATAGATAGATAGATAGATAAATAAATAAATAGATAGATTTAGAGCAAAGCAAATACAGCAAGAGAGAAAGAGAGAGAGATGCAGAGGAAGAAGAAGAGGCATGGATTTACAGAGTAGAAGGATGTGACACAAGCCCAGTTTAATCCGGGGTGCTTGAAGGTGCACATGTTTTTTTTAAGGATTTCACTCTGAACAAGGCGGGAATGCCACTGGTACGAAGGGTTAGAAAGAGTGAAAGTAAAAGAACAGACTGGGTTAAGGGGCGATTGAGGAAAGGATAAAAAGAAGAAGGGAGATCAAGGTATCAAAAGATGACGATTGACGACAGATTTAATTTTATGTAGATTAAAGTTATCAGGGAAGCAAGTAAGTGGAAAGGAATTTCACTGTTGGGAAGTGCAACTGAAGAAGTAGTAGGAGTAGAAGTGGTGGTTACATTTAGGTGTTTCAACAGTAAATGAGCGAGGCCTAGATGACAGCCTAGTAGCACGCTTAAGATCATGAGATCGGTGCACCAGAGAAAATAGCTCGTCAGATCAGTTGCCATGAAAATATTTGTAGAAAAGACAGAGGGAAGCTGCATCACGTCTGAAGGAAAGTGAAAGTCGACATGCCAAGTCGGGACCGACTACATTGCAGATGTACAAAACTTGCCCAGTTCCCGCGATTACACTCATGTTGGCGTCTATATCACACTAACCCTTCAACTTCATTACAAAGACAGAGGGGCTGCATATGGTAAGAATTCCTAGGAACAGGCGGGTTCGTAGTGTTGAGAGGAAAATAAATCCTGCACGTTCGTTCAATCTTTCAGACGTGGAAATGTGATGGATGTGTGAGAAATGGCAATAAAATTAAAATACTTTTAGTGAAGAGAGAAATAGGTTTACAAAAGAAATTATTGGTTACTTGTCAACGGAAAAATAAAAACGAGAAGATTTTATTGAAATTAAACAAAGAATAGCCAGTCATGTGCCATAAGTGATACACGCTTAGCCAATCATGTATATTTTGATACATGACTGACGAGGCAGACGTTTTCTTCAGTTGTTTGCCATTTTTTCTACGGTAAACTACTTGCCCTCCAAATTTATACAATACAGTCTGTCTTAGTATTTACCCAATGCTGGGGAGAAGAAGAGGATTAATACCTTTCCCAAGGGTATTAGCACGTAAGTGAATGTAACAAATTTAACTAGAATTCGAACCTCGGCTCACCGATTCCTCAATCCGGGACGCTATCCATTGCTCCACCGTGCCTAAATTGAATAAATAGTCGCGCATAAAAGGGTAAACGCAGATAACGGTCAAAGGCAAAGGCTCACAGAATAGGACCTGACATTTTTCCAGTCACGATGAACTCTTATAATCCCAACGAGGGTCATTGCCTTGAGCGTCGTGTTCAAGTAGAACTCATATATAAAACCCAGCACAAAGGAGACTGAGAAAATGGTTGGCAACTTTTATTGACCGAGAACACAGGTTTTCAAACTGACGCAACCAATCAGTGTTTCACGTAATAAACAAAATAAGACGCGACAAAGAAAAATATATATTTACGCAAGTGAGTGGAAAGTGCAGAATATAAACAACTCATAAATCGTCGCTAGCTTTTCACCGAGGTAAGGTCATATTAGATTTTATACCATACACACACACACACACACACACACATATATATATATATATATATATATATATATATATATATATATATATATATGGGTAATTATACTTGTCTGGAAAAACCTTAGATGATCAAAGCATTACGCAAGGAAAAATAAGGGATAAAAAAGAAAGTACTAAGAACATGTAATTGAGGCGAAAACAATCGTCCAGAATTCAAGCTCAGAGTCCAGTGAAAAACACCTCCAAGGCAAAAGTAACGAAGTAAAGTGCTAAAAACATTAAGTAGAGCAAATGTAGGTCTTGAAAATCTGAAACCTAGGTAGATTTACCTGGGTCTTTAGGTTCATAGTAATATATATATATATATATATATATATATATATATATATATATATATATATATATATATATATATATATATATATATACACTATCTATATTTCTCATGTTTTATGTCGTGGTCAATAAAAGTTGCCAACCTCGCCCAGGTGGCATTTCTCATCTGATTTCGATGCGGTTTTCACCACAAGTTTTCAAATGGCTGCCGTAAGGACATGACTGAGCTCGATTTTTTATTTCGAACTCAGGTTCCGAAAAAATTGATAATTGGAAATCGATAATCGAAAAAATCTTCTTATAGAAGGAATGATCGCATTTTAACCAAATTTGACACCCTCTTAGAGTCTACCATTAGAAGTGTTGTCCAGAAGTTTCATGACCACGGAGCCCTAAACAGTGTGTAAAATCGATAAAACCCAAAAACCGATACGCCTAGAGTGCGCCTGAACCGTATGTCGGTTTTTAGCGAAAACCGACCGGATTTATGAGGAGGCCATAGGGAGTCAGGATGTGAAGTTTCAAATCTGAGCGCCCCACAAACAGAGTGCAAATTGTCAATCGATCAACCCTTAAAAATGTTTATTCCGGTTGGGTATTTCCTAAATGCAGATTAATTTAAGGTGACGCTATGCGCGGGAAGAAACAGGTCAGTGTGTGCATTGGAGTGGAAGAAAACATTTGACCTCAAATTCTGGAATGGGTGCAGGGCCATTGAAATTCGGCTTTATTTATCCCTGCTACCAGGCCTGACTTTGAACCACAAATGACATATTCGACTTTGTCAACACTTTTGCTTTAATCGTCGCATCTTACCAAAATAAGCACTTCCTTTATTTGCGTATTTACTGAAAAAAAAAACCCGCATACGTGCTGAGTGAAAATGGTTCCGCCCTCAGCAGTCCATTTTCCAATTCTTTAAACCTTTTCCTCTAGCCCAGGCCGCATCCCAGACCTGACGAGGAGTTTTTGCGCTAAAGCAGCAGGGCTTCCTCACAATCCATTTCAAAGCTAATGCCAGCAAACTGTTAGCGGCTTTTCGTTGTCGCACAAACCAAACGAGCAAACGCTTCATTGCATCTCCTTGCATTCTCATCGTCGGCATCACGTGCGTTTGAACCAGAGTGTTGAGCTCATTGATTGGTCTAAGTCATGGCCATTGTCCAGTCTACACCAACCAATGACAAGTCAGGCTCCCTTTAAATACCTTCAGCGCGGCTGCATCCGCACTCACGTCTTGATTTGATCGCCATTAACGCATCTGTCCTTGGATTAATTGGCAGCGACCTGATACCGCAAGTTACCTATTTGCTTAAACGTTTGCATTACCCATTTTATCTCCGCGTGCTGCCTTTACTGCGCAGCCAAGTCCATCTTAGCGTTCCATACCTATTTCTACTTTTTCGTAGTTCAGTTTTGCTATTAGACAGTTAACTGCTGTCGCAAGTTACTTCTCTACTGCCTTTAATACGCGGCCCAGTACACCTCAGTGTTTCACTATATTTTAACCTTCAACGCTTCAACGTTTTGGTTGCGTATCCTCTTCCTACAGCGACGTTTTCGTGTTGCCAGAAAGCACGGCCCATAGCTAGGAGAAGCTTTTTCCATACCGCCCCACTGCATTTTTAGTTTTCGTATACAACGACCTTGCACCGCTTCATCTTCGGCATCAACTTCTATTCGCATTCTTACGCAGCATTTCTACAACCCTTCAAATGGCTCCTACACGACAAACATCCGCACGTCAGCAACTAAAGACCACTAATACCGTTAACGTTACACATGCCGAACAGGCGACTCCGGAAGAGCACGTAATAATTCCGGTTACAGAAGATAATATAGCGTCTACTTTGCTCTCTTCTGCGTGACGTGGCGATGACCAACCCGGCAGCTATTCAAAGGCTGCAAAAACACCCAGGCGAGGGGAAACCGGAGCTCTTCTGAGTGCCGTGGAGATGACTGGCCTGGCAGCTTTGCTAAACGTACCAAAATACCATGGCGATGCAACATTAGCAGGCGTTCTAAAAGAGCCTCTGCGGCAAAGAGAAAGCGAGAGGAAGAAACCAAGGTAGAGGCCTCTTTGAGGCTTTCCAGTCAATCTCAACGGAGGCAGTATATTTTGTCACATGAAACGCTTGGTAAGCGTAACTACCTTTTGTACTGCAAATAAGTTTACACATATTCGTTGAAAAGTAAGAGGAAACTACCTAAACGCTTGCAAGACAAAAAACAGCGGCTTCATTACAAGCGGTTTTGCGGTCTCGACAGAGCCCGCATCGAACAGCTACTCGCAATGCAGCCGACGCGGCTACAATTTCAATTCGACGGTCCCAGGAGACCACGGCTGAGAAAACCGCACGTAACGCAACGAAGGCTGCAGCAACGTCCATTCGACGGCCCCAGAAGTCCATGGCTGAGAAAACCGCACGCCATGGAGCCGACGCTGCCGCAACTTCTGCTGCAAGGGCGTCGGAATGTTCAGCGCAAAAGCGCACAAGGCGGCAACGCGATGCTACTTCAACTTCATTTGCTAGAGCTGTAGAAGGACCAACTGAAAAGCTTGAAAGGTTGCAGACTGTTAACCAGCGCCGCCATACACAGCGAGGGCTCTGTAGCCCACCAAAGCAGTTTTGATTTAAGCTGGCGTTCAACTATGAGACAATTTTGAGGCTTTCCGGTCGCAAAGACCTCCAAATAGGATCCATGTCAGTCGTCTGTGGGCATTGCAATGCCAAAAAATGGCCTGGAGAGTCTGCAGGTTTGTGTTGTTCAGACGCTAAGGTACAGTTGTCACCTTTTCAAGAGCTACCTGCTCCGTTGAAAGCTCTTTTGGAGGGTTCCAGTCCAGACTCCAAACATTACCTTGCAAAAATCAGAGAATACAATTGTGCCTTCCAGATGACCTTTTTCGGTGGTAATGCCTTCCGGGAAGTCGACTGGAATCCCACCTTCAAGGATCAAGGTAAGGTTTACCAACGGATTTTGTCTCTTTTGCCGGAAACTGCCACTGATTCGGCTTTTCTACAAATATACTTCATAGCAGACTACAATCAACAGACATATGCCCGCATTTTCATTATTCCCGAGAATGATACAGGCCAGGACAATCATCCTCGCAGGGATATTATAAGGAGTCTCCAACAAATGCTCCCCGAGACAAACAGATATGCCTGCAGTTTTAAGTATGCTCTCGAAAATAACACTTCCTCTGATTTCATTATTGTAATTGATGCTGACAAACGGCCTCAGGGAGAGCACGAACGTCGTTACAATGCTACCGCAAGTAACGAAGTTTCCGTCATTGTCAACGGTGATCAGCACAACAGATGTGACATTTTTATCGAATCGCGCGGCAGTGGTTTCCGAAGAATCAGTGAAAAGGAACGGTCCTACGATGCACTGCAATGTCCACTTCTCTTTCCTTACGGAGAAGATGGGTACCACTTTGGCATTCTGCAAAATGGGTCCAACTTAAAAACTGTGCCTTGCAGGGATTTCTACGCCTACCTATTGATGATACATGAGGGTAAATTCAATCATCTTCATTGAAGCCGGCAACTTTTGCATCAATTCATAGTAGACATGACTGCTAAGATAGAATCCGTAAGACTCTGTTACATCAGATTGAATCACACCAAGTTGGGCTGCGATTCTTACATTCACCTCCGTCATGCTTTACAAAATGACGCTGATCCACACAATATAGGCAAGATGTGCATACTACCTACAACGTTCACAGGCAGTCCACGATACATGCATGCGAGGACGCAAGACGAGATTAAATACGTTCGTAAGTACGGCTGACAAGACCTATTCATAACTTTAACGTGTAACCCAAAATGGTACGCAATTGCTAAAGTACTTATGCCAGGGCAATCGACCTACGACTGACCAAACATCAGTGCGCACGTTTACCCTCTGAAGTTGGGAAAGCTAATAGATGTGATTACAAAGGCCATGTTTAGGGGGCTTTTTGCTATTGCATGCACACTATTGAGTAGCAGAAACGCGGCCTGCCTCACGCACATATACTAATTTGGCTGTGCCACAGAAATCGATCATCTTATTTCTGCTGAAATTCCTGATCCGTCGGCTGACCCTGAATTGTATGAAATAGTGACAACCAACATGATTCATGGTCCCTGCGGGTCGCATTACAATTACACCAGCTGTCACAACAGCGACAGAAAATTTGTATCCGTCAGATGCCGACGTACCCTTCACTTTCAGAAGATCCCAATTCCCAGTCGCACCCTGTTTTGCTATGACAATTAATAAGGCCCAAGGACAACCGCTGTCTGTTACTGTTGTACACTTACAGCAGCAGTACTTCTCATACGGCCAAATTTACGTAGCCTGCTCTCGAGTCGGCAGACTCGATGATGTGTTCCTTTATTCACCCTCGCAAAAAGCTAAAAATATGGTCTACACTGAAGTCCTCAGCCAGTGAAACGCAAACTCCATTCCATTTTTCCTTCCCATGCAAGAATATTGAGGTCCCTGCCAAATCAAACATATTGATTGCTGGATTTGTGTTACTCCGGTATTTGGGCGGATTACATTCTAAAATTCCGGGCGTTCTTTACAATTCAACCAGAAATTCCTACGCGGACCAGTTAGAGGTGCCTTGCATAGAATGCCGCGTGACCCCGTCGTGACTCAAAAATCGATACAAACCTCAGTATTTACCATGCCCGCAGCAGTCCATTTCCCACTTCTTTAAACTTTGTTCTTTCTCCCAGCGCGCATCCCAGATCCGGTTTTTCAATTTACGTCATTGTGTCATACCGGAGCCCGATTTTTTATTTGCGACTCAATCTTTGTAAAAAAAAAACAAAAAAAAAAAATACGATTAACTCACAGGTGATACGTATTTTGGGAGTTTTAAGTTGAATGTCTCGCCTGCACTTCGCGGCCCAGTACATCTAAGCTTTTCACCTCATTTTGAACTCTGTGCAGTTGACTTCGTTTTGTTAAACACTTTTGAGCGCTTTTATTTAAACTTAAAATCGGATCAATGTATGGTTTCCAAAATACCGGCTTAACGAAACAAGGGCAACAACAACCCCACCCAAGTAGTTATGACCAGTCACAATATTTTAGGAAACTGAGTTAGGTATGAAAACGTATTTGTTGTTAACATTGCTTTTTCATTCAGTTTTTCCATTTACGAGTCCTTTTTTAAAGCTGATCGTTTTGTGTTCGTTTTGTTTAGTTCTTTTTTCGTAACAGATTTAATGTTTAGTATAGAGCTTAGAAAAAAATTCGCAGTGTGAGATAGGCAAGAAGTAAGGCATGTAGCAACATCAGCATGGCAAAGGTCACTCCTTTAAAGGCAAGGAAGGGCAAAAATATTTTAAGTCAAGTAATAGCGATTGCTGTATGAGACGTACCATTTTCGAATCAAGTACGGGCAACGCCGGGCCATGCTGATAGTATATATATATATATATATATATATATATATATATATATATATATATATATGTGTGTGTGTGTGTGTGTGCGTGCGTACGTGTGTGTGTGCTTGGTGACGGTAGAGGAGATGGCATTATGATATAGTGATTTTCTAAGCGTAGCTAAGATGTGGCACAAGGCTGAAAGTAGGGGGGCACCCACGAGGATCGAACTTCCTAGTCAGTCGTAATTGTTCTAGCGAGTCAAGCTTGCTAACTATTAGACCACCTCGAGGTGATGACATTATAATATACAGGGGTATCTACAGTGTTAATAAGGTTTGAATAAATCATTAACGTATCCTATTTTTTCGGATAATCAATTTTCTTATTGCTGTTATTAACTCTCAAACGATGTTTCGAATGTTCTATGTTACAGTCTTCTTCAGGGTGTATGGGACAGCGGGACACTTTTTCGACTGAATAGTTTTTTTTTTGTTTTTTTTTTCTCTACGACGATATACAAATATTCCATTTTAAAAAATATCTAGAGAGGAACACTAATAGTATCAAGTTTTTATTTCTTCATCAACACCTTCCCTTTAATCCTGGCGGTTTTCATTGATCTATGCCTCAATACAACGGGGTTATGTTTGGGTAAATTATAATCGAACAGATGGTGAGCTATATGCATCATACGTTGCTGATTAAATGCATAATACCAGTACCTTATAAGGATTTGATGAATCTGAAAAAAATCGATGCCAGTGAAGAATGTTTCAGAGCCACACTCGTTTAAAAAGAAAAAAAAAATCAGACAGAAGACTGAGGAAAGAATAATTAAATAGAGTCCACGTTCATTAGATGAGTTGCTACTCTCCTTCCTTACTCCCCTTGTATTCAACATGTCCTGACAGAGTTAAATTTTACAAGCTCTGTTTACTCATTGTCGAATTACCATTTTTTTCTATATTTCTGAGATGAGGTATTGTAAGTATTTACCTCGTTCGGACTGTTGTCCTACTCTTTATTGCCATATTCACGACGTTGCAGCCGTTATACCCACAGGCCTACATCAGGTGCTATACTTTGGAACCCTTTATTTAGTCCACAAAACTGAACCCTTTATTTAGTCCTTCTAATTCCATGTGTCTGGTCATTTTTTTTTTGCTATCTCTTTTTTTACATATTTCTATATAGTACTAGGTTGGTGCAAAAATAATGTCGTTTTCGCACATATGTTACTATGAGAGAAAACGACATTATTTTCGCACCAACCTAATAACTCAACTTTTGTTCCTTCTGCTGTATTGTACCCACAGCTCTTTGTATCAATATATTTTTTGATTACTCGACCAACGCTTTTATCCACTGGTTCATGCGCCCTTGACTTACTCAAGGGAATTAACTAAAACTGAGATATCCAGAAACAGTAGACGCATTATGTCAATGTAATTAAATGAAGCATATTTGAGTGTGCATATGTGTTTGTGTGCGTAAAATTTCGGATATAAATAAAAAAATATGTCTGCCAAATGACAATATGAATGAAGACAAAAAGAAATCCTATCGTAGGCGACGCTTTTTCTTCTCTGATTGACTTTGTGAATGGAAATTTAAGAATATTATTTTGAAACAAGTATTTATACATGGAAATAAAAATGTTATTAGTTTTTCAGAATTTTTAAGTTTTATATGGAACTAAAATATAATGACATTAATAACAACATTAAAACCAATAATCAAATATTACTGTTTCTCGTCGACATAAAGTTTCTTGTGAACACCTAGTTACGTGGCTGTCTAACAATCTTCAGCGGTACAAGTGACTAGTCAACTCCTGATTAGGGTAGTACTTACGTGGCTTGTGGTATAAATTGCGCAACGAAGGGTACGATAGTGATCGGCTGGAAAAATATAGTTACCGACTTGGGTGAGACATATCATTCAAGGCGTGTTGTCTCTGGTGAGCCGGATGTTTGCGTCTTGGGAAAGAGGAAGATTGCTGGTGCATGTAAATTTACTCAACTACACCATTTTTTATTACAAATTTATTTCTATGCATACAGGCGACCATGAGTTCATTTCTTTTATTTAACATATCATCCTACACGCCTTACAGAAACGCAAGTTTCCACCCCACACTGTAAAGGCTATATTTCTCTCCATTTCACGGCTGACCCCGGCTCCATACAAAAACATAATGAGGTCCAGTTTATCATCATCCTATTTCTGACAGTAATATATCGATAAAGTAGTAGCGTGTCTCTCTTTTCCGTTCTTCAAGCTTAAAATGTGATTATAATATCTCTTTTTCCACTCTCTTTCTCCGGTACCAATAACATTTTTCTGCTATGATTTACAGCACTATAGACCAAGTTATTAGTTAAACATTCTCCTCACAGCGGAAACCGTTATTTATTTCGACGGATGCACATGTTATTGTCGTTGAACATATTTTCACTGCTCTCCTCTATGATATTGTTGTGTCTGCTGGTCATTTTCGTCATATTGCCAGAACAAATGTAACTTACTTTTAAATTCATTTTATTGAACAATTTGTCGCCTCCACTGAGTTTATTTTGGAATTTTGAAATTTTCGTCTAAATGGCCTTTTTGAAGGCTGGTTTAAACCATGTTGCTGATATGTTTTTTATTTAATTCTATTATTATTTTTATAATTTCATTGGATTTCTTTTGTATACTATTATTATTATTTTCCTCGGGTATTTCTTGCAGTTAATGTTATAAGTTGTCAGTATTCCGTGTATATTACTAAAATATAATCCTAGAAAGAACTTCTCTGACCACTAACGTTTTTGGCATTGCTTAATTTCCATTCTTGATAGATTTCAAATGCGTCTCTGAGTCCTTGTTGTATAATAATTATTTTCCACCCTCCAACCTCTTTCTGACAGGCGGGAAGTGGCAAATCCCTCCCTGCACTATCGCTACCACCTCGGATGACCTACATTCCTTGGTTCCACCAGGTTTAACCGCCACAGCTAGGAAACGCAGATCCTACTTACATAGTTGCAAACCACCCACATTCTCTCCGTATTACATCAGAGAGATGTAAGCTCCAAAAAGCTTCTTCCAGCAAAATACTATTTTGTAGAACAGCCTCCCAAGAGGATGTTTCGTCAGTTGCTACAAATGTAACATGTTCAAGTTTAGAGTTAACTGTAATTTCCTCTCCTGTCTTACCCCTTAACGTAACCCTTTACTTTGAGTGGCCCCTGGGACTTCTACAGGGTGAGCCTTACTGTACAAGGCAAAAAAATCCCCCCCCCCAAAAAAAACACACACTTGCTTTCCTTAAGCATTCTAAGAACACCCAGTTTATGGAAACATGTGAAAATTCCCAATATTTTTAGAAATGGAATTTTCCAAGCGTCTGTCATCGACTATAATTCTACCTTCCAAATTCAGTTATTCACGTCTTTAAAACATTTGCAGGATAGCTGGCGCTTACACTGATTTATCATTTGTTGGACTATATATATATATATATATATATATATATATATATATATATATATATATATATATATGGGGGTGTAAGTACGTGGGTGTGTCTGTAGTGGATATAAATCTATCAACAGAGGCAAGAAAATTAAATATGATTTATTGATCGATTGATTAAATTTTTTACGGTTTATCAACTACTTTTGGGTTATTTCAAGCAGGGATATGTTTCGGATTATAGAAAGTCTCATACAGTAAGGTGTATTCTCATGCGATCCCTCATCCATCTAGTGAAAGGGCTCTACACTGCGTAATTTGGTACTCGATAAACAGTATGTTAATTCGAGATTTGACGTTAAGTGGGAAATATTGTGCAGCTATTGCCCTGTATGAGATAGCACAGGGGAAATATACATCCATACACACACACACACACACACACATATATATATATATAAATATATATATATATATATATATATATATATATATATATATATATACACACACAAACACACACACACACACACACACATATATATATATATATATATATATATATATATATATATATATATATATAGAGAGAGAGAGAGAGAGAGAGAGTAAGAGTAAGAGAATTAATACAAATATAAAAACGTTTTTCACTTAGCTAATTCGTGTCAGTTTCAGCATTTTGACACTATATTTTCGTAGACGGGCCATTCCCCAATTTTCCTGTTCGCTCATAACGGTATATCAGCAATTAACTTTGAGTTTATATATCCCGTTTTTCTTTTATGTGCGCACTATTCATTGATGCAAGGTCGATTTTTTCTTTCCATGTACGCGAGTAGAATGTCGTGTTATTTGTTCTTCCTTTCGTTGTTTATCTTCAACCATTATGCTCTCTCATTGTTGGTTTTATACATTTTTTCACTTTCTGAGAACGGTTGCAATTTTGACGTCCGGTTTTTTAGACATGTTCTGTTTTTGTTAATTCTTGAGCCTTCCAGTGTTCTACCATGTGTGGAAAATAGTTTCTTGTTTTTTTAATAAATATTTTTTTAACTAATGCATAAACGATAATGTAAATATTTATCTATGTCCTCACTTGGTCGTTATTTTTTCTTCTCATATAATTTGATGGTAACTTAGATATTAGGGTGTTAACTATATGAGGCTATGTTTATAATGAAATATCTAATTACTGTTTTTTTTAAATTTGTATGCATATGCTGGTATTCTCACAGACATATATATATATATATATATATATATATATATATATATATATGTGTGTGTGTGTGTGTGTGTGTTTATGTGTGGATAACAATATATATATATATATATATATATATATATATATATATATATGTATATATACATACAAGTATAGGATTGGTGTATACGGAATAAATTCCAATAACCAACAAATACTATTCTTAAAAGAGTGATCAATACAGAACAGAGCGAATATAATTATTCATTTGAAAATTATAACATAAATATGTAATAAAATCACTACGAAAATAACCATTTTGTTTCAACAATTCTGGTGTCTAATCAAGTGATAGTGTTGAATGTAGAACCTTCAAAACCATCATTTGATAAGACACCAGAAGTGTTGAAACAAAATGTCTATTTTTGTAGTGATTTTATAACATATTTATGTTATAATTTTTGAATAACCAATCATATATATATATATATATATATATATATATATATATATTTATATATATATATATATATATATATATATATATATATATATATATATATATACATGCATATATAAATATATACATATATTTATATTCATACATATATATATTAATAAATGTGATGATACATCAACACACACACACGCCTATATATATATATATATATATATATATATATATATATATATATATATGCTTTACGCATTAATCCTTTAATTAATCGTCGTTCCGGTTTATTTTATTATCCTTTCACCCCAGGCAATATGATAATATCTCCGAAAACACTTGACAGTTACTGGAAATGAATTTATTTTTCGTGCTCAGTGCACAAGCATGAATGTGTGGGGGCATACTATTTGTAATGTGTTGTGTTCCTTCACGGTGTAGGAATTATTTTTTCACCCAGAACCTACTGTAGTATGCAGATCTAAGTAATGTTTGCACGTTTGTTATCTCACCTAAATGACATCAGTTGATGCATTCGCTTATAATACATCGAGCGATGGATAAATTGTCGTCGAAATTACGCAGAAATGAAAATTACTCTGACATTTCATTTTAACACATTTTTTAACCAATATTACACAAAGATATCTTGAAATACGGAAGAATAATTTTTTCAATAAAATGGTGATTGTCTTCAACCATTGCCTCCAGATGGCTTCAGAATCCCCTGCATCTCTTCTGGACGGTCTCCTTGTTTAAATTGGCAAATGTTGAAATAATCCTTACCTTCAGTTCATCTTTCGTGTTAAAATGAATTTTGCTGGTCTCTCGCTCAACTGGGTCCCACAAACAATGATCAAGGGAGATGCAGTCTGTAGATTTCGATGGCCAGATTTAAGGGGTGATGTGGGCACAGATATTGTATAACAGCCAAGACTGGGTTCTGTTACTTGTGTGGTATGATGCAGAATCCTGTTCATTACATAGAATCTTCCAGAAGACACACCATTGACCCAGGGCAGCACTACCCTTCCCCAGCTCAGACACTTGGTGTAGGTTTCCGTGTTGACTCTGAGGCCCTATTCAACAAATTCGGGTGTTCTTTTCTTATCGGAATGATCAGAGTGAATTTTAGAGCTGTTGTAACTTCGTAATCACCATTAGACTCATCCAACTCTTTCCGAATCCTCTGCACTCTTCAGAGATTGACACTGAAGCAATCTGAAATGTACAAATTTCTGGCGAAGTGAATTTCGTCAGAGTGCTCTTTTTCTCACAGTTGGTGCCCATCTTACCCTAATATACTGTGCAGTAGACAAAATGGAAAACAAACAACACTCATGCACGAAATTAAAAATATAAAATGGCGACAAATTACCTAGGGCCCCTGCGAGAGAAACTCCACCAGAAACTCTTTTTTTTCAAATATATTTTTTTCGTTTTCATCTTAATACTTTACCTGTTACCCAATATTCGGCTCATTATATTGTCAGCATCCTTTTCTATTTTCATTCGTTTGTTGTCTCAAGCCTCATCGGCACCTCTGAAGTTATTTCCAAGTGTCATGTGGGTGAATGGACACTACATATCAGTTCATCCTACACCACTTTATTTCCGACGAAATTTTCCTCCTACTTGTAGAACCCCGTTAGAAAAAGAAAGTAATATCACTCAAAATCTCAATCGACTCATTTTTGTGCAAAAAGTAGGCTCCGGTTTGAATTTTCACGTTTGCATTTATTAGCCAATCAGTGACATTTTCTCAAACGCTCTTAAGGCTTCGAAAAATGAGACAACCATGTTTGTTGTCTGCTACGAAATTTGAGAGATCACTCTAGAAAATGATTAACAATAGTTTCCCTCCAAATATAGATTTTTAATGTTGAGAATAGTATTTACACACCAGTAAACTTCTGAGTTTAGGAAATATAATTTTTAGCTTCCTATTAGCTACACCCATTTTCTATAAATATTATCATGTAAATTTAGTTTTCAGTTTTTCAGTAAACCTTTTACCAGTGTTGTCTTTGTGTGCACACTAGTTACTCACACCTTTTTTTATAATTTATTACTCAACATTTCAAATCGGGATTATATAAACAAAATATTAGTCGAAAGAATAACATACGCTGAGATCAAACAAGTTAAATACGTGAATCTCTCGTTAAGTAGGCATATCTGTATTTCTATCATACTGAGGCAATTCAATCTGTCGTATTGCAAAAATAAAAACAACGTATTTTGTGTAACCTTGTTTTGTCAGTAAATTGTAATTCGTTTCTTTAAACTTTAAAAAAATAAACAAATACTCAATAATAAAAATTATTTAAACTTGTAGATCTGTGTTTGAAGATTATTTGTAGAGCTGTGTTTGAAGATCATTTATTTCTTAGCTTTACACATACTTTTTGCTCTACACTCTTAATAATTGTATGAGGATTTGGATACCGTCTTTTGGTATATCAATACGACTTGAAAATGAAATAATACATCTCTGAGCCGTAATCCTCAAGAAAATAAAGATTATTCAAATAAGTAGAGTCAATTTGTGAACATCTGAAGTTATAAATGTATCTAGCTGTTGAGAGAGAAAGAGAAATATTAAGTTATTGCATTAGTTATAAAAATAAAACGTAATGTTACAAACACAGAAAAAATTTGTTAGTCAAGAACATAATCTTCATTTATTTTAATTAACAACCTTGTTAATGCAATTTTCATAGAATACTCGTTTTTTTTAAGAAGGTTGTCGAGTAGTTCCCCTGACTTCACAGAGTCAAATTCTTTGCCATTTAAATTGTCCTCTAGAGACCGGAACAAATGCATATCTGAAAAATCCAAGACAGAAAATTACACTGAATGCTAGCGGGTGTCCAATTTCAACTGTCAGCTTCCGCAAGATCACTTTTGCAACATACAGTCTAGCGTTGTTGTGGTCGAAAATGAGACCTTTACGATTTACCAAAATCAGTAGCTTTTCTTGAGTAGCCGCTTCGAGATTTATGAGTTGCTAGCAATACTGCTTTTTAGTTATAGATTCGTCAGCCGAAAAAAAAAAGCTCAAAGTGAATTATCCCTCTGCAATCCCACAAAAGCAGACAGCTACACCCTCCTTGGATGAAAGCCCGCGTTAGCCACGGGTTCTACGCATTTACAAACTTCTTTCCACTTATGTTTACGCCGAACGTTATTTTAAACGATACATTTCTACTCTCCTGCGACAATTATGTCCAATAACGGCTGTCTTTCTTGGCGTAGCAGCGAGGAAATCGCAGACGAATCACGATTGAGCTATTCTGTTATAGAATATGCCACCCACGTGATGAGTTTGGAAATGAACCGAAGTCTCTTCAAAAGACGAAAGGCAATTGATATATCGCCTTTCAAACTCTTAACAGTCCCTTCCGTCTAATGTCTAATGGATTTCAGTTATCTCCTGTTAATTCACCTCTCAAAGTTCTCCACCGCCCTAACCAGGTATTGAACTCACACTCTTTGGGTCCTGTCACTGGATCTAACTAACGCCTTTATCCACTGTGACATGCATCGTTGATCTTTGAGAGGGGAATTAACAGAAGATAACTGACATCCATTAGACATAGCACATGGAGTTAGAACAGTGAGCGAAATAAATGGTTCAGTTCGACATTCCAATCAACTGAATAAGACCCGAGCGTACAACGGCCGAAAGTTGTAATAAATATATTATTATTTTTTGACTTAATTTACACTATTTACATTATTCGGATTAGTGTCCTCATCTTTGTCGCCATATTTATCACAACGTTTCGACCGTTGTACACTCCGGCCTTTTTTATGTGGTTATCAGTTATCTCCTGTTAATTTCCCTCTCCAAGTTATCCATTAGGACATGTGTCCTCAAGGAAGCATGGCATAGTGTATAAAGGCGTTAGTTTGATCCAATGACAGGACTTAAAGCGTGTGAGTTCAATGCCTGGTTAAGGCGGTGTAGAGTGAGATATTTCAAAAGAAAACAGGTGGGACCTAGATGCCAACCTAGTAGTACGCTTAAATTCATGTAGTCGGGTCACCAGTAAAAAAAACTCGTCAAAGCAGTTGCAATTAAAATATTTGTGGAAAAGACAGAGGGAAGCCACGTCACATCGGTGAAATAGTGACCGAATTTTACTGAATTTTTTTGAGATACTTATTTACTGATACAATTTATTCTAATTAACCTATAGCTGTGGGAGAAGAGGTGGATTCATACATTTCTCAAGGTCAGTTAAGTGTAAGTCATTAATATGAACATGATTGGAACTGAAATTCGGATCTCCAACGTCTAATTCTGCGCCGTTATCCATTATCACACCCGCACATAGAAATAACACCTAATATTCTCAATCGGTCACCTATCTAGGTACTGACAAGGTTCAACGTTGCTTTACATTAGTGATAGTATTCGAAGTTTAGATAGATTAAGTAAGTGTTCAACAAGGATATTTTAAAGAGAATGCAAACTGAAAGGACTTACATTTAAAAAGATACTGTTCAGATTTCTAGGATACATTAGATTTATTAGTGGAACCACCTGTAGTACAGTCGTGATAAACCTGGATATCTCAAGGGCAGAGGTTCCAAAAGTGGGCCCCGAGCACACCAGGGGTCCGCAAATGAACATCTGAGATTCCATGTAAAAGTTCATAGTAATAAATGTTTAACATAACACATTATCAAGTTTGGTAAATAATTTCTAAAAATTAGTTGCCAACAGATGCAAATTGATCTATAATGTTGTAATGTGTTCTGTAATCCTTTTCTATATCGTGATATATATATATATATATATATATATATATATATATATATATATATATATATATATATATATATATATATATATATATATGTGAAAATATTGTAGAAAATAGGAAAGAAACTGGTTTGGTAAATAATCCAATGTTCCTTACTATTTTTGTAATTATTTTTAAAAAATAGTGCTCGATACGAAAGTAGAGCATAAATATAATTATTTATTTAAAAATATGATTCCAACTCGCTACATAAGAGGTCTCATGTTTCAAAACAAGAGCCGAAAACTTCAAAATAATATTCAAATGTTATTTTGAAGTTTTCGGCTCTTGTTTTGAAACATGAGACCTCTTATGTAGCGAGTTGGAATCATATTTTTAAATAAATAATTATATATATATATATATATATATGATAATTGCGCCATGCTACTCCTGAATTGAAAAGTAGTTACTGATTGTGATACCATCTGTGTACATTACATAAATCTGAATATTAATATTCTCGCCATATTGGTTAAAAGTTCTGTCTGTTAATTGACTCACGTTGGCGTAACTTTTTTTGTGTATACATTCCGGTTAAACACACAACACAACCCTATTTAGGTGAAAGTGGATTTTCATATTACACTGCCATAAAATATAAATAGAGAAGTCGACTTAAACATGCTGCTGACTTGAGTAACAAACTTTGAAGTATAAACCCAAATATTAAAAAAAGATATGTGGCAATATGAAACAGAAGCATTGTTTTCGCTGAATGTTCCAAAAAATTCTGATTTCGTATGAAATAAATTTCATCATTGTTTGTAATTCTGTTCCACGCGTTATTTGTGGGACGCATGAAAATTTTAAAAAATCACATTTTTCTGAAAATATATATCAATATGTATTATTTTTACATTGCTTTTTGAACGTAATTATTTATAAAAACATAAAAATTATATATATTACGAGACTATAAAAGTATAAGTGTCTGTGGTTCTTCTCAAAATTTCTGAACTCATAAAGGTTCCGAATCTGAAAAAGTTTGGGAAACACTGGTCTAGTGCAAGTTAAAACGCAAAAAACCATCTCTTTAGGCAGGTTTTGGATTCTGGATGTTCCAACTACCAGACATCTCTGTTAATTTGCTAAGCAAATAAAGAGATCACATCTGCCCGGTTATTAAAACAAATCGTTATAGATAAGCATTTCGGATGGCACGAGTTCAAAGTAAAGGTAACATTATTAGAACTCGACTCGTCAATTTCGGTGCCATATAATGCATAAAATAAACATTAAGAGAATCGCATGTTTTTGGTCTGTCGGAAAATCAACACTCTTCATTTAAAGTCATTTGAAAACCCATTTTGGATAAGAGATTTGTCTTTAAAAATTTAGTATGTAATTTACGGATATCAGAATATGAATATTTACTAATGCTGGGGTGGTGTTATGGATAAGAACGCGGAATGAGAATTCGGAGAGCCGAGTTCAAATTCCAGTTATGTTCTCTGCAATCACTTACGAGCAAATATCTTTGATCAAGTTATGAATCCATCTCTCCTCTCTTCATCTATAGGTTCAATAGCAGGAGAGCCTGGAAACGAGTCTACCGAAGAAAGAAACATCAGTCTACTGCGGGAACATCTGCGTATTTACTCAAGAATCGAAAGAGACATGGTCAACCAAGCTTGTATAATATTTGATAATCGCTAAAGAGCGGGAAGCCAT
The DNA here is from genome assembly GCA_963932145.1 of Acanthosepion lycidas. NCBI lineage: Eukaryota > Metazoa > Mollusca > Cephalopoda > Sepiida > Sepiidae > Acanthosepion > Acanthosepion lycidas. The sequence continues at coordinate 40,978,494 of OZ010607.1, read as the reverse complement.
CGGGTCTAAAATATAGTGTGATCCAATAACTTGGACCGATTTTAAATGTGAATTAAGTTTAAGCGTCTTATGATTTTTTTCTTTTTTTTTTCAGATTTAGCAACTTAAGTCTTTGCCAATTTCGACCATCGAAAGGTTAAAAATCAAAAAACGTGTTAAAGTTATCGTAGCTTATTACGACAATGGACGCTCAAATTTCATAAATATACGGCCCAATGTTTCCGCTAGCTAAGAATGCACACCAAACAGCAACCTTTTGTGGATGAAGTGGCTTTTCAACAATCTTACTTGGATTTTCATCAACCCAAATCCGACAATTCTGTTTATTAACGAATCCACCAAGATTAAAATAGTTTTCCTCACTAAAGAGTCAAATCTTTATCGTCTTGTCTTTGCATGTGCACCCAATAGACGAATATATGGCGCCCCAAATGGTCAGCAGCTTTCAGTTCTTGTTTCAATTGAATTTTGTAAGCGCGTAGAGAAAAAATGTCAAAATTCGACGAAACGTTGTTGTGAAGAGGTTCAATTCCTGGGCGCGAAGACGAATAGTGGTGTCTAGATTTTCGGCCACATTCTCGTGTACTGCAGCAATGTTTTCAGATGAACGGCGTAAATGAGCAGGCAGTGGTGATTTCACACTATTTCGGTTCGTCCATTATGTTGACCAAAAAATCGTGAAGTCCGCGAAATGCATTTCTGTTTGAACGTCCATTTTTGTAATAGACTTCGATATCTTTAACACGTTGTTTGATTGTTTATCTCTCCAAGGTTGGAATTGCCAAAGACTTATGTTTTTATTGTTGGAATTTTTGGGTACACTGGTGTACTAGTGAGTCAGCCAAAATGAGCTGACTCATTTTATAGTTCACAAATAGAAGGGTTAACCAATTAGAAAACTCAAAATATTCAATGCGACGTGTATAAAGGCGCCCATGTTTTTCCCGAATATGCACTACCAGCCTTTGATAACCTGGACGAGGCTCCGCCGAAGGGCAGAGTCTCGTTCGGGGAGGTTGGCTGACCTTGAACGCGTGTATACGTGTTCGAATAGGGAATATTTTTGGACGACCCTACGCGCTTGGAGATCTCATGTTAATCCCGGCCTTGTACCACATGTAACCCTCGTGGAGGGGTTGCTAAATATCACTGCCAGCCTTTGATATCGATGACTGAAGAATTGCGGAACAGCTGTTGGTGGTATTGGCGATATAGTCAGATTCAGTAGAGTGTCTGACTCGACAGTATTAATCTTTAACGTTGTTTCATTGAGGAGATTACGTACTGCGCTGTATTCAATATTCATAGACTATCGTGAACATGGTCAACATTTATATCTGAAAGAAAAAAAAATCATGAGACGCATAAACTTAATCCGCATTTAACATATGTCCAAGTTACGGGAACACACTATAGTTGCAATTTTCGACACAGTTTGAAAGGATGTCAACTTTTCTAACCTGAAGATAATTACCAATTTTGAAGTATTTTAAAACGGATATTTTCTCTTAGTTTGTTGAGTTAAATAACTTCAAACTTTGTACAGAATTATAATTTAAAAAGCGTCAAATTATATTAAATGTGAAACATAACTAGTTATTTTATTTTTAATATAGAATATGTTAGTAAAGGCCAATTTTAAATTTTATTACAAGATCTAATTTGTTAAAATATAACGCAATTGAAAGTAAAAGAAAATTAAGTTATTTTTCTCCGGAGTCTTCACTCGAAAGTTCATATATTCTATAATAATTTGTATTTCTTTTTTTTTTTTCTTGTGCAATGTAATAATTCATGAAAAGTAAAAGTAATATTTAGCCACCCCCCACGAGGGTTACATATGGCACAAGGCCGGGTTTAACGTGGGATTTCCGAGCCCGTAGGCTCGGCCAAAAATATTCCCTCTTTGAACACAAACGGCTTCAGGGGAAGTCAACCACCCCGAACGAGATTCTGCCCTTCGGCGGAGCCTCATCCGGGTTCCTCTCCGCCCGAAAGCAGAGAGTTCGACTGTTACTTAGCCCGGAGTAAAAGTTCATACGTAAAATCATAATACCAACTTCGAACATAATCTTTTAATATCAGAGAGTGAGTCTGTGTTTTGGGGGGTTTTCCCCCCAAATGGGGATACTTCATGGGAAATGTAAGCAGACTCTCTTTTTCGTCAATCTCCGTATATCTGCAAATGAATACGGCTTGTTTCACGTATGAACATCGCAGAAGCCGCGGATTCCAATATATGTGTACACGTCGGACACAGCCATTGAAATTATATAAATGCCCGGATAGAGAAACTTTTGTCTGTCATCAGCGAAGCTGACGCTAGACTCCTGGAGAGCAACACACTTGGTTTCACGTTTTCAATTGACTTGAATTGAAGCGACTACGTCGCCTCAATAGCTACATTTTTCACACTATATTTTACGATTTTTAAGAGCCCAAGAGTGTAGTGACTATTATATATATATATATATATATATATATATATATATATATATATATATATATACACACACAATGTATATATTATGCATGCATATATATATATATATATAGTGTAACCCGGATATAAGAGAAACCCGGATATAAGAGTGATTTTCTATGGTCCCAAATTAGAGCCTGTGTTAATGTATATATAATAGACCAAACACGGATATAAGAGAAACCCGGATATAAGAGACTTCTTCTCCGGCCCCGACAACTCTCTTATATCCGGGTTACACTGTATATATATATATATATATATATATATATATATATATATATATATATATATATATATATTTAAAAGGTAAAAACATATGATAATTACACCCGCATTGGCAAACTTTGCCAATATGAGAAATTAGCAATTATGACATTCCCGGACCAAAAACGTCTTTTAAACCAAAATCTAAAATTTTAAGACCTTACCCTCATACAAAACAAATTTTCTTAAGCAAATATGAAGCTGGTTAAAAAAATCTGTAAAAAAAACCTACTGTTGACCTTTAGACACCCTGCCCCTCATACCCCATATCAATTAAATTACATATTTTATTTCCCTTTTCACTGTATACATTTACAATACACTTGCATTCCTGACCCCTTCCATTCTTTCCTTCACCTACTTTTCCACTTCCTTTGCCATTACACTCAATGTCCCTGTCTTTCAATCAGTAGACCCCTGTTTTTGTTTTTACAGATTATTATGCACCGTTCTTGTAGTTTTTGTAATAAAGCGTTAAAGTTGTCCTTTTAAAGTATCGCCCGAAGAGATCGTCAGGTCGAAACCGTGGTCACGTATTTTATTTGACTTCCTGATTGTTAAACTTAAAATCTCTACATGTTATTTTTATGTTTACTTATTTTTTTATCACGTGCATTGAGCCTTTTTTAATACTACGGTTCCCTGGTCTGATTCAACTCTGAGCATTAACCTATATATATATATAAAAGAGAACATTGGAGTCAATACTTAGAGGCGACAGTCTGTTTCATGCTAGACGCAATCGTCAGGCCACGAATCTGACGATTGCATCTAGCATGGCCTGACGATTGCGTCTAAAATTGAAACAGACGGTTGCCTCGAAGTGTTGACTCCACTTTTATATTTACACACGCTCTATCTCTGATATAATATATGATAGTGTGTTTGCTTAGTTTTTGAATGATAGACGTTGAAATGTTCGTCCGTTCGCTAGTCAGCCGTTATTCAAAATAATGGCTGTTAAAATGATGCATAGTTCTGCCCTTCGGTTCAAAACATGAACAAAATAAAGTAAAAAAGGAAACAAATATGACAAGCAAGAAATAAGCTTTAAAACTTGTGGAAGCTATGGTTCACGAGGCGAGAAATGGTAGATGACTGTACGACAATGACGGGACACGTATTAGAGACCAGGGCACTGTACAATCAGTGTTTATTTCGAATAAGATTGATACCGTTCAAACAAGAAAGGCTTGTTGAAAAATAATGAAATATATACAACACGTCACCAGGCCGCGGTTCAACGCACCCTTTTATCAATGACAACTAAAACAGTTTCTTTTAGTAGTTATACATGTTCCGCCCTATAGAGTATATCGTTATTCGATTTTTATAAATAAATTTCTGTAGCGTGGGTCCTTTGATTTTATGGATTTTATGTGTGTTTGCCTGGTCGAGAATACCAACTTATTGCATTATTTACCAGAGGAGTTAACATCCAAATCTTAATACAAGACAAAATATATTCGTCTCATATGTTTAGGGGAGAAATTTTGTTTATTTTACAAATATATAAAGGTGCATTCAAATTTAAACCTAGCTTTCATATGTTTGTACTCTAGTAAAATTAAAGATGGTTGGAGGTAAAAAGACCTTAATTTCAAAATATTAGCCAGAATAGCGATCGATGTGAAGACAATTTCTTTTTTTTTTCTCTATCATCGACAGAGCCGGCGCACACTACAGCTTAGTAATTAAAAATAAAGTTCTCTGGATTTCTAACAAGATTTAAATAATCTTAAAAGCTATAAAAGAGTACTGTGAATGTAAATTAATTTTCTAGAATTAAAACACGTCTATCTTTTGTAAACCTCTCTCGTTCTTCTGAGAATTTAGAATAATATAACAAATAAATAAGTAATTAAAAATAAAATAATCTAACTAAAGAAGTCGTTCCCAAAATATGCGGCGCGGTTCAGAGGTGCAGCGGAAGAGGATAACAGATGATGCGGAATGTTTGAAAGATGATCAAAGATTTAAATATGGTTTCAAACTTTGAAATATTATGGATAGCATGCACAAGTATCAGTCATATATGTGCTGTACGTGATACACGCTTTAGCGATCATGTATCTTTCGATAGATGACTGACGTGGCAGATTTTTTTTCCGGAGTAGGTGGTCATTTCTTTCTGCGGTTGCCATCAAGGCTGCCCTGCTATTTACAGCACAGCTGGCGGAAAAGAGGAGGACTCTCTCTCTCTCTCTCTCTCTCTCTCTCTCTCTCTGCTTCCTCCGCGATGTCTCCTGGGATGGTGTCTTTACACTCCCTGTCCAAGAATGTGCTTCTGAGGTCTCATCCTGGGTTAAAGCTGGAATCGATGCTTTCATCCCCTCAAGGAAATTTAAGGTCAAGTCGCACTCCTCCCCTTGGATCTCCGCTGCTTGCTCAGCGGCCATTGTCCATAGGAATCACTTCTTTCACCTATTTCGTAGCGACATGTCGGACTGCAATAGACGTCTCTTTGCCTCCGCCCGTAATGAGTGTAAACGTGTTTTTAAGGAGGCTAAGTCAATATTTGCTGCTCGAATGAAGGAGCATATTGCATCTCGCAAATTTGGCTCCAAAGATTATTGGCGGCTCTGCAAGAGCGTCCTGAACAGTAGAAAACCATCTATACCTCCTTTGTTCAACAAGTTCGAGGTCTTGACTTCCTCTACCGACAAGGCTGAATGCTTTGCTCGGAAATTCTCATTTAATTCAACGCTCGACTCCTCCGGTGTAACCATCCCAGACTTAGAGGGAAGTCTGGGATGGTTACAACTGAGGCCCTATTGAGCGGGTTGTACATAACCCCGTCATTGGTATTGGGCATTATCTCCAATTTAGTCCCCCACAAGGCTAGTGGTGGAGATGGCATACCTCTCTAAACTACAAGCTCTAGGGTTATGGTATTACAGGTCGATTGTTTGACCTAATACAATCATTCCTGTCAAAGCGTGAATTGAAGGTCGTTCCCAACGGATTCTCCTCCAGTTCCTATCCCACGAACACAGGTGTTCCCCAAGGCTCCACCCTTGGCCCCACTCTATTTCTTTATTTTTATCAACGACCTTCCTGACGCCATAGATTCCCAAGTTGGCATCCATGCGGACGACACTACAATTTACTCCTGCCTCAAAAACAAATCTAGTGTCACTGACAAAACTAATCTGGCCGCTCGTCTTGAAATACACCTCCAATCGGTTGTTAATTGGGGCAAGAACTGTCTGGTCAACTTTAACGCCTCAAAAACTAAACTACTCTCTATTAATCACCATAGAGATCCTTTCCTACCCCCCCCCCCATTAGAATGTCTGATAGTCAACTTCTTGAGAGCAATTCTCTGCGTCTGCTCGGTCTCACGTTGACTGCTGACCTGAGATGGAACAAAAACATTGAGTCAATTGCATCCTCCACCGCGAGGAAAGTTGGTTCCCTGTGCCGCGCCAGGAAATTTTTCTGTCCGAAATCGATATTCAAATATACAAATCGACCATTCGCCATTGCATGGAGTATTGCTGCCATATATGGTTTGGGGCACTATTCTGTTTACCTCGGAGTTCTTGACAAGATCCAGAGACTGATATGTAATATAATTGGCCCTGATCTGGCTTCTAGTCTACAGTCACTCTCTCACAGACGCGCCGTTGCCTCTCCCTGTCTTTTCTACAAATACTTTCATGGTAATTGCTCCGATGAGCTGCTTTCACTGGTTCCCAGACTCCATGAATTCAAGCGCCCTACAAGACTGTCATCCAACTCTCACTCTTACACTGTAGAAACTTTTAGATGTAGCTGTCTCTTCTACTCCAATAGCTTCATACCTCGTACCTCTCACCTGTGGAACACCCTTCCAAATTACTGTTTCCCTGAGAGCTATAATCTCCAACTATTCAAATGTAATGTCAATCGACAACTCCAGTTACCTTGATCCATCCACTATTCCTCTCCTCATCCTTTCTTCTATCATTCCTATCTGCGCTCACTTCAAATCTTCTGCAACCCCCTGCATCCTAGTGGCTTCACACCTTGCTCGAGGCGTAATGGTTAAAAAAAATCAGTATAAGTAATTCACTGGTAGGCATTAACTTCATCCCAATATAAATGCATCAGTACAAAAGAGGAAGACCATTCCCCTAAAAAGTTTCTTCTTTTAAACAAAATGTTATCTGGCCACAATGCCAACACAGGCAAGATATAATAAACTAATGCCAGCCCTGTTTAAACAGACGGCCATCAAATTTTAATTGTCGTTAAGAATATGAAAGCGTTTTGCCGTGAACGACTGTTGGTCTTTAAACTAAGCCCACACTCCAAGTGGAACACGTACATACCATCTATCGCTAAAGATGCAGAAAACATGTTCGGTTCCCTGTATCGCTCCAGTAAGCGTCTGTCTCGTCATTCTATCTTCTACTTTACAAGAGCCAGGAAAGGCCTAAAATAGAGTACTGCTTCCATATTTGGGCAAGAGGTGCCCAGTCTTCACTTTTCAGTATCGATAATGTCCAAAAGCGTCTCCTCGTCCTTCTGACTGAAAAATTATTTTGCAACATACAACAATTCTCTGGCGAAATGTCGCAAGCCTGCCGCTGCTTTACCGCTATATCCATGCAGTTCTGGGACGAACATTCACCACTAGGACGCCCCCCCCCCTGCTACTCGCATTATAGCAAACCAATCTCATTTCCTTCGTATACCATTAGTGAGATGTAAGTTCCACTCGAAAAGCTTCTTCCCGCGAACCAATGCTCTGCTGATGCAACTCCTATAGTAAGTTAAATTTATAGCTGTGTTTACAGTTAACAGTGAGTTCATTTCTTTGATTTAAGAGATGGGTTTGTTTTTAAATCTAATTATTTCAAATTTTTTCTTTAAGACATAGATAACAAGGAGATTATAGGGAATTAAATGTTCGACCTCACTTGATTAATTTCCATTTAACAGTAGGAATCTTGATTTTCTTGTCTTGTTTTTCTTTTTATGTATGTATATGTGGAATTATGTGTGTATAACTTCGTATATATATCTGTATATCTGTACTTACAGTTATATGTTTGTAAATATATATATCTATATATATATATATATATCTATATATATATATATATATATCTGTGTGTGTATGTGTGTTGTGTGTGAATCAAAACCCGTTGGTATAAACTATGTCTATAATTGGTAACAGAAACAATTAGTTTATACCAACGGCTTTTGATTCATACTTCTACAATTTACTCTCGTGTGGTCATGTGTGACGTCATGAGATGCGGTGCAATTTTCGCTTCTAGCGTCTTATATGCGCGTGTTTATCGTTGCTTAGAAATCTTCTATGTAAACATTGACAGACTATCATCACTGTCGTGTCCGTATATTGTTTAATATATTGTAATTGACATCTTTGATAATTGCTTAAGTAAGCCGAAAGCTTAGATTGTATTAAAAAAATATGGATTACTACTGTGAATTTCTTTCTTCTTTCAACGATAATCTTAATAAACTTATCAGAAGTTACGAGAAAAATTTACATAAAATAAATAGACAACAGTTGTCTATATTATTTAATGAAACGTATATATATATATATATATATATATATATATATATATATATGCGTGTTTATGTCTGTGGATGTATATATATGCGTATTTATATATGTATATGTCTCTCTCTCAATATCTCTCTCATTCTCTCTCTCCCTCTCTCTCTCTCTCTCTCTCTATATATATATATATATATATATATATATATATTATATATATCTGAATGCCTTAGTGTATTGGAATGTATCATCAGTGCTAAGTAAATTCTACTTTTGTTTGATAATAGTTTTATAATTGCTTGTAGACTTACTAATCAACAGTTGTGTTTCGTTACATTTTAATGTATGGACTTTACAGTCCTTTATCCTGACTAAGATAACATTGTTACAACATGTGTAGGTTTATGTATGTATATGTGTATATGTGTGTGTCTATAATATATGTGTGTGTATATATATGTGTGTATATATATATGTGCATATGGATATATATATATATATATATATATATATATATATATATATGCGTGTGTGTGTGTTTGTATTTGCGTATGTATGTGTTTTACATATATATGTATATGTGTGTATACGTAAGTTTGTGCGTTTCTGTATGTATGTGTATATATATAATTGCTTGTAGACTCAATAATCAAGAGTTGTGTCTCGTTGAATTTTAATCTTATGGATTATACAGTCCTTTATCTTCACTAAGATATTATTGTTAGAATAAGTGTAGGTTTATGTATTTATATGTGTATGTATGTATGTGTGTGCATATATAATATATATATATATATATATATATATATATATATATATATATATATACAAATATATATATATATATATGTATGTATATATACATATATATATTTGTGTGTATATGTATGTGTATGTATGTGTTTTATATATATATGTATATGTTTGTATATGTATATTTATATGTTTTTGCATGTGTGTATATATATATATATATATATATATACATAGTTTATTTGCTATTTATGTGGCTGTATAGGTTGATATATATATATTTATTTCTATGTGTGTATATATGCATATGTATATGGGTGTATGTATGTGAGTATGTATGTATAATCGTATATATAGGTATATATATGTATATGGGCATATATTTATATGTATATGTTTGGGCGTAAGTATACTTTTGTATGTTTCTATCTGTAGAGAAGAATGTGTGTACACATATGTCTATATGCATTTTTTCTTTTCTTTCACATATTCTTATATATTTTTGTACTCGTGTGAGAGTATTAATAGTATATAAGTATATATGAGATATTTATATGTGTTTATGTGTTTATTTGTATATTGAATGGTGTTATTCTATGCATATATATTTATTTTCCTATCCATTTCTGTATATTTTAATGTTCTTTTTCCTTATGCTGTTCATTGACGAATATTTGTTTTTCTATTACCCATATTAAACTTTAGCTATTCAAGGATTTTTGTCTATATAGCTTTGCCCGTATAAGTTATATTTTAATAGTATTTTAGAATTCGTTTACTAACGCTTTCAAATTTAATATTTCTCGGTGGATATATATGCGTGTCTTTATCAATGTATGTATGTATAATCTCTTATATGTGCCTTTCATTGTATGTTTATGTTGTCGATTTTTGTTAAGGGCTTTGGACATATTTCTTGTTTCGTCGCTTTTTTTGCGTGTTTATATATCTAAATATGTCTGCGTGTTTGTATATTATAATCTGATTGTGTATGTATTGTCTTTTGCAAGATTTCACCCTCCCTTGGACATATTTTCACTTCTAATATATCTAAGGTGTAATGGAGTTCATAGCAATATTAGATCTTAACGTTTATTCCTACTTAATTTTAATAGAAACAAAATAAATATTAGGTTGGTGCAAAAATAATGACGTAATAATGTCGTTTTTTGACGTTAAAAATACGTCAAAAAACGACATTATTACGTCATTATTTTTGCACCAACCTTATAACAAAGCTTATGTATTTTTCCTCAGTTTCTTCTTTAAATGATATTATGATTTTAAACTTAATATAGATTAAATTTAAAATTTAAAATTGGCAATTTTTAACATTCATTTTCATAGTATATTTAAATATTAATTAGTAAGAATGAATTCTATTTTATACTAACCCTAACATTAAAGCATTAAATGATTATTATAACCAAAGTTCG
>OZ010607.1:40928035-40958035 GCA_963932145.1 Acanthosepion lycidas | reverse complement strand
TTAAACTCTAAAAACCCCTATTCTTCGAGATATTAAATGCAACCGCGAAAGATTGGATGCCAAATCGAATCTTAAATAATTACTTCTTTTCTTTTACTCATCAAATATTGATTTCCTTATTTATGAGAATGAGGGATCAGCAGTGGTGTAAAGGGTGACACTTATAATTTTGCATATACGGACAAAAGATATTTATCTGTTGGAGTAGTGGATCTGTAATATTAAAGTGTTATTTCCTCAACTACAATGCCATGAATAGAACAACGTGCAATCAAGAGAACTTTCATAGCAAGAAATCACTTTAAAACTAGATAAGCCTCAGGGTAACTGATGAAAAAAAATACACTATAGAATATTTAGGTTTACTTCTTATTTACCTCTCGAAACAAACATGTCTTTACTAAAATTCCACCAAATGAAAGACCCAAGGGCTACACTAGGTCGCCGGTTAATATCTGACTAAACCTTTGGAAAGAGTTAATTTTGAACACATGCACCACACTCGTTCGTAGGTTGATTTGTCATTTGAGAAATGTTGTTCATTTTGCTCAGATATACATCATCATATTAGAAACAACCAAAATATTATTAGCATAAGATAAACTTTAATAGGTAATACTAAAATAATGTGCAGGAATCTCTTCAAAGAATGACTCATAATTCTAGAATCCATGATAATATAAAAGAAGCAGCAAGTATTAAAAAAATATAATTCTCCATATGACATCGTATATTAAAGCGTGTACAAATAAAATAAAGTACGTTTCTAAATAACAGAAGATGACTTGGAAAGTTGAAGAATCTGTAAAAAACAGGAAATTTCGTTAAAAGAATGAAAGGTGTATTGGACTACAGTGTAGTATCAGTTCTCACATATGGCTATGAATGCAGTATATTTTCATCGCAGGTGAAAAAACAGAGGCAAAAAGATTTGAATTTGCAGAGGGTTGCCTAACACCGTGGACGGCACATGTGAACAACCAGAAAATTTTATGTGAAAGTGAAAAAAAGGGACATATTATAACTTATGCTTTTTAATCGATTTCACCCTAAGAAATGCTGTAAAGACACTAACACACAAGCGGTTAATGTCTAAGGAATAATTTGGAAGAGAAACATTAATAATGAGCAGTGACAAAAAGAGTAATCAGGAGGAGAGCAGATAGCGATTGGAATTGCATTTAAATTTTTGAAGATTCAAGTTTCCTGAAAAACATAGAACCGGAAAATAGTTCCTCAAGTGCGAGACAAAAAAAAAATATAATGGAATTTCCGGTTGCATCTAGCCTGCTCAACTGTAAATTGATATCTCGAAGCAATACTAGTACTGCGCTTAAATTAAAAAAAAAGTTTAGGTAGTACTGAGAAGAGCTCATCCGAACAATTACCATGAAATTATTTAGAGAAAAGGCTTGGGGAGACGATATGAAAGAGACTGAAAACGAACGGCTAGTTAATCAATCATAATATCTAGAGTAATAGCCAACAATAATAATACATACAGTAAAAGCCAATAAGAATATCTACATTAAAAGACAATATTAATATATACAGTCAAAGCCATTATTAATATCTACAGAAGAAGCCAATAATAATATCTAAGGAAAAGACAATAATAATATCTAAAGTAAAACCCAATAATAATATCTAAAATAAAACCCAATAAAAATGTCTACAGTAAAAGCCAATATTAATATCTACAGTAAAAGACAATAACAGTATCTACAGTAAAACCCAATATTGGTATTTATGAGAAAAAGCCAATATTAATAACTAAAGTAAAAGCCAATCAAGAGTATCTAGAGTAAAACCCAATAATAATATCTAAGGTAAAACCCAATAATAATGTCTACAGTAAAAGCCAAAAAAATCTACAGTAAAAGCCAATAAGAATATCTACAGTAAATGCCACAAATAGTATCTACAGTAGAAGCCAATATTAATATCTAAGTAAAAGCCAATCAGAATATCTACAGTAAAAGCCCCCCAAAAAATATCTAAAGTAAAAGCCAAGAAGAGTATCTACAGTAAAAGCCAATAATAGTATCTACAGTAAAAGCTAATATTAATATCTACAGTATAAGCCAATAAGAGTATCTATAATGGAAGCCACTATAAATATCTACAGTAAAAGCCAATTAGAATAATATCTAAAGTAAAAGCCAATAATAATATCTAAATTAAAGCCAATATTAATATCTACAGTAAAAGCCAATAATAGTATCTACAGTAAAAGCTAATATTAATATCTACAGTATAAGCCAATAAGAGTATCTATAATGGAAGCCACTATAAATATCTACAGTAAAAGCCAATTAGAATAATATCTAAAGTAAAAGCCAATAATAATATCTAAATTAAAGCCAATATTAATATCTACAGTAAAAGCCAATAATAGTATCTACAGTAAAAGCTTATATTGATATCTACAGTATAAGCCAATAAGAGTATCTATAATGGAAGCCACTATAAATACCTACAGTATAAGCCAATTAGAATAATATCTAAAGTAAAAGCCAATAATAATATCTAAATTAAAGCCAATATTAATATCTACAGTAAAAGCCAATAATAGTATCTACAGTAAAAGCTAATATTAATATCTACAGTATAAGCCAATAAGAGTATCTATAATGGAAGCCACTATAAATATCTACAGTAAAAGCCAATTAGAATAATATCTAAAGTAAAAGCCAATAATAATATCTAAATTAAAGCCAATATTAATATCTACAGTAAAAGCCAATAATAGTATCTACAGTAAAAGCTAATATTAATATCTACAGTATAAGCCAATAAGAGTATCTATAATGGAAGCCACTATAAATATCTACAGTAAAAGCCAATTAGAATAATATCTAAAGTAAAAGCCAATAATAATATCTAAATTAAAGCCAATATTAATATCTACAGTAAAAGCCAATAATACTATCTACAGTAAAAGCTAATATTAATATCTACAGTATAAGCCAATAAGAGTATCTATAATGGAAGCCACTATAAATATCTACAGTAAAAGCCAATTAGAATAATATCTAAAGTAAAAGCCAATAATAATATCTAAATTAAAGCCAATATTAATATCTAGAGTAAAATCCAATAATAATATCTACATTAAAAGCCAATAATAATATCTAAGTAAAAGCCAGGAAGAATATCTACAGCAAATGCCAATATTAATATCTACAGTAAAAGCCAAAAAAATATGTGCAGTAAAAGCCAATAAAAAATAACTACATTAAAAGGCAATGATAGTATCTACAGTAAAAGCCAATATTAATTTCGAAGTAAAAGCCAGTAAGATATCTACAGTAAAACCCAACAATACAATCTACAGTAAAAGCCAATAAGAGTACCTACAGTAAAAGCCAATATTAAAATCTACAGTAAAAGCCCCCAAAGATATATAGAGAAAAAGGCAATAATAGTATCTACAGTGAAAGCCAATAATAATATCTAAAGTAAAAGCCAATAAGAATATCTAAAGTAAAAGCCAAAAAAAATATCTACAGTAGAAGCAATATTAAGATCTAAGGAAATCCAATAATACTATCTATAGTAAAAGCAGATATAATTTTTATTTTCTACAGTAAAACCCAATAACAATTTCTATAGTAGAAGCCAATAATAATATCTAGAGTAAAAGCTAATAATAATATCTACAGAGAAAGCCAAAAATAATATCTACAGTAAAAGTAAACATAAACCTCTACATAAAAGCCAATTTTAATATCTACAGTAAAAGCCAATTTCAATATCTATTGTAAAGGCCAATAATATCTACACTGAAATCCAATATTGATATCTCGAATAAAAGCCAATATTAATATCTAAAGTAAAAGCCAGTAATAGTATCTACAGTAAAAGCCAATATTAATATCTAAAGTAAAAGCCAATATGAATATCTACAGTAAAAGTCAATAGTAATATCTACAGTAAAAGCCAAAACAATATCTACAGTAAAACCCAATAATATTATCTAGAGTTAAAGCCAATAAAAGTATTTAGAATAAAAGCCATTATAAATACTTAAGTGATAGTCAATACGAATATCAACAGTCAAAGCCAATATTATCTACAGTAAAAGACAGTAATAATATCTACATTGAATCCAATATTAATATCTACAGTAAAAGATAATATTAATATCTCCAGTTAAAGCCAAAACAATATCTACAGAAAAGCCAATAAGAATATATACAGTAAAAGCCAATAAGATTATCTATAGTAAAAGCCAATATTAATATCTATGTATAAGCCAATAAGAAGATCTACAGTTAAACCCAATAATAGTAGCTACAATAAAAGTCAATATTTACATCTAAAGTAAAAGCCATTAATAGTATCTATAGTAAAAACCAATATTAATATCTAAAGTAAAAGCCTATAAGAATATCGGCTGTAAAAGACAATATAAATATATGCAGTGGAGCCAATAATAGTATCTACAGTAAAAGCCAATATTAATGTCTAAACTAAAAGCCAATATTATTATCTAAAGTAAAAGCCACTATTAATAAAAAGCAAATGAGAGTATCTACAGTAAAAGCCAAAAACATTATCTACACTAAGGGAAAATATTAATTTCTACAGTAAAAGCCAATAATAATATCTACAGTTAAACGTAATAATAATATCTACAGTAACTGCCAATATTAATATCTACAGTAAATGACAATATCAATATCTACAGTAAAAGCCAATATTAATATCTCCAGTAAAAGCCAATAACAGCTACAGTAAAAACAAATAAAAATATCTAGAGTAAAAGCCAATATTAATATCTACAGTAAAAGCCAATATTATCTACAGTAAAAGCAAGTAATATCTACAGTAAAACACAATAATAATATCTAAAGTAAAAGCCAATAAGAATATCTACAGTAAAAGCCAAATTAATATCATCATTATAACCCATATTAATATCTAGAGTAAAATTCAATAATAATACCTAGAGTTAAAGCCAATAATGTTATCTAAGCAAAAGCCAATAAGAATATCTACAGTAAAACACAATAATAATATCTACAGTAAAATCAATATTATTATCTACAGTAAAAGCCAATATTATCATCTGCAGTAAAAGCCAATATCTACAGTAAAAGCCAATAATAATATCTACACTTAAAGCAAATATTAATATGTACAGTAAAAGCCAGAAACAATATCTAGTGTAAAAGCCAATATAAATGTCTACAGTAAAATCTAATAATAACTGCAGTAAAGCCAATAATAATATTTACAGGAAAAAAACAATATTAATAACTATAGTAAAAGCCAATATTATCTAAGGTAAAAGGCAATACTAATATGTACAGTAAAAGCCAATAATAATATCTACAATAAAACCCAATATCAATATCTACAGTAAAAGCCAATTTTAACATCTACAGTAAAAGCCAGTAATATCTACAGTAAAAACCAATAATAATATCTAGAGTAAAAGCCAATTTTTATATATCTACAATAAAAGCCAATATTAATATCTACAACAAAAGGCAATAGTAATATCTACAGTAAAAGTCAATAATAATATCTGCAGTAAAAGCCAATATCAATATCTACATTAAAAGCCAATATTATCTGATGTAAAATCCAATAATAATATCTACAATAAAAGCCAGTAATCATATCTACTAAATCCAATAATAATATCTAGTGTAAAAGCCAATAATGCCTACAGTAAAAGACAATAATAATATCTACAGTGAAAGTTTATATTAATATCTACAGTAAAAGCCAATATTATCTAAAGTAAAAGCCGATAACAATATCTAGAGTAAAAGCCAATATTAACATCTACAATAAAAGACAATAATAATATCTAGAGTAAAAGCCAAAAACAATATCTGCAGTAAAAGCCAATAAGAATATCTACAATAAAATATAATAATAATATCTACATGAAACCCAATAATAATATCTACAGTCAAAGCCAATATTAATATCTACAGTAAAAATCAATATTATCTAACGTAAAAGGCAATAATAATAGTTACAGTAAAAGCCAATAACAATATCTAGTATAAAAGCCAATAATATCTACAGTAAACGCCAATAATAATAGCTCGAGCAAAAGTCAATAATATCTGAAGTGAAAGCCAATATTAATATCTACAGTAAAAGCCAATATTATCTAAAGTAAAAGTCAATAATAATATCTACAGTGAAAGCCAATATTATCTAAAGTAAAAGTCAATAATAATATCTACAGTGAAAGCCAATATAAATATCTACAGTAAAAGCCAATATTAATATGTACAGTAAAAGCCAATATTAACAACTACAGTAAAAGCCAATAATATCTACAGTAAAAGCCAAAAAAAATATCGACAGCGAAAGCCAATATTAACATCTACAGTAGAAGTCAAAAACAATATCTACAGTAAAATCCAAAAATAATATCTAAAGTAAAAGTTATTATTAATATCTAGAGTAAAATTCAATAATATCTACAGTAAAAACACATAATATCTAATTAAAAGCTAATAAGCATATCTGCATTAAAACCCAATAATAGTATCTACAGTAAATGTCAATAATAAATATCTACAGTAAAAGCTAATAATAATATCTACAGTGCAAGCTAATAATAAATATCTACAGCCAAACCCAATATTAATATATAAAGTAAAAGCCAATTTTAATATCTACAGTAAAAGCCCGTTATATCTACAGTAAAACCCAATAATAATATCTAGGGTGAAAGACAATTTTAATATCTGTAGTAAAAGCCAATAGTAATATCTACAGTAAAAGTCGATAATAATATCTATAGTGAAATCCAATATTAATATCTAGAGTAAAATTATATTATATTATCTAAAGTAAAAGCCAAAACTAATATCTACAGCAAAGGCCAATAGAAATATCTACATTAAAAGCGAATATAAATATCTACAGTAAAAGCCAATATTAATATCTACAGTAAAACCCAATATTAATATCTACAGTAAAAGGCAACAGTAATATCTACAGTAAAAGTCAATATTAATATCTACAGTAAAAGACAATATTAATATCTACAGTAAAAGCCAATAATTGTGTCTACAGTGAAAGCGAATATTATCTAAAGTAAAAACCAATAATAATATCTACATAAAATCCAATATTAAAATCTACATTAAAAGCCAATATTAATATCTACAGTAAAAACAATATTAATATCTACAATAAAAGCCAATATTAATATCTACAGTAAAAGCCAATATCAATATCTACAGTAAAAGCCAATATTATATAAAGTAAAATCCAATAATATTGGCTACAGTGAAAGCCAATATTCATATCTACAGTAAAAGCCAATAAAATCTACAGTAAAAACCAATAATAATGTTTACAGTGAAAACCAATATTAATATCTACAGTGAAAGCCAATACTAATATCTGCAGTAAAAGCAAATAATTATATCTACAGTGAAAGCACTTATTAATATCTACAGTAAAAGCCAATAGTATTACCTATAGTAAACGCCAATTATATCTAAAGTAAAACCAATAATAATATCTACAGTGAAACCCAATATTAATATCTACATTAAAAGCCAATATTATCATCTACAGTAAATGCCAATATTAATATCTAAAGTAAAAGCCAATAATATCTAGAGTAAAAGCCAATATAAATATCTACAGTAAAAGACAATATTAAATACC
This sequence comes from Acanthosepion lycidas, assembly GCA_963932145.1. NCBI lineage: Eukaryota > Metazoa > Mollusca > Cephalopoda > Sepiida > Sepiidae > Acanthosepion > Acanthosepion lycidas. The sequence continues at coordinate 40,950,379 of OZ010607.1, read as the reverse complement.
TACATTAAAAGCATTAATAATATCTACAGTCAAATTCAATCATAATATCTACAGAAAATCTTTGATGAAAGACTAACTGGTACTTGTGTGTCTTCCATAAATCCCTCATTTAGTAAAAAAAAAAAATGTGCAAACGAACATGATTTTGTTTAATTTTTAAGTGATTAAAATTTGGATATAAATTATGGATTCGGAAGAGAGTTCCAGGTGTGAGAAGTTTAAGAGAATAAACTGTCTGCATGGAATTTACGGCTACATCGAGCTAGTTCACCTGTAAATTGATGGGGTCTCGATGCCAGTCTAGTATTGTCCTTAAAGTATATTTAAAAAAGGTTGAAATTTCAGGGAAAGAATGAGAGAAGATGGCTACGAGGTATGTAAAGTTTCATGCAAATTTGCATTCACGTTTGCACAGTAAATTGTATGATAAATTTAATTGGAATGTCGTTAGTCTGTTTTCATTTAATGAGAAAAATGGTAAAATATTTCTGAATTCGAATTGCTTTGACCATTCGACTATGAAGAATTTCGCTCTCAAGGAACTTTCTATCGGCCTTTCAAGAACATTTTTCTCGTACTTACAACGAGAGCCGCAGGTTCGAATTCTACCTGAGAGAACATTTTAATTTTTAATAAGCTTTCGCGAATATATAAGCTGGAAGGCGAAATATTAGGTTGGTGCAAAAATAATGACGTAATAATGTCGTTTTTTGACGTATTTTTAACGTCAAAAAACGACATTATTACGTCATTATTTTTGCACCAAACTAATACAATACTGTTTAATTTTTTTTTAATAAAATCGTTGTGAGTTATTTAAACCTGAAACTTAATTTAGATTACATTAATTCCTCTGAATATTGCATAAACCATTTTTGGAGAATACCAATGATTTTTACGACACAATGAGGGATTATTTGAAGCAGAATAATGCAGTTTATTGTTTAGAATATAAATAATTTTTTTGTGACACCATTTCAGTTAAATTTTAGACAGAGCAATTACATTTGAGATAGGCCCTCTACAACAGTGCTACTCAAAGTGTTGGTCCGCGGACGGGTGCCGGTACGCGAACCATCATCGCTGCCAGTGTCCAGGTCATGCTAAGGTATCATTTGTAAAGATTAAGGTTATATAATTTTTGCTTTGTGTTAATAAAACTTTATTTTATTTTATTACTGTTTATATGTTTTGATATTGAATTATTTTTTGCAGTATGAATAGAAGTTAAAAAATAGTCATCCTTTATTATATTCATTATATATATCGTTTCCGGCATAAATTAATATTACCACGAAATATTAAATTTACATGACAAATTGAGAATAAAATGACGGTCCTCCATATCAAATAGTTTGTAAAGCACTCTTCTACAAGATTCCAATTGGCATTCAGGCAAAATTTATATACCGTGTTCATCGTACTAGATAACACACTTAGATTTCCATCGTGGCCCATTCTGAAAATAATAGGACGCTGTTAAGAAAAAATAAATCTACAATGATGCTAAAATTGAAATTTTAAAAAAGCTAACGAAGTCAAAAGGAGAAAATGTTACGAATTTCTCTCACGATATGTATTGTTCGCTCAAAAGTTTTTGAAAGTAATGGATCAGACAGGATGAAATAGTTTCTATCCTTTTGTTCAACAAATACTTTCACGTTCTTAAATTCTTTAATTTGGCGCTTCACATTCATACATAGATTGCAATGTCTGTCTTTGATTTCCGTCCTCATTTTTATTAATTATCATTCTATTAGCCTTGTTCTCAGTCTTCAGTTTATAAATAATATGCGATCTATCCCTTGTACCAATCACTTTTACTCAGGAATATCGCTTAGAATAAAAGTATAATTTTATCATGCTTATCTATATATATATCGGAGGGTCGTTTGGGAACCTTGTGGCATTCGGTGCACCAGGTCTCTGTATTCGTCCCTCCAAAAAGTGTGGATGGTCCTGCACGAGGCCTTCACCACTATAATCAAATCTCATGTGCCGGTGTCGGGCTTGGAAACTGATCTGCTTGACCCTCATACGTCGAATCTCGACGGGAGAGTCGATTATTATATCTATATCTATAGCTATAGCTATAGCTATATCTATATCTATCTATCTATCTATATATATATATATATAAGACATTTTTATGCTTAACATTCTTTTTATAGATACAAGTATTTAAGTAAATGCTCAGTTTATAATAAACAGTATTTACTTAAATACTTGTATCTATAAAAAAGAACGTTAAACATAAAAATGTCTTTAATAAATAAATTGTCGGACTTTGTCCATTTCTTAATGCATATATATATAAACATATATATCAAGCTAGATGATTTGAACAGGCTGAAATAAAAAAGTTCAATTACATGACCTAATATATATATATATATATATATATATATATATATATATATATATATATATAATTTAATGATAATATTATTAACCTCATCAGACGATCTGAAAAGTAACTCCCATTGAAGACCCCTGTTGTAACGACCTGGATAATGGATACGGAGATGGATTTGAAAGTTCAGAAGCAAAGGGCGTTTTTCCGTGAATCATAATGGTGGGTATGGGAACCCCAGATTTAAAAATTATTGTCAAAGTTCTCCGCACATAGGGTCCACTTATACTCCATCTCTACTTATGTCGGACTCAAAATTAATTTATCGCCCAGACGAGAGTGGTATTGACCTAGATGGATGGATGACGTCAGAGATGGACACAGGGATCCTATGACAGTCTAACTGGGTATTTTCGCCTGCAGATTTCCGCCATATCTGTGACTATAGGAATAAACTAAAAAAAAAAAATGTTTCTCAAGATAGTCAGATTGAATGCGAGGAGCTTGAAGGATCGGAGTAAGGTTGCCCGACTGCTTCCTGAACTCCTGTCCTTCAGCGTAGAGGTAGCTCGAGCCAGGTTTTCCGCCTACGCCGATGACGTATTCATTTTCGTGTCGTGCCGTAGCGAAAATATGGTGGTACGCTTGAACGGTACGAAAGAGTCACATGGACCGACATTAAACGCAATAGATATTCTGGCTTACTGTTAAGTGCCTAGAATTGAGTCGCTCTTCTGTGGCTCTTCGGTTGAACTGACGGACACGTCACCATAATATGCCCATGTCATAGGGGCTGTGAATGCCACATTTCGTGACTCATCGGCACGCCTCGTGTTTGATAGAGGACATGTTGACAGAAGAATCGATCTTGGAGGGGAGTGTTACAGACGCTTCTCTTGCCATGTCATCACTCTCCCAGTTGCTATGACTGAGCGCCCAGGTAAGCAGCTGAAACAATCGAGTTTCCTCAAAGAATATCAAGCAGCCTTGAGGATCACTCCTCGATTCAGTGAGCTTTCACGGTCTAGGAGAGTGTTGTATCATGAATAAGTTGACGGAGTCGCGAAGGGTCTAATATATATATATATATATATATATACTGTGTATATTTTGGGAGCATGTTTTCATGAGATAGGTTTCATTGAATAATTTAGACAAGTTTGGTCTACATATTTTCAAATGGATCCTTTCATATTCATGGACAAGCTGTTTAGTGTCATTGACAAAAGAAAAGAGAAAATTACTGCGTTCATACATATTGTTCATCCCAAGTACTTTTGACATTAGCACAATGTCATCATCAGGTCTTGCTACTTTTTAAACACAGTGGATAGTTTAAAATATGGAGTTTTGCAATAATACTCTGTAATAATTATTTAAAAAAAAAACTCTCGACAACTGCTGAAATCAGTTACCCCCCCTACCGAAGCGTTACCCAAGTAATCACACAGCACTCAACACAGCGTCGTTCACTTCACAATTAAACATATCACTTCCAGATGTACATAGCAAAATTGTCTTTGAAAATTATGGCCGCAATTATATTTATTTTGAAATAAACATGCCTCAGTACACATACACGCATATATATATATATATATATATATATATATATATATATATATATATATATATATATGTAAGCAAATATATGGATATAGATCCGACAGTATGAAGAAAAACATACGGAAAAAAAATCCTAATATGCAATTATGCTGTTTTAATGTTAATATAATGCCAACGTCGGACGTTTCGGTCTAGTAGACCATCTACAGAATATATTAATAAAACATAATTAACATTAGACTATATTTAATTATGTCCATCGTATTTTCATGTTGAATTAAATATAATCCAATGTTAATTATGTTTTATGAATATGTCCTGAAGATGGTCTACTAGACCGAAACATCCGACGTTGACATTATATTAACATTAAAACAGCATAATTGCATATTAGGATTTTTGTTTGTTTTTTCCGTATATTTTTCTTCATATATATATATATATATATATATATATATATATATATATATATATATATATATATATATATATATATGAGGAGAGAGAGAAGAGGAACAGAAAGAAAGAGAGAGGAATATGTATAGATAAAAATAATTGCAAATAGAGAGTTGTGGAGGATCATGGTCACCTATGCCTTCAAATTACACGGCACACAAAAGAATATTTCTTTCCGATATTTACACATGCCTCGGTGAATCTACACACGCATAAACATAATTAATATAAATATATGTCGGGTGTCTAAATAAATACATAATTTAAACATTACCGGTGATTATGTCTGTATTGAAGGACCCTTCCCTATATAAAGGACAAATTCTATAAACAATATATGCAATTAAAAGTTTAAATATTAGGTTGGTGCAAAAATAAGGACGTAATAATGTCGTTTTTGACGTTAAAAAATACGTCAAAAAACGACATTATTACGTCATTATCTTTGCGCCAACCTATTATAAGGACATTTTTTTTTTTTTTTTATTTTAATTCGGATTTACTTTAGGCCATTATCTTACAAATAAATTTGAAATGCAAGAAAGATATTTAAATTGTTTTTTTTTAAATTGTTTTTAGGTTTTCTTATAACGACCTTGACGGTACATGGTGCGCGAAAATAGATTATGCCGTATTAAGAACTTAAGGGATTTAGCCGATGTTTAATTAAATAAAATAAATTAATATGGCTTCGTATTTAATTAATTAAAACCCTAAAATGTTGGCGTTTATACTTGCATGTTACGCCCTTTTTTTATATAATTTTGGCAAATGCATACGTTTTAATTAATAAATTCGAATCGATTTCTTGTCCTTGAATAGCATCACTAACGTTTTACAGGGTGCGATGTGTAAATTGTCGTCATTTGATATTTTTAAATTCGTGCATCTGCGTGGTTTGTTTTTGATCTGTCGGCTTCACTGTATAGTAAGTGTGAGTTGAGCACCGTCTACAGGGAAAAGGTATCCATTCCGTAATTCACTCAGCTAGAAATTTAGAAACAATATGCTGTACTGCTTGGCATTCGCGTCGGAATCTTCAATGCGAACATTTCTCAGAGAGTTTTGGAGTCAATGTGAGGGGATACAGCGAATTTGGTAAGAGTTAGGTGAGCTTAATGGTGATTAAGAAGACATGACACCGCGGAAAACTCATTTTCATCATTCTGATAAGAAAAGAAATCGCGAATCTGTTGATGAAGACATCAGACTGAACACGCAGACTGACATCAAGTGCTTTGAAAAGGGATTGCAACACTGGGTCAAGAGGGTGTCTTCTGGAGGACACTATATCCGCCAACAGGATTCTGAAGCATACCACACATGCAAGAGAACCCAGTCATCGCTGTTAGTTTTTGCGACCACATAACCGCTTACATGGCAGATTTTTCCCGCAGTAGTTTGCCATTTCTTTCTGCGGTAGACCAGTTGCCATCCATGGCGGCCTGTCTTGCTATTTGCCCATAGCTGGGGCGAGAAGAAGAGGATTCATATGTTTTCCAATGGTATTAGCACGTAAGGTAATAGTTTCAACTGGAATTCGAACTCGGTTCTCCGATTCCTGAATTCGTATCTATGCCTCCTGACGATTTTACTGAATGAAAGTAGTTTTTAGTATTTCAAGATATTTCTATGTAATTTTGGTAATTATATTTTTATTAACATGTCAGTGTTATTTTAATTTTTGTGTAATTTAGAAGACAATTTGTCAAGGGAACATATCTCAACTTGGAAAATGCGACACTGAAATACGAACAAGCGCTGGATTAACTGAAAATGGAGTCAAATTCTTAGCAAAGCACTACGAAAGTAACATATCATTAGGAACAAAGATGAATCTGATGAACTGCTATGAGATATCTATGACACTGAATGTTGAACAATTTTCGAACATATGAGGAGGAAACTGGCAGCAGCAAGAACTTTGTTCCCCCTCAAAATACTGAGGGACCCATTGCCAGGATGAGTAAGCTACGAGGAAGTCTTAAAGAAAATAGTAACAAAAAAGACCAATCATACTTAGAATCAGACCTCTTGAATTTCTTGGAGCCCTAATGAGGAAGGACGGATTCGAAAACTTAACTGTCACAGGTCATATCCAGTCTAAAATGAATAGGGGAAAACAGACCTGACGGGCATGTGTGAATGAAAGACTGAAGAGGGTGGGGAAATGCTGCTAAGGGCGATATGAAGTTGTGGAGAGCAACGTCTTAAAATGTAAATTAAAAGAAACTTATTTTTCAAAGATGACTGTTATTATTTTTCGGTAAACATGTATTTTCTGAGATTCAATTATTTTCATGAGGGAAAATGAAGCACGATATCTTACTAGATTTATTATTTATGACTGGTACTATCTAGAAAGACTAAATACGTATCTAAAATTGGAAAACATATGAATCCTCTTCTTCTCGCCCCAGCTATGGGCACATAGCAAGACAGGCCGCCATGGATGGCAAAGATATATCTGACATATCCCTAGCATTGCGAAAAAAAACTAGTTGCCGTTATGATCATTTCAAGAAGACATTATTAATGTTGACAATTTTTTTGTCAATTTTGTGAAAGTCTGTAGGAACTTTAAAATACATTCGTTCAAAAATCACATTTACGTAGGGATGCCATTTTCTTTCTGCACTGTAAAAAAATGAGATATATTGACTAGATTTATTTCACAGTATCTTGCATAATATTCATGAACGTTTTAGATTAGTATCACCATTTCGTTCATCATATCCGGTATTTAATATTCAGGAAGAAAATAAGTACTTACTATAATTAGGTTGAATGATATTTTTAAACTACTCCAATTCTGCCCTCTCCCCTCTCTCTCTCTCTCTCTCTCTCTCTCTCTATATATATATATATATATATATATATATATATATATATATATGGGCTTTATGTGTTCATTCAAGCATGTATGGTTGAATAATTTAGACATTTGCGTAGGAGCGCCATTTTCTTTCTACACAGAAAAAAATGAGATATATTTGCTAGATTTATTTCAAAGTATGTCTATATATTTCATTTTAATCCTCTTATATTCACGGACATTTTTTAGTACTGGAAATAAACGGATTGAGAAAGACTCTGTGGCTCTTCTTATACTTTTTATTTTCCACAGTACTTTCAATCTCATCTAAGATTATCTCCAGTGTTGAATTACTAAGACAAAGAATGAATGCAACCGAGAGTTATAAATTGTTTTTGTGTGCACATGAACTCACTCAGGTAATTAAAAAATTACCGCTGTTAAGTAACTTATTAAAAATTGTTTATTACATGCTTTGAAAATATTTATAAAAAATTGTAATTAAATTGTTTTAAAACATAAATAGACATAATTTAAATTAAACAAATTATTCAACCATATATATATATATATATATATATATATATATATATATATATATATATATATATAACGAGAGAGAGATAGACAGACAGACAGAGAGAGAGGGAGAGATAAACAGATAAAATGAGATAGACAGACAACAAAAATGCGATAGACAGAGAACAAGAGCTAGCTAGCTCGCTAGATAGATAGATATGAACAAACTGAGATAGATAGATAGATAGATAGATATATATATATATATATAGATAGATAGATAGATAGATAGATAGATAGATAGATAGAAATTACAGTTAATAATTATAGAGACATAGATAGGCAAGAAAAAATGAGATAGATAAATAAATAGACATACATATAGACAAGAACAAAATTAGGTATATATATATATATATATATATATATATATATATATATATATATAGATAGATAGATAGATAGATAGATAGATAGATATGAACGGACAGAGATAGATAGATAGATCGATAGATAGATAGATAGATAGATAGATAGATATGAACGGACAGAGATAGATAGATAGATCGATAGATAGATAGATAGATAGATAGATATGAACGGACAGAGATAGATAGATAGATAGATAGATAGATAGATAGATAGATATGAACGGACAGAGATAGATAGATAGATAGATAGATAGATAGATAGATATGAACGGACATAGATAGATAGATAGATAGATAGATAGATAGATAGATAGATAGATAGATAGATAGATAGATAGATATGAACGGACATAGATAGATAGATAGATAGATATGAACGGACAGAGATAGATAGATAGATAGATAGATATGAATGGACAGAGGTAGATAGATAGATAGATAGATAGATAGATAGATAGATAGATATGAACGGGCAGAGATAGATAGATATGAACGGACAGAGATAGATAGATAGATAGATAGATAGATAGATAGATAGATATGAACGGACAGAGGTAGATAGATAGATAGATAGATAGATAGATAGATAGATAGATAGATATGAACGGACAGAGATAGATAGATAGATATGAACGGACAGAGATAGATAGATAGATAGATAGATAGATAGATAGATAGATAGATATGAACGGACAGAGATAGATAGATAGATAGATAGATAGATAGATAGATAGATAGATAGATAGATAGATAGATATGAACGGACAGAGATAGATAGATAGATAGATAGATAGATAGATAGATATGAACGGACAGAGATAGATAGATAGATAGATAGATAGATAGATAGATAGATAGATAGATAGATATGAACGGACAGAGATAGATAGATAGATAGATAGATAGATATGAACGGACATAGATAGATAGATAGATACATAGATAGATATGAACGGACATAGATAGATAGATAGATAGATAGATAGATAGATAGATATGTCTATTTATGATCTGTCGTTAATGTCTACCTTCTTTTTTCATTTCTTCAATGATTCTTTATCGGCCATATTTACACCAGCGCCATATTCCCGACCACGTTTTTTTTTTTTTTTAAATAGATGTTATTCTTGTGCTTGTGTTTTTAATCTTTCAATCAAATACGATATTCTATAATTTATCTGTCGCTTGCTTGGGCACTCACAGTTCTGATATCGCAGACATTTCTGCTTTGGCCACATTTATTTTTATCCTCCTATTTCTTCCCGATGTTTCTTCTTATCTTTTTTTCTTTCATTAATTGATGCATCGCCGACTTTAATATTTCATTTTATTTCTATGAATATTAACTCATAAGCCGATGTCATTTTTATTTATACTTTTCTATATCCATTCTGAAAATACACGATTTTATTTGCTGTCTGAACAGTATAAACCACACCTATTATGTATCAATAGTAAAATGTATTGATGAAAAGATATAAATAATAATTTATAAAGGTACCTTAATTCATTCTTATTCATAAAAGCGCCTTTCTTTATTTTCATTTCATTAAGATTTTCTCCTTCTCTTTAAATTTAATTTTTCTTCTTTCATTTTTTTATCCAATTTTCAACATTTAAGTTACATTTTTCATTCAGTTCCATTTTTACGTCTTTTCTTCCGCCCTTTCCGCGAGTGAAGCCTATAAAAACTAACATTAGAGAAAGAGCTCAAATAAGGTGTTGAATGCAAGAGAGAGAAACACACAGAGAGAGACAGACAGACAGACAGACAGACAGACAAACGCCAAAGAGTAAAAGATGTAGAGGAAGGTATGATTAAATGGTTTACATACTGCAATATATTGAAATTCTTTATTAATAGGAGTGGGCTACAGCTTGATGTTTTATGACCATCATTCGACACAAATTTACAAAATACATCAATTACCCTAGGGATTAAACCTTTAGCCAAGAAAGATTTCAATGATGGCATTGTTTTGATTATTTTTCCTTTAATTCAAATTTACTCTCTACATGCTTCAGAACAGATAGGCTCACTGTGTTAAACACCTCACAACTGTTGCCCAGGCAAAGAATATGTGGGGGTAGGTAATGTGACAAGGAGGGTTGCAGTTACCAAGATTTGTAGCTGGATATTAATATTATTTCAGATAAGTTGTCGTTTGTGTTTATTTTGATAGAGCTCCACCCCAATTTAAAAAAAAAAAATGTAAAAAATTTGGCTCATATTTTTTATTTGGCTTTAAGTGAGTGGAGTAAAACACTTCCCTACTTTTTTTTTTTAATAATCTGGAATCTATAACCCAGTCCTAGTATTAAGAAATAGAAAAAAATAGAAAGCTATAAGAGAGGAAGCAATAGAGAAATAAATGTGAAGTCCTTAGTCATTTTTCGTATTTGTGACTCAACCTTCATTATATAAAAGTAGATAACAAAAAAAGTTTAGAAAGGATAAGGATAAAAAAGGGAAGATACATATACAAATTTAGAGTATATCATGTCAGATTGTACTATGTAATTAATTCTATCAAAAGAGGTCAACAGAGGTCAAAATAATATTAAGCGAGCAAACAATATAGGCAACGCTAAGCAAGAGTAACACAGCAAAAATTTTGCAAACCAAGAATAGTCTTAACACACAAAAGATGGATACAGACAAGCGATCGCAGCTTTCTGAGTCGGATGAGACCGAAAAATGACCTATTTTATTGGTTAGGAAATATCCCAGCATGCATCTGGGTATACCCTCTATAGATATCACGAGGGGAATGTTTTTGCCGTTAATGCTACTTAAATGAAAGCAACAAATCTCTTACCGGTTAGTTTTAAATTGAAAATCTTTTAGAGATACAAGGATTTTAATTATAAGAATCCTACAAATTAGCCCATAGTTGGGGAAGAACAGGTGGATCCTTACTGAGATAGATAGATAGTTAAATGGATTGATATAGTAAGATTGACACAGATACTTCGATTATACTCTGAGAGAGAGAGAGAGATGAAGAGACATAGATAGATAGATAGATAGATAGATAGATAGATGTAGCAAAACTGATATAAATAGTTCGATTGTAGATTGAAAGCATAAGAGAGAGAGAGAGAAAGATAGAGATGAAGAGACTGACAGATAGATAGATAGATAGATAGAGAGATAGATAGATAGATAGATAGATAGATAGATAGATAGATAGATAAAGCAAGACTGAAACAGATACCATTGATTATAGATAGCATAATACAGAGAAAGAGAGAGAGAGGGGGGAGAGGGATGAAGAGACTTAGATAGATAGATAGATAGATAGATAGATAAAGCAAGACTGAAATAGATACCATCGATTATAGATAGCGTGAGAGAGAGAGAGAGAGAGAGAGAGATGAAGACACTTAGATAGATAGATAGATAGATAGATAGATAGATAGATAAAGCAAGACTGAAATAGATACCATCGATTATAGATAGCGTGAGAGAGAGAGAGAGAGAGAGAGAGAGAGAATGAAGAGACTTATATAGATAGATAGATAGATAGATAGATAGATAGATAGATAGATAGATAGATAGATAGATAGATGTAGCAAAACTGATATACATCGTTCGATTGTAGATTGAAAGCATAAGAGAGATAGAGAGATAGAGATGAAGATCCTGGCAGATAGATAGATAGATAGATAGATAGATAGATAGATAGATAGATAGATAGATAGATATGACTTAAAACATTAAAACCCAACGTAAAACCCGTTATTATATGCATGAATTAAAATTTAAAAAAATCCGATATCCAACAGAGGATTCTAAAAAAAATATCCGATATTGTTTATCGATTAAAAAAAAAAAAACGTATATTAATTAAAACTTTCTACCTATAAACCTTTAAGTTTACTATTCCTAAAACTGCACACAGTGTATTAATGACTTCATTGGCATTTTGATTGCTTTGATGTCATTGATGTTGCCAAAAAGTTTTAGAAATGTCTAAACTCACATTTCTATGCAATTTTTCTAAGATCAGTGGTTAAAAATAGCTTTGACCATGTGAAGCCAATGGGTCTTGATGAAGATTGCACATTTTCGAATATTGTGGACTGGCGCTACACAATCACAAAGAAGCTTACCAAATAACAGAAGCCACATCCTTTGACTTTTTTTAAAGAACAGCAACGACTAAAATGAATTTCGAAGAGAACATAGTGATGTCATCAATAGATTGATGTTCCGCACTACTTCAAGTAAAAGTTTAGGGAGGAGGCGCCTCTCATTACTGCAAAGGGCGATAACAGCAAGTGGACTTGAGAAACTTATTTTCCTGAAACAATTTTTAAGAAAAAGATTTTCTAAATTCAAAGTAGTATTATTAGTAGAATCGGTTCGGCCAATTAATGCTGAATGTTTCCTTATAAGGAAACCATTAATATTATTAGGTTGGTGCAAAAATAATGACGTAATAATGTCGTTTTTTTCACGTATTATTAAAAACAAAAAACGACATTATTACGTCATTATTTTTGCACCAACCTAATACCATTAGCATTGTTTCGTCTTTCTCATTCGCGACCATTTCCTGTGTCAGCCATCTTCGTATTGAAATGTTTCACGTGCAAGGGACACATTTTTAGTCATCTCGCTTTTCCTTTTTCAACGTTGCCTGTCTACTCCTGCTTCATTTCGCGTCCTGGGTATGACGATAAATTACGTCTCACAGCAAGGCCTCAGATCAAGGGGTTTTGAGGAGCGTGGAACCACCTCTTAATTGATGGTGTTTCCAGGTCCACCCTGACCTGGGGTGGTAGCACCTGTTAGGGTCCCAGCTATGGGCAAATAGTTAACCACGAATCTGAGGTAAAAACATTATGAAAGGGTAAAAATAGGCTTTAATACCAGAAATATTTAAAAGAAAAAAAAAAATTACCAGGAATAAATGTCTTAAAAAAATACTACCAACAAAGCTTTTTAAAAAAAATAATATTACTAGCAAACCATATATGAAAAAAAAAATATTACGAATAATACATTTTTAAAGGAAAAATATTAACAGAAATAGATTTTTGACAAAACAAAAATAACCAGTCATAACAATTTTGTCGGCATTAAATAGCCCATCGAGGTTGATTTGCCGTAAAACAAACCAAATCAAACCAAATCAAAACCTGCTTCATTTTAAATAGGTTTGGTCCCACGTAAATGAATATCCCTCCCACATTCTAGTAGGTCATTAAAATGATTCCCTCACTTATCTTCACTGATTCCAAAATATACCAATTGAATCCTCAACCGTATTTTTGCTTTATGTCGTGGCTCGTTTTTTTAGATTATAGCGTAATTGTTTTGTTCCACTCTTATCATCCTCCTCTAATCAAATGACCCATTCAATGTAGCTGATGATTTTGAATTTCAGTTTCAATGCATCGATTGCCAGCGAGCTCTTTCCATATCCAACCAATGATTTCTAAGGGTGGCACGTAACAACGCTTGAAGGAATCTATCTCGGGCCATGAATAGATTTAGCTTTGGATTAAATGATTTTTTTACGGTTAAGAGTAATTGGCCATGGTTCAATGTAATTTGCAGTAATGCCCAACCCCCAGAATTGAGAAAGTTTGCAATAATAAGAGAAAAAAGAAAAGAAAAGAACAGGTCAAAATAATATTAAGAGAGCAAACAATATAGGCAAGGCTAAGCAAGAGTAACACAGCAAAAATTTTGCAAACCAAGAATAGTCTTAACACACAAAAGATGGATACAGACAAGCGATCGCAGCTTTCTGAGTCGGATGAGACCGAAAAATGACATATTTTATTGGTTAGGAAATATCCCAGCATGCATCTGTGTATTCCCTCTATAGACTTGACGAGTGGGGAATGTTTTTGCCGTTAATGCTACTTAAATGAAAGCAACAAATCTCTTACCGGTTATTAAAAGACAGAAAATAGTTTTAAATTGAAAATCTTTTAGAGATAATAAGAATTTTAATTATAAGAATCCTACTAATTAGCCCATAGTTGGGAAGAACAGGTGGATCCATACTGAGATAGATAGATAAATAGATAGATATAGCAAGATCGATATAGATACTTCGATTATAGAGAGCGTAATAGAGATAGAGAAAGAGAGAGAGACAGAGATGAAGAGAGAGAGATGAAGAGACATGGATAGATAGATAGATAGATAAAGCAAGACTGAAATAGATACCATCGATTATAGATAGCGTAATATATATATATATATATATATATATATATATATATATAGAGAGAGAGAGAGAGAGAGAGAGATGAAGATACTTAGATAGATAGATAGATAGATAGATAGATAGATATAGCAAAACTGATATACATCATTCGATTGTAGATTGATACCAAAAGAGATAGACAGACAGATAGATATATAGATAGATAGATAGATAGATATAGCAAAACTGATATACATAATTCGATTGTAGATTAATACCACAAGAGATAGATAGATAGATAGATAGATAGATAGATAGATAGATAGATAGATAGATAGATATAGCAAAACTGATATACATATTTCGATTGTAGATTGATACCATAAGAGACAGACTGATAGATTGATAGATAGATAGATAGATATGGCAAGACTGATATAGATAGTAAATAAAGATGAACAGAAAATGATTACTCCATTGATAGATCGATAGACAGATGTAAACGCGTGTGATATTCGTCGTACAAACCTCGATGTGATTATGATAAAAATAATCATAATACCAGTTTGAGAATGTTATTCCTTTCAATCTCATCGAATTTTATTCGACAATTATTTTAATTTATATTCCACCCCTTCCTCTATCCCGACACCATCTAACCAGTCAAACTACTTCTACAATTGTAGTCAACAGTCAGTTTATCAGTTCCATTATTGATATCTTCCTGATTGCAAGCGTTATAAATAAATAACAATGTTGGAACATTATTAATATGAAATGTTGAACAGCAATAATTGCAAAGTGTGTCTGCTCTGCTGGAATTATGGCGTGATCCGAATAAATCCTTTTCAGGAATCTTGCAAATGTCTGCTATTAAATACAAACACGTTTAATCAGATTGGAAGGAATGAAAAATTATTTTGCCAAGACTCAAGATTTTTTTGGTCAACACTTCCGTTTTTATGTGCTGTGTCGCTTAACGACGCGGGCGATCATGTCTCTTCTCTACTTCCTATCTTTTTGTAGCTCTTAGGAATATTTTACTTCTATTTTACAAATCCCTTGGAGTCAGTGTTTAGCGATCCACATACACTCACTTGAACAGTATAGATTTCTCTAAAAAGAAAAGGAAATTAAATTAAACTTCATATATATATATATATATATATATATATATATATATATATATATATATATATGAACATTTCTCCGATTTAACCAGTAGAGAAGACAATATTTATGAATATTCTGACTATATGTGTGTGTAAGTTTTTGTTTTTCATGTCGACAAATATGAAAATTTCTCCGATTTAACCAGTAGAAAACAAAAACTTACACACACAAATAGTCAGAATATTCATAAATATTGTCTTCTCTACTAGTTAAATCGGAGAAATTTTCATATTTGTCGACATGGAAAACAAAAACTTACACACACAAATAGTCAGAATATTCATAAATATTGTCTTCTCTACTAGTTAAATCGGAGAAATTTTCATATTTGTCGACATGGAAAACAAAAACTTACACACACATATAGTCAGAATATTCATAAATATATATATATATATATATATATATATATATATATATATATATATATATATATATATATATGTATATATGTATATGTATATAGATAGATAGATAGATAGATAGATAGATAGATAGATAGATAGATAGATAGATATAGTTGAATTGATGTGAGTTTGTGAACCTGGGGATCACGCTATTTGTGATCGTCAGACAAACTGATTAATTTTTAAATTTTGGATTTATATATGACTGCGTATATCGGTGGTTTATTGATAGTCGGAAAAAAAATTGTCGTCGGAACGCCCATCGTACTTACGCAGACATACATACACGCACGTTTACTCATTGCAGCTCACACAAAAATAAACATATATGAACAGTGTGGGACTTGGCGTATATGCGCATCAAGTGTCGTTGCGTGCATACGTACGCAGTTGGTCGCTGTATTTAATGTTGGATTGTGTAGCGAAATTCTTTCGTTAGTGGAAGTGTCGACGTGCAGACTCTTCGTCTATTTTGTCACGGAATAATGTTATCTCGCACACACATATATATATATATATGTATGCACGCGGATTCACACATCTTCTATCCGTATGTTCTTTTTTTTTTTAAAAAGGGTTCTGTGTAAGACTATGGTAGATAAAATGGTTACTATTTTTAATTTGAGATATTTTTTAATGCCGTTGTGTTATTATTTTAAAGCCGGTTATTTCCTTGTTTTTGACGATTGCGCTTATACAAATGGTAGCTACTTCAAATTTATAATACGTATTATTTTTCTCTTTCTCTGTATATATATATATATATATATATATATATATATATATATATATATATATATATATATTTATATATGTGTGTGTGTATACCCGCGCGTGTGTGTATGTGTGTGTGGTATATATCATACATATAGTTAACTGCATGACATAGAGGTGAAACAACTCTTACGTTAAGTGTTTCGTCCTTCGAAGTAACTTTTCCACTTAACAACAATTTTCTAATCATAGCATAGATATGGAAGAAGGCTGTGGATATCTATCTATCTATCTATCTATCTATCTATCTATCTATCTATCTATCTCTCTCTCTCTCTCTCTCTCTATATATATATATATATATATATATATATATATATATATAATATATATATATATATATATA
Source organism: Acanthosepion lycidas (assembly GCA_963932145.1). Classification (NCBI taxonomy): domain Eukaryota; kingdom Metazoa; phylum Mollusca; class Cephalopoda; order Sepiida; family Sepiidae; genus Acanthosepion; species Acanthosepion lycidas. The sequence continues at coordinate 40,933,369 of OZ010607.1, read as the reverse complement.
TATATATATATATATATATAAATATATATATATATATATATATATATATACATACACACACATGTATGGAAAAATTTGAGCAAAAATTACTAAATTACTCCTCAATCTTTCATCTTTCTCTCTCTCTCTCTCTCTCTCTATATATATATATATATATATATATATATATATGTGTGTGTGTGTGTATATTAGGTTGGTGCAAAAATAATGACGTAATAATGTCGTTTTTTGACGTATTTGTTAACGTCAAAAAACGACATTATTACCTCATTATTTTGGCACTAACCTAATATATATATATATATATATATATATATATATATATATATATATATATATATTTATATATAGACAGAGAGAGAGAGATTCATATCAGTGGTAGAGTTACAAAAGAATACATAAGAATACCAGCTGCTCAAAGTTTGGATATGCGGTTGGTGTAAATTATAACGACTTGAAATTGAAAATCGCAGACGAATTGGGAACAACAGCAATTAAGAGCTCCTTCCACGCTCTTCAAAATCTTCCGTTCAGAAGACGTGCTTCCGGATGTAGTTTATTATCATACACAAAACGAACCTCACATTTGGTGATCACCAATTTCCGTGAACCTCATGTCGTTGGCCCCGGAGAGGGCAGTGTTACGCCAGGCCTACTTGTCCAATACACGCTACACATGAATGAATACATCGTCAGCATTTAGCACAGATATGTGAAGCTCAGAGACCATACAACCACACTCAGACATGTGACTGATGATGGTGAGATGATGATGGAATAAATCCTCATAAGATAAGGCAATTCAATCATGTTATTGATATATTCTCAAGATAAGTTGCGCAATAAAAGCTATCATCAAAGCAAGTAATAAATTTATCTTTAATATTGTCGACTTTTAATAATTAAAGCTAACACCTTCTACAGTGGCCATCCGTGTCCGTAACAGAAGGTCCGCAACAACAGATATAGTTTTCACCTTCAACCTTGACCCTGATTAATTTAATTCTAATGAAACAATTATTCGAATAAAGGTTCTACCTCATTTAAAGTGCTTTAATCTCTGTAGAATTTACAATGCACCACGATTATTATTAGACATTTTGGTATTAGATTGATTTAGTGTATGCATGAGTTTAGTTGGTGATACTGTTGGACGTTCTATACTTCATCTCATATATCTGCAGAATCCAAACCAATTTATTTTATCATTACCACTTGCTGGTTATGCACAAGGCGTTTTTCACTCCAGTCCTGTTTATGCGAATGTCGTAACGAAAATTTTGTTCAATCCAAGATGATCGATTATTCTTAACAATTTTTAAAGCTGCGTTGATATTAGGTTGCTGCAAAAATAATGTCGTTTTCTCACATATGTGAGAAAACGACATTATTTTGGCACCAGCCTAATATATTACACCATTTACAGTGCATCAGTGTTTATTTGTTAGCTTTGTTCAGCCTGAACCATAGTTAATGCGAGGGGGTGTAGTTCCTGGTCTGGTTTTAGCGTTTTCTTTTGTTATGACCCTTGACAAAATTGTCTTGACTGGATCAGCCTTTGAGATTTCTCCACTCCGCAATGTCTTTTGTCTCTCCTCTGACTTTAGCCAGCGAGTTTCTGATTCTGCTTCATGCAGAATACAGCGGCCCCTCTTATTTTTGTGTGTGTGGGGGGAGGGTTTATTAACAGCGTTTTGGTTTAATTATAAATTTGTTTTGGGGTCCATACCTTCTCCCTTCATTACATATATAAATTTTTATCTATTTTTGTAAGATTTGTTTGTTTGTTAGTTTGGGTTTTATGGCATATCAACCACTGTGGGTTATTTAATGCCAAATCCAGTTTATATGAATTTTAAATGCCTATTTTGTATAGTATAAAAAACGTATAGCTGGCAACATTATTGTTTAAAAAAAAAACGTATAGCTGGCAACATTGTTTAAAAAAAAACGTATAACTGGCAACATTGTTTAAAAAAACGTATAGCTGGCAACATTATTGTTTAAAAAAAACGTATAGCTGGCAACATTATTGTTTAAAAAAAAAAACGTATAGCTGGCAACATTATTCTTTTTCTACAAAAAAAAAAACTTAGACCTGGCAACATTATTGTTTCAAAAACTTAGAGCTGGCAACATTATTGTTTCAAAAACATAGAGCTGGCAACATTATTGTTTCAAAAACTTAGAGCTGGCAACATTATTTTCCTGAAATCATTATCTGAGACCTTGCTGTTGGATGCAGTTTATCGCCATACCCAGGACGCGGATGTAGTTTACCGTCATACCCAGGACGCGGATGTAGTTTACCGTCATAGCCAGGACGCGGATGTAGTTTACCGTCATACCCAGGACGTGAGCAAAACCTGGAAAACTAGCAGTTCACTATTTACCCATAGCTGTGACCCTAACAGGTGCTACCACCCCGGGTCAAGGTGGACCTGGGAACACCAGCAATTAAGAGGTGGTTCCACACTCCTCAAAACCTCCAGATCAGAGGCCTTGCTGTTGGATGTATTTTTGTAAGAAAATTGAACAGGATAAAAGTAACAATTGTACATATTGAGAATTTTTTATGTCATGGATGTTCTAATAAGATCCATTTAGCATTATTATGCTATATGTTGGACTGAGTTGATAAGGAATGGAATCATTTGGTGATTGAATTTATTGTTTGAGTGAGTGACTCATGATTCAGATTAGCAAGGTGTAGTGGAGGCACGGAAGAGTAATAGATAGCGGCTCGGATTAAGTAATTGGAGAGCTGAGTTCAAATCTCAGTTACATTCATTTACGTGCTATTACCCTTGGGAAAGGTTATAATCCTCTTCTTCTTTCTCCAACTATGGATAAGTATCAGGACAGATTGAGTTCTATAACCTTGGTTGGGAATTGGTCTACCGGAGAAAAAAGGGACAACCTACTGCGGGTAGAAAATCTGCCTCGTCAGTCATGTATCGAAAGGCACATGATCGACTAAGCGTGTATCAGGCATGACGCATAACTGACTGACAATAGTTACTTCAGAGATTGAATTCGCAGCTGTCAGGTGAGAAAATAACAATTTTAAGAACATGGTGATTATTCTGGGTATTAATATACCGTTGTATTTTGTGAATATTATTTTCCAAGCGAATCACTGGTCTGTACCAAATCCGATTAGTTGTTGTATAAAACTTAATATTATTACTATATGTTGAATCTTTTACATAACCTAGGAAGTGAATCCCCAAGGGACGCTTTTCCCCAGACAGTAACTCTCCTTTGGGTGGGGGATAGTTTAATTACTCGGCACCTGAGGCGTCCCCAAAAAGGAAAGTGCCGTGAGGGCTTGGGTTTTTCCACGGTGCAAGGGCTTCCTTCACTGAGTCTATCGGAACCACTTCCAATCACACCGAGGGCTCCAATAACAACTGAAATTAACAAGATACATATATGTCACATTTTTGAAATTTCGAGATCAAGATCCTTGTATTTTGATAGGTTTTGAAGATCTTCAGATACATTACTGTTATGGGACCCTCCCCCTTTTCATATAAGTGGACTCGACCAGAGTGTTACTTGGACTTCTGCCGTTAAATATCCACAGTCAGTCAGAATATAGAGTGAGTGAGCAGAGATTGTGATTGAGTTGGAGGTATTAGGTTGGTGCAAAAATAATGTCGTTTTCTCACATAGTAAAATATGTGAGAAAACGACATCATTTTTGCACCAACCTTATAGAATAATAGTGTGAGGTAACCGCTTGTAGTCCTACTTCGAGACTATATATATATATATATATATATATATATATATATATATATATATATATATATTACAATATATTTTTTTTGTAGTTGCTGCAACTGCTGGTGCATATAAAGCTTCGTTGAGACTTGCATGTGTGTCTATTTCATCCAGAATTAATTTGAGTAGTGCATTAAAGCGTTTAATAGTTTTTTGGTTATGCTTTGATGCGTTTAAATTTGGGAGTTGTTCTCGTTCGTCCATTTCATTATCTTTTGTCAGACTTATATGTCTTATGATTTCTTCCTTGGCTTCTTGTATACTATTTTAGTCTTCTGTAAAACATTTCAGTTCAATGCTTTGTGAACGACAAAGATCACGCGTTTCTAATTATTCTAAAATTTCAGCATTATCTTCTCAGTGATTGGCGTGAACTCAGTTTCTTTATTATAATCAGGGGATTGTTTATTTTAGGTCTTCTTATGCCCATTTCTGGTCCCCAACAATTTTCTGTCGATTCACCTATGCTGGTTCTGGTTTATTTAATTTCGGCATCTATCAATCAGTTATTTCTCTTGATGAACCTTCGTACATTGGCTTGTTCATTTTCATCAATGTACTTTCTCGTTGCTCGTCCAACCATTTCTCGTCAAATGCCATGTGTTTGGCGGGTGATGTTTTCCTGAGGTTTGTGAAATGTTTCATAGAATGCAGGCATAACCACTGTACTTCCCTGGAGACCATTTTATTTTTTCTTTCTTTATATGAATGGTTGTAGATCTAGTTGGAGAATTCTCAGGGCCATCATTCGAATTATCCATGTTGTGGGGACCTGAAGATTAATTATCTCTGCGGAGTTTGTTCCTATCGTAGTTTATTATTATTATTATTATTATTATTATTATTATTATTATTATTATTATTATTATTATTATTATTATTTCATTCCATTTCTCTTGTATACTCATTCACGTGCTGAGACCCAGTTAACTCATTCACGTGCTGAGACCCAGTTAGAGTCCTAAGGTCAGAAATCGAATCATGACTTTTTGTAATAAATATTTATTATTATTATTATTTTTATTTTTTATTTTCTTTGATTTTCTTTGATCCAGTGGCCTAAGGTTAGAAATGGCATCATGACACTTTCCACTGACAAAAAAAAAAAAAATTACATAGATAAAGCCCTTAGTAAAGTGTGGGCTGTACTTGTCAGAACAATTTTTTGTATTTCTTTGAGGTATGGACTTCCAGGAATCCCTTTAATTAGTCAACTGCAATCTTTTCCAACCAGTCCTAGGGCTCCAACTACAACAGGGATTGTTGATGTTCCCATATGCCACATTTTTGAGATTTCTATTTCAAGGTCCTTCTATTTTGACAGCTTTTTGAATATCTTAAAAGATACATTGCAGTCAGCAGGGACTGCCATATCAATAAGGAGGCACCGTTTTTGTTTGTGGTCTTTAATAACAATATCTGGGCGGTTGGCATTCATTGTTCTGTCAGTGTGTATTGTGTAGTCCCATAGAATTGTAACAGGTCCTATCTCCGTAACCGGGTCTGGGTGGTGTTCATACCAGTTTCTTTCAGTTTCCTTCCCGT
>OZ010607.1:40890535-40923035 GCA_963932145.1 Acanthosepion lycidas | reverse complement strand
ATATAATACATCTCATTAATTCGCCCTTCCTGGGTATGACGATAAACTACATCCGCGTCCTCGGTAAGACGATAAAATACGTCCAGCAGCAAGGCCTCTGATCAGAAGGTTTTGAGGAGCGTGGAACCCCTTCTTAATTGCTGATGTTCCCAGATCGACCATGACCCCGGGTGGTAGCACTTGTTAGGATCCCAGCTATGGGCAAATAGTTAACAGTCAAACGCGTGCAAAAATAGGTTTTAATACCAGAAATACTTTATAATAAAAAATAAAAAAAATATTACCAGCAATAATTTCTGAAGAAAAAATTATTAATACTTTAAAAAATACCAACAATGCAAACAGCTATATATTCTTTTGAAAAAATATGACTAGCTATAGATTTATTCAAGGAAAAATATTCGCAGATATAGATTTTTGAATAAAAATATTAAAAGCAATAAAAATTTTGTCGGTATTAAATAAGTCATTGAATGTTGATATGCCGTAAAACAAACCAAATCAAAAAAAAAAAAAAAAAATGATTAATTGGCTTTCTTTGTCTGTGATGCCCATAGATACATGTATGAGTGTAGAATGCCCGTTTTATTAAAACAGTGTATATTTTAGCCCCCCCCCCTCACCTCCAGCATCGAAATTCTAAAAATAAAAAAAAAACAGGTCTGGAGTAAGGCGTACCTATTTCAATTTTTAAATTATAAGTCATTTTGTTTTCCATTATTGTGTAGAAGTCACGTGTTTGCTTCAGAACTCTGGTTTGTTTGTATGTGATAAGGCACGTATTAGTTTTTTTTTGCGTGTGTTTAACATGTTGGTGTATTTTAAGTATTAAACTTATTTGGATTAGTGCATTTCATTTGCATGATAAATATAACGAAATTTGGAGGATCAATGCAGATTATATAATCTGCAAATATTTGTTTAATACGTTCTTTAATCCACATAAACAAACTTTGTAAGTTCTGCCCGTTAGTAGAATAGCATCTATGTCAGTTCATTTTTTACGTTTTTTTGGGTTTTTTTTTCTTTTTTTTTACAGTAAGATTCACCCTGAGCAAGGCCGGGAGCTACGAGAGGTAGATGGTCAAAGTAAGGCTTAGTTTATATGGATAGGCGCGGAAGTTAACAGTTGACTCTAGGCTCGAACAGGTTAAAATTGTAATGATCGTGGAAACATCCTCTAGGCAGTGGTTGGCCGGAAGAAGCTGCTTGAATTGAACTTACTTCACGCCGATGGTGTACGGAGCGTATGTGGGTGTTTGCGACTATGCAAGTGGCATGGCGGGTCCTAGCCGTGAAGATCTGAACTGATGGAAGCAAGTGATGCAGTTCGTCTGAGAATTTCCGTTGTAGTAGTAGCAATAGTGCAGTGAGAGACACGCCACATCCCGTCTGTGAAAGCGAGGTTGGAATGTAGAAAATCATTCCTCTCACAAGGAATCGGAGAGGCTCTTGAACTCTGTCAAGACCGGAAAGTGAGGTCTGGATAGTTCCTGCCCAAATCTGGCAACAGTTACTCCATTTTAAGCCTAATCTGGCTCTTACAAAATGAAAGGATCTGTGAAGAGATTATACAACTTTCTTATCTGTAAAATAGTACCGTCCGATACACGTGGACTTCACAGCTTTAAAGCGTTCTAGCCACTCATAGACCTGTCCTTGATGAATGGTCAATTTTCTATAATGCGCCAAAGTCCCGCGTTGTTCCTCGATGGTGCAATCGCTAAGCGGAGTGTCCATACGTCTGACCTGGTCGCTCACTGCAACTTTTGCCAGTGTCCTCCTGTTCTTTTTAAAGCTGTCTCTACTTCCTGATTTACCCTCGAATGGGATCATATTATATATTTTGTTTTGTTTTTCTTCTAATTTTTAGTGGAATTACAAATTACTTCATTTGCGGGATAAACCTAATATTCCGTATTCAGAAACATTGTTTTTTTTTTCTTTTTCCGTTTTATATTTGTACTAAAATGGCTGACATTTGGGGACGAAACAATTGTTGCAAAATTTATCTTTTTTCAGATTTAATGAAAACAGAAATAAATTCATGTCAATAACGACATTAAAATATGAGTAAAAATTACACTTTCGTTAAATTTTCTTATGTTATTAATTTGCAAAATGAACACTGTTCAGTAGATTGAATAATTCTGCCGCGAATTCTTGTCGCCATTTTACATTACATCTTGAGTTTTTGAAAGCGGCTTGGTGATCATTAATCTCTACAATTCCTTGATGAATTTTATCTTTTTGTTATCTCACCTAAATCTCTTTCTGCTACACATTTATTCAATTTTCCTAAGAAGGTTGTGCGTTCCTCTCCTCTGTCCATTTTAGATTTCACTCCGTCCTGTGGCTATCAAATTTTTCAAACCCTCATTCCTCATTATGTACCCTAGAGATTTAAACGGTCTCTTCCTCGTGTTAAATATGAATGCTCTTTTTTATTTTTTTCTCTAAACCCTCGTCGTTTCTCACATGTTCGGTCCATGGTATTCTCAGCATCGTTCTGTAGAACCACATTTATTTTGCTTCATGTCTCTTTTTTATCTGTGTGGAGATTGTCCAGTATTCGCTACAATATAGCAGGAGTAATCATACTTAATATAAAACCCAGGTTGTGTGTGTGTGTGTGTGTGCGCGCGTGCGTGTCTGTACGTTTATATATTGGATCGGATTTCCGACATTTTTCAACCGATTTCAACAGAACTTGACAGGGCTACGTAAAATAACCTTGCGGTGGTTCTGACATCGCCAAAAATTGAAAAAAAAAACACAATTGTTTTTGCACGAAATCAATTTGAAAACACGATTAAGAGGCATCGCGAGAATGAAAGGGGGACAACTCATATCGAGTTATACTTATTATAAAACCAATGTTGTTTGTGTGTGTGTGTGTGTTCGTTTATATATGGGATCAGATTTCCTACATTTTTCAACCGATTTCAACAAAACTTCACTTTTTTTGGCAGATAGTGTTTCTTATTGTCTTGCACACTTTTTTCTTTATTTTTACATTCAGAATGCTTTAAAAATTCCATTTACAAGACAATTGTTTATAATAAATTTCTATTCAATCGGTAGACTCATAACGATTGAAAACAATGTTTTTGTTTGAGTTTGGGATTGACCAATTCGTTAAAAAGAACAAAAAAAAAACAAAAAAAAAAAAAACTAATTAAGACATGCGTGTCCGTCGACCTTAAACAATAATCTTTGTCAATTTTATTTTTCAGTCTTTATGATGATCGATACTTGATCTATCTCTTACTGTTACATCCCCGGGCAACGCCGGGCTCTCCTGCTAGTATTAAATAGGAGGTCAGTATTTGGAAAGTAACCCTACAACACCACTCCAGTCTCTTACGGGTAAAACACGTTAGCAACCCTGTCAGATGAAAGATAAGAGCTATCAAGAGGCAGGAATTCTCTTGATAAATCAACAACCAGCTAAAAAAAAAAAATGTAATGTCGCAATGAAATGACTGTAAAGGAGGCACGGGATATAATTCTACCCTCAATCCCTGAAAAGCTCATAGCTTTTAACAATTAAATTCAACAATCTGATCATACTCCTTCATCTATGTGTTATGTCCCTGTTGTGTTCACAATTACCGGTCCTTTCTAAATTTTAATAATTTTGTCTTTTGGCCATCTCCGCCAAACCCTACACCGCCAAACCCTACTCCGCTATACAATCAGTCAATCACCCCAGGTAGGTAAAAGGTTGTTTTTCTCTGTCCCTCTAGCATAAAATATATCCTTTGTGTATCACATATTCTCAGCTCTCTTTCTTCATTATGTGACCTAGACATTTCAACCATCTCGTAAGTATAAGTACCCTTTTTGTTTCCATTTCTCTAAGACTTTGTGCTTGCTCACATGCTCTGTCAAAAGTATTCCCAACATCCTTCTGTAGAACCGAATTTCTGTTGCTTCAGGTCCCTTCTTAATCTCTGAGGAGATTGTCCAGCATTCTCTACCGTATAAAAGGACTGATATTTCATAACATTTCTGTACCCTTTTCTTTTATTTCCTACGAAATGTTTCTGTTTCTTAATTATTTGCTTAGGTTTTGGAAGGCATCTTCTCCGCTATGACTTCGAATTTCTTTCTTTGTCGCACTTTACGTACTCTGTTAAAACACTTCTCAGCTATTGAATTTGCTGTAGTTGTTTGATTTCGCTATCAGCAATTCCTAATTTACATGTTAGGTTGTTATGTTGCTAACATTCATGCATCCAATCTTCTTGCATTTTTTATACTTTCTTTTCCATTTCCTTAATTATCATCTGTAGGATTTCTTGTAGTTTCTGCTATCAACATGGTGTCATCTGCATATATTACGTTGCTAAGATTGTGAACCCCAGCACTAAATCCTGATAGACTTCTAAGATTATTCATTATAAATCCCCGTACTTGTAAAACCAGAGATACCTAAATAATTTCAACAATTAAAATTTTCTCATATACTTATATCATCTTCCAAATGTCAGATTGTTCCATCTCTCTCTCGTCTTCTCCCGGCCAGGGTGGCGAAATGCTTTCGATCCAGTAATGTAAGACGTTAACAAAGAGAATTTTTACTATTTTTATTAATGTACATATGTCGATATGTTGGGGGGGGTCACCTTCGGCCTCACTGCGCAGCTGTGTCTGAATTGAAAGTTAACACTTCTACATTGCTTGACGTGTAAAAACCAATTCTCTGAATTACCATTCACTATCATTCCCACGCTAGCTCAGTCTATCATAATCGCCGTTCTAATTTAGTTTGCATCTGACCTCGAAGATCAACCTTCGGAAATCACAGCTGAGATACAATTCTGCTAAACTATTATTTAACAAGATTATATATTCTTTAAAAGGGTACAAACAGACCGCATGTGTGGTGCTTGGCATTCGGCGGCAAAACAGAATTTATATCATAAAGTTGTTTTTGTTTTCCTCATTGAAAGAGATTGTACAAAGTTGTCGTTCGTCAAAAATATTCTTTATATTTTCTTTTCGAGTTTTCTTTTTTTTTTTTTTAGTTTAAGAGCTAAATTCTTTATATTTTGCGTGGGATTTCCTTTATCGTATTTTTGTAATTGAATTGTAGCTATCTTAATTCATGAGAGTTCCTTATATTCCGGTTCCAGAAGCATTCTTTTTTTCATCTTTTCTTTTTTTAGGCATAATAAAAACACTAATAAATTCATTTGAAAATTTTAAAAAAGAAACAAGAACAAAAAATTTCGAACCAATCAATTTTCTTTTTGCATTTTTTCTCATTTATTAATCTATGAAATGAACCCTGCTCAGTGGATTGGAAAATTCTTGTCGCTATTCGAGATTGCGTCTTGATTTTTCCAAGCAGAAAAAAAAATCTAAAGGATAATGCATTTCTTAAATATTTATTTCTCATAAAAGTACAGACTGTACATCTCAGTACTTCTAAAATCAATGACGCTAAAGTAATTTCACTGATTTCTAATATAGGTGTTCGAGAAAAGTGCGTATTTAAAGTCATATTTTGATTCTGTTTAAAAGCCGTAAGTTCGAATATTAATTGTCATGAGACCTCATTCTGGTGCTACATAATCTTCTTTATTTCAGGATATTTTTATTGTTAGTATCACAATACTGCATCCTTTGTTCAGTGCAGACTTCTTCACGTGTCCATCACTCCTTTCAGATAATTTTGAACTAAATCCATTATTTCTCCCTCGGAAGTAGATTTTCTAGTTTCGCTATGTATTTCTATGGATGTCACGTATTCTATTTTTATTTTTATTTTAGAGAATCTCTGTTATTGCTCGCCCTTATCAGCGAAACATTTGATTCCGCACTTAGTATAAATGATAGCGGGTCGGAGGGAGAAATCGGAGAGCAGTGTTCGAATTCAACTTGAGCTACACCTTGTCTGAAGTTATTAAGCAAGTCGTATAAATTTCAATAATTCAAATTTGGTTTGAGAATATGTCTAACTTTAAACAATCCATTTAGATGTTAAAACAAATCCTGGGTTAAAATTTTAGGTAGTTTTATTGAAGTTATTTGATGTATTATAAAACCGCCGTCTGAATTTATTAGGCAAAACCAAATAATCACATTTTACTTCAATAAAAACGTAATAAGATCATCAAAAATCGATCAACACCTATAACAGATCAAATAACAAAAACATAAGAAATCTTTGAATCCCTTACATTTTAATATAGTGAAATTTCTTCTCAATATCAACCATGATATGGGTTTTATGGCATATCAACCACTGTGGGTTATTTAATGCCAAATCCAGTTTATATGAATTTTAAACGCCTATTTTGTATAGAATAAGAAACGTATAGCTGGCAACATTATTGTTTAAAAAAAACGTATAGCTGGCAACATTATTGTTTCAAAAACTTAGAGCTGGCAACATTATTGTTTAAAAAAAAACGTAGAGCTGGCAACATTATTGTTTCAAAAACTTAGAGCTGGCAACATTATTGTTTAAAAAAAAACGTATAGCTGGCAACATTATTGTTTCAAAAACTTAGAGCTGGCAACATTATTGTTTCAAAAACTTAGAGCTGGCAACATTATTTTTCTGAAAACATTATCTGAGACCTTGCTGTTGGATGCAGTTTATCGCCATACCCAGGACGCGGATGTAGTTTACCGTCATACCCAGGACGTCCCAGGACGTGAGTAAAACTTGGAAAACTAGGAGTTCACTATTTGCCCATAGCTGGGACCCTAACAGGTGCTACCACCCCGGGTCAAGGTGGACCTGAGAACACCAGCAATTAAGAGGTGGTTCCACGCTCCTCAAAACCTCCAGATCAGAGGCGTTGCTGTTGGATGCAATTTAACGTCATACCCAGGACGCCTCATTGGGGGGGGGGTCTTACCCATCTACAGAGGTGCAGTCGGCGTATTCTAAAGCCCAGCCGACAGGGCCGTTTGATTTTATATTGTTTGCTAACTTCATATAATTTCATCTTCACAATTGACCATAGATTTTTGCTTGAATTCAGATAAGGGTTTGATGGTGGCCATTGCATTATCTACTCTCCTGTAAATCTTTTATGCTCAAATAACTGACGGGTAATCTTAGATAAATGAAAACGAGAATTGGCACGCATAAATACACACTTCACTTTGAAAATATGACACAGGGGCATGCACCTTGCAAAGGAAGTCTTGTTTATAAAATCGCAAAGTTAGCTCTGTTCAGTTTAACTGCTTCGTCGACCTTGAATAATGGTTTGGGCGATAATTGCAGCCTATATCAAAACAAAAAAAGCCTATTTATTGCTTTTCTTTACCCGCAGACACGTCTGAATTAGATGAACTCCATTGTTTTGCCCATCGACTAGGGTCATCAAATGTTACTCAAGATTATTTCGTGAAAATTACTTTAGAAAAGTGAATTTTCAGGCATTTCTTGGCCCATTTTTTGACGCTTTAAAATGTTTGCTTTAGTGAGAGGAGGTAGGCTAGGATAATTTTTTACAGACCCCATTTCACAAAATATTCCACATCTTTTTCCCCTCTGAATTCCCTCAATTCCAGCCTTTTAAACGATGTAAACACTGGTGAAAATTGGTTATTCCTCTCTATAACTCGCTTTAGTTTACGTTCATCGCGAGGAAGCAAATTCTTAAAGCCTTTTCCTTCGCTTCGAGCCCCCAAATTAGTTATATTTTCAACAGCTTTCTTTATGTTGTAGAGTAGTTTTCACAGTGGAGGCTTGTATTTCACTCAGTCGGTCCTAAAAGAGTTCGACGTACAAAACGTTAGGAACTTGAAATAATAGTTAATGACGCAGCAATCTAGTTGTGCTGAGGATACTTTAATGTCCGACATCGACTGACTTACTCAACTCTATTGAGCTCAACTGGCTACCGCTACTACTACTTATTATTATCTGTGGGAGAACCTATTTACCATAGAATAGGTATGATCTAGTATAACACTTTATCGTTCGATGATCTCTGAAAAACTCCTTTAATAATTCAAATGTCGACATTCCCTTACTCAATAATTTTTTTTTTTTTTTTTGTATTCCACATCGGAAAAAACACACACGTCCTTTGAGGTTAACCACGATTTGACCCATTGTTTGGCATCTTCATAAGAATGAAAGTGCTGCTCAACCAGGCCATGTACCATGAATCGGAACAAGTGATAATCGGACGCAGCAATATCTGGTGAATACGGATTGTGCTGTAAGACTTCTCATTTAAGCGTTTCCAAGTAGGTTTTCACTCGTTTTGCAACATGTGACATAGCGTTGTCATGTTGCAATATCATTTTGTCGTGTGTCTCCTTCTATAGCGGCCGTTTTTCCCTCAATGCTCGGCTCAAACACATCAGTTGTAGTCGATAGCGATCTCCCGTGATTGCTTCGGTCAGTTTGAGCAGCTCATAATAAATTACGTCCAGCTGATCCCCACCAAATGCAGAGCAGAAGTTTCGAAATATTGGTATTCGACTTTGTCTCCAGATGTTGATGCATTGCTAGGCTTAATTCACGATCTTCTACGCTTAGAATTATCGTAGTGTATCCACTTTTCATCGCCTGTCACGACCCGATGAAAAAAAAATCAAAAACAAAAACAAAAACTTTGCTTTTCTGCCGTTGAACATTTGTTCGCACGTGATAAGACGCCGTTAGAAGTCTCAAATGGTACTGCACCCAGTGACCTTGTCTTTGAATCATTCCAAATGCTTTCAAACGTTTCGAATGTTGCGTGATCAACTCCTAATGATTCTGCAAGTTCAGCTTGCCCCTCACATGTGTTTCCATGAAGTAATGCCTCCAATTATTCGTCTTCAAAATTTTTGCGATACACCACAGCTTTTCTTTATCTTCAACATCAAAATCATTATTTTGGAAGATTTTAAACCAATAACTGCATTTTTTTCCGGCCAAGCATGGTCGCCGTAAGTCTAAACAAGAATTATGTGTACTTCAGCTGCAGATTTCTTTGGAATAGTGTAGTACAGTAAAATTCCCCGCGAATACTCCAATATAATCTCTGGGATACATAAAGAGGAAAGAGTACTTAAAAGCAGAGCATACAGAAGGACTTGTACTTAGGATCGAAAACAGTAACAGTGAAATCTCTCGAGTACGTAAAGAGAAAAGTGTACTTAAAAGCAGAGGATAGAGAAGGACTTGTACTTATAATCGAAACGAGCCACGGTGAAATCCCTGGGATGCATAATATGGAAAGAGTACTTAAAAGCAGAGGATAAAGAAGGGCTTGTACTTTGAATCAGAAATCTTGGTTCATATTCCTTGTAGTTTATTTTTATCGGAAATGAACTTCGAACAATATCTGACAGAATTGCCTCCTTTTCTAAAAAGAATTATTAGTGATTTGTAAAAGTCGGTCATTAAAATTGATCGATACAAAATATCTGTTGTCTTTGACAATATTTGCCTTCAATGTATTGCTACCTATATACACAGAATCAGAAAGAGTCTTACTGAAATTTCTGGGATACGTATGGATGAAAGAGTGTTTTCGAAGTCAAGGAGGACAAAGGGACGATAAATTAGATTATGTAACGATATTTTGTAAATGAAAGGCAGAAAACGAAGTAGAAGGAAATATATATTGCTTAGTGTCACAAACATTGTGAATTGTCCAAATCTTGAATGGAACAAGCATATAAACGAGGAAAATGAAAGATGTTATTTTTTGCATATACAATTGTCTTTCATTTTTTTTAGATAAGTCACTCTTTTTAGAGTATCAATATCACTAACGAGTAATATCGATTTTCAAACTCCATATTAGCAATTTGTTTATTGTACGATTGGCAGGAGCATTTCGGTCTTGGCATATCTATTTTTACTTCTCATCTATTATCTTTTATTTATTTTCAAACCTTAATGATTTTTAGAAAGTCTTTATTTTATTTTATAGATTTCTACTCTAAATATTTCTCTAAACTCCGACTATTTTCATTATAAGTGATTGTCAAAAGGCAACAACTTAATAATCAGCTCGACGGAAAATCATCCTCGTTTTAATGAATTGAACTATTTTTTTCCAATAAAAGCACGCTCCACAATCGGTTTCGATTAGCGGTATTCAAACACGAATATCAGTAACTAATGTTATTCAACGATTCTTGTTTATTTATATATTTGTTTCAAACAGAGAGCGTATTTCTAAATATGGGGAGGGCGCTGAAAACATTCCCATAGGGCCGATTCCCAAAACATCAGATTTCTATTTTCATAGGTTGAATGATCGGCGTAAGAAATTTCTAGTACCTCTTACCAACTGTATAAAATTTCTTTTTCTAGCTGATACTATCCTGATGAAAAATTTCAGATCATTTGAATTTTTTCGTTTTTCATGGATACATTATAAACTTTTTCTTACTTAAGATTACTAATTCTATAATCTGAAAGGTTATGTAGACAAAAAGTTATAATCCAAGCAATTTATTCAGAAATGGACATTTTTATAAAATGGGGCGTTTTACAGTTGATCTAAATTATAAGACCAGGGGGTATAAATAGTTATATCTAGGATAATTCCAATGTTTTCAGTTCAGTTAGAGATTAACAATCACTGTGTAAAGGTGTTACCATGCCTAAATCAAGAAAACTTAACAAAGTTGAGCGTGTTCGAATTTAAGATTTCTATAATCAAGTTTTGTCACAACGGACGATCGCAGCTAAGGCAAATCGCATTAAAACTGTGATTTACAACTTTCTAAAGGACAGTGCCAATTATGGAAACGCAACGTCTACTGGTAGCCCACCCACCAAATTTCTCCGGCATTGAGTAGGAGAATAAGACGGGTTGTTGTGAAAGCCAGTGGACTTTCTTGCAGTCAAATTAAGGCAGCCACAGATGCTGATTGCAGTTCATTAACAATCAGACGACACTTACGACAAAAAGACATGGTAAATAAAAAGCGTAAACAAATACCTCGGATGTTTCCATGTCACAAACTGAACCGTTTAAGGTTTCATCGTGAATACCAAACATGGGAAATTGAGAAGTGGAAGAAAGTCCTGTTTTCTGATGAGAAAAATTCAATGTAGATGGTCCAGATGGCTTCCAACGATATTGACATAGCAAAAACATGCGCCCTGAAATTTTCTCAACACGTCATAGTGGTGGAGGGTTCCGAATGGTATGAGGTGTCTTTTCTTACAGAGGAACGATGGAGCTCCAGGTGGTGCAGGGTCGTCAGACAGCAGCTGGTTATGTTAGCATACTACAAAAAGCATCGTGGGTGACGAAGGGCCATCGTTTGTGTGGAGATGGATGGTTATTCCAACAGGATAATAATTCAACCCACGCTGAATGCCGGGCCTTGACCTTTCTACAAGAAAATGGGGTCCATCTCTTGAGACATCCTGCATGCTCACCGGACTTGAACCCAATCGAAAATGTTTGGGGATGGATGGCAAGAGATGTTTATCGAAATGGCAAACAATATTCAACAAAAAATGAACTTCGTGAAGCTATCTTCAGAAGCTGGAGCAATATTCCTCGCAACTTAATGGAAACACTAATTTCTAGCATGCCCTAAAGAACTTTTGAAGTCATCAAAACAAGCGGAGGTAGAAGTGATTATTACACTTTTTGTACAATTTCGTTGAATTTTTTATCTGGTCTTATAATTTTGATCAAGTGTAAAGCGCCTCATTTTATAAACATGTCAATTTCTCAATAAAATGTTCGGATTATAACTTTTTGTTTACATAACCTTTTTAAATTAAATTTCCTTGAAAAACAGTCTTTTTAAAAAATTTCAAGTGGTCACAAATTTTAGATCAGGAGAATATCATACAAAGATTCCTACTAAGCTACCCCTTTCTATTGTATTAATTTCTAAGTGTTATACATCTTTAATCAATCTCTAGAAGGTCGAATTGAATTTAAATTGCTGATATTTTACATATTAAAAAGCCTTCTTTTCTGTGTCATTCTCCAAAAGCCTTTCACGGTTGTTTCATTTGCAGTCTTTTCAAATGGCTCAAAATATGTTACTAAAATATGGAACTAAAGTTGAACTATAGAAACTGGATCAAAACTGTTGACAAAATGTAATCTTGTTAAATTTCTGTAGATGTTTAGTCAAGATTAGACTTGTAGTAGTAATGAAACTATCTTCCCTAGTGAACTTCTCTTAATATGTGAAGGGGGCGTTGTTCAAAACAAAATAAAGGAAAAGGACGCATATCTAATTGTTCTATTGTTTTCACTCTGCACTCACAGGATGATAATTTTTACTCTGCGCAGTGGGGGCTGCTTATTTGTCAGGCGAACCACGGAATTCAAAAATTCATACGACGCTGCAAGCTATCATTTATATATATATATATATATATATATATATATATATATATATATATATATATATATATATATAAATACACTTATACATACATATACATAGATACGTACATATATATATATATATATATATATATATATATATATATATATATATATATATATATATATATATATATATATATATCCTGAAATACTACAGAGTAAATTTATTCAATAAAAACATTATTGGCTTCAGTCACACCCTCCAGACAACTTTTGAATCTACTGTAACTCTTCTCAACGGTGTCCTGGCTTAAGTTGTTAGATGCTGCTATAATACTTGCCTTCAGTTCATCTTTGGTATTGCAAAATTTGTTGGTCTCTCACTCAAATGCACCCCAAACGTAATAATCAAGGGGGTTGCAGTCTGGGGATTTGGGTGGGCAGAAATTGTCAGCCGTGCCTAATTCGTCTGCTTTTGTGGCATGGTGCAGAGTCCTGTTGGCAGACATAGTGTCGTCCAGCAGCCAGTCTCTGACACCTAGAAACACTACTTACTCAAGACATCTGATATAGGATTCTGTGTTGAGTCTGATGTCTTCAGCAACAAATTTGAAGGACTTTTCTTATCAGAAAGATCAGAGGGAATTTTTCGAGATGCCGTATCATCGTAATAGCCATTAGACGCTTCCAACTCTTTCTGAATACACTGCACTTTCCTCAGACACACTGAAAGGTTTGCTTTACAAAAATGTTCATACTCTAAAAGTCTCAAGAGTCACTCGATGTACAGGGGCACAGATTAAGTGGTAGACTTTATGAAGATATGCAGTGAAGGTAACAGTTAACTATATACTTGATCACGGTAACAATGTATTGATCGTGGAACCATGCCCTTGTGGGTCGGGTCTACAAAATAGTGGTTCTCGGGAAGAAGCTGCTTTAATGGAACATAAATCTCACGAATCCTATACGAAGAGAAGAAATGGAGTATACTTCCATATAATGTGCAGGACATATTGGTTCTTAGCAGTGAAGGCTAGAAGTTATGGAATTAAGGAATCTGGTTGGCGTGAACACTTTCCGAATTAGAAGAATATATATATATATAGCATAAAGTTTCATGCTAGACGCACTCGCGAGGTGGCCTGACGATAGCATCTAGCATGAAACAAACGGTCGTCTCTAAGTGTTGACTTCTACGTTCACTTTTATATTTACACACGATCTATCTCTGATATTGAGCACTTTATCCCATAAATATAGCACATCTTAAGACTATATTTCTTCATATATATATATATATATATATATATATATATATATATATATATATATATATATATATATATGTATGTGTATATATATATATATATAGATAGATAGATAGATAGATAGATAGATAGATAGATAGATAGATAGATAGATAGATATGCAAGTTCCATTATGTATGACAGACAAGTTACGTCGATTAATTGTCATATAATTTCTCATATTATCTTAGGAAAAAATATACTAATTATTTATTACAAAAAATTTAAAACCTTCAATCTTATATTTAAAAATAATAATTCGCCTCATACAGCATAATTAGACAGAACAAATATTATTTACGAATTTAAATGTTTATTAAGGAATTGTGTTCCTGAAGAATCAAATTTTGTAAACAATTATATCGGCCACGCTACAAGATGTCTGAAACGAAAACTCACACTAAATCTTTCTGATTATAGTTCAATTACGTCTCATTAAAATACTCATGGCGACCTACGGGAACCTATTCGCGACATACTTGTTAATAACACAAATATAATAGCATCGTTTTCATATAAAATGGCTAAAATAATGGAAGTCTTACTAATAAAAATAAAACAAAACTGCACTCAATAATATCAACTATGAACATGGACATAGTTTTGACCGGGTTTTGAAAAAAATTAAATAAATACAAACATATCACTATCTATTTCTAGTTAACAGATAAAATATATCAATCTTGAAAATGGCTGAATGTATAGACAAATACATTCGGAAAAAAAAAAAACAAACCTAAAAAAAAAAACAATATTTGGACAGTTTTTATATAATTCATCCACTGAAAATAAAAACTATTAGAAGGTATGGAAAATTATATAAAAAAACTTAAAGCACCTTGTCTATCATATTTTGTTGTGGATTCCGGGATGAAGCCCGATCTCAAATGAATGACAAACGCAGGAAATATAGCAAATAAATGTATTGACGTAATAATACAATTGGTAATACGTTTAGTAGATCCAGACATGCAATAATAGTAGCAATAATAATATATATACAGTCTTGGAAATTCAGTATCGAATTATGAATTCCTTCTGAGTCTACGTGCTCACAACTGTGACTCCTACAAAGCAGTTACCTCACACTCTTATTCTCCCACTCTCTCACTCACTGGTATTCACTGGCAGAAGTACAAGTACACACTGGCAAGTCCACTTGTATAAAAAAGGGTTGGACCCCTAAACACCCCCTCCTTAGATCCCTTTTCGGGGGAGTTATTGTTTTTTTCCTCTTATGGTCGATAACCAGAGGTTCGGTAAATTTTCTCTTCCTGTTTTAAATGATCTCTTGGGTACAATAGGTGTATACTGGTTTTTCTTTTTGTTTGGTAATAATTCGTCAAATACAGACTGTATTTTTACCTTCGTCCTCTGCATAAATTCGTCCTTTTTCGCTTCTCATCTAATTCTCACAAAGTCACAGATAGTTCCATAACTGCCTTGTATAACTCTTTACTGTTTTCATCTATGGTAGCAAATGGCACGTTTTGCTTCCTTTTTACATACTGGTTCGACGTTTCCTTTTAATTCAATTCTGGTCTCAAATTTGTTGCATCGTCCCAAACCGCTCTAAAATACCTCAGGAAATTGGTTATATAATTATTCCTTTAACTTTATAGCATCTGATGGTTCAACTTCTAACTTTTTGCAAAAAGAGGTGATAGGTAGTTCCCAAACGTTGAACTTTTTCATCCAGTCGATATCTACTAGATTTTCAGTATCTTCCATGACGTATATCTTAAGTTTATTTGTTTTCCCGTGAAATTTAACAGTCACGATTATTTCTTCTTCGAATGTTATTCGCTTGCCTGTAACCGACTTGGCAATTTTTTCTGTATGTAACATGGTTGGTCTGTTAAGGTTTCCCCATGTCTGTAGGTTGATTATCGTGAGATCGGAATCGGAATCCAGTTGCCATTCTATCTGTTTATTTAAGATTTCAAGTTCCACATATTTCCTTATGTTGGTATTGTCTTCGCCATGCATCCTAGTAGCTCTTATTCTACTAGTATCTTTTCTGTTCTTACATTGGGATTCCTTGTGGCCCATTTTTCCACACTCAAGATTTATATTTAAAACAGCAATCCTTGTTCCAATGCAGTCCTCCACATCGATAACATGGTGATGGGGGGTATATTTGCTGCGATTTTCGTCATAATTCGCCCTGTATGTTGTACTTTTTCTCTTATTATAGAATTTTTGTTTTCTTTCCGGGGAGGGTGAGAATCTTTTTTCATTATTATATTTTTTTTTTCTTTCCGGGGAGGGTGAAGAACGTAGACTTTTTTTAACTTACGTATATGAGATACAGCTGTGTCCTCAATGTCATTCGCGTCTTTCTTTATACTTAGGCATCTCTTGCAATCTTCCGATAATTGTTGTAGTGTTAGTCCAGGTTCATTTTGTAATTTTGAAAGCATTCTTTTATGCAGTTCACTATCTTTTGTTGAAACTAAACTTGAACAAAGATGAGACACTTGAAATTGTCCGGGGTTAATTCCGCTAATTTGAAGTCGTCGCAATGTTTATTTACGATTGCGGCAAACATGGAATAATCCTCATTATCGCCCTTTACCAGGTTAAGGCATTTCCACCTCCTATGGAAGAGTGATGTTTTCGGACAGAAGAGTTCTTTAAGACATATAACTGCTTCGTCAAATGTTAATTCGTTCGTCTTTTTTGGCAAGATATAATCCCCGAACTTTGTATATTCTTCAGTTGCTAATTTTATAAGCAATAGAGGTAGCTTTTTTGTTTCTGTTCAGTTTTGACAGTCGATGTTAATGATGTCTTCATGTCTTCTGAAGTAATCTCCGAAATTTTTATCCTCATCAAGAGAATATTTGAAAATCTCTATGGTATTCCACACTGCGTCTTCCCAAAAAGTTGTCTCTTTTTCAATATCTAATTGCTTGTTGCCCGCTACTTTCAATATTAGTTCCTGGAGCTCCATTTGTCTTTCTTGATTTTCCTTCTGCGTTTGTAGTAATTGCTTTTGCCATTTTTATTCCATTCTTTCTTGCAGTTGTAATTGTTGATCATTTTGGTATTTTAGAAGTTTACCAAAATATTTTTAAAATCTTCCATGATAACTCAAACAGTAGTAATTTGATTTACAGGCCTGAATGTCTGAGTAATTTCTTCGGAAATATGCGTTCTCAGACAGGAATCGGACCTATATTTGTAAGAGCAAGCATCATTTGATCTGACGTCCTCTATCATTTAGCTACAGAGAAGCGTCTGGTCAGCAAAGTACAAATTACTGCTTTTAAACACACAATCTTAAACAATTGTGATCCACAAAAAAAAACTGCAATCTATTTGACGTTGAGTTGCCATCTCTACTTCAGTCGTCGTAACGTAGCCTTTTGCCTTTTCTATAAATACTTTCATGGTAATTGTTCTTATTAACTTTCCTCGGTGGTACCTAGAATTTAAGTTTTTAAGTGCAGCACTAGATTGGTGGTAAGTTCTTAAAATTTTATAGTTGAAATCTCTAGATGTTTCCGTAAATTCTATGCTGTTTCATTTTTTTACACTTCTCTCTCGTAAAACTCTCTTCCGCTTCTTGCTTCCCAGTTAATCATGTTCTTCTTAAGTCACGCTTTCTTAATACCTGTATTTTTATTGTTCTCGGTCCTTAATAATGTTTTATTATTATTATTATTATTATTATTATTATTATTATTATTATTATATATTCTTTAACAAGTTGTAATCCCTCCTGCATCTTAGTGACTTAGTTGCCTTGCTTGCGTAGAATGATTAGAATTAATTATCTAGGAACATTTACATAATATATGCTCCCCTAGCCAAATATGATATAAATAATTGTATGCATATTATGGGGTTGCGAAAATTATTTTGAGAAGTACATATAATACCCACAGTGATGGTGATTTTCTAGATGTGTCATCAGTTCGAATTTATGGGGACTTAGTGAGAGATCAAACTTACTACACAGTCGTAATTGTTTTACTGAGACAAGTTTGCTAACCATTTACACTCGGAGCTGGACAAATTGCCCTCTTCATGATGGGTCAATATATAAAAAAATATAACTAACAGATGACAAGGCTATTTGACAAAGATATAGATTATTATGATTTTCTAAGCGTAGCTTCGATATGGCACAAGGTGGAGGGTAAAAAGCAAACAGTGAGGATCGAACTCACTAAGCAGTCGTGACCCCTCTCTCGAGATAAGCTTATTAACCATTACAAGACGTCGAGGTGTAAGACCATTCCATTGTTATGATGGATCGAAATATAGAAATGTTTACAAGCACATGAAAAAAGAAAGTATTTCCATTTATAGGGATGCGCATGCGTGGAATCGGAAAACCGGCACGAAAGCTCTCACTACGTAAAATATAATATGTGAAGTGCCACCATCACCTACTTCGGGATGGGGCTAGAATTTAGTTTTAAAATATTTTTGATGTCAACGCGTACGCCGATTAGGATGACCTGCAACCAAGGGCCTCATGATTTTCAGTTTTTAAACTACACATCATTAAATTCCTAAATAATGAAAAATTATTAAACCATAGGCAGGAGTTAACGGTTTTTTGCCGACATCAACAGACTTTCGCATTAGATAATTAGCATAAAAAAAAACCCAACCTTAGCAAAACCTCTCAGAGGATGATGAATCTACTGATAAGAATTAACTCCCTGACCACTTAAAGAATGAAAATAGTATAGCCACTCCCACAATAACAAATTCTGTAAAAATACACGCAAACCGAGAGATAGCTTATTCCTAAAATTTCGCTTGAAGATGAAACGTGACTAAACACCTCAATCCAACTTAATTTTATTAATTATTTGGATGATTTCGGCTCACGTTTTTGAAACATGAGAACTCTTATGTAGCGAAGGAATCATATTTTTAAACAAAAAATATTATTATAATATAAGCTCTACTTCTGTATGAAGCACTGTTTTTTAAAAATAAAAACAAAAATACTAAGGAACCCCGGATTATGCACCCAACGTGTTCTTTTCTATTTTCTGCATACCTGCACAAGGATACATATATATATATATATATATATATATATATATATATGTACACACTCACACACACGCCCCCCCTATATATATATATATATATATATATATTAACTCAATTCATATTCTATATTCCACAGAAGAAAAGAACGTATCATAAATTGTTACTGATCACGCCTTAGAATATATATATATATATATATATATATATATATATATATGTACACACTCACACACACGCCCCCCCCACATATATATATATATATATATATATATATATATATATATATATATATATATATATTAACTCAATTCATATTCTATATTCCACAGAAGAAAAGAACGTATCATAAATTGTTACTGATCACTCTCGATTAGAATATATATATATATATATATATATATATATATATATATATATATATATATATATATATATGTATATATATGTATATATATATATAATATATATATATAACATATATATAAAACATATATATCATATATATATATATATACACACTCACACACACACACATATATATGTGTGCGTGTGTGGGGGTCGGTGTGAGCGCGCAATTCACTGATTATGACAGACAAGTTACTTTGCTTTATTTTTTTTTATACAATTTTCATGTGATCTATAATTCTTTTTCTTTTCAGATGATAAATTATATAAAACTGTCCGAATGTTCTTTTTATCCGGGTGCTTTCGGCTATACATTTAGCCACTTTCAAGGATGCAGCTCTATTAGAACCGATTTCTACACGCACCCAAACTTACCAGACTCCACCCAAAACACACTAGTAGAATATACAAACGTAATAACCTCATCCACCGGTAATTTCTTTTTTAAAATATTGGAAGCCTTAATAATAAAAAAGAAAATGACAACACTTAATAATATTAACTTCGAACACGGCCAAAATGTGCTAACTGTTTTCGGAAAATAAAAGCGCTCGAAATTATAGAACATTTGTTCAGCAGGGGAGGACATATTCTTCGGCATGATAATTCAAGAATATACTTTTCAAAAAACAAAGACAAGATCTTTACGAATTGAAGTTCTTTCACCAACTGCATATACACCATCTTCATCAGTTGTTTTTATATATTACGATCGCTAGAACATGTCATACGTGGTAGAACGTTCAGAAATAAAGAAGTGGAAAACAGTCTTCCAAATATTTTTCGTTTATATTACTTTCAAGAATTCCTCCTCTTCGTCTTTTACGAGCCCTGACCCTTCTAGAGCGTTGGCAACCATGACTCTCAACAATTTTCTTTTGTAGCACTTACTAAATTTTGTATTTGTGTTATCTCTCCTAAACTCTGTTCTGTCAATTATCTACAAAAGCTTGTTAGATATGCTAAGCGCTGTTCCCCTCTGTCAATATTTCCTGTGAGTATGTAACATAAACTAAGCCCTTTTTCCTAATTATGTGACTTACAGGTTTCTGCTGTCTTTTTCTGATGTTAAGTACAAGTGTCTGTTTTATTTTTCCTGTCTGTAAAACATTGTCGTTGCTCTCATGTTTAATTTACAGTATTCTCAACATCCTGTTGTACAACTACATTTCTATTGCTTATAATATTAAAGAAATCTAATCGACATTGCTTACTATATGAATTCCGAAAGGCCACCACGATTACAGGGAAGATTAAAACATTTTAGAGTTTATGAAAATACAATGAACGTTCGTATATTTCATCTCTGTTTTTATAACATTTAAAAAACAATATCGGTTGGGACATATCCGATAAATATTACATTGGAGTATTTGGTAATTAAGAATTTTGTAAATAAAAAATATTGAATTTTATCCACTTTAACTCACAAGAAATTTGGTGAAAAAAAAAAGGTCATTTTCAACTGACCGCGAACATCAAAATCAAATTTGGAAAACAGGGAGCTTTCACTTGAGAACTGAACAGGTTTCCACTATCTGCAGCGTTCTTTTCAACAAGAATTACAACCATTTATTTTTGAATGGCATTGTTACATTTAATAATTTTAGCGATTCGTGAGAACAGGGAACGAAAATGACACAGATGATGACATGAAAAAGCCAGTGTTAGCACCAAGGCAATAAGTCCATCCACAGATAAAATTACTTTATGACTGGAGGAATATGTAACGTAGCGCCCATCACGGTCTAGTGATAAAAAGAAAAACAATCATTGTTAATGATAACTGCCATCTCCTAATAGATTAACGTAGGCATTGCAGTGGAATTGTCTTGGTTTGTTCAGCTGGGGAGGACATATTCTACAGCATGATAATTCAAGAATATTACTTTTCAAAAAGCAAACACAAGATGTTTACGAATTGAAGTTCTTTAAACAACTCCATATTCACCATTTTCAACATTTGTTTGTCTATATTTCGATCGCTAAAACATTTCATACGTGGTAGAATGTTCAGAAATAAAAAAAGTGGAAAAAGCTCTTCCGTATTTTTTCCGTGATAAAAGTAAAAATGAATAAAAGCAATGTTTAAACTCGAAATCTGAAATGTGTCTTCCCATTGTGTGGCAACTGTTGAAAATGTAGGCGATTATATTATTTAATAAATAAGAAACGTGCATGTATAGTTCGTGAAATGATTAACGACCCCGAATTGTAACTCGAAGAGCCGAGTCCTAATTCCATTCGGGTTCGTTATATTCCCTTACGTGCAAATTTCCATGGGATAGGTATGAATGCATTTCTTCTCGACCCCCTATATGGGATAAATAGTACAACATGTATCAGTAAATCTTTATAAAACAAAAAGACCGAGGGAAAATACGTCACATCGGTTAGAAAGTAACTGAAGTCGAGATGCTCCGTTAGGATCGATTTCATTACAGATCCTTCTTTGGATTTTGTCTATCATCTAGTGATAAATAGCAGGAGCACCAGACATGATATGACAGCAGGATTCTATGCACGGGCGAGTGGTAGATTTGTAAATGTGAGCGAAGTTTCTGTCAAGACAGTGTGACTTTTGTAATTTTTTCCGAGATGTTTATTGAAAATGATAACTAGAACAGCAACTTACAAAATATAAGTGTTTATTTTATTCAAGTGGATATTTACGTCTGAAGATGGTTAAGCAAGCCGGTATTCATCCGTCCTCCTCATGAGTAAAGATGTGGCACAAGGCTGACTTTTATGTGGGGCGATCCCAGCCTGTAGGCTCGGGTAAAAATTTCCTATAGGCTCTGCATACACCGAGACGGGTTTGTCAACTTGCTCGAGACTCTTCCCTTCAGGTTCTTGTCTGGGTGGCTCTTTGCCCGAAGGCAGAGAGTTCGGCGTCTTGATACTTGCTGGAAAGCAACCCCGAGACCAGCATATTAGATAATTATATTACTACTGAAACAGTCCATTTAATAGAGGTCTATCAGTTATTTGTATACTGAAGGTCATCAATTCGGTCTCTAACCCCACACATCGAGATTAAATTTACAGCAGAGATTTCTAAATCTTGGTGGTTGATCAAACGTAACTGGAAATCAAGACCCACCTCCCGAGACCAACACGTTAGATGCAAATATTCCTACTCGGACAATCCATTTTGATAGACGTGTATTAGTTCTTTGTATACTGAGGGTTATCAGTTTGTTCCCTACAAAAATGACACAAATTTCCCTGCATTCAATGCAGCAATTGATTCGATGTACTTCTTCCACTACAAGTCAGTTTAAAACGTAAGGCCATGAAGGCACAGTCTGTTGCTATCCAGGAGTCTAGCGTCAGCTGATGGCAGACAGAAAAAAAAGTTTATCTGTGAGGGATAAATTGTGGAAGGTGTGTTTCTATTAGGTTGGTGCAAAAATAATGACGTAATAATGTCGTTTTTTGACGTTAAAAATACGTCAAAAAACGACATTATTACGTCATTATTTTTTTTACACCAACCTAATAATAAATAATTATTTATTATAGTAGATAATTTTATTTTTCGAAGGGTTGGAGGCGCCCTTCTAACATCAGTATTGTTTTTGCTTTGTTTTGATATTTAGTTTGCTTTAGGGTTCACCCCTCCCCTTTCATGATCATTCATTCGATTTGTATATATATATATATATATATATATATATATATATATATTAGGTTGGTGCAAAAATAAAGACGTTATAATGTCGTTTTTTGACGTTAAAAATACGTCAAAAAACGACATTACTACGTCATTATTTTTGCACCAACCATATATATATATATATATATATATATATATATATATTGATTTTACCGTGTTCCACTCTTTTTTTCCTCTTCATTTTCGATCTTGTTCTTTTCGTTTAAGTCATCAATTTTTCCAACGATTTTCTCCTGATGAGAAGTTGGACGAAAGGGACTTAGGGATTATTACCATTAATAAATTCCTTGTTTTTAAAATAGTATATATATATATATATATATATATATATATATATATATATATATATATATATAAATTGTAAATAATATTTATCATCTCATTGGGATGTTTTGTGCCCCCACCCCGGAGAGGATGTGGTATTATAATGTATGGAAGATTGACTGAAGACGGATGAATTTTTATGGTGAATGAAGCAATTGTAAAGAGTGAATGGGTCGTGAATCCGATTAGCTAGGTATAAGATAATTAGTGAAGACCAGCCTCAACCCCAATCCCCCTTTTCGGCCTTGTGCCATAATTGTATTAATTTAAAATATATCTCAACAAATATTTTTTTTTAATTGATATGTTGGAACAATGTGTTCATCGCATTGGTAACTCTTTCATTTCGTTCCTCTATTTAGCTGTACAGATGATCGTGAAGTCGATATGAGTCATCTAATATAACCAATTGAGCAAACGATGTTACGGTTAGTTGTTTTCGTTCCCGTTTTTAGTTTCGTGGGCAAAGGTTTCTGTATCCTCGATTCGCCCTTCGTCATCTTCGTATTCTTTAGATGTTTAATTAGCGATCGTTTGTTTTGTCTAGCTCCCAAACCACTTAATAGAAGAGTCAATGTAATGTTTACCGCTTCCACTTTAAACCTTTTCTATTTTCATGCAATATTCTTTCTCGAGTGGTTTCTGCACTGTCATTAATTTCTTTCTATTCTAATCCTAATTTAACAATTCTCTTCTTATCATTTCTCGAAATGATCCCGCGCAACTCCCAATAGACACGGACCGGACATGTGTTTCTTTGATCATGTTCCAGCTACTTAGTTCATTTAATAAAATAAGTTCTTCTGGGTATGTGTGCTTTGCTAAAACATTCTTTCGATTAACCCAGCGAAATGTCTACGTCTTTCCAAAAATTCTATTACTTTGGTTCTTGTTTCACGTCTGGTATTATTCCTGGATAAATTTCTTCTGTTGTTTCAATTTTTACTTCATGGATTAATTAATGTTTCATATCTCACACTTTCGACCTTCACTCCAATATATCCCCAATCTCCTCTATTTATAAACTGTTATTGGTATAGTGGTAAGAGGCCAATGAAAAGGAAAAACAATCCCGCTCCCCACCCACATATATTTATAAACTATTATAATAACTTACAGTGATAAGAGTACACTAAAAAAGAACAATTCCCATTCCCCAGCGACCTATATTTTTAAACTGTTATTCTTTCATATAGTGCTAGGAGTCCACTTAAAGGGAACAATTCCTGCTCCCTACCCACCGATATATATATATATATATATATATATATATATATATATATATATATATATATATATATATATCACAGACGCGCCGTCGCCTCTCTCTGTCTCTTCTACAAATACTTTCATGGCAATTGCTCCGATGAGCTGCTTTCCCTGGTCTCCACTCTCCATGAATACACGCGCCTTACGAGGCTGGCATCACGCTCTCACCCTTACACTGTAGAAACTTTAAAATGTAGCCGTCTCTTCTACTCCAATAGCTTCATACCGCGCACCTCTCGCCTGTGAATTCTACCACTAAGCCGTCGGCGCACGGCAGGGAAGTAGGTGGATTTTATAGCGTGTTTATATTTAGAAACACGCCCAGTGACTGACAGTGACTCAATTCGCTTTGCGAAGAGTCTCGCTATATTAGCTATAATAGTCACTGTTTACAAACCCATACCTACTCCCGAGAGAGCTCAACTGAAATTAATATTTACTTCAGGAGCCAATATATATATGAACTGTTATTCATTCTTGGAGTGGTAAGAGTCCCCTGAAAGGGAACAATTCCTGCTCTCTAGCCACCGATATATATATATATATATATATATATATATATATATATATATATATATATATATATATATATATGTGTGTGTGTGTGTGTGTGTGTGTTTGTGTGTGTGTGTGTGTGTGTGTGTGTGAACTGTTATTCATCCTTGCAGTTGTAAGAGATCCCTGAAAAGGAAAAATTAATTACCGCTCCTCAGCCACCTATACATTTAAATTTTTTTTTATTTCTTATAGTGGTAAGAGTCCACTGAACGGGAATAATCACCGCTCCCCAGTTACCTCTATTTATAAACTGTTATTTTTCCTTATAGTGGTAAAATTCCACTGAAAGATAACATTACTCGCTCCCTAGCCACCTATATTTTTAAACTTTTATTTTTTCTTATAGTGATAAGTGTCCACTGAAAGGGAACAATTACAGCTCCCCAATCACCTCATTTTATAAACTGTTATTTGTCCTTATATTAATGAAATTCCACTGAAAGGTAACATTACTCGCTCCCTAGCCACCTATATGTTTAAACTTTTATTTTTTCTTATAATGGTAAGTGTTAACTAAAAGTGAACAATCCTTGTTCCACAGTTACGTACATTGTTATAGCCTTTCTCATTTAGAAACTTCAGGCATTATATCCTTTAAATTAAAATTTTCCCACGACTTCTTTCATTCAAATTATACATGACAAACATCATTACACATTTTAACATTAGCCCTCTTTTTGAATGGTTCTCGGGTTTGTATAGGTTGAGTTTTAGCATGAAAAAAAAGCAAAGAATAATTTCATTGATGGTTTATTTGATTGTTTAGTGGCGTATCAGCTCTTTATTAGTCATTTAATTTTTAGAAAAAATATTGATGGTAACTTTTTTTCAAGAAATGTATTGCCTGTAATATTTATTTTTCTTAAACTATCTGTTGGTAATTTTTTTTCGAAAACGTATGGCTGGTAAGATTTTTTCAAAAATGTATTGCTGGCTATATTTTTTTTTAATTTTTTTAAAGAATGTAGTGCTGGTTATAATTTTTCTTCAAAAATGTGTTACCGGTAATTTTTTCCTATGAAAACATATTGCTGGTATTTTTACTATAAAATATATATTTTAATACTGTCATAGTGTTTTGACCAGAGTTTGGGGTTTCACTATGTACTTATATTTGGGATGCTAACAGGTGTTACCTCCTTGGATATGAGTGGAAAACCAACAATTAAGAGGTGGTTAAAGTTCTTTAAAAAGTTCCTATTAGAGTCCTCGCTGATGGTTTTACGAATTTATATATATATAAACGTTGCAAGCTTTACGATTATCAATCGCTATTTCCATGGAAAGTGTTCTGACGAGCTACATTTCTTATTTCCATCAACTCAAACTTCTCACAGCAAAGTTCCACTATTTATAATACCAACAATCAGAACGTATTAAGTAAATGTACCAAATTAATTTACTTGTAATAATCAAAATCGCTATTCAGTTCTTTTCAAAATCTGGTCAAATCCCAGCAACACGCGTATATCTTATTGTTATTATTAAATTCATTACTGAAGGTGTCATAGTTTTTTTTCTTTCATTTGTTTTCTTTTCCTTTTCCCAGGTACTTTCACTCTCATCCCGTATAATCAATTTAAAATAAAATATGTTCATCCAAGAATTTGAGAGGACTAAAATAAAGTAAATAAAAATTACACACACACACACACACACACACACATATATATATATATATATATATATATATATATATATATATATATATATATATATATATATGTATAATTATTTATTTAAAAATATGATTCCAACACGCTACGTATATTTTCACATATATATATATATATATGTCTGTGTGTGTGTGTGTGTGTGTGTGTGTGTGTGTGTGTGTGTGTGCGCGCTCCTGAAAAAAATATTTTGGTTGAGTTCTCTGCGGAGGAAGTGAAGTGTGAGTTCGCAAAAATGAGACTATTACTGAAAATAATGCAAGACTTTTCAGTAAATCGACTCGAGTTCTCTCAGCAACTGAGTGTTTGTCTAAAAATAAATATGCTTAAATTCATCTTTGTCCCGTCTGTGAACCAATGTATTAGGAGGTAGAATCTCCGACTGAAGCTAATTCGGCAGGGTTTCGATCCTAGCTAGAGGCAGCCGGATGTCTAGCCACATTGATGAGCAAAACAGTCTGGTTGTGGATGACTATCTCCCTAGTCTGATTGAATGGATTTCTCTGTAACTTTGGAAACGTGAATTATGATTTTTGCTGTGTCTTTAAAACCCAGTAATTTTCAAAGTTACTCCAAAATTCGCTTTAGGATGAAATGGAACAAATGTCTTTAATTTAATTACAAAATTAAATTCGGAGCTTTCAGCTTCCATTTTTGAAGCATGGTTAGAACTGTGTATCGAAGAAAACATATTTTAAATCAATTAATTTATAATATATATATATATATATATATATATATATATATATATATATATATATATATATATATATATATATTACACTGACAAAGGCTGAAACCGCAATTTTTAATTTGCAAATAATGTCTTTTGCTAGAGAGATAATGAAGATAAGAGAAAAATTGGAAGAGGTTTTTAGCAATAGCGCGTTTTGCCAGCGTGTTTTAGATTTGGCATGTTCAGTTAAGATGAAAGACAAAACTGTGCTTAAGGAATTAATCGAATATCTGATTAATCGAATGAGAATGAATTGAGTAAGGATTAATCGATAATTCTGGACGATAGACAAAAATAAATACAATATACAGTTTTATAAATAAACGGAGTATGAACTCAAATATTAGTATTACCGATGGGTCGATACCAGTACTTTTAACGATTCCGATATAATTCCCGATACTGTTCTAAATTTCCAATTCTGATTTGATACCAGATTCCGATGCCTACAATGATTACAATTCATTACATTCACGCCCTACAGTTGGTTTTTGTAGCTTAATAAACAAAGTATATTTATTAATAAAACACTTAGTTGAAAAATGTATACAAAAGCTTTTGAAATAAATAATTAGATATCATTTTTATTTTTAAAATAATGGATAAGAGTTCAGACAATAAGGAAATTTTTTTAAGTAAATCACTTAAGTACCTAGCTACTCATATTTTAGTCGTAAAATTCTTAAATTATAATGTAAGAATATTATCATCTCTCCCGTTTCATTTTTCAGCTGATTTCTTTTTGATAAGTACATGTTACCCTCTTATACTATATAACCATTTATTTTCAATAGAAGAGGGATGAGGTATCGATATTTCCAGCCGCCATGATGGGAAATTCATTTGTATTTGAATTCCACCATTGAAAAACATTATCATCACGTTTTACATTGTTACTGCAAAAAGGAAGCATATTTAAAATCGAACCGGATTATAAGCCTTTCCTCTCTATCATCTCTCAGAAACTACATAGGGATTGTAATATTATTCTAAGTTAAGCCATGATTCACAATTTTTGCTATCCATTACTTTTTTCATTGTTTAGTCTTGTTGAGGAGTCCACCCCTTTTTACACAAATAGACTCACCCAGTATATACATATACTACAGCTACGGGAAGACCCGAGAGAGCAAGATCTCTGAGTCTAGCTTAGTCGTGAAACAGTCTTTGACTGTAAGCGACTGCTGTCGGACTCTCTGCGTTAACAGAGAGGAACAAGGACGAAGCTTTGCGGAAGGGCATGGTTTCGTCCGGGGAGGTAGACAGGGCCTGAACCCGTCTAAGCGGGTTCAAAGGCTATATTTTTGGCCGAGCCTACGGGCTCGGAGATACCGACATTAAACCGGCCTTGTGCCACATTTGGTCCTCGTAGGTGGATTGATAAATACCGAGCAAGACCACCGAGTCTAGCTTAGTCGTGATACAGTCTTTGACTGTAAGCGACTGCTGTCGGACTCTCTGCGTTAACAGAGAGGAACCCGGACGAAGCTTTGCCGAAGGGCAAGGTTTCATCCGGGGAGGTAGACTGGGCCTGAACCCGTGTAGGCGGGTTCAAAGGCTATATTTTGGGCCGAGCCTACGGGCTCGGAGATACCGACATTAAACCGGCCTTGTGCCAAATTTGGTCCTCGTAGGTGGATTGATAAATACCGAGCAAGACATCCGAATCTTGCTGAGTCGTGATACAGTCTTTGACTGTAACCTACAGCTGTCGGACTCTCTGCGTTATCAAAGAGGAACCCGGACGAAGCTTTGCCGAAGGGCAAGGTTTCGTCCGGGGAGGTAGACAGGGCCTGAACCCGTCTAGGCGCGTTCAAAGGCTATATTTTTGGCCGAGCTTACGGGCTCGGAGATACCCACTTTAAACCTGCCTTGTGCAACATTTGGTCCTCGTGGGTTGATCAATAAATAGCGAGCAAAAGAGAAGAGTTGAGTCGAGTCCAGAGTGACAGAGTAAAAGGCTGTAGGTAACCGGAAGAGTGAGGAAGAGGTAACAGCGTTGGAGGAGTCACAGTGAGCAAGCACGTAGACTCAGTAAGAAGTCATACAGCGATACTTCAATACCAAAAAATGTATATATACATATATTGCTACTAACCCGTATTACTGGAACTACTAACCTGTTTTACCGGTTTGTATTATTACGTTAATACATTATTTTCATATATTCATTCCTGGCGTTTGTTATTTATTGGTACCGGATTTCAACCCGGAATCCACAGCAGAAATGTATTTAAAGACCTGCATAAATCGATCGCATATTTTCAGAGGACGCATAATTTCTATGAACATTTCTCGGACATCCAGCCCGGTAAATGTCGTTAAAACAGTTTATTATAAACAGAGCATTTACTTAAATATTTGCATGTATAAAAATAACGTATAAAACGTAAAATAATATCTTAAAATACTTGGTAATACTTACTTATTTTCTTTTTATTTAAGTTATTCGGAATACTGCTCATATCTTTGTCTTCTCTACTGTTTTCGGTGTAATCTTGCTGCGTTTGTGTATAAAGAAAAAAGTAGTCAAACTTAGTCAGGATCTTTGAGTCAATACGAACGATTCTTTGCTGCTTTGCCAGGGCGACAAACAGTTTTGAATTCAGAGTTTTTCTCCACCTAGACCGGTTGTCACCCATGGCTGTGGAACCCATATTGTCCTACAATTTCCCCAAGCTTTAGAAAAATAGGATTCATACCTTTCCCAAGGCTACAAGCGCGTAAGTGATTCTGATAAACTCGACTGGAATACACCTCCCGAAAAAATTATTCTGTTCTCCATTTGTATATTTTTCGTAAAGTCTTTTATTTTCATTACGTCATGAGTTATGCCGAATATCTTTGTTTGTACTCTTTTGCAGATTTCAAATATTCCTGAAGAATTTCTGGCTTGTAAAGAGTCGTTTAAAAATCTGTAAACACCCGTCTCATTATTCCAGTAATCTTTCAAACTAACATCCTCTTTTCCTATTTACCTTGTTCGAACTGCTATCCTTATCTCCGTAGCCATATTCACGACGTTTCGGCCGTTGGATTCAATCGATGTCCAGTGGATAAACGCGGTGGTTGAATATAGATATATGTCCACTTTTCTGTCGTTTCCATCTCAAAACTTAAGAGAAAATCAGACAAAATATTTGCTTAAAAGACATTCGCTGTGTAACTAAGAAAAAATTCGTTGCTTATGGATCGCAGTGGATAAAAGCGGTGGTTTAATCCAGTGACTTGGCTTGCAGATTTGTGAGTTCAATACCTGACAACAGCAAAGGTGAACAAAAACCTAGCGAGTTGAGTTGGGAGATAAAT
Source organism: Acanthosepion lycidas (assembly GCA_963932145.1). Lineage (NCBI taxonomy): Eukaryota > Metazoa > Mollusca > Cephalopoda > Sepiida > Sepiidae > Acanthosepion > Acanthosepion lycidas. Next base: position 40,892,460 of record OZ010607.1, on the reverse strand, counting down.
AATATTGAGACATCCAGAAGAGGTATGGCACATGGAACTAGAACAATTTACCACGGTGGACGAAATAAAAGGTTCAGTTCGAAATTCCAATCACGTGAAGAAGAACGGAGCGTAAAATGGCCGAAACGTCGTGAATATGGTAACGAAGATGAGGACAAAAGTACGAACAATGTAAATAATTTAAATAATAAGGGCCAGTAATAATGTAAATAGTGTAAATAATTACAATACCTCATCTCAGAAATATAGACAGATGTTCTCTTTTCTGTTGTTTCCATATCAAAACTTAAGAGAAAATCAGACAAAATATTTGCTTAAAAAACATTCGCTGTGCAACTAAGAAAAAATCCGTTGCTTATCTTTTCAAAACAGTTTGGAATTTAAAACTTTTCTATATTTATTTTTTTCGAACATCTAGCCAAACATTGAAATATGATATTTTGAAGAATTACAATGCGGGGTAATATTACAATCAAGTAAGCAATAAAGTCAAACATGATGTTCGAGACAAAATCAACTGTATGAAAACCTTCAAGAAGGTAAACTATTTTATCCTTCCTCGTTAAATTTGATAGATCTTAAGCAAATAATAGTTAAACACTAGCATCCAGACGACACTTCCTCACTCGATTCGATATGACTGTTATCATTGTCATTAACATCAAACGAATCTTTCTTTAATTACACGTATGTGTCTCTTTGAATAAGATATAAGATCGTAATTTTACCCGAAGAGAAGTCATGCAGTTTCTGGAAGCGTCTTTTTGGAACCGACGTTGTTTTGGTTCTCGTAAATCTTCTCTTTTGATATTTGTAGCAGTGATCAGTTTCTGGCTTTATCCATGGACGATTTACTTGTTCAAAATGAAGCATAACACAAAATTCCTTTTTTTTTCTTTAGAAAGTTTTCTCTTTTAAAATCAAAAGCCTGATAAGGATCATAGAATCATTATTTTGTGGCAATTCTCAAAGCCTTCTTTGTTTAATGGCACGTTTACCAAGATTTGAATTATTAGATTGTTCACTATTTACATTATTCGGACAATTGTCCACATTTTTCTCTCCATATTTATTACAAAGTTTCAGCTGTTGTGTACTCCGGCCTTCTTCACATGGGATGTCGAACTGAACCATTTATATCGCTCACTGAGGTAGACAAAGATGAGGACAATAGTCCGAATAATGTAATTAGTATACATAATATCTCATCTCAGGAATATAGACATATATTTGATTGTTTTATACAGAAGAAAGACCACTGGCCTTTGGATACTTGGTCTTGTAACTTTAATAAAAATGACTACTTGATTTGAATATTGAAGATATTTCTAGTTGGTTGACAAAATCTGCATATCACAAAGAATAAATTCATTTACTATCTTATAATATTGAATATGAAGTGTTAAACGGTTCGATAAAGGGAAATATAGTTAAAGTTCGTGTGGTAATATTAATTTCTCTGGTGTGTTAGGTAGGGGAATCTGTTTGCATGAATTCTACCTGTAGAGTTAAAGTCCCTGAAATCAGCTACTTATAAAGTAGGTAAGATTTTCGAGTTGAAAGCCTTACAGAAATGTAATGTTCGAATGAAAACTGAATTGAAATGTCCATTCTTCTATTATCGAGTCCTGGGTGTGACAATAAAATACACCCAGCAGCAAAACCTCTCATCGCGAGGATTTGAGGAGCGTGGAACCAGTCAATTTCTTTCTATCTATCTATCTATCTATCTATCTATCTATCTATCTATCTATCTATCTATCTATCGATCTCAGTCTGTTCCTATCTATCTATCTATCTATCTATCTATCTATCTATCTCAGTCTGTTCCTATCTATCTATCCCAGTCTGTATCTATCTATCTATCTATCCCAGTCTGTTTCTATATATCTATCCCAGTCTATTCTTATCTATCTATCTATCTA
>OZ010607.1:40868035-40888035 GCA_963932145.1 Acanthosepion lycidas | reverse complement strand
GTAAATTGTATAGTTTTGTCTTTATGACGGCAGATTCAGAAGAAAAAAAAGAAGAAGAAATACACAGTCTTTATCATTAAAATAGAATAATATGGAAATCTTTGTACATTTAAATGTCAAATAGAGATTTTGATCGAAACTAATTCCGCTAAATGATTTATATACATTTACCTGCTTACAACGAATTCTTAAATTTATTGTCGCGTTTCTGCTACCTCCAGTGATTTGGTTTTCCGGTAATTTGCTCACTAATGTCGCTTTTTGAATATTTGCTAACGGAAAAAAAAAAAAAACAGTAAAAGAAAACCATTAACTTGTATGAAAGTTTCTAATGATGTCTGAGTTGCTTTGACTTTACTTTTATTTTTAGGGTTTCTCTATTGGAAGAATAATGGCGACATCATATGGCGACTGGTAACATTGTTAGAAATAAAATTGAATGATGAGATGTTTATTAAACTGGGTTTGATTTATGCTTGATCAGAGACTGACTCCATATGTGTTGTTTCGCTTAGGATACGCTGAACATTTTCTTTCATGGATTGAATCTCTTGGGGATTATGGCTCTCCGCAATTTCCTACTCGTTGTACCAAGCACCTTTTAACACATTCCTATATCATTTCATTATTCCCCCTCTGCAAACCAAACAAACAGGTTTACTGGATAACTCGATGTTTTTGCTCAGTTGGTCTTGTCTTCCGTACTACGTGTAAATTTTAAATCTCTAAGATTTCATTTCTCATTTTGAGACTTAGAACTTTCAACGGTCTCTTTCCGCTGAGAAGTATAAACTTCCTTTTCGAAACACATATATATGGTTTTGGTCCTCTTCTTCATTAGTAATAAATCGAACACTAGAAGGACAAATATAAAATGATTGATATAATTTACAAGGATGGATATAACATACAATGAGTGATATAACATACAAGGAAGGATATATCCTGCAATGATAAATATAACATATAAAGAAGAACAAAAGATAGAAGGATAGATATAATTTACAAGGATGGATATAACATACAATGAGTGATATACCATACAAGGAAGGATATGTCCTGCAATGATAAATATAACATATAAAGAAGAACAAAAGATAGAAGGATAGATATAATTTACAAGGATGGATATAACATACAATGAGTGATATACCATACAAGGAAGGATATATCCTGCAATGATAAATATAACATATAAAGAAGAACAAAAGATAGAAGGATAGATATAATTTACAAGGATGGATATAACATACAATGATTGATATACCATACAAGGAAGGATATATCCTGCAATGATAAATATAACATATAAAGAAGAACAAAAGATAGAAGGATAGATATAATTTACAAGGATGGATATAACATACAATGAGTGATATACCACACAAGGAAGGATTTATCCTGCAATGATAAATATAATATATAGAGAAGATCATAAGGTAGAAGAACAGATATAATTTACAAGGATGGATATAACATATAATGAGTAATATAGCATATGAGGAAGGATATATCCTGCAATGTTAAATATAACATATAGAGAAGAACATTAGAAGGATAGATATAATTTACAAGGATGGGTATGACATACAACGAGGGAGGTGATAGTGATTTTCTAAGCATAGCTTAGATGTGGCACAAGGCGGAATGTATGGGTCATCCAGTGAGGATTGAACTCAGTGCTCAGTGTTAGCGCATCTAGCAAGACAAGCTTTCTAACCATTACACCGCGTTGAGGTGCCCGAACGATAGATATGTTAGATAGACACGAACATATCACACAATGAGAGATATAACATACAAGAAAGGATATATGATACAATGATGAGATGAATATGACAAAGAAGAATAGATATAATATACAAGTATAGATATAAATATCTAATGTGGATATAACATACAATGGTAGGTATAACACACATAACTTAATATAGAAGGATGAAGTTCACTTACAAAGAAGAATACACCATACAAGGATGGATATGTCATAGAATTGTAGATATAGCATATAAGGATAGATATAAAATACAATGATATATGTAATATACAAGGATGGATAAACAAAATCAAGGCTAGAGTCAACTTGCAACAAGGGTAGATAGAGCAGACAAGTATGCGTGTAACGTACAAGTATAAATATTAACACAGAAACAGATATAACATATAAATTTCGACAATTATTTTAAGACATTTTTTATGTTTATACGTTCTTTTCTTAGATACAAATATTTCAGTAAATGCTCTGTTCATAATAAACAGTATTAACGACATTTACCGGCCTGAATGTCCGAGAAATTTTCATAGAAAATAAGCCTCCTCCGAAAATATGAAAATTTCTCGTACATTCAGGCCGGTAAATGTCGTTAATACTGTTTATTATAAAGAGAGCATTTACTTAAATATTAAAACAAAAAATTCGTATAAAACATAAAAAAAGTCCGAGTGATTTCCATGGAAAATATGCCTCCTCCGACAGGAATCGTACTCGTATCCTATCATAACCATCATATAGCTTGAAGTACTTTTACCGATTTCGCCACAGAGGAGAGTTTCGGTTAGCAAGGTCGATTTTACTGTTTTTAAACTACAATTCTCCATGATTTTCTCTTGTACATTCATATCTGCTCGATGCGCATCCAAATGTAAACAAATGACGTCATACATTATGAAATGGACACAGTCTGACAATTATTTTAAGACACTTTTATGTATATCTATGAAAAGAACTTATAAATATAAAAAAAAATCTATACATATGTTCTATTCTTCGATAGGACATACGCTTCTCTCATCTGTCCTCGTTGACAGTGTCAAATTCTCCAAGTCCTCTTTTCTATATTATGTGGCCTTGGAATTTGAGGTGTCTCTTTCTAATTTTAAATATAATTATCGTTTTATTTTCAATTTCCCTTAAACCTTCCTCGTTGTTAATATATACAGCCAATGGCTTTTCTTCGTATTTTTCTATAGAAACACATTTCTGTTGCATCGTGTTTTTTCTTTATCTTTCAGTAGATTGTGCAGCATTCAGTGCTATATAAGAGGATCGGTATTTCAAAATAGCCCAGCATTCTTTTCTTTATTGGTAATTAAATTTTCCTGTTTCTTAATATATTGCTAAGCTTTTGGGAGGCGTGTTTCGCTAAACTATTGTGCGTTCGGATATCGGTGACACATTTTCCGTCCTTTGTTAAATAATTGTACGTGTCTGATTCTGACATCTCCAATTCTTAGTTCACACGTTCGGTTCTTCCCATGTCGTAAATTGATGCCGATCAAAATAATAATGGCATTGCGTAAATAACAAGTTCCAAGACATGAAGGCAAAAAAAAAAAAACACAACAAAAAACAAAACAAGAAGCAAGATTGCGTAAACACAATTTTCCGAAGTAATTCTTTTCCACAGATATTAAAAAAAAATTCAAGCGTTTTACTGTAAGACCAAATTGTGCCTACTGTGATATGCTGTGGTGGGTGGTTTTACAACATGTGAATTCTTTCTGTGTTATTGTCGAAAATCATTTTTTATTTTACCTTTTATTTGTGTTTACGGAGAGAAATGGAATGCTGTTATTTCTACCGTGAATATGACTATAGAAAAGCAAGAACCGTTCCTTCTCACTATATTCAGTTGCAGCATTACGCCAAAGACCTAGTAAAGTAAAAGAAACAGTATTTAAATTTTAAGTCTTTCATTTCTGGGATATAAAGAATGTAAAATTTGTCCAAATACTCTGCATATCTGAGTGCATTCGATTATTCGTTTAGCCATTATCAAGGATGAGTTTTATAATTTATTTTTAAATAAGTTGTATGGGTTTTTATGCATTTATTTAGAGTTATAGGAACATTATTCATTTTTATTTTATTTTTCTATCTATCTATCTATCCCAGTCTGTTCCTATCTATCTATCCAAGGCTGTTTCTATCTATCTATCTATCCCAGTTTGTTCCTAACTATCTATCCAAGTCTCTTCCTATCTATCTATCTATCTATCTATCTATCTATCTATCTATCTATCTATCTATATATATATATATATAATATATATATATGTGTGTGTGTATGTGTGTGTGTTCTTGCGTGTGTGTATGGCACAATCAGGCTCCATAATCCTATCTATCAATCTATCTGTCTATCTATCTCTTGATATATCTATCTATTATCTAATTTCGTTCAGTAATCCTTTCTATCTATCTATCTATCTATCTATCTATCTATCTATCTATCTATCTATCTATCTATCTATGCCAGTGTTCCTTCTATCTATCTATCTATCTATCTATCTATCTATCTATGCCAGTGTTCCTTCTATCTATCTATCTATCTATCTATCTATCTATCTATCTATCTATCTATCGCTCAATAATCCTATCTATCTATCTATCTATCTATCTATCTATCTATCTATCTATCTATAAGGATTCACAGAGAAAGAAAAGTTGACAGTTAATCTCTTCAAATTTTTCTCAGCCATCTCATTCTATTCATGCATATACATCTCTATATATAGCCAAAATTAATTGAAGAACATTCTCCAAATTATGCTAACAGAAATTTGTTTCGCATTAATTGAAATATCCAATCATATCTTTCTCGTAAAAATTTAAACAAATTCTCTCACCAATCCATGTCTCCCAACAAACTCCAAGACTCCAAATTTTAGTGCAATTTTCTCTTCCTAAACCCGTTGAAGTTAACACCAAATTAATGGCTTTCTAGAAGATTTATGACTTGGAAAGAGTAATTGTTTCTCCTAATTGCTATTTTACTACTGTGAATTTTGTCGCGTGGCACTAGAACAATCAATCAGTGCGATTTAAGTTACATGAGAATGAACTATTCACATAATTTTAATTGATACGACTGGCGTCGCTGCACGAAATTATCATTTTTTGGAAATTGCCTTTTCTTTCCGTGTTCGCGCGAATATACACGTGCGAATTTAATTGTTCTATCTCCCTATGTCAGTCATATAAGTGATACAGTAACGTGTGAGACTGGGAAAAAAATGGATCTTAAATTTATATTTTGATATGATTCGATTGCGGCATTCTCAAGAAGTTTCCTTCTTAGAAAATGTGTCATGTTTTAGATTAGAATAGTTGTTGGATTTATCCTGTGTGTCTGTTGCATTTGACAAATTGTTATGTATAATATCCCTTCTATATTCATAGACACGTTTATATTTTTTTTAATTTATGTATTATTGTAAGCAAGAGTTTAGGAAATTTATATATATATATATATATATATATATATATATATATATATATTATGTTGGTGCAAAAATAATGACGTAATAATGTCGTTTTTTGACGTATTTTTAACGTCAAAAAACGACATTATTACGTCATTATTTTTGCACCAACCTAATATATACCTGCTTCTATCACGAAATACATTTGAATGCTTGAAGGTGGTCCTCAGTGATGAAAGCAGTCTTCCTCGCTGATTTCGGGGTTCTTATTCATCATATCAGCTCCGACAGCCAACCCGACCTGTTATCTTATTCAACAGGTCGCCACCGTGTAAAGGATTGTGCTAGTACTCATGACAGAATTTATACTTTCTGCTCTTTAAAAAAAAAAAAATTAAATAAGATAAAAAAATATAAAATAAAATAATAAATAAATAATTAAATAAAATAACAACCAACGAAGCGTCCAAAAATTTCTTGCGCTGTCCCAATGAAAATATTGACGATACATTTAGCTGTTCACTAAAATGGAGGCGTCTTTTTTTTTCCCCCTTCCAAAGTGAATTATATAAATTGCTTGCTTCGCACCAATTCAAAAAAAAAAAAAAAAAATTAAAAAAATGTAATTTTTTTCAAAAATAATTTATACTACTTCATTAAAAATTCTTATTATCGTATGGAATGGATTGATTTTATGTATTTACAGCTAAAATATATATATATCAGTGGTACCGGTAGGGACGGATGTAATATTAAATTAAACTATATAGGGACGGATGAAATATTGATTGGAATAAATTAACAATTTATATGGTAAAAACGAATTAATTCTAAATTATAACGGTTAAAATAAATTGATGATATTGTGGCGTATGGTAGAAATGAATTTTATTAATGTTAATTTGCGTGGATTGATTTTAAATTATGTTACATTAAAAAATAAATTATTGTTCTTATGGTTTTTTTTCGATCTGATTATATCCAAGATGGCTTTGGAAGTGGTTGTGACAATTTTGATGTTGTCTAGATGGGATACGATGGTTTGGATAGGGGATGTTATGGAATTGGTATGTGGAGTTCTGTATCTCTTATTGTTTTGTTTATTATTGTGGATAATGTTATTTTTGTTGTGGTCGTATATTTTCTATGCCGTTCATTTTGCCTTTTGAATGAATTGATAAATTTATTGGAGACTTTTGAATATGTTTTCTATTTGGGTATCTTCTTTTGGGTACGTATAGCGAGCTGCAGATTCTTAATGTTCTTCGATAGAAACCTATAATTATACGAGATTTTATCTTATTAGAGTTCCGGGATTAAAAGTTGATCAAGTCATTCTTATATATATATATATATATATATATATATATATATATATATATATATATATATATATATACACACACACACACACACAGACACACACACAGCTGTCTTTTTACACAATGGTAATGTTTTACCTTCAATCCCAATTGGTCAAGAAACCCACATGAATGAAACGACAATATGAAACAGCTACTGAGATGTGTCAGCTATGATTAACATAACTGGGATCTTTGACGTCTTATGCAATCATTTAACATCACTTATCATCCAAGGGAATGGTAGCTGCTCTTTGACCTTTGAAAGCTGTCTTTTTACACAATGGTAATGTTTTACATTCAATATATATATATATATATATATATATATATATATATATATATATATATATATATATATATATGGAAACGGTTATAGTTGTTCCAACGAGAGAAAAGTGTATATTTTAAAACAAAGAGAAAAACAGCAAAAGTTTTGTTTATAATGTGGATTTGTTTTATATATATATATATATATATATATATATATATATATGTAGGGCACCTCGTCAGAATAGATGACAGCTGCTTTCCAAAGCAATTGTTTTATGGTGAGCATATAGATGTAAATTGAACTGCACCACATACTTGATATTAGAATAACTGATCCGATGTGCAACTTTCGGATGATAACTGTGACATTCCTGTATTTATTGAACAATTTAGTTCATGCCACAGTGACTGAAAAACCTATCAGTACAAAAGAATTCTCCTATTACCATATTATTACAAAAACGCGCAATCTTAAAATTTAAAAATTCAACCTTAGTGTTGCGACTGCACACTCCAAAAAAAAAAATTCTTACAATTAACAATAACACATTTCTAAAAAAATATTTCGGATTACATCTATATTTTCGTTGTCCTGTTAGTACCGAGAAGTAAAAAAAAACAAATCTATTTCCATACCTGATGATGTCTGCAGGAACAGATGAAAGCTTGTAAAAAACTAAAAAAGAGACCTTATGCAACTGGAATTTATAAACAGGGTTCATAACATTCATCTACAGGTTTGGGGTTAATGTACTTTATTAAATTTGTTTGTGAGGATGTATTCTCGCAATTTAAATCATTAACTTCTATATCTGTTTTTTGTATGAATCATTCATATAATGTAATTTGAACTGCGCCACATATCAATATTCGGCATGATGTTTCATTCGCGATAAACCCATTTTGATGTCACACAGTTTAGACTGTTATTCAGTGTATTTATGTGTTTGTATGTGTTCGTTTCAGATAGAAAGAGAGGGAGAGAAAGAGAGAACACATAAAAATATATATATAATATAATATTCGGTATGTATATTATTATAGCTATAATAAAATCTCAGACATTTAATTCTGCGCCGTCTAACTGCATCGACAATAATGAGAGATGATGTTTGGTATCACATTTTACTCAATGAATTTTTTCACTAAATCACAGGAATGTGATGGTAGGACAATACCCAAAGACATCGAGGCAGGCAATATCCTTTGATTGCTTTCAAAGGGTTATGGTTAGGGTTCTGAAGAGAGAGAGAGAGAGTTTCCAGGAGAATCAAGAATCAGTCGCTTGGAATCAAACCTGATATACCACGATGCGATATCCAATATTCTTAATGGCCAACCTGGACTTGAGCAAAGGTCCTTAAACTTTCATTAAAATATTGATGGAATACACTATTTTAGCAAATGAAGACAGTAGGAAATCTTTATACTGTGCTGTTCGATAAAAGTGACTCACCTGATTTTTTTACTTAAACATTTTTTCGACTATTGTTTTTGGGTGTCGAACTAATATTTAATCTTACAAATATAAAGACCTCTTCGCCTATTAAAAATTTTACTCACCCTAAGGTATTCTATTGATAATTATAATTTTGGATATAAATGAGATTTAGGGGAAAATAAAAACTATATGCAAAAAAGTGACTCACTTATTTCCTGCAACTAGTAATCAAGAGAAAGCGAACAGATTTAAATAAAGAACAATAGAGGTATAATTTATTTATAATAGGTAATATAGTTCGAAATATCTAATAGTCTATGGGTCCTCCTTTATTTTAAATAACCTTTTCAACCCTTTTTGGCATTGACTTGATTAGGTTCTTGGCAAATCTCATCTCCAAGCATTGAATTACATTCGGATATGAAATTCACAATCAAATCCTCTTTATTGCCCAGCTGCTTTCTCGAGAGCCTGTAATTTATAAAGCTCCATAAGTTTTCTATGGAGTTGAGGTCAGGAGATTGGGGTAGCCATGTCATAACACTCAGCTGCTTTTCATCAAAGTATTCCTTCATCAATTTTGATTTGTGACAGGGAGCATAATCCTGCATAAAAATGAGTTTGGTGGGGTCGATTTGCACCCTTTCAGCAGAAGGGAGTAGACAAGACTCCAAAATTCTCCTATACTGCTCGCTCCTGAAGGTCTTTTCAATAGGTTTTAAGAAACCAGTTCCATGAAAAGAATAGCATCCCCAGAACATTATACTGAACGGATGCTTGACAGTACTTACTGCTAAATTCAAAGAGCTTTCAAAGCTTCTTCTTCGGATTTTAGATCGCTTACCCTCAACTTTCGTTTCATCGGAGAAGAGAACATTTAGTAAAAAAAAAAAAAAAAAAAAAATTAGATGAGTCACTTTTATCGAACAGCACTGTATAATGTCTGGAAACAGATTGTATGGTTGTCAGCCAGGAAACAAACGCAAAATCTTAAGTAGGGATAGTCACACCAAAATTAAGTGAACTATTTTAACAGATCATGAAAAGGTGACGTGGAAAATCGAACGCGTATTTTAACAGTGAATGATCCTTTCCAGAACCTAAAAATTGTATTAAGTAAGAGGATAATTTCCTTAGAAAAAAAAAGTCTTCTGAAATGAAATGTAATATCGGTTCTCCTATATGGCAGTGAATGCAGGCCAAACTACTCGCTGATGTAGATATCTCAGGGTACTGAAATATGGTTCTACGGAAAGATGCTCAGGATACCTTGAACTGATCAAGAGGGCAACGACGATGTCTTAAAGAAAACCGAAACAAAAGTTTACTTATGTTATGAATGAGAAAGATACAACATTTCTACGATCGATAATATGGAAAGAGAATTTGATTCTCACATGAGATCATTGTCGTTACCCGTTGCCGAGTATTGGGATGTTCATCGACATTTCCTTCTGTGTGAATTTAGTCCCATGTTGCATCCGAGGAGATCTTCGCGGCAAGAGTATGGCTTGTTGGTTCAGGGATGGAATAGTCTGGCTTTTCTTTGGGCTCTTTTCATCTTTTCTATTTATTTTCTAGTATTTTCGAAGGATGTTTTTTGCGTGGACTGTGTTTTCCCATATGGATATTTCTGCTGTTTTCGTCACCCGTTTGACCAGATCGATTTCCGTCCTCAGAAAGCTTCTTTGAGCATGAAACGTTCGCTGCGAATTGTTTGATTTGGTCCATGGGTTGTCAACCCATAGCAGACACACTTCAACTGACTTCATCAGTTGAGGCAAACCGGGGCTTAACAGGCAATTCCATGATAACATCTTGTATCGAGCTGTATTATTAAACCATTATTATCTCAACAAAAAATAAAAAAATAAAATTGTGTACAAAATATTTAGATTTAAGCATTAATAACCCATATAGCTGTTTATATGCCGCTAAGCAACAAAAACCAACCAACAACTTGAACTGTCCATCGTCTATACCAAGAAAGTTGGCTAAACCTAAGTGATAACCTTGTCTCGGGGTTGCCCATCGGAAGTAAATATAGGGACATTTATCCATATAAAAAAAGAAATGGAGCCACTGAGAAAAAAAAAGATTACTAAGTGTGAGAGAATATGAGAGAATATATTATTAAAGAGAAAGGACTATAAAAGAACAGCTATTAAGAAGACAGAAGATAGCGATTGACATTGCATCTAAATTTTTGAAGATCAAACTTTTCTGGAAAGCAAGAATCGAGAAGAGTTCACAAGGAAGAAATGCGAAAGAAGTAATTTGATATCGCAAATTCAACTGCAAAATAGTAAATCCTGGTTGCCAATCTAGTTAAAATGTAAATTCAAGGTGTCACAAATGAAAGCTCATCTGAGCAATTATCATGAAAATATTTATAGAAATGGCACAGTGAAGCTAGATTACGGCGGTTGGAACCTGAATGTTACAGAGATGTTAGGTGAAAACGGATAAAATTGTATATTCTTCTTTGGGTTTTATCGTCGATCTCTTAATACAGAGAAGAATTACCAGACCAGAAGGTGACAATGAATGGTAGAATGGTAAGATTATGGAAAAACAAAATAGTGAACCAACTTTCCATGAAGGATATCCAGCAATTGATTCAATAAAAGCATTCCACATCCTGTCGGTGTAAAACGTTATACGGAGAAGTGAAAGTAATCATTCCCCTGCAGGATAGCATCAGCCATTGTGATGAAAGCTAAAAAAAAAAAAAAACGATTAAGAGAAAAGTTTCTTTTCATGGGCGTTAATGTTAATATTTCTTCCACCAGTTAAGAACATATATTTGTTTAAGATCAGATACCATTCAGACCTGATCGAACTTACCATTAAGAGCAGATTAAATAGTTACATTCATTAGCATAGATACCACTTTGAAACCTGTCGACATCGGGAAAGTCATTGATGAAAATTAGGAAATTAGTAAGTTTCATGATAGAACTCTATACGATAATAATGCACAAAGATCTAGAAGAGTGGCCGTTGAAGATAACATTAATTTAATATTCTTTTAGAAACAAATACTATAAGTAGCCTAGATTTTTTTTTGTTTTCGGTCGCTACAGAGTCCACTGATTAAATCTGAAATTTATTTTACTTCTGTAATATCTGCCTTAGCTTTCGCGTTTCATTCATGAATCGCCGAACTGAAAGCGGACGTATATGTGTCTCGAATACTTCTCTATCATTAAGTTAAGTCCTTAGCGGTATGTATTTTAACCTGATATTCCTATATTTGTTATTATTTAGTTAGTTTCTTCATTTGCTTGTTTGATGTATTTGATCTAATTTTAAATTAGCCGCTATATATGCACATTACCTGACTGACCTTGACTTTGCCGATGACCTTGCAATAATTTATCAATGTAGCAAGTCGAGTAAGCAGCGAAGCAGGTAAGTCTCTATTGCCATGTGAATAAAACAGAATATATGACAATCTTCTCTGAACCATCCGAGTTGAAGTCACTCAATAATACTATTATCTGAGATCCAATATATTTGAATTCCTCAACTCTTTTGATTATCCATCAAAAGCATTGAGGAATTCAAATATATTGGATCTCGCATAACAGATTCCCCAAAAAAGACTTCAACATCCGCAGAGCTCTTGCGTGGAACGCGTGTGAGAAATTTCACAAGATTTGACGCTTGACATTCCATGCTCAAAAGTTAAAACCTTTTGAACATTGATTTAAACTGTCCTATGGTATGGATCAGAAAATTGGACATTATCTGATCGTCAGAAATTATGACTGGATAGAACATACAAATCTACTAAGAAAAATTCAGAACATCAGTTGGATAGTCAATGAAACACTTAATGCAATTTACGGATAACTGAGACTAAACTCTGTTAAACTCAAACAAAATCGATTAGAATTTGCTGGCCATTGCCACCGAGCGCACGGGGAAATAATCTCATCTTTATTTATATGGCATTTTTCTGGATATCTCTTATCACGAGAATTGACTTTCCCAGGCACCATAGCTCGGGAGCCCTTGTTGGAGATTGGGGATCTTAAGACAGCAATGCAGAACCGAAAATTGTGGAAAAAGATTGTCAGTAAAGATTGTTCTGACCCACCATATGGTTCGTCAAAGGATGATGATCATTATCACAATGATAAATGCACTGCGTCTAACAAAGGCTTCCCTTAAATACAGAAAGACATGAATAGACGATGCTTGTCCATACAGAGAGACATACACGTAGACATATGTACTCCTGTGTCTGATATAAATATGTTTCTAGTACGTGGACCAGTAATCAGTTTTTCACTCAAGGTAAAAAAAAAAAATATAAAATAGTGATTTTCAAGGTAGGCCCACAAGTCTCGCATCGAAAATTCTCGCAATAATTTTTCTAATGAGATGACATTTCATATTTCAATGAAAAATGGAAAGGACAACGTGAATTACTATAGATGCAGAAATGCACACACAAACACGCGCGTGCGCAGAAAAGAAAAAAGAGAGAGAGAGAGAGAGAGAGAGAGAGAGAAAGACAGCAGGGAGACAGATGTCCTTGCTTTCCGGATGAAGTTTATCGACATACTTGACTGACTGAAGTATAACATAAGTGGTCTTCCAAGACTAGCAGGAAACAAAGAAAAGTGAGTTGACAGCTTTGTAATATCAAATCTTCTTCATAACAGTGAAGGTTGGGGAATATAATCTCTACCCGAAGAGCGACATTGAGAAAAAAGAAATATAGTTCAGACGGGAAGATGTTGAGAATGCCATGGACGATGCATGTTATGTACCGGGCATGTCTTAATGAAAATAGAAAGAAAAAACATCGTTATAATCTTCATAAAGAAGCAGCTGGGCATGCTGGGACATATAATGAGGAAGGAAGACTTGGAAAATTTGACACTCACATGACACATCGAAGGTAGAAGAGATGCGGGAAGGCAGTAGGCCATCTATTGCGTAACGCGCTTGTCTAGATGGCAGGACGGAGGGGTCGATCGATGGTAAAAAGAAAACGCTTACTAAGAGCTATAAAGCATTAGAAGTCGTAGAGAACTATGATCCCCTACGTCCTAAAGGGACCTATGACACAAAAGAAAGTGGTAAAAGGCATTCATGATTGAGCACTTTGTAAGTATTAAATTTATCTGAAATCATATGTATGCCTGTAATATTTATATAGTTTAGTAAACATTACTGGGGTTTTAGTTATAAATCAATCAGATACGATGTAAGTTACTATTTTTGAGAAAAAAAAACGAATCTAATCAGACTAGCTTGTTAACCAGAACACCACACGAGGCTGCCTAGATTTATTGCTACAGATTTAGAAATCGCTTTAGTCAGAAAAATGCGCGCAGCCGCCGGACTGTAGCCTGCAAAATAAACATAAAACGTCTTTGAGTGTATAACTTCGAGATTCCAATTGACAATGAAGATCAGGGGCGACCGTCATTTGTTCGGAAGACAAGTCAAGTGATTTGAGCCGGAATGAAAAGTTTGAGCTCGAGTTTGATTACTCCCGACATTTCCTTGCAGGTTCAGCGATTTGATTCGGCACAGCCCCATTAAAAGCGGCTGACCGTGTGCGACGCAAACCGCGTTTTATCGGATTTGTTTCTTGAATACTCCGTTCGTCATTGCCACACCAAATTATCCCGGTTGACAAACTGACAATCTCTGTGAGCTGCTCAGAATATTTCGTTTTCGTTTTTATAGATTTTACAAATACAGAAAGAGTCATCCTTTAAATAAGTGGAAGCACATGCACGTTTGCTGTTCAAAATACCGACAGGGGTCGCCACCCGATACGACCGTTACCGTAACTAACGGAGACTATTTTATAAAGTATAGAAATTGGGCCGTATAAAGATATCAGGAGTGTTTAGTTTTAATTAAATTCAAAATTATACAATCGTCCACGCTAAGAATATTGCTGACGATTATAGTCTAGTACTCCTGCTATATATTTAGAGATTCATATTAATATCCCCAAAGAATCAGCAAAATCATTGGTTCTAATTATTTACATTATTTACATTGTTCGGACTGTTGTCCTGATATTTAGTATCATATTCACGATGTTTTGGATGTTGTACGCCCCGAGATTCTTCAGGATCTGTTTATATTTCTGAGGTGGGCATTGTATTTACATTATTTACATTGTTCGGATTGTTGTCATGATCTTTATTGTCATATTCGCGACGTTTCGTCTGTTGTACGTTCCGGCCTTCTTCAGGTTTTGTTTATATTTCAGAGGTAAGTATTGTATTTATTTACATTATTTACATTGTTCGAACTGTTGTTCTGATCTTTAATGTCATATTCACGACGTTTCGTTTGTTGTACGCTCCGGGATTCTTCAGGATTTGTCGACATTTCAAAAATGAGTATTGGACTTATTTACATTAATTACATTTTTCGAACAGTTGTCCTGGTTTTTATTGTCATTTTCACGACGTTTCAGCAGTTGTACGCTCAGGGTTCTTCAGGATCTGTCTATATTTCAGAGGTGAGTATTGTATTTATTTATTTGTTCGGACTGTTGTCCTCATCTTTATTGCCATAATCACGAAGTGTCGGCCTCTCTACGCCCCGGACTTCTTCAGGATCCGTCTATATTTCAGAGATGAATATGTACTTATTTACATTATTTACATTGTTCGGACTGTTGTCCTGATCTTTATTGTCATATTCACAACGTTTCCTCTGTTGTACACTCCGGTCTTCTTCAGGATTTGTCTATATTTCAGAGATGAGTATTGCATTTATTTACTTACATAATTGAGACTGTTATCTTCATCTTTATTGCAATATTAACGACGTTTCGGCTGTTGCACTCACCGGACTTCTTCATGATCTGTTTATATTTCAGAGGTGAGTAATGTATTTATTTACATTGTTCGGACTGATCTTTATTGTCATATTCACGACATTTCGGCTGTTGTACGCTCAGGCCCTCTTCAGGTTATGTCTATATTTCAGAGTGAGTATTTTATTTATTTACATTATCTACATTCTTCGGATTGATGCTCTCATGTTTACTGTCATATTCAGGACGTTTCGGCTGTTGTGTGTTCCGGCCTTCTTCTGTTGATTGAAATTGCGAACTGAACCTTTTATTTCGTCCGCCGAGATAAATTGTTCTATGGCCACGTACCATTCAATTTCTAAATCTGTAGCTAGAAAACTAGGCAGCCTCGTGTGGTGTTCTGGTTACCAGGCTGTGCTTAATTGACCCATATTAAAAATATTAACTTACACACTATCTGGATTGATTTATATTAGGTTGGTGCAAGAATAATTTCGTTTTATCACATAGTAACATATCTTAGAAAACGAAATTATTTTTTCACCAACCTAATAATTAAAACCTCGGTAATATTCAACAAATATATAAATACATCAAGAGTATGCATGTCAATTCCGATAAATTTAATCCTTCCAGATGTCTCTGTTATCTCCCTTTAATTTAACTCTCCAAGGTTTTTGGTCACCACTGCAGTAGCCAGGTATTAAACTAATAACTCTTTATGTCAAGTTACTGGATCTAACAAATGTTTTTATACACTGGGCCATGTGTCCTTGTTCGAAACGTCGTGAATATGACAATAAAGATGAGGACAACAGTCCGAACAATGTAAATAATTACAATACCTCATCTCAGAAATATAAACAAATATTATCGGTCCTGACCTGGCATATCGGCTTCAGTCACCTTCTCACTATTTTATTGTTGCCATATAGGGCCTTTTCTATAAGTACTTTCATAGTAACTGTATGGATGAGATATTCGCTAATATTATGTAGACTTTATGAATTTAAGCGCAGTATTAGATTGACAATAGGATATTATCTGTTTACATTTTAATTGGATAGATGTAAGCGTAAGTTATTTTTTCTCATACTTCTCACTTGTAGAACAAAATTCTAGCTAATGGCTTTCATGTTAACGCTGAGTTTCAAAATTCAAATCAAATGTCAATCTATATCTACTGACCCCCTGATTATTCTTTTGTTGTTCTTGCTCCTTAAGCATGTTTGTTTTAAAATTTAAACGTAACGTCAAACGTTATCTACTGTCTTCGTGATTTCTCTTCTATTGTCCTTGATCCTTAATAATGTTTCTCTTCTAAATTCAAATGCAATTTCGAACGTTATCTACTGTCTTCCGAGGAGTTCACAATACATCTAAAACTTCAACTTCGATCCTGCTTGTTTGGTTTGCTGTTTAAAATTTCTACTGTTGCGTGTATGGAAGCAAAGATGTGCATATTAACCCAAATAGCATAGGATACACAATTTGGAGGTTGTTCTAAAAGTTGATATTATAAAACCGTGTACGTTAATAATTGTCAAAATTAGACTGTTTTGTTTCTTTATTCTGAACCTGACAATATATGTGTTTCGACGAGACGAGTAATCATTTTTATTCCTTCTTCTATTAACTGTGGCCATAAGCAACATTTTACAAGCTCGTGTCAGTCTAGGTTAATAAAGTAAGAAGTCAACGAGTTTAAACAAACAATGAACCACTTAAGCATGAATGTCGACAGAAAGAAGAAAGTTAAGAAAAATATATTTCAAGTTTTTATAATTAAACACAATCTTCAGTTGATGTCTCTACACTACTTACGTGTGCCAAGTGTTGGTGGTTGTTTGAAAAGGCTTGTGTTCTCCTTCTCAATGTCAAAAGGAAAAATATTGAGTCTTTCAATATATCGCACCGCGTTTAATTAAAAAAAAAACAATCTTCAGACGGTAACGTAGCTAAATCACGAAGAATGAAGCCGCTTAAACGTGTATTCTGTCGTGCATACAGGGTGTTAGAACTTTTTCTCCCACTTCCGCTCTTCATGGTATAGCTTTAAAGCAAAGTCTGTAGATGTGTCTGCGACTGCCAGGAAGGATCAATCGTGACTCAACTCAATTACAGAAGTTTTATTATTTTATTTTTCATTTTTATTTTTCATTTTTTTTCTGTATAAAAACGAGCCTATGGTAAGTGAGGTGTTTAAATGGATTTTGAATGCATAAATTCTAACAAAAGTCCATCAGTTAGCTGTTTTTTCATTGAGCACTTCGGAAAAATGTGCTAATTTGTTCACAAGCTATTGCCATAAAGAAAGTCTCATATACTAAACCACACTATGAAACTCGTCATGATCATTTTGACAATAACACTGGAAAGGCACAAAATGAGGTTGCACGGCTGAGAGGGGATTTTTAAAAAGGAGGCATCATTTTCCTTTTGAATTGTTCAAGAAAATGACAGAAGGACACGTACCGGCTACGATGTGTCAAAGCTAATTGCAGAAAGGAATAAAACTTTTTAGTGATGAAGATTTCTTTGAAAAATTCATTTCGGAAATAGTGGTCTTTGTTTCTCCAGAAAAAGTAGAATTACGTTTGATATCAGCTTATCGGCAAGAATAGTAACAAGGCGAATTGAAGAACTCGCAGCCAACGTCAGAAGTGGCTTGGAGGACATTTTTAAAACATCTAGACTATTGCTCCATTGCTATCGTTGAAACCACAGATAGAACAGTTACTTGTCAACTTACAGCGTTTTCCAGTCGGCTAACATTCGATATTGCGGATTTTTTTTTACAATTAATTGCTATTAATAGCACAAGCAATAGTTCAGATATTTTTGAAAGAATGAGAAAATGGCTAAACAAAACGTATCTTGATCCATTACAACTTTTTGGAGTAAGCACAGTTTGAGACCCAGTGTTGATCGGAGAGAAAAAGTGATTTATTACATTGTTCCAAGAACACATTGGTATTGATCAACAACGAATTAAACTTATCCATAAGATGTCTTCTATGCAAAGTCATTGAATTATAAAGAGATCATGACGGTGGTTGAGAAAACAATGAAATTTATAGTCAAAATGGCTAAATAATCGCCAGTTTCGAAGATTTCAAAGAACAAACTGACGCAGAATATGGTGGTCTTAAATATTTATGAAATGTTTTATTCTTAGCCGGGGAAAAATTCTAAAACTTGTATTAAGAGAAGAGATTGTTATATTTTTGGAGGGCAATGGCCAAGATAATGCGTAATTTTAGGATATTCAGTGGATTGTTAACTTAGTATTTTTAATCGACGTCACGACCAACATGAAAACTTTTAATCTTGAGCTTTAAGGAAAGAACAAGCTTATGTTTGAGATGTATGGCTGGATTACTGCTTTTGAAAGAAAAGTTCGACTGTGGGAATCACAAAAAAAAGGGAACTATTCTCATTTTCCAAATATCCAAATTATCAAGAGATATATCATAGCAGGCATGTTTGTGAGCTTTAATCAGAATTTGAGAATCAAGTTTTCCAGACATTTCGCTGACTTCTGGCAATATGGAAACCATTTTAAATTTTTTGGTACTCCTTAAGAAACAGATGTGAAGTTACTGGCAGAAAAATATAAGTTGGAGTTAATAGACTTACAATGCAACGAAGTTTTTAAATCAAAATTTGTTTACGAATCCACTGCTAACTTCAACAAAAAATATATCTTGCCAAACGGCAAATATAACATCTATTAAATAATGCGAAAATTACGGTATCATTATTTGTAAGTACGTATACCCACAACCCTCATTTTTTGAAATTGAAATATACTTAAATTCGTCTAAGAACAAAGTTGGATAATGACTATGTGGATTATGTTTTGCTTCTGTCATCGACCTGATCTGGAGAAGTTAGCGGACAGTAAGCAGAAGCAAGTGTCTCATTAAATAATTTGCCATTTTTTTTCATCTGTAGTAAGGAATTTGCATTTTTTTGTTGACTCCGTTATTATCTTCTTGTTCATGTAGTAAAATATGGAACTATGTTAATACAGCATTAATTTGGTTGTTTTTTCTTTAAACCTGATATAATGGAATATGCGTACACCTGAGTTCCCCCTCACTGATTGGCTGGTGTCCGTCATAAATACAGACGCAGATGTAGGTACGACACAGTTTAAGTCTATGACGACGCCTACTGGACTACGCCATTGGCTATCCTATTGGTCTACAGCTATTACCTGCGACTACGACGAGTACCAGTCGATTACTGCTACCGTGTACTATTTGATTACAATAGCCAAAACCACTTAGCTACTTCGGTCGAATATATCCCTTTCCGGGACACATCAAAACCTTCAAATTAAGACAGCCTTCTGAACGGAGCGCTTCGATAAAAATTATCATAGTACGTTTGATAACATAGTCCTGCTTCACGACTCTGTATAGCTGTCAGGATCGCTCCCTCCCCAAAAGTTACATATCCCTGTTGTACAGTGTCCTTGTCTCATACACTGCAGAGTTCCATCAGTGACCATTTGTGCAGCTTCGTTTGACTAAGCAATTCCCAGATTCGACAACTTATATATATATATATATATATATATATATATATATATATATATATATGCGTGTGTGTGCGCGCGTACGCGTCAAGGTTCATTTGTTTGCTCCCGGAACGTTTCGGCCCGTTTTTCTGCATAACTGGAAAATTGAACATAAATTATTCAATATCTTACGACCCCTTCGGCCATGATAGTCCATTTTCAAAAGGTTATAATTCCTGCTGTTAATGATTAACCTTCACAAGATATAGTAAAGACAGAAAGCCAGAATTAACAAACCCTGTGGATACACAGATTCATATGTTTCCGACGTAGACAGAACTTCCGTTTTCGCCAGGAATTATTTCGCTAATTATTGTTGTAAACAATCCA
>OZ010607.1:40860535-40863035 GCA_963932145.1 Acanthosepion lycidas | reverse complement strand
TTCGGGAAATGAAAACATTTATATTGCTAACAAAAACATACCCATTACGATGTAAATTTGATGTCAATCAAATATATCCTCCTAGATGGATATTAGGTTAGGGGATTCACTTGAACGGAAAGATTACTTGCTTTTCAACACTCTAATTTCCCAAAAAGTATTCATGTAGGAATGCAAGATAATAACATAAAAACAAATTATTCTGTCATTTAGTCATGTTTAATGAAACCTTTATAAAAGAGGGATTGCTACTCAGCACAATACATACATACATACATACATATATATATATATATATATATATATATATATATATATATATATATATATATATATATATGTGTGTGTGTGTGTGTGTGCATGCGTGTATAATGTTTAGAGAAGCGACCGGTTGTCATTGTAAATCTATCAACAGCCGCAAATAAACATATACTAGAATAATGGCGTAAGTCTCCGGACCACACCTACGTATACACCCTTCCATATATATATATATATATATCAACTGTGTTCTGAAGGGGTAATGAAGTAAACTATTTTGCACCTATTTTCGTAAGAATTGGCCGAAAGGAATTCATTAAAACGTACAGATTGGAAACTATTCAGAACTTTTTCTTCCAAGAATAAGACAGGGGAATCAAGGCAGAGTCAAAAACGCGGCTTTCGGAGGTGGTGGAGCCGAAATCCGTCTCACTATTTGGAAACAAAAATAGAGTTCGCGTGAGTTTAAATTTAACGGTTAAATGGCGCGCATGTACGGGTGTAGACTAAATTATAGATAACACTGGACAAATAACACACGGAATACCCACAGGCAAATATGAAAACAAACTCGCACACACACGCCCATATTCCTATATATATATATATATATATATATATATATATATATATATATATATATATATATATATATATATATATATATATATTTGTTTGTGTGTTAATAATAATTTTTTTTCACAAATCAAAATTTGGCTTCTGTCTTTTCAAAGAATTCGTTTGGTTCAAAGAGTGCATAATTCATCAATGGAACAACTTTAAAATAATTGCAGATGTTTTCTTTTGCAGATACAGATGAATTCTTAATCATATTTCTGCAATCAGATTTTCTTCGCATTACACGTGGGTGTACCATTCTGTGATCGGTATAGGGTGTGATATGTGAATATTTTTAACTCTGTTTTGTGTTCTTTTTTTCATATCACTTATCATAATCAAGATATATTTGGGCTGAAAGAATTCAACCAATCATATTTTCTTAAATTCAAACAAGTCCTTTATATTTCATTTTAATTTGTTGCTTCCCAATTTTTTAATAAATCGTAAGGCCCACTGTTTAAAATGGAATTTAAACAATGCCTCCATTTCAAACACAGGTACCGAGTAATAATATATTTTAAGATTTATATATATTTACATATATTCGCGATTATCCCGCTAGAAAAATATCCCTAGACAATTGGGGTGACTCCTAATCACCTATTTTAATTTATAACTTTTGTTCTTGAAGAAGATTAATTTCAATTATATTTTTATTGAATTAGAAATTCCCGATAATTTGTAATTAATTATTATTGCATATCAGTTCGTTCATTGATATCTTCTGAGTATAATCCGCTGATTTATTACGTGGGAAAATTTTCGAGTACTTCAATCTGGTTTTCATAAGAGTTATTTCCCGGATCAGCTAACGAGCCTTGACCTCCTGTACCAACTAAGTGACACTAAGTGACTCGTATTTCTGAAAGTCCTAACGAATGCACATAGTAGATTTTATTCTGTGCACATTTTCATATGTAAAGTTTGTTCCTTAACTTTTGAAATTACAGACTTCAAATGTTTGGTCTCTAGTTACATTTTCCTACCTGTCTAAATTTTCTAATTTTATTATTATTATTATTATTATTATTATTATTATTATTATTATTATTATTATATTTCCATTTCTGGTATGACCATACTACCTACCAAGTCTACAAGAAGACCTAAGGCAGGTAGTGGTCTGTTGTTATGGTTACATTTCCTTATTTGTTTTTTTCTGGCTGGAAAAAGTTCTTAATGTGTCGGCTGTTTTTATCAAGTCGATGATCTTTGTATTTCTCTTAAGTTGGGATTTTCAGGAATATTTTCATTGTGTTGATGTATTCCTTTTTTTACATTCGCAGCGCACCTACTATGATTGGTTCTATTTTCATTATTTAGATTATTCGGACTACTGTCCTCATCTTTGTCATCATATTTATCACAACGTTTCGGCCGTTGTACGCTCCGGCCTTCTTCAGGTGGTTAGAATTTCGAACCGAACCCTTTATTTCGTATTGAACTCACACTCTTTGGGTCCTGTCACTGGATCTAACCAAAGAGCGTGAGTTCAATACCCGGTTAAGGCAGTGGAGAACTTTCAGAAGGAAATTAGCAGGAGATAACTGACATCCATCAAACTTGGCACGTGGAACTAGAACAGTCTACCCCAGTGAGTGAAATAAAGGGTTCGGTT
>OZ010607.1:40840535-40858035 GCA_963932145.1 Acanthosepion lycidas | reverse complement strand
GTGTTTGCTGTACTCGTGAGAAATTTTCTTTTCTATTTCTTTAAGGCATGGGCTTACAGGAATACTTTCAATGAATGTACTGGAACCTTTTTCAACCATTTTGAGGGCTCCAAACCCAACAGGAATTGTTGATGTTCCCATGTACCACATTTTTGAGATTTCGATTTCAAGGTCCTTTTGATAGCTTTTGAAAATCTTCAAAGATATATTGCAGTCTGCAGTGACGGCCATATCAATAAGATGGCAGTTTATTATTATTATTATTATTATTATTATCATTTTTATTTTCTTTGCTTTCTGGCGTTTACACATTTCTTTCCGGGTCCGACCCAGGGACCTATGGTTAGAAATGGCATCATGACACTTTTCACTGACAAAAAAAAAAAAAAAAAATTACATAGATAGAGCCCTTCGTAAAGTGTGGGCTGTACTTGTCAGAACAATTTTTTGTATCTCTTTGAGGCATGGGCTTCCAGGAATCCCTGCAATTAGTCTACTGCAATCTTTTCCAAACAGTCCTAGGGCTCCGACTACAACGGGGATTGTTGATGTTCCCATATGCCACATTTTCGAGACCTCTATTTCAAGGTCCTTGTATTTTGACAGCTTTTTGAATATCATTCAAAGATACATTGCAGTCAGCAGGGACTGCCATATCAATAAGGAGGCACCGTTTTTGTTTGTGGTCTTTAATAACAATATCTGGTCGGTTGGCCTTGATTGTTCTGTCAGTGTGAATTGTGTAGTCCCATAGAATTGTAACAGGTCCTATCTCCGTAACTGGGTCTGGGTGGTGTTGGTACCAGTTTCTTTCAGTTTCCTTCCCGTAGAAGTTGCAGATTTTCCAGTGCAGATATTGGCCCACTCTGTCATGTCGGGTTTTATACTCAGTGGGTGCCAACATCGTGCAACCTGATACAAGATGATCAATCGTTTCTGGATATTTATAACAGAATCTGCATTTTGGGCTGACACAATATTTTAGTATATGTGCTTGATAATTCCTAGTTAGCAAGCATTGGTCCTCCGCAGCAAGGATAAAACCTTCAGTTTCCGCTTTCAACCCTGCACTGCGTAGCCACTGATGGGTACGGGTTTTGTCTACATCAGCTTGGTTGATACGGGCAGAGTATTGGCCATGAAGCGGTTTATCTTGCCATCGCTTCTGTATCTGGTCGGTTGCATTCGTCTTTGCTGTCTTTTTCAAGTATTTTGCAGTTTCAGCCGGTGTATTGTGCTGTAGTTGCATCTCTACGCCCATTTGAAGCTCCAGTTTGAATTTGTTGGCTTCTTTCATTACGGAGTAAAGACGCTTACTACTTTCATGTTCCTTGACGCATACCATCATCCAGTCTTCTGTAGTTTCCAAGTATTTTTGGAGGCCAATTGTTGTAGTTTTGTAGGACAGTTCTAGTTGAACTAATCCTCTGCCTCCTTCGGATCTGGGCACATACAGACGATCAACATCAGCTTTGGGCTGATGCATGCGATAGCAAGTGAGAAGCTTTCTCGTTTTGGCGTCCATTCGCTTAATTTCAGCCATGGTCCAGTTAAGGACATTAAAGCTGTAATGCACCACTGGGACAGCCAATGTGTTTATAGCTGATATTCTATTTTTTGAGTTTAGTTCAGTATTTACTATCAGACGTACACGCCTGTAGTACTCTTTTCTTATTTTCTCTTTCATTTGGGGGTGTTGTATGCCATCTCTTTCGCTAATTCCTAGGTACTTATAAGCTTCTTCATGCTCCAATTCCCTAATCTTTGTGACAAAATCTAAATCTATTGAGGGTGTTTCTGTAATTCTACCTTTCTTGAATGTTACTTTTGCACATTTATCTAATCCGAAGTCCATACCTATGTCGTCACTAAAGTATTTTACAATATTGAGGAGGCCTTTCAACTCATTGTCGTCTTTGGCAAAGAGTTTGAGATCATCCATGTATAGTAGGTGATTGAAAATTTTCTTATTTATTTTGTAACCATAGCTACTGTTGTTCAGTTCATGTGTAAGAGGGGTTAAGGATAAACAAAACAGAAGGGGTGACAGAGAGTCTCCTTGAAAAATTCCACGTCGGATATTCAGACGGTTGGATATGGCAGTGCCCCCGGTGTGCCTAAGGTATAGTTTTGTGTTCCACATCCCCATGCTGTGCTTAAGAAAGTTTAATACCACAGGGGAGACTTTGTACATTTCTAAAGCCTTAAGGATCCAAGAATGTGGAACACTATCAAAGGCTTTACGATAATCAATCCACGCTGCACTTAGATTTCTGCGTCGTCTCCTGCTATTTTCCAGGATCATTTTATTTATCAGGAGTTGATCTTTGCAGCCATATGAACCTCTACTGCATCCCTTCTGTTCCAGCGGGAGAATGCTGTTTGTTTCGAAGAAGGAGTAAGTACGGTTCATCAGTACAGACGTGATCAACTTATACGTTGTGGAAAGACATGTTATCGGTCTATAATTTTTCGGGTCGTCTGTTTCAGTTGTTTTTGGTATGAGGTATGTAATACTTTCAGTCACCCATTCCGGGATTTTATTGGGATTATTTACAAGCGTTGATAATGTTTTTGCAAGTATGCCATGGGTAGATGAGAGATGATACAGCCAGAAAGTGGGCACCTTGTCATTTCCAGGGGATTTCCATTTTTGGGATTTCGTTAGTGCTTGCCTAACATCATCTGTGGATATATTTACCCATTCTTGCAGAGGTGTATCCAGCAGTCGTTCTTCTTCACGCCGTATCCATTCTGCATTTGGGTTACATTCCTTTGGGTTGCTCCACATATTTTCCCAAAATGTCTGTACATTATCAATCGATGGTGGCGTTTCGACATGTATAGGCGTTTTTCCAATTTCCCTGTAAAATTTCTTAAGATCTGTTCGGAATTTTTTATTTTGGCGATAGAATCTACAACTTTTCTCGTATCGTCTTGTTCTCTGTGCTTTTAGCTGAAGTTTCTGTTTCAGCATTTCCTTGATCGATGGAATATCAATTAGGGATTTAATGCTATATTTCCCTTTGATATTTTTGGATTTACGTGTGGAAATATTAGGGTTTCTGGTGAGCTCATCTAATATAGACAGCTCACATCTGATTTGTTTTATTTCTCGTATCAGTTTGGTTTTCCAAGCTGGTTCTCTGTGTCTGTTAATTCTATTTATTGTCTTGACACCAAGCTTCCGAGTCGCTGCTAGAGCTGTTGCGTATATGACGTTGTTAACTTCTGTTATGTTTCCCGGTGGTTTATCTGTTAACAGTGTTTCCAGGGCAGCATTGTATATTTTCACGATGTGCTTGTTGGGATTTGTCATATGGATTTTCGGGAGCTGGTCTCTGTCTGACAATTGTATGAAAGTTACTCTGCTGAGTACTTGGATGACGTCATTTTTCGCTTCGGTGATTTCAGCTTCGTGGTTTTCAAGGAATTCTAAATTAATGTACCTGGAGTCATCTTCAGTGACAATTTCTGGAGAACTAGAGGTTGTGTCTAAGGTAGAATCTTCGGTTTCATTTCCTGGGAGATGATTTCGTATTTCATTCGCTTTAGCGTCCACCTCATCCTCTGTCGCATTCTTTATTTCAACATTCGTCTCAACAGAGTTTGAGTGATGGGTCATAGTATTTTGCCTTATATCTAATTTTATCTTATCTATTTCTGCCTTTGAGAGTCTGTTGTTTCGCATGATATCTCTGCGGACATTGGCAAGCATGTTTGGATTGAGGCTAGGTCTTATATCATTTCCCACCATATTTCTCCATATTTGGTATGTTTGATTGCTGGTGTTCTTTGCTGGGTTTTCGAGTGCAGTGAAGAAGGATGTCATAACTTGTCGATACTCTTCGCGGCTCCATTTCGTTCGTTTCATTTTTACTAGTCGATTTGGCATTGAGACACTTGGTCCAAGGTTGTCGATAATCCGGGTTTGGTGACCTAGTGTCTCTTCGTGTGTGGAAGAGTTTGTTCCAGTGACAGACTTTTCGACCTCAGACTGGTTCCTCTCTGAGGGACGCGGCCCTTTTTGTCCCGGTTGACGGCCGATCCGGTATGAGATATTATTCGTATTCATTGAAATTGGTAGAGATGCGTTTTAACCTTGACCGCCAAGGGGTAATTTTGTTCAGATTACCAGCTTTAGGACGAGACTTGAATAAGGTCCAAGAGCAAGACCAGATTTGAGATAGTGGGTTTATTAATATATCGAAGTTAAAAGTTCATAACAGTGTATGGTATTCAGTTGGGTAGATAATACTAAGTTTTTACTTAGTATAAGTCCGAGAGACAGCTCCAAGTGGGATAATTAGATTTCAGTATATAGACATAAAACAAAAAAAAAAATAGGACACGGGTGTCCGCTTAAGGTCTGGGGTGGGGATTAAAACTTGAAATACAAGTTAAAAAAAAAAAAAATTATTAGAGGAGAGAAAAGGGAACTGAAAAGCAAGGAATTAACTTGAGACATTAGGATTTACAATCATATCAAACTAAAGGAAAAGTATCATTCAAAGATGCTACATTTACCATTTCTTACAACTTCGGAGCATGGCACAAGTGACTCTCCACAAATGTTCAATTTTCCGTCGCCAACGACAGATACTTATCAAATTTTATGGGGTAGGCTGGACTTATACTACAGATTGGTAGGGGGAATATCGAAGAATTCATTAAACAGAGGGGT
The DNA here is from genome assembly GCA_963932145.1 of Acanthosepion lycidas. NCBI lineage: Eukaryota > Metazoa > Mollusca > Cephalopoda > Sepiida > Sepiidae > Acanthosepion > Acanthosepion lycidas. The sequence continues at coordinate 40,853,351 of OZ010607.1, read as the reverse complement.
AGGAGCAAGGGAATAAAAGTTATACTTTTCCGGTCATCTCTCAACCTACTTGCCGCTGAAAGATATGTTTTAGAATATTCACTCAAAGAGATGATAGACAAAGGGCAGAGCATTGTAGGAAAATTACACCTGTAGCCATGAAAAAAAAATGATTATTATTATAATTATTATTATTATTATTATTATTATTTACTTGGATTTCTGTTGTATAGACATTTTGTTTTGAATTCCAACCAGAGACCTGAGATCAGAAATAGCTTCATGATAATTTCCATTGACCATTTTTTGTAAAAATAAACTACATAAAGAGCAGGAGATTTCAGTTTTATAAGCTTCTTTTCTCTGAAACATATGAAAGATACTGACACTGAACCCCCTCTCTCTCTCTCCCCCCTCTCTCTCTCACTCTCTCTCTCTCTCTCTCTCTCCCTCCCTCCACTAGCCTGCTTAAAATGTATTAGTAGTGTATTTCGTACTTGGGACTGAACGCATAAAGTTCGTTATTTTTAAATTCATTGTTGATGTTTTCCTCTAAACAGTGTCAACCGAAAAACAAAAATTAATATTCCTCTATGTGTCCCTTAATTAAACTTGTCCTATATGTGTTGCACGTACACGAACACACAAATATATATATATATATATATATATATATATATATATATATATATATATATATATCCCCAGATATGTTTCGCTGCATCACATCTCCTTAGTGTTAGTTAGACGACTGATTGTTTCAAGCAGTGATCGAAACTCAACTGATTTGACACCAGTCAGATATCTTTCCTCTAGGACATCATCGGACGGGTGAGTGAGATGGAATTTTAACTTATTTCTCTATATAAAATACGCCAGCTGCTCAGAGAATTCAATTCAATTTACTTGAAGAGCAATGCATATATATATATATATATATATATATATATATATATATATATATATATATATATATATATATATATTTCGAAGTTCTTGATAAAATTCAAAGAGAATAAACAATAATATGTGTCCTGACATGGACTTTCGGTTTCCTCCCTATGTCTTTTCTATAAATACTTTTATGGAAATTGTTCATATGGGCTCTTCGCGATGGTATGTGTTTTGTATCTCTACCTTGTTCATTCCACTTAACTTAGCTAGGGGATGTATGCTCATTGACCCCTTTTATTTCTTCCCTATTTTTCTTTAGTTTAATTTCTCACCCAGTCCATCGTTAGTTTGTCAGTAATGTCAGATTTTTGGTGAATATGTCGCATTTATTGTTGTGCTTGAATGAGTGTGTGTTTGAGTGAGTGCTTGGAATGAATGAATGTTTTATAGTAATAGAGTCCCGCACTAATTTCGTCCACTTAACTAATGTTTCTGCCACATTTAAAAGATTTGGGGTGGCTTTATTGCTAACATTATTTTATTTGGTTTCTTGTACATTGTTTTGTTCTTATATTGTAAATATTCATTGGGGCTAGTTTTTAAATTGTTGATTTATTCCTCTCCCTCTACAGATAATGAATTGTACACATGGAAACTAGTTAGAATTTTCTTAGAGACAATGAGGTATTATGGTGGATGTAGTAAACAAGGTAAGTAAGATTGCGTTATTTTGGTGTTAGGAACATAGCGTTTGGGCCAGTGTTTGTGGCTAGCTTAGTTTAAAGTTAAGGCAGATGAAGACCGTCCTTTTCCCCAAACCCCATTTTGGCATTGTGCCACATTTTGTAAATATTTACACATAGATATCGCACTTCGCATGGTACCAATGCAATCTGTATATAAGCGCACTACTTATCTAGTCAAGAGGTCTAAATAATTATCAGTAGAGTTGGCTCGATGTAACCGTAACTTTTATGCTAACAGTTTCTTTTCTCACACTTCCTGCTTGTGAAACTTTCTTCCGGATGCATGCTTTCAAGTCACCTGTAATTTTTTGAAAATTTAAATGCAATGTCAATCGCTATCTACTGTCCTCCTGATTACTCTTCTTTTGTTCTCGCTCCTTAGTAATGTTTCTGTTTGTTAATTCTTCTAATCCCAATAACCCCTTCTGTTTTAGTGTGTAATGAGGTCATTTGCTAGTTTTTGTTACTTCTTGTGAAAGTACCCTCTAGTCTCTTATTGAAATGCGTAACTTGATTTAACATTTCATTATTTGAAATGACGATGAATTCAAAACATATTATCACTGAAATATTTATGTTACCTTAATAAAAAAGTCTAGTTTTGAATCGCATGTTTAAAATTAAATTCACCCACAAGGGGTTATACTCCTTGTCAATATGGGCACATCGGCGTGGTGCAATGGTTAGGAAGCTTTTGTTACTACATTAATTACGACTGAGTGGTGAGTTTGATGCTCACTGGGTACCCCATAATTTCAGCCTCGTGCTGCATCTAAGCTGCCCTTAGAAAATTATTACTCCCTGCTAATTTATTTCCCTTGAAGGAAAAGAAAGCTCTGTCCCTGACTGCTATGTTATTCCATAAGCAAAAAATGCCAAGAGGAAGATGACTTTTTTGGACTGGTAGGCGTGTGACTCTAATTTTGTACTAGGCTTTGTGTCATATTCTATTCGTGTCGTTGCATGGATAAATCGATAAAATACTTTATTTGATATTTCAATAATGGCATTATTTAACAAAGAATTGTGTCATTTTTCTCTAGGCTTACGGTCACATCACTTTGACACACCGTTTACTGTACGATCATCGAATTCAACAAACCGGATCAATACCTAGATGGGTGATGTTGAATAGGGATAAAGTGTCGTTGTTGACACTGGAGTTTGAACAAAGATCACCAGTGAGCAAACACATGGGATTCAATTTCTAATTATTAGATCGTAAAGGAAATTGGTTTGGTTTGGTTTGTTTTACGGTATATCAACCTCAATGGATTATTTAATGCCGACAGGGTTTTTATTGTTGGTAATATTTTTATTTTTTTCCAAAAAAATCTATTTCTCTAATATTTTTCCTTCAAATATATCACTGGTAATACTTTTTTGAAAAAAATGCATTGCTGCTGATTTTTGTTTTTCAAAAATGTATAGTCGGTAATAAATTTAAAAAAAAAATGTATAGCTGGTAATAAGTTTTTTCCTTGAAAGATTTATTGCTGGGAAAATTTTTTTTAGAAAGTATTTCTGGTATTAAAATCTAATTTTACACTTTCATAGTGTTTTGACCCCAGTTTGGAGGTTAACAATTTGCCCATAGCTGGAACCCTAACAGGTGCTACCACCCAGGATCAGGGTGGACCTGGGAACACCAGCAATTAAGAGGTAGTTCTACGCTTCTCAAAACCTGCTGATCAGAGGTCTTGCTGTCGTACGTAGTTTATCTACTTACACATGACGCAGATGTAGTTTATCCTCAAACCCAGGAGAGTCGTAAATGAAAGGTTTATATGGGAATTAGCGTGACGTCTAAGTGATCGCGATTCTCTATACTATCCTCTCCACTATGTCTCTATACTGATTACTCTATTACTATTCGGCGGTTACTATTCGAACAAGTATTACTAGTGCGAGTTAATACTAGTATCTGCGATTCCAAATTCTCCACTACAACGATCATTAGAATCGTGTTAACGAGCATTCGTTGACATCACAAAAATGACAACGCGAAGGCGCCTGACATCACAAAAGGGAACTGCTTGGAAATACTATGAGCTGTAAGCTTCGATATGCTGATGGTGTAATGAATAATGAATCGGAAATTTTGATCTGCGAGCCGAGTTCCAATTCCTGTTAGGTTCGTTATATTCACCTACGTACAAAATCTCTAGGGACCTATTCGTCCCCCATCTATAGGTTAATTAGTGATATTCGTACCATTATGCTACTATAATCTGTAAAATAATTTTAATATCTAAAAATATTTTCTGGTTTTAAAGAACCTACAATGGATTGTTAAACTGTAGAAAACGGATAAAACCGAAGCATTTTTTCTAGGTGCTTTTTACAGCAAGTAAATTACATATATTCGTTAAGAGAATGCTGCAAAAAACGTGATAAATAATCTGTTGAAGTTGCAATATATGGTGAAAGTCATTGTTTAATGACAAAATTCCGAACCATCTCTTTTTTTTTTTTATGGTCAACGACGTTTACACACATATTTTTGGCTGATCAAATATTTAGTCATCTCTTTCAAGCTTTGTCGATGTTTTTCGAATATTTCTACCATCGGTGATTCGATGTTGAAAAGTTCATGTTCGGTTATGCAGAGGTTAGATGAATTGTCAGCGTACAGAAAGTGGGATCAGCGAGCCGAGTTCAAATTCTCGCCCAAATTCTTACTGCATTCACTGAAAAGGTAATACCTTTTTACGGTAATACCTCTTCTCACCACCATGTTTATTGGATCTTTACCGGTGAGGAAATGTAGCGTTTTTGGTGATTTTCTTAAAAATGCCTCACATCCGTCCATATGAAACTAACTCTGAATGCATTCTGAAAAACGATGTAAAAGAATATTTTTTTATCAATGGCACCATAGTTTTAGCAAATGTCATGGTTTTGCAAGAGAAGCACTGTCAAAGTGGCAGAAGTCAATATGACTACGTAATTTTCATTTTCATTTGCATTTTCAGTAATTGTATTAAATCATATTTAGTTTATAAAAATAAATACAAGCAGAAACATGGAAATAGTCACAGAGATATCAATCTGGTATATAGAGAAAATAATCTCCAAATAGTTGAAACAATATATTACCATATATTACAATGTCAGATGGTCTTTTGAAAAAGCGACATAAAGCAAACTGAAATTACTACTATTAGATTGGTGCAAGAATAATGACTTAATAATGTCGTTTTTTGACGTTAAAAAATACGTCAAAAAACGACATTATTACGTCATTATTTTTGCACCAACCTAATACATTCGTGTGGCGAATAGATACGTGAATCTACAATTTATGAATGGAACTTCTAGTTCTGGGACACTTGCTAGGAGCGGAAGACCGTAACCGTTGCGGTCTTTCTTATGGATATTTGTATTGCTTGGTTGGCACCAAAATTAAGCTAATCCAATTGATAAGAATAGTTTCCGGAACTTGCTTCAGTGAATTCTTTTTCCACCCTTTGCTAACCTGACATGTAAACTATACTACATATCCTATCAACTTCTGTTATTTTGAAGTGTTTCTAACTTCTTGCTGAGAAGCCTTTTATGTTTTTTTCTTCTTTAACCATTGACCAAAATAAAATGTCTTTTGCTTACTATAAAACCTACTTGGTGCTAATGTCGTTCAATTTCCTTTATTTTATTTCTTTCGTCAGCTCGCATGTAAAATAAAATTTTTAAAAAAGTATGGAGGAGAGCATGAACAAGCATTTTAAAATGATGGTTTTGGGGTTATTTTGCAGTTGAGGTATATATACACCCTTAGAACGAGGCAGAGATAGCTCAGTTCTGATTTTCCCGTGATATGGGTACATGGATACTAGATGCCAAACAGAGTCTCCCTGAAACCATCATGGGGTTGTCAGTATATAAAGTCTACCTTATGGGCACCCTGCATTGCAAGGCAATGACAATATCGAAGACGAAGAATATATCCACTACGTTAGTATTTAAATGAAACAGAATATATATATATATATATATATATATATATATATATATATATATATATATATATATATATATATATATATATATATATATATATATATATTCTCTCATACTGTCCGAAATACAGATAACTAAAAAATAATCAACATTTTATTCTCGGGTACAAACTAGACCTTGTAATATTTCGCTTAAAAAACAGGAAAAAACATTGTGTCTCATACGCAAAGAAAAGTTGTTCACTAAATGCAATAATATATTTCATTTAAGCGATGTCCGATTCTTATTTACAAAAGTTACTTAAACAAAAAGTAATCTCTCTCGTGCAAATCGATGGGGCATTAAGGTCTGCTGCGAGGGATAATTCAGAGACAAAAATTACTTCGCGCTGCAAAGGTTAAGAAATTTTCAAAAGACCATTAACACCTATGTCCTGAAGGAGCTTTACACATAAAAGAATGCAGGATGTCTTATGCAAATAAGTCAATTAAATATGCATGCCAAAGAGGAATTAATAATATTAGGTTGGTGCAAAACTAATGTCGTTTTCTCACATATTAACATATGTGAGAAAACGACATTATTTTTGCACCGACTTCATACCGTAGACGGAACATGTGAATTTAAGAAAAATAGGAAAAAAAATAAAAGTTTTGTTTAAAATAAAACTAGCGAGATTTTTACTTTTCGGCAGACATTATATAAAAATAAGGCTTAGAGAATTTGAAACTCGTAGGACATATGAAAGGCAAAATGCCAAAAGAAAATCAGTTAGGAGCAAAGGAATTGGTGTAAAAAGATAGCAGTAGAAGTACTGGGAGTATATGTAATGAAACAAATCATTACTTTAACTGATGTATTGATTTGAATTTTAGGGGTTATGAACCTCTTCCGGGTAAATTTAAGACAGAAAAATATTTTCAGATTGTAATTATAGTTTTTATAATATTGATAATAACGATTTATTGGCACACGTCTAATAAATTAACTCATATTGGGGGAAAAAAAATTGAATTCATAACTTCGCTTAACCCTTTGAAAGAAATCAAACTAGAATTGGAACTCGTCTCTATGATTTAAAATTCCTAGGTCACCCGCTTATTCAAGCTTTCAGCATCTGGTATTCCCAAGTGATCACGCATCTAGGAACTGACCTGGCTTGATGTTGCTTAACTTCGGTAATCATAAGGTAACTGGTATTATCATGTGGTATCGCCGTAAGCCCATTACTTGGAGCTACACAGAATAAGAGGTTCTGAAGTGTTACAAAGGCACACTTCCTGAGAGGTTACGTCACATGAAAGAAAAAATGACATTAATAAAACTAGAATAGAATGTGTACACAATCGTAGCTGGAGTATGTTCCGTCAGGGGCAGAAAATCTGTTACCATGACAGCCATCGAGTTTACGGGTACCTCCCAAAAAATTCAATATATTGCACAATGACTCCCACTTTCGTATAAAGAAAAAAACATTGAAGCTCCCTCCCTTTCTGCCATTGCGACTAGAGGTAAGATATCTGACTGATATCAGATCAGTCGGGTTTCGATCCCGGCTTGAAGCAATCGGGCGTCTAGACACACTAAGGAAACAATCTGTCTGTCTTTTTCTCTCTCTCTTTTTATTTTTATTTATATATATATATCTGTGTGTGTGTGTGTGTATTTATATATACATATATATATTATGTATATATATATATATATATATATATATATATATGTGTATATATATATATGTATATACATATATACATATATATATATATATATATATATATATATATATATATAGAGAGAGAGAGAGAGAGAGAGAGAGAGAGAGTGAGAGAGAGAGACGTGTATATGTAAATATGTTTTATATGGGTAAATAGCAAAACAGACTGGGTTCTATAGCTTTGGATAGCAACTGGTATAGGAGAAGGACAACACTGAATTCAAAACCTGCGGAGGGTCGATTGGGGACCTTGTGGCATATGATGCAGTAGTTCTCTGCATTTGGCTCTTCAAAAAATGTATTTGCTTCTGCACACAGCCTTCTCCACTATAGTCAAAACATATGTGCAGATTCACTACTTACATTATTCGAACTATTGTCCTCATCTTTGTCGCCATATTTATTAAAACGTTTCGGCCGCTGTAAGCTCCGGCCTTCTTCAGGTGGTTGGAATGTTGAACTGAACCCTTTCTTTCGCTCACTGGGGTAGACTATTCTAGTTCCATATGTCTAATGGTCAGTTATCAGTTATCTCCTCTTAATTACCGTCTCAATGTTCAACCGCGTTAACAGTGGATAAAGGGGTTGGTTATATCCAGTGTTAGGACCCAAAGATTGTGCGTTCAATAACTGGCTAAGGCGGTGAGAACTTGGAGAGGGTAATTAACAGGAGATAACTGATAACTGACATTCATTAGACATTTCAGTTCGACATTCCAACCACCTGAAGAAGGCCGGAGTGTCATTGTAACATTGTAATAAATATGGCGACAAAGACGATGACAATAGTCCAAATAATGTAAATAGTGTATATAATATCTCATCTCAGAAATATAGACAGATATGTGCAGGTTGTCTGGCGACGGGATAGTCCAGCGCATATATATATATATATATATATATATATATATATATATATATATATATATATATATATATATATATATATGCGCGTGTGTGTGTATGCATGAGTATGAATTTTCAACAAGCTAAAAAGATGAAAAACAGATAACTTCTACACCCAAACGTACTTCTGCCAAGGAAAATAACTGAAATTTATATAACAACCACGATGTGTTTCCCACACAGAGTGACACGACAGCATTAAAAGAACGCACCCCGGGATCTTTTACTGGTTACATATAATTAACAATTTTAAAACAGCCCTGAATGCATCACTGGATAATTTTTATTGTTCGGCCACGAAAAAAAAAAACATTCTACTGTGATTGATGTCCCGACATTAAATATCACTTTTATACAGTTATTCCCAAAATTGTTACCCCGGCAAAAGTGTCGCCCGGGATAAACCGTCTGCTTTGCCCCCCACCCCCGCTGTTACAACATTGACTTTTGCGTAGGTGCTTTTATTTCCTGTACAAAGTGTAAATATATGTTCTACATACACAAATATGAATCCCATTTATCAGTAAATGTTTTTTCTCGCCCGAGTCCATCCTTCAAATCTATAATCAACCATTCGCCCTTGCATGGAATGTTACTGTCATATATGGTCTGGATCCCCCACTGATCGTCTTAGGGTCCTCTACAAAATCCAGAGACGGATATGCAATGTGGTTGGCTCTGATCTGCATTTTTATTTACAGTTGCTCTCTCACAGACGTGCCATCGTCTCTCTCTTTCTTTTCTACAAATACTTTCACGGTAACTGCACCGACGATCTATTTTCACTAGTTCCCAAACGGCATGAATTTAAACGGGCCACTAAGTCGGCATCTCAGTCCCCACTCTTTCACTGGCGAAATGGTTAAATGTAGCCGTCTCTTCTACTCCAATAGCTTCATGAGTTGCACTTCCCGTCTGTGGAACTCCTTTCCTCTTACTTACTTCCCTGATAGCTATAATCTCCATCTATTTAAATATAATGTCAATCGACATCTCCAGCTGCTTTGATCTTTTCCCCCGTCCTTCTCTTTATCCTTTTCTCTTTCACGCCTCTTTACTCTTTCTTCCACTCTCTGTAAACCCCATGCGTGCTAGTGGTACTCCTGCCTTGCTTGGGGTGAAAAGTTTAAAAAATAAATAATACTGATCAGATATATAAACATTCTTAACGATCCAAGTCAGTTCAGATATAATTCTTTCCTGCTCAGAAGGCTAAAACAGAATGTGATATTTAGAACCGAATCTTGACCTTTTCCGAATTTGGCTGGGTGACAGTGAGTTATTTTGCAGTTTATATTACGAAAAGTATATAGGCACTGTTAACTTACACACCTTCACTCTCAGAATATATATCAGGATTACATGTATCCATGCACGCAATTATAATGAAGTATTCAAACTGTAAATAGAAACCAAACTTGCATATCGATTCATTTTGGATTGACATTTACTAAATTTTGACTCGTATAACCCATTAGCGCGGCAATTCAGTAATCGCTGAGGTTTTAACTTACTACCCGCAGGAACTGATTTTGGAGTCAATTAAAAGTGTGCCGCCACTCTAGGTAGAAAATTCAGTGTACTGGTAATCGTAGATTTAGTAATATTTCATTCGTTTGAATTTTATAAAGAATAAGTAAATGGTGTGCTGGCAATAATATTCTTCCTTGAATAAAGAGGAGTACATCGTGATCAGAATAAAATGTATATAGGTTATTCTGAAGATAATACTGCTTGTTGTGATCATACGTCAGCTAGATTGAAAACAGACCAAGTTCATTAATTTAACGGCATATAAAACATTACTGTACATACTGACCAGGCTTGACATTACTTAACTTCGGTGATTTTTCGAGAATAGGTTTTTCAGTATGTGTTGTGACCAGAAATAAAGACACAAGAAAGGAATTGAGTTAAACAAATATATTAACAGAAATAGTAATACAAACATATAGAAACGAGAGTGTTACAGCAAGAATGTTCGGTCCGACTGTCAGAGCTGACTGCTGGAAACTTCACCCTCCAAAAGGCAGTACCTGCTCCTTTTTATAGCTGGGCAAGTACAAGCGTGCGTGAGTAAATTACCATTGCAATATATAATGGCTGTATGCCTTTAATTGCAAGAGAAAATAATTTAGTAAAGAGAAAATGTATTAAAATGCATAGTTTCAATAACTATCATGCTTATTTCGTGTCCAGGATCATGCATGATATGCCCTTTTTCAGAAAACGAATGGAGTTATTTATTTTATGTTCTATAACTTTCGGGACGTTGGCAATCATTTTCTGACCTTTGTATTTCTAAATGAAGATTATCTTTTTGCTATCTCTCCTAAACCTTTAACCATTTACTCAAGTTCGCTATGTGCATTGCCTTGCATCTGTCCTGTGAGTAACAACTTTTCCATGTCTTCTTTTCTCATTATATCTTCTAGATTGTTCGACTGTCTCACCCTCGTGTTAATTATACCTGTTCATTTGTTGCTATTTTCTGTAAAATGTGTCGTTGCTCACATGTTCAGTGTTTGGTATGCTAATCAATATCCTTCTGTAGAGCTACAGCCCTGCTGCTCCAACTCTCTTCTTCATATGTAAGGAGAATTCCCAACATTCATACAGTGTATGGGGACTGATATTTCGTAACATGATTCAGTACTCGCCGATTAAATTGGCGCATTCTCTCCAATTTCTTGGGCGTCCTGGGTATGACGGTAAACTACATCCGCGTCCTGGGTATGACGGTAAACTACATCCGCGTCCTGGGTATGGCGATAAACTGCATCCAACAGCAAAGTCTCAGATAATGTTTTCAGAAAAATAATATTGCCAGCTCTAAGTTTTTGAAACAATAATGTTGCCAGCTCTAAGTTTTTGAAACAATAATGTTGCCAGCTATACGTTTTTTATTCTATACAAAATAGGCATTTAAAATTCATATAAACTGGATTTGGCATTAAATAACCTACAGTGGTTGATATGCCAAACAACCAACCAACCAACTAACCAACCAACCAATTTCTTGCGAATGAGACGGGCTGCGAGCTATCCTGTAGGGCGAAATATAAAACGTATCAAAGAAAGGGTGAAATCTTAACGAGTCAACAGGTAACTAGGACATTATTTACATTATTCGGACCATTATCCTCATCTTTGTCGCCATATTTATTACAACGTTTCAGCCATTGTACCCTCCAGGCTTCTTCAGGTGGTTGGAATGTGGAACTGAACCCTTTATTTCGCTCACTGCTGTAGACTCATCTAGTTCAACGTCCCATGTTTAATGGATGTCAATTATCAGTTATCTCCTGTTAATTTCCCTCTGAAAGTTTTCCACTGCCTTATCCAGGTATTAAACCCACACTGATTGGATCCTGTCACTGAATCTAACTAACAGGACCAAAGGAGTATGAGTTCAATACCTGGTTAAGGAGAACTTTCAGGGGGAAATTAACAGGAGATAACTGATAATTGACATCCATTAAACATGTGACGTAGAAACTAGAACAGTCTACCCCAGTGAGCGAAATAAAGGGTTCAGTTCGACATTCCAACCTCCTGAAGAAGGCTGGAGCATACAACGGCCGAAACGTAATAAATATGGCGACAAAGATGAGTTCAATAGTCCGAATAATGTAAATAATGTATATAATACCTCATCTCAGATATATAGACAGATACTGAGGTAACTAGGAGTTGTATCTCGACAAAATGACCGTGGAAAAGAGTTCAGTATACTTTTTTTTTGTTACTAAAGGTTTCTTTCCGTTTCTTCATACTTTGCTATGTTGGAGAATGAAAAATAATTCAAGAAAAGTGTGCTTGAAAGCTAAATTACGTGTGTTAATTAAATTTCTCGACTGACAAAATAAGAACAAAGCTTACCCATCTACTTAAAATTTTTTATATAAAATTATAATGAACTTTTCCATTTCTTACTATAAATATCAGACTGCGGCATTGATAAAACAATTATTAGTGTAAATAATTCTTCTGGGAACCCAACGCATTAATTCCGATTTTTTTCATTTTGTTTTCCTGTCAGCCACGAATAGTCTGATATTCAGATTTGCGTATCATATTATCAATATGCAATCTGACGAGGTTCCTGGGGATGGAGGAAGCCTTTTTCAAGCAGAAAGAAGATTTTGAAACTCCTTTGTAAAAATTAACAGATGCGAATTTTACTCGAGTAAAAGGCGCACATTCGTCGAAAACTGTTCTGTTTAATAAATACGACAGATTATTGGGAAAATTCTTCAAGGAGACAGAAAGTTGAAAATACACAGATTTATCGATAAAGATTTTATTCAGATATTGATCGCCATGTAAATATATTTGAATACATAACGATAACATATATGAATAAAGCATCTGCGTTTACATAAGATATTTTTATCTCAAAACGTATTATCTTTCCATCTCACCCGACCTATATATATATATATATATATATATATATATTAGGTTGGTGCAAAAATAATGACGTAATAATGTCGTTTTTTGACGTATTTTTTAACGTCAAAAACGACATTATTACGTTATCATTTTTTTCACCAACCTAATATATATACATACATACATACATACACACACACACACATATATATATATATA
>OZ010607.1:40768035-40835535 GCA_963932145.1 Acanthosepion lycidas | reverse complement strand
AATACATAAATACCCACAAATATACACACATATATGCACACATACTCACATATATATACATATATACACACAGCAATACACAAATATAAACATATATACACACATATACTAACTCATGTGGCCGTAATGACATACCCAAGTTTCCATAACTACACATTCACACACACAATCTCATATACAATAGGTGTCAACATACACATATACAACCGCAAACATACACCAATAAACATATATATATATATATATACATACATATATACACACACACACATATATATATATATATATATACATAAATATATATATAAAAATAACTATCTATAATAACAAGTACACATATATACGTACATACACATAAATACAACGACATTCAACCAAATATATATATAAACGTACATACATACACATACATAGACATACATCCATATACATGCAAACACCAAAATACATGTATCCTAACATACATATAGTAACACATTCATGCAAACAGAAATATTCGTAAATATAAATTTAGGTACACAATATAACAGGACACACACATATATATATATATATATATATATATATATATATATATATATATATATACATATGCATACACATACATACATGCACACACACACAGACACACACACATATATATATATATATATATATATATATATATATATATATATATATAGATGCATATTTATGTACAAATGTAATGAGAACGAAAATAAAATAAATTCTAATGTTCTCAACAGTAATTCAAAAGAGGGATCAATACCGATAGTAGAGCAATAATTATGTATTATATTTTTTATATAGACAAAATCAATTTACTCAGTACAAAGATGTAACTTCCTTTCAGTGCTTTTAAAACCGGAACCATTTTGGTTCTCACCAGTCAAAGTGCAATTAAATGCACTTAAACGAAGTTGCATCTTTGAAGTGAGTAAATTGTTTTTTTTGTCTATATGAAAATCTCTAATATATATATATATATATATATATATATATATATATATATATATATATATATATATATATATATATCGAATGTAATGAAAAAAAAATATTATAAAATCCTAACGTTCAAAGTATTAATTCAAAAAAGGGCTCAATACCAAGAGTAGAGCAATAAATATTTATTATAATTTTTACATACATACAAACAAAATTACAAAGATGCATTCTAGTTTCAATGCAGCCGCATCTGGACAGGTGAGAATGAAAAATTGTTATAGTTATATTTCTAGTAAATTGTTTTTGTCCGCATGTAAAAATTATAATAAATAAAGAAATGTATGTGTGTGTGTGTGTGTATGTTTATGAATCTATATATATGTACACAGATGTGTTTGTGTGTGCTTGTTTGTGCAGAACAAAGAAATTACATATCATGTGATGTTGAATAAATCAAATATCAATCCCAGCAATAAAAGAGAATATTATTATTATTATTATTATTATTATTATTATTATTATTATTATTAATAATAATAATAATATTATTATTATTATTTTATTATTATTGTCATTAATATTATTATTATTATTATTATTTTTATTATTATTATTGTTATTATTATTATTATTTTTATTATTATTATTAATATTATTATTATTAGTATTAATATTTATTTTTATTATTATTTTTATTTTTATTATTATTAATATTATTATTATTATTTTTATTATTATTATTATTGTTAATATTATTATTATTATTTTATTATTAATATTATTATTATTATTATTAATATTATTATTATTATTATTATTATTAATATTATTATTATTATTAATATTATTATTATCATTATTATTATAATTATTTTTATTATTATTATTATTATTATTATTATTATTTATTTTTGTATCTTATTTTTGCTCTGGGTGGACAATATTTCAGCACCCGCTTGTATATAGCCTATATTAGTTTATTTGTTCATAGTCGGATGTGCTGACGCGTGCATTTTAACAGATTAAGAAGGATAAACTTCTTCGCACCTGCTAATCAATATTTAATCCGGATTCACATCCGTTTTACACGAATGTGCCAATCGATATAACTTCGAGCCAACGCAGATGTCGAATAGCTCATGGTGACGTTCACAAAGACATACCAAACTTAGACATTTCATTGAAGGAATTTCACAGGAGGCTATTGATGTATAGATTTTAACGCTCGTTTGATAATCGATCAATTTGCGTATCAATCGGATAGTTTACACATGGAAGCGCTCGGGCTGGTAACTGCTTATCAGACTGAGCGCTAGAGACAGTGGAATTTAACTCAATCATGTTCAAAGCTGAAAGATACAAACTTCTTCTCTTCTATGTGCTATGACTTTTCAAGACATAGGCGATAGTGGAAAGACACAAGCGATCGTGGCAAGACATAGGTGGTCGTGAAAAGACATAGTCGATCGTGGAAAGACATAGGCGATCGTGGAAGGCATAGACGATCGTGGAAAGACTTTGGAGATCGTGGAAAGACATAGGCGATCGTGGAACGACACCGGCGATCATGGAAAAAAAAAACATTTGCTATCATGGAAAAACATAGGCGATCGTGGAAATACATAAGCGATCGTGGAAAGACATAGGCGATCGTGGAAATATACAGGCGATCATGGAAAGACACAGGCGATCGTGGAAAGACATAGGCGATCGTGGAAAGATACAGGCGATCGTGGAAGGATATAGGCGATCGTGGAACGACATAGGCGATCGTGGAAAGATAGATGCGATCGTGAAAGACAGAAGCGATCGTAGAAAGACACGGGCTATCGTGGAAAGACATTTGAGATCATGGAAATACATAGACGATTGTGGAAAGACTTTGGCGATCGTGGAATGACACAGGCGATCGTGGAAGGCATAGACGATCGTGGAAAGACTTTGGCGATCGTGGAAAGACATAGGCGATCGCGGAAAGACATAGGCGATGGTGGAAAGACACAAGCAATCGTGGAAAAAAACATTTGCTATCATGGAAAAACAGAGGCGATCGTTGAAAGACATAGGCGTTGTGGAAAGATACAGGCGGTCGTGAAAAGACATAGTCGATCGTGGAAAGACATAGTCGATCGTGGAAAGACATAGGCGATCGTGGAAGGCATAGAACATCGTGGAAAGACTTTGGCCATAGTTGAAAGACATAGGCAATCGTGGAAAGACACAGGTGATCATGGAAAAAAACATTTGCTATCATGGAAATCGTAGGCGATCGCGGAAAGATATAAGCGATCGTGGAAAAACATTTGCAATCATGGAATAACATAGGCGATCGTGGAAAGATACAGCCGGTCGTAGAAAGATACAGGCGATCGTGGAAAGACATAAGCGATCGTGGAAAGACACAGGCGATCATGGAAAAAACATTTACTATCATGGAAAAACAGAGGCGATCGCGGAAAGACGTAAGCGATCGTGGAAAGACATAGACGATCGTGGAAAGATACAAGCGATCGTGGAAAGATATAGGCGATCGTGGAAAAGCATAGGCGATCGTGGAAAGATATAAGAGATCGTGGAAAGAAACAGGCGATCGTGGAAAAAAACATTTGCGTTCATGGAAAAACGTAGGTGATCGTCGAAAGACATAAGCGATCGTGGAGAGATACAGGCGATCGTGGAAAGATATGGGCGATCGTGGGAAAACATAGACGATCGTGGAAAGACACAGGCAATCATGGAAAAAAAAACATTTGCTATCATGGAAAAACAGAGGCGATCGCGGAAAAAACATTTGCGTTCGTGGAAAAACGTAGACGATCGTGGAAAGACATAGGCGATCGTGGAAAGATACAGGCGATCGTGGAAAGATATAGGCGATCGTGGAAAAACATAGGCGATCGTGGAAAGACAGGCGATCGTGGAAAGACTTTGGCGATCATGGAAGGACATAGGCGATCGTGGAAAAACATAGGCGATCTTGGAAGGCATATGTGATCGTGGGAAGTCTTTGAAGATCGTGGAAAGACACAGGCGATCATGGAAAGACTTTGGCGATCATGGAAAGACACAGGCGATCATGGAAAGACTTTGGCGATCTTGTAAAAACTTTGGCGATCTTGTAAAAATCTAAAAAAAATAAAATGTGCAATGCTATTTGCCGTGTTCTGGTATTATGGTTTCAGTAAATTTTTGGACCGCCGTGATGTATCTTTTCTGTGCCTTTTCTATAAATACTTTCTGTTGTAACGTCGAGTTGAATGAAACGAAGAGAAAAATGTCTGCCTAATATATTTATTCCGCACCAGTATCCGGTGCTAACGGATACATAAGAAACAGAGAACAATAAGTTACAGAACAATTAACAAGACAACTTACAAGGAATAGAGGAGGGTCAAAGACTGTATAGCCAAAGGAAGTAAGATCAGTCTGAATATTAAACAGCTTAGTAGCAACTTATTAACCAACTGAAGTCCTTAATCGTGGTCTATTTAAGGCTATGAGACAGGCTATCTTGTAGAGTGTTGAAGGGGTTCAAAGCTACTCTATAACACTTTCATATTAACTATTCCTTTGAAATTTCATCTATGGTACTTAGGCTCTATGAATATAAACGCATTGCCAGATTGAAAGAAATCTACTCTCTTTCGAGCATAGGATGAATGAAATTATAAACCAATCGATGACCGATTCCTGTTCACAATCCGACAAAGAATATTTATTGCACTGTGACGAGAGAAGTATTACACTTATTTTTAGCGATATTTCCATAGTTCACCAGTTTGTAGAGACAATCCACTTTGTAAATTATATTGTTTTTTAAGTACTGTGAAGAAGTGTCAGAGAGCTTTCAAAGTTAAGGAATTCAAGATTCTCAAAAGAAACATACTCGAACATTTTCAAAAAAAAGATTCACAACGTGCAAGAAATTGTTACATAAATGGTGTCCATAGAATTTGTGTGCACTTTAAAAAATTTATAACTTTATTTGTATTTGCGATAGAAATAATCTGTAAAAAATGTTATAATACAGTGTTTCCACAAGATGGAACTCTTTGTCACTTTGCTCTGCGTGTTAGAGAGTTTGTAATTTCCTAGCAGTTGGATCGGAAAGGGTGGACCATTTTATTGGCCTCCACGTTCTCCAGATTTGAATCCATTTGATTTTTTTTATTGGGACACGTGAAAACAATTGTGTATGCAACCAAACCTAGTCGATTAGAAAATTTAAAATAACTAATGTGATTTCAGGGATTACTGTAAATCAGTTAGCAAATGTTTTCTGTGAACTGAAAAATCGTATTGCCCTTTGTATTGCTAATGATGGAGGACATGTAGAACTTAAATAGTATTTCAATAAAACCTTAAAGAATATAGATTTATTTATTTCTAATCCTTTTTACAAATTATTTCTATAGCAAATACAAATAGAATTATAAATGCTTTAAAGTGCACAAGAACTTTATGTACCCACTGTGTATTCAGGCTGAACAACCTACAAATGCGAAAAAAATAATATATTTGCATGAATCTTATTCTTCAATGTGCAAGATGTTAGCGATCATGGCTCTCTACAGTTCCCTTGTCCATTTCTTGCTATTAATATATTTTGTCTTTTTGTTATCTATCTTAAACCTTGTTGTGTCATTCATTTATTGAAGTTCGCTAGGTAGGATATACGTTGTTTTCTTTTGTCCATCTTGCAATGAATCTTTACTGGGAATGCCAAATTTTCCAAGCCCTCTTTCTTCATTATGCGCTAAGGATATTTCAAGTGTCTCTTGCTTATGTTAATTATAAGTGCCGTTTTTGCATCCAATGTTCTCAAGCTTCGTCTTTGTTCACATGTTAGGCCCATGATATTCTCAGCATCTTTCAGTAAACCACATTTCTGTTGCTTCGCGTCTCTTTTTCAATTGTGAGGTTGCTATCCAGAAACCGCTGCTATATAGGAGGATTATTCCATAGTAGTTCAGTACTCTTCTATTTGTTTCTAAATAAATTTGTATGTCTTTTACTAGATTGATTGCCTTTTGAAAGACATTTTTCGTTATACCAATGCGTTTTCGGATTTTAATATCGCA
Source organism: Acanthosepion lycidas (assembly GCA_963932145.1). NCBI lineage: Eukaryota > Metazoa > Mollusca > Cephalopoda > Sepiida > Sepiidae > Acanthosepion > Acanthosepion lycidas. The sequence continues at coordinate 40,829,506 of OZ010607.1, read as the reverse complement.
CATCCCACCTCTGTCATAACACAGTACATATATTTTTGCGCCTTTTTTTTATTTTGCGATCACTGATATTTAATTTTGCTATTAACTAAATTTGTTTATTTTAAGACATTTTTTATGTTTATACATTCTTTTTATAGATACAAATATTTAAGTAAATGCTCTGTTTATAATAAACAGTATTAATAACATTTACCGGCCTGAATGTCCGAAAAATTTTCACAGAAAATATTCGTCCTTCCAACTGTATTCGAACCTGTATCTTATACGGAACCGTCATTTAGCTTGACGTACCTTTACCGATTTGGCCACGAAGGAGCGTTCGTTTAGCAATCTCGAATTTACTGTATTTAAACTTCAATCTTCCATGAATCTCTCACGTACATTCATATCTGCTCATGGCGTATCAAATGTAAACAAATGACGTCACACATTATGAAATGGACAAAGTCCGACAATTATTTTAATACATTTTTATGTTTATACATTCTTTTTATAGATACAAATATTTAAGTAAATGCTCTGTTTTATAATAAGTAGTATTAAACAACATTTACCGGCCTGAATCGGTTAAAGGCACGTCAACCTAAATGACGGTTCCGTATAGGATACGGGTTCGAATCCTGTCGGAGGACGAATATATTTTGTGAAAATTTCTCATATATTCAGGCCGGTAGATGTTGTTTAATACTGTTTATTGTAAACAGAACATTGACTTAAATATTTTTATCTGTAAAAAGAATGTATAAACATAAAACTGTCTTAAAATAAATGTCGGACTTTGTCCATTTCATAACGTAAATTTGTTTAGCTATTTATTGAATTGCATTAATTCATTTAATTTATTTTTTTATTTATTAATTTTTATTTTATTTTGAAATAATGACACCAGGAAAATGTTAACGTACCACACGTGCTAAAATAAAAGGTAATTAATGAAACCCTTACAAATACTGCGAGGAATGGCAAGAGGTAATGGACCTGAGAGACAGTTTACTGAAAAATTATTTGAAGCGAGATATTCTAATCGATGTAGATGCTGTAACCTAGGGAAGGTTACTGAATCGAATAATCACTCGAAGGTTGGTAATGAACAATAATACTTAGCACAAGAACAACACATATAAGATTCGCCAGCGGCGCGTAGAAGTAGTAATCAACTAGAAGTAAGTCAAATTAATTTCACAATGAAACACCAATTGCAGGATATCTACCAATCATCCCACGCAGTCAGATATGGTACAAGGCCGAATTTCATGTGGGGTATCCGAGCCCGTAGGCTCGGCCAAAAATTCCCCATAGACCCCGTATAAAACGAGACGAGATTCTGCCCTTCGATATAGCCTTGTCTGGGGATCCTCTCTAGCCGGAGTCAAAGAGTTTGACTCGTACAGCTGGAGACGAATCTTCAATTGAAGGATATCTACCAAGAGCCCCACGCGTTCAGATGTGGCACGAGGCCGAATTTAATGTGGGGTATCCGTGTCCGTATTCTCGGCCAAAAATTCCCCGGAGACCCCGTATAAAGCGGGATCGGATAGCTGTTTCTTGAGACATGGGTCTGCCCTTCGACATAGCCTCGTCTGTGGATCCTCTCTGCCCAGAGTCAGAGAGTTTAACCAGAACAGCTGGAGACGAATCATTAACTGCAGACCAACATACAGTATTTACTACTGTATTTATGTGAATGGAGACATAACCCCCATCGTCCTACAGCAGTAGATATGTTACAACACTTGGTTTGCTAGGCCAATGACTGCCAAATGTTTTCTTAAAGCAAAAGTGCTAATATTAACATTACCATTACCATTTACTTGATAGTCAATAAATTTTTGGCACTCGATAGACAAAAGTTTTTTTTGTAGACATCTTACCTGATAAACAGAAGCATTTTGCCTTGAATAAAAAGGCGCACATTCTCCCATTCTCTTCAGCCGTTTTCGCTTGCACCAGACAATTTAATCCTTGCAACCTTCATACTCACCAAACCAAACCAAAGTTTTGGCAGACTTTTATATATGTGATAAGTACTGTCGGTATGAAGACACACTTTTCCTGTGATGAACCGACTAGATCAATCACCGGGGCTTGGTTTTATGAGTGGTCAAGCGAATTATCGAATTCGTTGAAGCGTAGGGAATCGGGATGCTGCTGAGTGTGCGGGGTGTTTCACTGCCCAATCAAGCTGTCCAGTAATCGATTGCCCGTAAAAAGGCGGTCAGGTCCGAAAATGGACTTTGCAAGTGACTCTAGTCGCAGTAACGGTTCATTAAGTGAGTGGTCTTGTTAGTTGGCCCGTGTGGGCAGGTAGACTCGAAAGGGAATATGTATACGAAGGAAGAGAGTAAGGACGTAGAGAATGATGCTATGAGAGTAAAGAAGGAAAGATGGGAGGGATCATTTTAAAAAATGAAGTTGCAAGAGGTAAATAGAGTAAGTCATTAGATAAAGAAAGAAAGAGAGAAATATAGGAAAAAAGGAAGAATGAAGCGGAAAGAAAGGAAACAAGAAAATTAAAAGAACGAAAGGGATAGTAAAAAAAATGAAAAAGAAACTAAAATAAAAACCAGTGAAATGAAAGCAGTCAGTAAGGAAAGAACCAAAACAAGAAAGAAATAAAGAAAGAAAGAAAGAAAGAAAGAAAGAGAGGAATTTAGGAAGGAAGGTAGGAAAAAAGATGAAAGAAAGGAGGAAGATTGCAAGAAAGAAAGAAAGAAAGAAAGAAAGAAAGAAAGAAAGAAAGAAAGAAAGGACGGACGGATGAAAGAAATGTAGGAAGGAAGGAAAGATTAAGGGAGGAAGGAAGGAACGACGGAATGGGAGAAAGAAGGTAGGAAAAAGAAGAAAAAAAGAAAGAAAGAAATGTAGGAAGGAAGGAAAGAAGGAATAGAGGACGGAAGGAAGGAAAGTAGGAAAGAAGAAGAAATAAAGAAAGAAAGAGAGATATGTAGGAAGGAAAGAAGGAAGGGTGAAAAGAGGGTAAGAAAGAAAGAAAGGAAGGAATTTAGGAAGGAAGGAAGGAAAGAAAATAGGAAAAAAAGAAGAAAGAAAGGAGGAAGATTGCAAGAAAGGAAAGAAGGAAGGAAGGAAGAAAGAAAAAAGAAAGGACGGACGGAAGAAAGAAAGAAATGTAGGAAGGAAGGAAGGAAGGAAAGAATGAAGGGGGAAGGGGGGAACGACGGAATGAGGGAAGGAAGGTAGGAAAAAGAAGAAAGGAAGATAAGAAAGAAAGAAAGAATGAAAGAAAGAAAGAAAGATACGTAGGAAGGAAAGAAGGAAAGAAGGAAGGGCGGAAAGAAGGTAAGAAAGGAAGAAAGAAAGAAAGAAAGAAAGGAAGGAAGGAAGGAAGGAAGAAAGAAAGAAAGAAAGGAAGGAAGGAAGGAAGGAAGAAAGGAAGGAAGGAAGGAAGAAAGAAAGAAAGAAAGGAAGGAAGGAAGAAAGAAAGAAAGAAAGGAAGGAAGGAAGAAAGAAAGAAAGAAAGGAAGGAAGGAAGGAAGGGAGAATAATATAATAATGGAAATGGATAAAGGAAAGAAAGAGTTGAAATCGTAAATCGAATGAATATTTTTACAGAAACTTACAGAAACAAAAAAGAATGAAGGAAAAAAAAAGAATGCAAGAAAGGAGGGTAATATTTAATTTTACATCATGAATATCGATAAGGGAGAAAAGAGCACAAATTGAAAAATGAATAAAAGATCTTTTCAACTTGATCGAGAGATAATTTGAAAGGGAAAAAATAAAAACTAGAAAAATTGACAGCGAAAATCGAACGATAACATGTAAAGTAACTAAAATAAGCTCTTTGAAATGGGAAAATGGGTGTAAGTAACCATAATATGAGAAAGAAATTGAGGTAAAGAAAGAAAGAAAGAAAGAAAGAGAGGAATTTAGGAAGGAAAGAAGGTAGGAAAGATGAAAGAAAGGAAGGAAGAAAGGAAGGAAAAAAGAAAGAAAAAAGAAAGGACGCACGGAAGAAAGAAATGTAGGAAGGAAGGAAGGAAGGAAGGAAGGAACGAACGAACGAACGACGGAATGGGGGAAAGAAGGTAGAAAAAAGAAGAAAGGGAGAAAGAAAGAAAGAAAGAAAGAAAGAAAGAAAGAAGGAAAGAAAGAAAAATTCAAGAGGAATATGAAGGAAACAAAATTCGTGGGAGTAAGAAATATCGCGAGAAAACCGTCAAAAAGAAAAGGAAATAAAGGAAAAATGAAAAAAAGAAAAAAAAAACAAAGGATTTTAAAGAAAGTGGAAAGTGAATAAAAAGAACTTGATCAAGAAATAAAAAAAAAACAACAGAAAAACAATCAAAGTAAGTTACAAGAGAATGAGAATAGGAAAGAAAACGAAAAAGGAAATGAAATTTAAATAAATAAGAAAATATATACGTCAAATTCCCAATGGTAGAACTAACTTCCGGTTTCTTTCTTTCCTTTCAAACACGATATTCAAAAATTTAAATACAACGTCAATCGGCTTATTTTGTCTTCACTGAATCTTGTTCTATTTATTCTCCTTTCTACTATAAAAAGATTTTCATAGTTTACTTAAATTGAAGTAGCCACATTTTCGTACCTGACTCCTGCATTCATCAGCCTTTAACAGAGACAAACCAGACCGAAAATGAAGTATTGCCACTATATATGGACAGAAGATGCCCAGTCTTTAAATTGCAGTCTTGATTGAGTCCAAAAGCGTTTAAACGTCCATGTCGGCGACAAATTATTTTCCTCCTAGCAATCCCTTTTTTTTCACTGGCGAAACGTTGCAAGTCTCTCTGATCAATCTTCATTTCTATGGAACGTGTTAAGAGGATCTACATTCCTTTGTTCCAGCCAGTGATTCTAACCTTCACGGCTAAGACCCGTCATGTCTCGAATATTGCAGCGAAACATACCCATTCCCTTCGTATTCCATTGTTCAAGAAGATGCCCAGTCTTCAAATTTCAGCCTTGATTGAGTCCAAAAGCGTTTAAACGTCCATGTCGGCGACAAATTATTTTCCTCCTAGCAATCACTTTTTTTTCACTGGCGAAACGTTGCAAGTCTCGCTGATCAATCTTCATTTCTATGGAACGTGATAAGAGGATCTACATTCCTTTGTTCCAGCCAGTGATTCTAACCTTCACAGCTAAGACCCGTCATGTCTCGAATATTGCAGCGAAACACACCCATTCTCTTCGTATTCCATTGTTCAAGAAGATGTCCAGTCTTCAAATTTCAGCCTTGATTGAGTCCAAAAGCGTTTAAACGTCCATGTCGGCCACAAATTATTTTCCTTCTAGCAATCCCTTTTTTTTCACTGGCGAAACGTTGCAAGTCTCGCTGATCAATCTTCATTTCTATGGAACGTGTTAAGAGGATCTACATTCCTTTGTTCCAGCCAGTGATTCTAACCTTCACGGCTAAGACCCGTCATGTCTCGAATATTGCAGCGAAACACACCCATTCCCTTCGTATTCCATTGTTCAAGAAGATGCCCAGTCTTCAAATTTCAGCCTTGATTGAGTCCAAAAGCGTTTAAACGTCCATGTCGGCGACAAATTATTTTCCTCCTAGCAATCCCTTTTTTTTCACTGGCGAAACGTTGCAAGTCTCGCTGATCAATCTTCATTTCTATGGAACGTGTTAAGAGGATCTACATTCCTTTGTTCCAGCCAGTGATTCTAACCTTCACGGCTAAGACCCGTCATGTCTCGAATATTGCAGCGAAACACACCCATTCCCTTCGTATTCCATTGTTCAAGAAGATGTCCAGTCTTCAAATTTCAGCCTTGATTGAGTCCAAAAGCGTTTAAACGTCCATGTCGGCGACAAATTATTTTCCTCCTAGCAATCCCTTTTTTTTCACTGGCGAAACGTTGCAAGTCTCGCTGATCAATCTTCATTTCTATGGAACCTGTTAAGAGGATCTACATTCCTTTGTTCCAGCCAGTGATTCTAACCTTCACGGCTAAGACCCGTCATGTCTCGAATATTGCAGCGAAACACACCCATTCCCATCGTATTCCATTGTTCAAGAAGATGCCCAGTCTTCAAATTTCAGCCTTTATTGAGTCCAAAAGCGTTTAAACGTCCATGTCGGCGACAAATTATTTTCCTCCTAGCAATCCCTTTTTTTTCACTGGCGAAACGTTGCAAGTCTCGCTGATCAATCTTCATTTCTATGGAACGTGTTAAGAGGATCTACATTCCTTCGTTCCAGCCAGTGATTCTAACCTTCACGGCTAAGACCCGTCATGTCTCGAATATTGCAGCGAAACACAGCCATTCCCTTCGTATTCCATTGTTCAGATTGAAGTTCCGCAGCTTATTCCTAATAAACGCTGCTTTGTCGACGTCATTCGCAAGAGAAGGCTTCCTCGATCTTTACAATATTAATCAACCGTTATCTTTCCTGATTATTTGTATAAACTGTAACTTTTATTCTGTAAACCTCTATCTTAAGTGGCTCTTGGGTCTTGTATAGGGTGAAAGTGACTGTAAGAAAGATTCGAAGAAGTCAGAAAAAAGTAGGCACCTAATGGAAGTTGAAGACGCTACATTGTAGTATTGGCTAGTAAGATTATCTCGCTGAAAATCGACACCTCCGAGGAGACACCGGAAAAGACCTCCTGCTATGTGTCATTTTTTCTGATGGATTGAACTAACTATTCAGTCGTAACTGATCTAGCGAGACAAGCTTTGTAACCATTAAACGACCTCGACGTGCCTTAAACGACTTTTTATGCGTAGTTTACATGTGGCGCATGTGAGGTTTGAAATCACTATTCAGTCGTAATTGTTCTAGCGCCAGCAGCTTGCTAACCATTACACCATAGTGCCCGAGATCATTTCTAAGTGTAGCTTACATGTGGAACGAGGCCGAAGGTATGGGGCACACAGTTAGGTTCCAATTCTTTTTCAGTTGTAAATGATCAATCGAGACAATCTTGCTAATCATTAGATAAATATCCCGTCCCCGGGTTTCTGCATGTAAAAACTTTGGATTTTAAATTAAAAAAAAATATACTTATAGAGTTTATCCAATAGTTAAATATCAAACAGTTTAAAAATTCGTGGACAACCATTTATTATCACACATACTACATATGTATTTGTGTATTTCTCTTTATGTGTGCCGGCTTAAGATAATATAGCTCTGAAACACAGGTTAAGTAACGTCGGTCTAGGTCAATACTTAGATATATGGCTGCTTGGGAGTAACAGGTGCTGTAAGGTTGGATGTACCGATGGTATAATGGATGAAAACCCGAAACTGGATATCAGACAGGTGAGTACCTCCTCATTCATTATGTAAATTTACGCGGAGATACACTTTGGAAATTTTACCCATTGCTATTGGTTAATTATTAAGTGTTGTATCGGTAAAACATTATTATCTCGAAAAAAAAAGTGTTACAATCTAAAAATGTTTTCTTTTTTCAATAAGATTTAAACGGTTGAGGAGCCGTATTGAATAGATCAGTATTCACGTATGTGTGCGAAAACAAAAGAACGGAATAGGCTATACATAGGTCAGTGAAATCACTTCAGTAACAATGTTAAATTACGCGTAATTTTTAATTTTTGGAATATGTCTTTTTAACATTTCTTTTTTCACTACTATATAGAATCTCTTGCACATTTAGAATGTTTCGCAAATGCTACGTAAATAGGAAGAATTGCAGAAATTTTAAACTTGATTGTAAAATTAGAGAACCTTGATGACGTCTTATTGGCAGCTGATTTTACAAAAAAACTGACCTAGAATCTGTTGTGAATTGCGGCAAGGAATAGCTTGTTAACTTTAACGCCTCTAAAACGAAACTGCTCTCTATCAAATGCCTTTTCAGGGTCAACGATAAATGATAGATATAAATGATGAAAAGGGATATTAATAATTTACTCTACATTGTTTTGACTGTTGTCCTCATTTTTATTGTCATATTTTCGACGTTTCGGTCGTTGTACGTTCCGGCCTTCATCAGATGATATACGTTGGAATTTCCAATCCACTGGGGTAGATTCTCTAATGCCTTTTCAGGATAACTTAGTTTCAGTTATTTTCCTTTATTAACTCAGCTCTCAATGTTTTGGTGCACCTCTACTGTGTCTAGGTGTTGAACTAACATATGACAACACGTCAAGTCATTGGATTACTTCGACCAAGGCTCTTATCCACTGAGCCATGTGAATGGATTTTGGGGACTTATAAACTTAATGTCTCAGTAACCATTTATATCCAGGTCTCATATTACAATGTTTTTGTTATTGTTGCTTTCCTCAAGCACTCTGTGTTAATGGCTCGCATATTGTATTCATGTTAGCCGCCTTAGGAGAATTTTGTTGCTTAGCATATGCGCTGATTCCTTGAGTTTTCATATTCCCCATTGATGGCTTCTGTCTATTATTTCAACCATATCTCGTAGGGTTTCTTTCCATCGTCGGGCATATGACAATAATAATGAGGACAGTAGTCCGAACCATGTAAGTACAGTAAATAGTTACAGTACCTCGATAGAGTAAATAGTTACAGTACCTGAATTCAGAAAGAAGGAATAGTAACAATTCAAATGTTATACTGAGCGAAAACAGACAGAAACCGTGGAGAACAAAAGTCATCCACCTCTTAAACGGAAACAGGAAAGAGTTAGTTACAAAAAATAAATAAACTTAAAGCTTTTTATGATGTCAACGAACACTCGTTGCCACTTTTGTAATGTCAACGAATACTCGGTGTCACTTTCGTTATGCGCCGTTGTAGTAGAGACTTTGTAATCGCAGTTACAACTATAGTAACGCCGTTGAACAATGCTGGTGTCTGACGCCTTCGAATAACACTCGCACTAGTAGTACTTGCTCGATAATACTCGCTCGAACAGTAACCACCGAATAGTGAACCGAATAGTAATCCGTATAGTGGGATATTCACTAACAGCTCCAGGCGGTCGGATGCGGCACATGGTCATGTTTTCTGTGGGATATCCGAACTCGTAGGTTAGGTAGCTGTCTACCACCCCAGATAAGACTCTGCCCTTCGACATAGCCTCGTCTGGGGACCCTCTGAGCGTGATGATATTCACTTTAATGTTACCATACACTTCGTGATAAAATTAAATTTGCAAATACCACGCGGTCGGATGTGGCACATGGCCGAGGTTATTGTGGGGTAACCGAGCCCGTATACTCCATCAAAAATTCCCCGTAGACCCCATAAAAAAACAGGGTCGAGTAGCTGTCTACAACCCCCAGACAAGACTCTGCCCTTCGACATAGCCGCGTCTGGGGATCCTCTCTGCCCGGGGGCAGAGAGTTTGACAAGCACACTTCCGGAATAATTCGGAGAGTGATTATTTAGATGCCACACTAATTAGCATATATCCATTTCCTTTACATTCACGTGATCTACTTATTCAAAATGGGATCGCCTGTGTTTACTCCCTTGTGATCTGTGTTCAAACTCCAGTGTCGGCAGCGACATTTTATTCCTATATAACAAAGATAAACGATGATTAATCGATGTAAACATTATATAAACCGGTCCAAAAAGTACCAGCGGTTGCTATTACACCGACTATAATTCAGCAGAGAATCTGTTAAAATATCTGCATTAATTTTATGCAGACATTTCGCTATCGATTTTTCAAATGTCTCACGAAGAGCAAAATAATAATTTTTTTTTATGTCAAATCATTATGCACTTATTTTAAACGCACATGATCTTCACATATTTTTTCGCTTTCTTTAATTTTCAAAGATATTTTAGTCTTCACATGAGGCAATTTCGATTATATTTACTCTTAATGTTACCATACACTTCGTGATAAAATTAAATTTGCAAATATTTATGTGATTGTAATTACAATTCTTATATATCTTACTAGCAGAGGGACATAGCGTTGCTCGGAAATTAATTTTCTCTAAATAAAGATATATATTTTATTTGCATAAACTGTTAAAATGACTAAGGGAAAAAAACACTGATAAGTCCACAACCTTAAGGTGAGTTACCTCCCTTTCTAACATAGGCCGTGACACGAAAAATTATAAATCAATAGGTCATCTACTTCTATGAGCAATGTAGCTTCACTATTTCACGACTTTTGGTTGTGTCCCCCAAAACTTGTTCTGCCATTAAATGATAAACTGTAAAAATGAACTAATCAGTCAGTCAATCAATCAATCTGTCCTTGCTTCAGAATAGTACCAAGTACGTTGTTGATTAAAGCATTGCTTCGCCAAACTGGTACCGTAGTAACTTATGCTCGATCACTGGGCCGAGTAGTCAAGAAGTTAGAATTAACCGAGTGAACAAGGACTGATTAGTGATATAAAAACGGGATATGCCCGGAGATGTAAATTGGAATAAGAACAATCCACCCAGTAAATTAAATAAAGTGTTCAATTTGAAAATTCATTTCAGTGTTATTCGGATCGTCAGACACGTTACTAGCGACACAAATTCCCAAATGCCAACAGAGAATGAACTGATAAGAGTTATCGCTCCTATGGAAATTGTATATCTTTTTACAATAATACTCACCCTGTATAAGCCCAAAGACAGAATTACAAAGAAAAAGACAGAGTTCATGGGGAACAAACCTGTTGGCCAATACGACAATGTAGGGTGTTCGACCTCCCTCCCCAATTAGATCCTAACCTTTTGGGGACTTCTTTGAATCTATATTTTACAATTCTGTTCACTCTGAACAAGGACAAGCAGCCACTCGAGATAGAGGGTTAGGTTTTATGGAGATAATAATGTGTTATGGTCCAGGTTAGGACCAAGGAAGAACAACACGAACACAAGAGTAGAAATAACGAAGGTATACTACATGAAATAATAATACAAAGTGCGGAAGGTGTTAGTATGACTGTCAGTTTGGTTTGGAGTGAAATACTATCGGCTCGACTCGATTCGCAATCTAGTCACCTCCCCAACGAGGGTTGCATGTGGCACAAGGCCGAGTTTAACGTGGGTTTCCCGATCCCGTAGGCTCAGCCAAAAAATGCCCGTAGAACCTGTATAAACGGGATCGGGTTAGTCAACCTCCCCGAACGAGACTCTGTTGTTCGGCGGAGCCTCGTCCGGGTTCCTTTCTGAGAGGCAGAGAGTTCGACCGTCAAGTCGAGAGGCTCGGCTTGATTTGACCCTCTCTCTTGAGAGGCGTAGTATACATAGTTTTAGGAAGAGTCCATTCTGTAGTTATAGGTAAGGACCCATGACATAATGTTAGGAAGATAACGTTTGAACCTATAATAGTTAAGATTGTATGGAACGGAGAAGCATACTCATCCCCTTCTTTGTGGAAAGAAGATGCTCCAGTGGAATAACGAAGCTAATATGGTGATTTTCCAAGCGTAGCTTAGATGTGGCACAAGGCCGAAATTAGGAGGCACCCAGTGAGGATCGAAATCACTACTCAGTTGTAATTGTTCTAGCGAGCCAAGCTTGCTAACCATTAAACCGCCTTGAGGTGCCCGTGACGAAGATAATATGAGTGGTTCGCTAAAATGCGCGTGGTATGGGATGATCTTTTCTGTAATGGTTAGAACTGGTGGAACTAAGGAATTTAGATCGTCTGAAAGCTTTCCAAAGAAATATTGATGGAACAAGGTTTCCTCTGTGGGAAATTGGTTTTAGGGTATAAATTAATTGGTCATCCACAAAATTGCGCCTTCCAGACTGTAACGTAAACTGACCAACGCCTGTCATTATATGGCAGGGATATTCAATTTTCGCCCCGATCTGGCCTTTGTGAAGGTAATGGATAACAGAAGGAGACAGGCAGTTACAGGGGACGGATTGGGAATATAACATTTTTCCAGCATTTTTTGCAATGCTGGAAAAAGATTATTATTCACAAGATTATTCACAAGATTAGTTTTAGGTTATCTCTCAATAGGCCCTCAAAACGATATGTGAAAAATTCATCGTTTGCAAGGTGATGTTTAACCAGTTCCGTGTTCGTCCCGAAGACTATCACCCATGTGGTTTTGGAGCCTTCATATTAATTGTCTGGTGGTTATGACATCGTGTTATCATGCCTAAATCCTACATCCTTTCGGTATTTTCTCTTTCATATTGTAGATGAGTAAGTGTCAATACACTTTAAATGTACGTCATTTATCTTCATGATTTCAAGCATGAAGATAAATGACTTCACATTAAGCTTCACAGTAATATGATTGGTAGGTGTCAGCCATAAATACAGACTGATGTGGACGACGCCTACAGTTACCTACTAGATTGTCCTACCCGGTTGCAGTAGACAACAACCATCTGCTACTTCGAACAAGGTTACTCTTTTGAAATCACTAGCCAGGCAAGGCCCAATTTTCATTGTAGCATTTAGGTGTCTATCTACATAAATAGCATAGGATCCAAATCTTTATATGCGAACGAAGTTTCTTTTTCCGCTGAAAGAAGCTAATATGTTTAATTGAATACGTCAAATAACATATAATATAATTTTTTTTTCAGTCTTCTTAGTATTCTTAAATCTTTCCGTTTGGTCGAGAGAGTAAAATATTCCGTAAGGGAGAGTAAAATATTCCGTAGTCTCTATTGTCGCAACCGATTTCGACCAATTCTGTAGCCATTTTCAGGAGTTTTGCTGTTAATTGTTATTAAATTTGTCTTTTAAGATTTAATTTTATGATTCATATTGTATGGTAGTAGGGTTTATTCCGAGGAGCAGAAACAATAAAAGAACAACAATTAATACCTCATAAATAATGCACTAATCCATTTTGATTGCCTGAGAAGAAAAAAACATATCAAAGAAGCTACTTGGTTTCAGTGTGAAAATTAAATCAAACATAAATAAAGAAGCGGAGATTCTAGTATTTAACATGTTTCTCAGCGTCAACGAAAATGTTGCCATTTAATAATTTTTCATTTCTATCCGATTACTTCTTGAAATAACAGCCAGTATTCATATGTATGATGGTTATTGAAATATTTTATTAAAGTTAAGTTATAATACCTCAACCTGTATTAAAAGAAAAGTAACACCGGTTTTAACATGATTAAGTACATGCCAACGATATATATTTTCGTAGTTAATGCTGAGACGTTGATTCCAAAAATAAAATGCACTTTACTGGTTACCTCCACATAATGCTGTACAGAAACTACAGTATTAGAAAATAAAAACAATGACGATTTATAATCAAATTTCCAACAATTCTTAACTTAATTATAAATGCAGAAAAACAAATATGCACGTGACTGAATTCCTGAATGTTGAAAACCCTGGTTTTATTTTATTTTGTGATAATGCATGATTATAATGCAAGTGTATTTGCAGTGGGCGAATTTGTCAATTGAACAATATAAAAACCTTGGAGAAAATCTTTTTACAAAATCTGCATGAACCATTTGTGATTCGATCTTGAGTTTTTTTATTTCCGTGATAAAATATAATTAAAGTGATGTTACTGATAAGCCAGGTGAAAAATTCTACCAGAATATTAGAGTTAAGAAGAGAACCGTATTAAAGAAAACGGAAGAGGATAACTGATTAGGCTTGGAACTTACAATGGGAAACATCGACGAAACATTTACGAAAACTAAATAAACGAAAGTTCATGCCATGACTAACAAATGTTTTCCATATTCTAATTTTAATAATTTATTTACACTATTTACATTGATCGAACTATCATCTTCATCTTTGTTGCCATATTTAACATGGTGATAAATAAGACAACAAAGATGAACATGATAATCTGAGCAATGTAAATATTGTACATAAACCCTCATCTCAGAAATATATTAGGTTGGTTCAAAAATAATGACGTATTACTGTCGTTTTTGACGTATTTTTTAATGTCAAAAAACGATATTATTAAGTCATTATTTTTGTACCAACCTAATAGATTAATAATTTATTGTATTATATTTCTTTCGAATTTCAGTGGCAGTCTCTTCTGTACATACAAAGAAAGTTTTTAAGCTTTAAATTAACAGTTATTTTTCTTAACATTAACACTATTTACATTATTCGGACTATTGTCATATTTGTGGCGATGTTTATCACAACGCTTCGGCCGTTGTACGCTCCGGTCTTCTTCAGGTGGGTGGAATGTCGAACTTAACCCTTTATTTCGCTCACTAGGGTAGACTGTTCTAGTTCCACGTACCATGTATAATGGGTGTCGTTATCTTCTGTTAATTCCCCTCTCAAAGTTCAATGACACATGGCACAGTGGATAAAGGCATTAGTTAGATCCAGTGACAGGACCGAAAAGAGTGTGAGTTCAATACCTGGTTAAGGTGGTGGAGAACTTGGGGAAGAGAAATTAACAGGAGATAACTGACATCCATTAGGCATGGCACGTGGAACTAGAACATTCTACCCCAGTGAGCGAGACAAAGGGTTCAGTTCGACATTCCAACCCCCTGAAGAAGGCATGTCTAACCACATTTTTGCGCTGCGATACAACAAAAAAGTGTGTCTGTGGATATATATATATATATATATATATATATATATATATATATATATATATATATCCCATAACATTAGATATATACATAAAATTATCCATATATTCCGTTAAAACTAAACACAAAAAAATGAAATCAAAACTTAACTAAAATAAATTTTAGTCGTTTTGCAATGGAACACACACACACACACACACACATACATACACACACACACACACACACATATATATATATATATATATATATATATATATATATATATATATATATATATATATATTTACAAACTCGGTCAGCATATTCAAATAATTTCTACATAATTTATGTCCCAAAATATAACACAAGGGAGATTAAACAAATATCTTAATTGTCAAGGGGACCACCCCTTTTCATACAAGTGGACTCGCCCAGTGTCTACTTGTACTGCTGGCGGTGAATACCCAGAGAGTGATACAGTGAGTAAGTGAGAGAATGAGAGTGTGATGTAACCGCTTTGTAGGAGTCACAGTTGCAAGCGCGTAGACTCAGAATGAAGTCATACTTCGATACTGAATTTCCCAGACTATATATATATATATATATATATATATATATATATATATATATATATATATATATATATATATATATATTATTGCTAGTAACCGCATTTCTGGATCTACTAACCGTATTACCAATTGTATTATTACGTCAATACATTTATTTGCTATATTTCATTCCTGCGTTTGTCATTCATTTGAGAACGGATTTCATCCCGGAAGCCACAACAATAACGAAGCAACTTATCAGTGGTTTTTAATGAAACTTGTATAAAAGAGTGATTCCTCGGCAAATACACAATTATTAATATATATATATATATATATATACATATATATATATATATATATATATATATATATATACTCCCACGCACACACACACACACACAGAGAAGGTGCGATGAGTAAATTATCGCCATTTTTATATTTTTAATTTCGCTCATGCGGGTTGTTTGTTTTTACTTTTGTCGACTCCACATTATAGTAGGGTCAGTAGGGCGCCCTCTGTCAGAAAAAGAGCACCATGAAACAATTCACACAGCAAAAATTTGGAAACGGCATACTGTATTGTATATCATCCGCGCCTGCAGAGGATTCGGAAAAAGTTGGATGATATATCCAGACAACATCGTAATGCTTGGAGTGATTACTAGTGATGGCGAAGTTATGCCTTCATTCAGCATCCCTCAGAGCCTCAGACTCTACACAGCGGCTTACTTGAAGAGGTAGTACTGCCATGTTTCAAGGGGATGGCTGCTTGAACACTCTATGTCTGGCAAGAGGTCTCTGCACCATGCCAGCCAAGCAGGAGAACGCAGTCATTGATGTTAGACAATTTTCACTCCCATTTGATGTGTGAGGCGCAAACTATTTGTAACACAAAAGATGAAATGAAGGCAAGGATTATGGCAGCATTCAACAACTTAAACGAGGAGACTATCCAGAAGTGATGCAGGAGACTCTAATGTTATCTGGAGGCAGTGACGAATTTATTGAATAAATTTACTCTTTAGATATTTTTTATGCAATTTTGGTAAATTTATCTGTTAAAATTATTAAAAAATGTAAAAAAAATTAAAAATGTTGTTGCAAAAATTATGTCGTTTACTCACATAGTAACATATGTGAGAAAGCGATATTATTTTTGCACCAACCTAATAGATGTCAGTGTTGCTTACATTTTTGCGCAATTTAGATGCAAATTTATCCATCGAAGCCTACACACAGGCACATACACACACACACGTGCACACATCTATCTATCTATCTATCTATATATATATATATATATATATATATATATATATATATATATATATATTAATAAAAACGCATATACGTATATCTACGTTTTCTTGAGCGGCTTGTATCGTTGGTTTTCCAGCTCCTCGGGCACAAGACATATTTTATGTTTTTATAAAAATAGACAGATGTCATATGGGAGGAACGCTGCTTATAGTCCAAAAACTAAAATAAAATGTTACAAAAGATACAGTAAGTGTAGTGCAGACATTGTTTATTTTCAAAAAAAAAAAAAGGACGAGAATTAAAAAAATTAAATTATTAAAAAAAAAAAAAGAAAACTTATTACTGGAAACGCCGGTCTGTAACTAATAATGGTTGTCAAAGTCGAAGGGAGGTAAAAGGTGTGAAACCTAAAGTTTAACAAATGAAAAATTTAAAATTTAAGAAAAGTTTAATAAAAAAGATCAATTTGGCATAGCTTCCAGTATTTTTCTGTACTTGCAGGATAACATTAGCTCGTTCCTTTTATTAAACAGACTATCATTGTTAATGTTAATGAGGAGGAATATTTTTCTAGTAGGCAAAATATATATATATATATATATATATATATTTATATATATATATTTATATATATATATATATATATTATATATATATAATATATATATATATATATATATATATATATATATATATATATATATATATATATATATATATATAAAATACAAATATACATATTGGCTTATTGGTGTGCTATCAGGTTGTTGCAAAAATAATGTCGTATTTTTTTTACGTCAAAAACCGACATTATTTTTGCACCAACCTAATATTTATGCTCCCGAATCTAGAGTTTCGTAGTCCGACTCTGCAGTAATTACTCCGTCCATCCTTCAGGGTTTACCAGAAATTGACAGTTTTTCTTTTATATATGTACATTTCATTGATGCAAAGTTGATTTTTTCTCATTCTCTCTCTTTCTCTCTCTCTCTCTCTCTCTGTACGCGCAGGTGTGAGTGTGTATGTGCGTGTATTTTTAGAAAAAGTGATAATTGCCAATTAAACAGGCAGGGTGTGACTGATAAGGTTGCGGACCGAATTGAATTCTATGTAAAGTGGCTTCGTACGATAACTAACATTGCTTCGACTGAAGGTTCATTCAGACGGAGATGGAGAAAATATTTCATGTCATTAATACTGAGAAGCTATTGTAATAATACCGCCCTGTCAACTTCTGGAAATAGTGATGGAAAGAACCTTGAACCAAATGTGAGATGGAGTATAGTAGGGAATAGTAAGACTTTCATGCAGATGGAGGGAAGAGTTTTTTTTTTTAAACAGTCCAGTAGGATACCAATGATACATATCCTGTTGCTCTGCTAAATAAGAAGGCTGAAATTATTAAAAAAAATTTACAGACAAAAAATGTATTTAATTTCTAATATGGAACCCAGGTAACAGTAAAATAACGATTCTCCATATTTAAGGCCTGTAAGTTAAGTAAAACAATGATTAACACTGGCCTGAGGATCCTTCAGTTTTGGGATGAAACTCGAGTAGCTTTTGGTTTTATTCCATTTTCCTCATTCGTCTTACATTTTATAGGCTTTACATCATATGGAGCATTTTTTATTATTAGCTTCAATAGAGCTGGATCTTACCAACTACTATTTCGTTATATATATATATATATATATATATATATATATATATATATATATATATATATATATATAAACTACTGAAAACAATTATTAAAAACACAATAATAAAATTTTAAATCAACACATAAACCTAAGTAACATTCATCATCACAAAGCAACAAACAATAATGATACCAACTTCTGTAATTATAGAATTTTTAACGACTGCCCACTACAAAACAGATATCCCACAAATCCCGTTGTTTACCTAAGTACTTTTTCATCTAGAGAAAATCCAAAAGATAACAAAATTTATATAGGTAGTACCAAAAATTCATTTAAATATCGCTGGTATCAACACATATCAACAACAATGCCTATCGTAAAAGAACGTCCCTTTCAAAATATTTTTGGCAAATAAAAGACGTTTTACAAAACTCCTATCTTAAAATGGAAAATATTACAAAATAACTAGAACCTGTAATTCATTACAAGATCCATGTCCCCTATGTTTATAAGAAAAATTGCATATTATAAAGTTTCCTAACAATAGAATAAATGAATTAACGCCATCGTCTACTTTTTACCTTAAATTATAGTTTAAAAAATTTCATAAATATTTATATATTATAATTGTATAATAATTAAATTATATAGCCATTATTTTATTAGAATATAATTGTACACCCAAAAGATATTTTATTCATTCAACTATAATATTTCCATGTTTTAGCATCTATTCAATTAACAACTTTTATAGTTGTTTCCATATTTTTTATTAGGTCGGTGCAAAATAATGACATAATAATGTCGTTTTTTGACGTTAAAAACACGTCAAAAAACGACATTATCACGTCATTATTTTTGCACTAACCTAATAATTGTACCCTTTGGCCCATTTAAAAATGAATATGTATATTGATTTTAAATTTTCTTTTAAATAAACCGTTTCTGATAAATTTATCTCCCACTTCAACAAATCGGAGAAGCATACTTGGATACACCAAGAATAGATTTGTCGCTGAAATGGTTCACTAGTATCGTTCATTAGTATG
Source organism: Acanthosepion lycidas (assembly GCA_963932145.1). Lineage (NCBI taxonomy): Eukaryota > Metazoa > Mollusca > Cephalopoda > Sepiida > Sepiidae > Acanthosepion > Acanthosepion lycidas. The sequence continues at coordinate 40,810,583 of OZ010607.1, read as the reverse complement.
ATATATCTAAGCATCAGTTTTCTTGTCATGTAATACACCCACCTCCAACCTCTGCCCTTATTTTTATATCTTAGCATAGACCTGGCGTACATTAGTTAATCTAGACATACGCATAAGTATATTTTTAATTCTGACCTTCTGACCCTTACCTTTAACTTACAAAATTGAGGAAAATATTTATTTTTTTAAATTTCACTACTAAACCATTATTATCATTAGTTATCTACGATCGTTAGAAAAGGAACCACCTTAGTACCGAAGCATGAAAGTTTTTGTGTAGCGATGTAAAAAATGTTTTTATTGTAATATATATATATATATATATATATATATATATATATATACAGATAAATTTCTGGACTGTTGACTAATTGCTTTGTCTTGATTGTTATTGTAAGGAACTCTATACCATCCCAGCTCCCTCTCTCTCTCTCTCTCTCTCTATATATATATATATATATATATATATATATATATATATATATATATATATATATATGTACAGAGTCCGTCACCGAAATGTATAGAGACACTCTGTACATATATACAATCCACCATAAAATGTATAAACACTTCCGGAAAGGAGAAATTTGTCTTTTGTTGCTTCATAAAATTTCGATAAGAGTATTTACTATACTACGATATTTTCTCGACAGATGGCGTTACATTGGCGGGCCTTAAACAAGAAACTGAATATTCATGTGCACCAATTCCACTATATTGGCCAAAGTTGGTCACGCATTAGCTCGGTGCACTAATAACTGCCTCTTGTCAACTTAGAGTCCAAAAGAAACTTGTATAAATCTCGTGACGTCTGAATAAATTTATTATTACTGTGTCTATAAAAAAATGTCCTTTCCTGAAGTGTACATTATTTACATTGCTCGGACTATCGTCCTCACCTTTGTTGCCATATTTATCACAACGTTTCGGCCGTTGTACGCTCCGGCCTTCTTCCGTCCTAGACTCTTCTAGTTCCACGTGTCATGCCTAATGGATGTCAGTTATCAGTTATCTCCTGTTAATTCCCCTCTTATTCAGTGTCTAACACAGCGAGCAAAATAAAGGGTTTAGTTCGACATTACAGTCACCTGAAGAAGGCCGGAACGTACAACGGCCAAAACGTTGTGGTAAATATGGCAAGAAAGATGAGGATGATAGTCCGAACACTGTAGATAGTTACATAATACATCTCAGATATATAACGTTTCCTTAATTGTGTATACATTTTTTGTCGGACTCTGTATATATGTGTGCATGTATGTGTATGTGTGTGTATGTATATGCATATCTGTATTATAAGGATAATTCAACTACATCATAGCATCTTTCAGAAAGATACTTTGATATTAACGTTGCCATTTGTGACTGTTAAAGTTTTAGGTGCCAGAAAAATCCTCGATTAATTTGTGATCATTTTTTTTTCTCTAAATATCAACAACCATAACCTTTCTCTATGATCCTCACAGCAATGTCAGCTTTCCGCATAAAACAAAATCGTTAAAAAATTGAATATTTGTAAACGATCCGAATTACGGTCCTCTTGCGAGAAGACATTTCCCAGAGTGAAATAAACGAGTTAAAACGCTGCTGGTGACGGTCTCACAATTAGATTTCATTTAGTCTCATTGTAATAAAAAATAAAAATAAATAAATATAAATAATAAAAATAGGCAGCGCGTGTGATGATTTCTGTTCATTAAATAGATTAGCTCTTATTGTTTCAGCACCCAGTTGAATTTTTTAACACCATTCAGCAACTGATGGATGACTTCCCATCTTTTCAACACAATCCTGAGTATTCTCTCGTAGCGATATAGTCACGACGCGGATCAACAAAAGGAGGCTTTCATATTTGGTTTTACATTTTATTCAGCTCCTTATTCCTGTACATGTTAAATAATAGTTTCAGATTATTATTTTTAAGTGGCAATATAATTTGGCTCAGACATTCTAAGGCTGACCTTTCAGGTCAGATGGTAGACAAAATAGCGATGTTGATTTTGATTCGCTGAGCCGAACATGGAAATGTTAGAGAGATAAAAAGCTATTTTGGGGAGTTTTACATATAATACCTAGTAACCTTATTTTGTGTCTCAGGGAACTTTCTCCCTAATGGGAGCGATAGAACGACCACCCTGGCTATTTAAATATGTACACATCGATGGCAAAGTTCTCATTTATTGCCGAACTAAAAACCAACTAACGATCACCCAGCTGAGAGAGAAAACATTGCCGAGTCGAACCTGTCCAACAAGACCAATTCCAGAAGAGAGGGAGTACGCAACATATACATGCCTGTTTGCCACGCCTAACTGGGTGTTTATACAACAATTCTAAGCAGATACTTTATATATAACTCTTATATCAGGATCCTGTTCCAATAACAGTTATAATGGACATTTGTTTTAATGGTTAGAAATTGTTGTTTGTAAGTTCGATCCTCACTGGGTGCTTTATACTTTCGGACTTGTGCCACATCTAAGACACGTTTAGAACGATATAGCACTTCCAGTAAGATACTTTGCCAGCTTGCTATACAACTGGAGTTGAGTAATCACCTCAGGTTATCTCTAAACCCTAAATCCTCAAACTGCCATTTCCTGAATGATCATCTACCTACATGGGATTTCAAGTTCCGCTTGTATTTTCGCAGGCAATCTTACACAGAACAACTAACGTATATATTCAATTGTCGAGGTAATGATAGTTGCCCCTTAGACGAGAGGGGACTAACTGAGAGCATTGTATGCCGAACCAGTGTTGAATTAGGAGTTCACTCACTGATTAGTTGCATTGGCTCAAATTAGGCCAATTCCTAGTAATTTCACTATTGTAATTGAATGTAAGTATAACGAAATCAATGGAAGTATCTTTAACTTTTATACCCACGAAAGTTAAAGGTTATAGTAATAATAATAATAATAATAATAATAATAATAATAATAATTAAATATATATATATATATATATATATATATATATATATATATATATATATATATACACACATTCACATACAGGGTGTAAGAGCAAAATTGTCAAAATCGCGTAATTGCATAATGGCCTATTCTACAGAATATTTTATATATCAAAAACACTAAACTAAATGAGTTTCTTTTTTCCAGGTTTTCAGATGACACATTTACCCATATTGAAACCATTTGTCGTAAGAATTACTGAAAAAACCCACTGGGTTATTATTCAACTAGAATGTTAGCCCCGTTGTGCTTCCAAATGAGCAATGGTGAGCGGGAAACGATCATTCAGGCCTTCAGTACTGGTACCAACATTCAAACTCAGGCTACCTGTTCTTCTAGCGGAAGAATATAATAAATATAAGATTTTGTTGTTTTTATTTAAGAACCATCAAAAAGACAGTGAATATGTTTACAAAAAGAGGGAAGAGTAGACAGGAAAATTGAATCAGGAGGTCCCAACAGGATGAGCAATCATCATTGCAATATTGAGCTAAAGAGGCCAATTAGAGATGTTCCAAATAACTCCATAGGATGTTTATCACGTAAGAGAGGAGTTTCAGTTATGACAGTCCAAAGAGTAGTGAGAAAAGACTTTAAAATGAAATCGTACGTGTTACTCAAGAACAGAAAGTTAAACGGTAAAAGAGGGCGAAGATCATCTTGAATAATTTGGAAAATGATCCTGGAATTATATATATATATATATATATATATATATATATATGAAGAAATACAGTCTCAAGGTGTGATATATTTATGGAATTAAGTGCTCAATATAAGAGATAGAGCGTGTGTAAATATAAAAGTGAACATAGAAGTCAACACTTAGAGGCGACAGTCTGTTTCATGCTAGCATGAAACAGACTGTCGCCTCTAAGTGTTGACTTCTATGTTCACTTATATATATATATATATATATATATAGTTTGGTGGAAAAATAATGACGTAATAATGTCTTTTTTGACGTATAACGTCAAAAAACGACATTATTACGTCATTATTTTTGCACCAACCTAATATATATATATATATATATATATATATATATATATATATATATATATATATATATATACTTTGAACAATAAGATATATATATATATATACTTTGAACAATAAGAATATATAATTAGGAAGCTCATGAAGGATTGAAATAAAGTTCATATATATATATGAACTTTATTTCAATCCTTCATGAGCTTCCGATCCTTACCTAAGATTAATTAATGACGAACATGCTATTCTCGTTTATGGTCGATTACATCACGATTCTTCTGTTAAGAATAGAGAGTAATTATATATTCTTATTGTTCAAAGTAGACTTTAACAGTGTTATTAAAAACCTCAGAGAATTCCAGTAAAAAAATCTTTAATCATTTCTAAGCTTCATCGGTTGAAATCTTCATCTTACAAAGGATAAATTTGATTTTACAGGATTTGGACAATTTTGCTCATATATATTTCTGATAAATATATATAGCTACACTGATGAGCTGTGATACAGGGAAACAGTCTGTCTGTGAATGAAAATATATATGCTCCTGAAAAAATTATTTCGTTTGAGCGCTCTCAAGAAAAATTGTGAGTTTGTAAATAGTGACTATTACTGCTACTAATGCAATACTCTTCGATAAAACAAATCAAATTCTCTCAGTTACTGGCATGTTTATGTAAAATTAAATACGCTTAAATTCACCTTCATCCTTGCAGTGCACCAAGGGCTAAGGGTTAGAAATTCCGACTGATGACAATGCAGCCGAGTTTCGATCCTAGCTAGAGGCAACCGTACGTCTAACCACACTTATAAGTTGTGATACAGCGAAACAGTCTGTCTGTGGATGACAATATATATATATATATATATATATATATATATATATATATATATATATGTGTGTGTGTGGGTGAAAAGTGTGAAAAGTGTGTGTATATAAATAAATATATATAGATATAGATATAATTATTTATATATTATATGCGCGGTACTTATTAGAAAGCGTTCAATATCAGAGATCGAGCTAACATATTTGGTTGGATTGATGTGAGTTTGTGACCCTGGGTTTCACGCTTTTGCGATCGTCAGACTGACGATCGCAAAAGCGTGAAACCCAGGGTCACAAATTCACATCAATCCAACCATATATATATATATATATATATATATATATATATATATATATATATATATTACCGCTCACCAAAATAACCGTTAATAGACAATCCTTAATGAACTGACTGACCTGTATATATAGTCTATCAAAAACAGACGGCACTTAATCTGAACGATTGCGTTAGGCATGTAACTGACTGTCGCCATGCGGTGTTGACTATTTCTGATATTGAGCACTTTAAATCATAAATATAGCATACTGTAAGAATATATCTTTAACATATTTCCGCTGTATGTCTTCTTTTTACCATTCTAGTGGCTCTTCTTCTGCATCGGTTTGTGGAACCTTTTGTTAAGCATCCCATTTTCATAGATCACTCTGTGATGTCGCATCGTTTGATTTTCATGTACTTTTTTTATATAATTAGCTCTGACATATGGCTTATATGTTGATTCGGAAATCCAATGAAGTTTTATTTGTCCTTGATTATTAGGTTAGTGCTGGTAAAGCCTCATATATTAGTAGTGTTTCTTTCGGTTAACATATTTATACACCCCTCCTCAAACCCCCACACACATACATACTTACACACACACACGCGCGCGTACGCACACACACACACACACACACACACACATATATATATATAAAGGGTGTTTCATTGAGACGGATTATTTATAAGGATGTTTCATTAAGCCGGATCAAAGTCAGCAGTAAATAAATCAATGTTATTGGTGGAAATTTATTTATTTCTCTATTGGATCATGTTAGTTAAGTCATGGCAATTATTTGTTAAAAATAATATAACCCAAATGTCCGCCAAATCTGAAAAAAAGAAAAAAAATATTAGACGCCTAATCATAATTCACAATTAAAATCGATCCAATTTATTGGAACACCATTTATATATATATATATATATATATATATGTATATGTGTGTGTGTGTGTGTGTCTGTGTGTGTCTGTGTGTGTGTGACAGTTCCTTAAAATTTAATTCACTTGTCGGCAATATTAAATTATATGTTCTTCAAAGCCAATTCAGTGTGAAAACTATCAAAGGATTTAAATATATATTGAGTAAAGTATATTTTTTTCGCAGAAATACTTGTAATCTCTTTTGAATATCATGAATGTTATGGTTAATGCTCTTGATATACGATACTTATATAATCCGTAAATGGACCGGTAGCTATTTTAAACAGTAAATAAGATGATGTTTTGCCAGCGTTCTTAAAAGTTCCGTGTCACATGATGTTTTATCCGTAAAGTGCAAAACTGAATATTGAGAATTTCACAAACCGTTCTTATATGATTATTAATGCTGCAAATATATTGTCTGTAAACAGTTTTCAAACCTTTAATTCCGTTCAATATGTCTGGAAATCATGTGACAGCACTTCTTGCGGTTTGTACTCTTTAGTTTACCAAATATTCCTCTGTATGTCATTACTCTCTTTAACATTCTTGCTGTATATCTATACAGGTATATCTATACAAGGTTCGATTCCTTCTGACAGACCATCTGTTTTTCGTCACAAGAGTCTTTCACTTTGTTTCAAACTATCCATTGTTATGAGCAGAATTTGCATTTTCATCCTCGAAGAGTTATTCAATTCTTTGGAAAACTATTCATGTTTATTCAGCTTCTGAGTATAACAAGCGTTCTGCTATAGAGGCCCGTTGTCTTGTTTGCGAATCGGATTTTCGGAGATTGTCTCCAGTGACCAGTTCATATTCCAAAGTATTTTGAGTATATTATTATTATTATTATTATTATTATATTATTATTATTATTAGTGTTGTTGTTGTTATCATTATTATGTTTTTTGAGACATTTCCTGCTAAGTGCAAATTTGAAAGTTTGAACAAAGATTACAAACGCAATTTCAAGGAAACAACTTTCTGTATCAGATCACATGTTTCCTTGCACGTGTTTGTGTGTGTGTGTGTGTGTGTGTGAGAGAGAGAGAGAGAGAGAGAGACAGATAGAGAGAGAGCGAAATTTTACCTTCATATTTTTACTTCCATTCATATTAGACACTTCATTTAACGTTACAGTTCTTACTGCACACATGTAACTTGAGTAGCATTAAAGCTTTGTATTTGGTGAAATTTAGAATAAACAAGACTCCAATTAATTAAGGTCAGACGTCATACGGCCAATGCCTGGCGTAGATTTAGGGAATACTACTACTACTACTACTACTACTACTACTAATAATAATAATAATAATAATAATTATTATTATTATTATTATTATTATTATTATTATTATAGAACTCCTACCAATTTCTGCAACTGGTATCCATAAATAATAATAATAATAATAATAATAATAATAATAATAATAATAATAAATGGAAATCTCGTAAATGTGGCCTATGGGAACATCAACAATCCCTGTTGTAGCTGGAGCCCTAGGACTGGTTGGAAAAGATTGTAGTAGACTAATTGAAGGGATTCCTGGAAGTCCATGCCTCAAGGAGATACAAAGAATTGTTCTGACAAGTACAGCCCATACTTTAAGAAGGGCTTTATCAATGTATTTTTTTTCTTTTTTTTTTTTTTTTTGTCAATGGAAAGTGTCATGATGCCATTTCTAACCTTAGGTTCCTGGGCGGGACCCGGAAAGAAATATATATATATATATATATATATATATATATATATATGTGTGTGTGTGTGTATGTATGTGTGTGTGTGTGTATGTTTGTCTATGTGTGCGTCTGTGTGTGTTCCCAAGTTTTCCCAATGGAAAACGCGTTTTCCACGAATCACTTACATGTTGACTTGTAAGCGGAAAAGTAAAAAGAGAATGAGAAAATATATCGCAGAATATTTATAGTCCGGTGAGCGTCCCCTAGAAGCGGTTTCAAGAAAATTAGTCGATAGACAAACAAAGATATGCATAGAAATGAACAGCTTGCGAAAGACAAGTATGAACAACTGATGATAGATAGAGAGATAGATAGATAGTGACAGACATATATATATATATATATATATATGAATACTTTGTTTCATGCTAGATCCAATCGTCAGGCCATGTATATACTACTTTCATGAAAAAAAAACATTGACAAACTGCTGTGGTTATTATTATTTTTTTTTAACTTTTCCTTAAAATTTTCTTCTTTTCTAGACGTGAATTATGCACAAATATCTAAATGTTTTATATCTCCTAGCGCTTTCGTTTATGCTTTTAGATATTATCCAGAATTAGCAAGAATTATTTTATTTTTTCTTAATGTATGCATTGTTTTATGTATGTATCTCGAGTTACAGGAATGTTTCATTTTCCAAATCTGGTCAGCACATTGTGGCCGTGTTCATACTCGTAAATATTATATCATACAAATATAATAGCCTCATCTATATGTAAAAATAAAAGGCTGAAAATAATGGAAGTATTATTAATAAAAAGAAAAATCGAATAATCTATGATATCAACTATGATCAAAATGAACTTGTCAGTCGTTTTTAACGAAAATAGTGATTGCTACTCAAATCCAACATGCTGCTATGCAGCAAAATCGTTTGTCTGTGGATGACCACACACAGACACACACACATATATACATATTTGTATGTCTATCATGTCGCCGTTTTATAGGAATTTTAAATTGGTTTCCTCTTAGAACACATATAATAAGAAACGGTGCGGCATTTGCAGTTATCTTTTAATCTCTACATATGATAATCAGCTTACCTGTTTTGAAGTAATTTTTGCCAAACTAGCCCGAAAAAAAGAAAAAAGAAAAAAATAATGAAAAATCATGAGATAGAATTTTAAAAAATATAACTTTATAAAATTCTCATCGTATGTTCTTAATTACCTGATATGAAACTCAGTCTCACCATGTTACTGTTGAACTAGTCAGTTCTATTTTAACAATTTGTTTTCTCGCACATCCCCCCTGTGGAGCTCCTGTCTGATTTCAACCTTACCTAATACCAACACTCTAATGAATATTAGTTGCTATTTTGTTCTCCATGAAACTTATTGTCCTTTACTCACCAATTCTCACCAAATTCTTCTTATGCAGCAGCTCTTGTAAATTTTAAAACCCCCAAAACAAAATTAATCTCATTTAACCACGATAGAGAACTTTTTCAGCCTGCCATCAGCATGGTTGACGCTAGACTCCTGGAGAGCAACCCATTGCCCCATCTTGGAACCACCTTTTCAACTGTCTTGAAGTAGAGCGACTACATCGAATCTATGGCTGCATCTACTGCTAGGATTGTTGGGTCAATTTGTCGTGACAGAAGTCTTTTCTATCTTGCACATTTACTAATCTACCCTTTGGCTGTGCATACTCACATATATGGTCTGGTGCTTTTGCTATTCAGCTTGAGGTTCTTGACAAAATCCAAAGAAATATCTGTAATGTAATCGATCCTGATCTAGTATCTTGACGTCACTCGCTTTCTTCCTGACGTGGCCTGGCTTCCCACTGACTTTTCTACAAATATTTTAATGTCAACTGCACTGACGACGGTTATTCCCTGGTACCTCGACTACATGATGTGTTACCAGACTAGCATCTATGTCCTTCCTGTTTACTGTTGAAATAGCTAAATGCAACCGCCACTTTAGTCAACGGTTTCTTTTCTCGCACTTTTCTGCGGATCTTTCTACTGTTTACTTGCTTGTCTGAAAAATGCATTTTTCAAAAATCTAAACGCAAACTTTCTTCAGTTGTTCCTATACTCAGTTTTTTTTTCTTTCATTTTGACTCCTTGTAACTCCCTGCGGTCTAGTCTCATTTCCGCCTGCCATAGGGTGAAATGATTGAAAGGAATTATATTTCATTACCTTTAAGCCCCTTCATTCTATTGGCATTACCACGTTGGTTGGATCTGAAAGGGTTAAAAAAAAGTGTGTAGTGGGTGTCACTCGAAAAAAGCAGGCGTCACTTTACCATAGCAAAATACAAGGTATTTAGATTAATTCATTTAATAGTAATTTACTTGCAATCCAAATATGCAACTGTTGTGGATAATTATACGTCAGAAAATACGTCATAAATATTTAATTAAAATTTAGATTAAATTTCTTAAATTTCTTCCATTGATGAGTTTGGTTTGCATCCTCTCTCCTGACGTAGTGCCGGTCGCTTTCCACGGCATGCAGCAATAAACGACATCATCAGAAGAGGTTTGGTTGCAGCTGGGTTCCCTTCCCAAATCGAACCCGTAGGCCTCGACCGTGATGATGGAAAGCGGCCGGATGGCATTACCATTTCCCCTTTTAAAATGGGGAAGTCGTTGATTTGGGATGCGACCTGTGCGGATACATTTTCGACCGGTAATTTGATCAGGTTCTGCGGTTGAGCCGGGGTCCGTCGCCCGGGATGCAGAGATTAAAAATAATAGTTAAATATTCTTGTCTTGCTGATAGATTTTTTTTTACTCCTGTGGCAGTGGAGACTTCCAGGGTTATTGGCCCGCCTTCGATGGCGTTCCTTCGGAGGATTGGCGCGATTGCGTCTCGATTAAGGGATGAGCCTCGCGAAACGGAGTGGCTCCTGCAACGTGTCTCACTGGCGATGCTTCAAGGTAATGCTTTCTCCATCATTGTGGCTAACAGAGGATAGCTTTAAAATAAACCAAAATTAAGAATAATTTGTCATGGCATAAACTGGTTTCAACCGTATAACTGACGATTTATAGGTAGATGCATTCTAAATTTTCGTAACACGTGAGTAAACAACTTCTAAAAGTTAAACTAAGTGAATGTATTTCGATAAATTTATATGATATATTGTTTGTAGCCAACTCAAAGTAGATTGCTTAAAAAGAATACAGCTCAAACTATAAAAAGTAAATTGAAAAAAGAAACATCATATAGAGCGAATAATTTAATCTACTTTAAAGATGGAACACAGTCGTGACTCAGACAAAGAAATCTCCCATTCTACTACAAATAGATCAAAAACAAACGTTCATTGCCACTCTTTTGTGACCAAACCCCAAGCTCAAAACAGTCTGCTTTTCAAACACAGCCATTTTTAAACTGGTCAAACGCTGCCGAACTCTCGTAATGTCGAGATGTAAGCGCGAGTTCACAAACGAAGAACAAACGCGATTTCTACACGGGTTGCCAGTGATTATTTCTTTGTGTCAGAAGTCACGTATTTTGGACATTTAGAAGCAAACGACTTCAGGTCTGTCAGATGTGGGATGGTAAGATCTGAGAAAACAAAAATTCATTAAGTTGGACAGCGTAAGAGCGTCGTTAATTTTTTTCCTGGACTAATTTCGGAAAACTATAAAGAATTATACGTCATAAATTCCAAACACATTGACACAAGTTTTAACGTATATATTCTACTTAGAGTCGTATGCGTTACAGTAAAAACATTTGAACGCATGCGTAGAGGCGTAAACAGGCAGACACGCGCTTTTACAAATACACTTATGCGTGGGAAGGTGTTAAAATAGCAAGATGGCGATCGAGGAGAGAAATAATGAAAAAATATTTTCTTACGCGATGTAGAAAATCGCTTAATATTAATTTATCTCTGACATATGCAACAAGATGTAGACCAGTACATAATAAAATAAGCAGATCGACTAATACTACTCTAGTGAGGAGGAATCAAACTAAGTTGCAATTGAGTATCCTACTAAGGTAATACCAATATCGACTTTCAAATTAGACTCTTTTAACATAGACGATCAAGCGAAATAAGGTAACCCACCCACTGTATTTCTAAAGTGCATAGGCTCTCATATATATATATATATATATATATATATATATAGAGAGAGAGAGAGAGAGAGAGAGAGATTGTTCCGCTGTAACAGTGTGGCGAGATGTCTGATTGCTTCAAGCCGGGATCAAAACCCGACTGATCTGACATCAAGAAGATATCTTACCGCTAGCCCATCGTCGCAATGCAGGGAGGATGGTAATTTTAACTTTTTTTCACTATAGGGAATATGCCAGCGGCTTGGAGAACGCATTTCATACTTGAAAAGTAATGTTTAATAGCAGTAGAAGCCGATGTTTTTTTAAACCTTCTGTCCCTACACGCATTTTCCAGGACAGGGTAAGGATATAATAAAAAAAGGCTCAAACACTAATATACCATGGTTACAATTTATTATTTCACAATCCAATTCATCAGACCAACATATTCAAAAAGAAATTGGAAAATATAAAAAAAAACATTTTAGCGAGAGTGTATGTGTGGAAGTGGGAAACAAGTTTGAGAGGGAAATTTATTAAATCTCTAGTGTGGGCTAAAAGAAGGAAGAAGTACAGGAAGGCCTAAAGGTGAAGGTGGGGGGGATTAAAATTTAACGGACAGAAGTTTTAAAGAGAAGAGTTAAATAACGGTTTAAATGAGTAAGGTACAGATAAATATGAATTCATCTTTTATGCATAGTTCGCTACCGATTCGCTGAACTAAATTAAAATTTAAAAAACCGACACCGGAAACGTGTGTATACATCTGTGGTGAGACTACGCACAATAAAAAACGATATAATCTAAACTTAAATGTAAGCGTTTGAGCCTTTTATATATATATATATATATATATATATATATATATATATATATATATATATATTTGTGTGTGTGTGTGTGCGTGTGTGTGTGTGTGTGTGTATTTTCCTGATAAAATCGAACTCATCAATAATTACATCGGTCACACTACCTAAATGTATATCCGGACGATTTACGTTAATCTTATCCGAGTACAGCTCCATTTGAAATACACATTTAAACACACAGTTCATTTAAACACACATACAATCCCAATGACTCCATCCAAAACATACTCGTAGAAAATACATGCACAAAACCTCATGAATATAAAAAAAAAAATGTTTAAAAATAATGGAACCCTAATGATAAAAAAAGAAAAGGCCCGCACATTTATTACGAGCACGACCACGATTTCCTGACTGTGTTCGAAAAATAAAATATTCCCATAGCTCTAGATGCATAGACTCAACCCTTACATCCGGTTAAAAAGTAAAAATAATATTACCCTTGATAATGGCTAAAATTATCGCCAGAACAATTAGAAATAGCAAACAGCTCTAAATAAATACGCAGATAAAAGACATATGCTTAAAATTTGAGGCGAAGTCCTGAGGACCCATTACATGGAAAGAAAGCTTGGAAAATGTAATCTTCATATGGCATAAGGAAAGAAGAACAGAGGAAAATATCAGACAGCCTCATTAATATATTGGTGATGAATGGAGAGGGTAAAGGAAATAAATATTGCTTAGAAGAACAAGGCAGACGATGGCTTGCAGGCAAATTATGCGGAATCACCACGACTGAGTAGTAAATTCGATCTTCACTGAAGAATGTCGTTGACCATTTTTTAATATACATTTTGTGTCTGTAGTATAGGCGATTTTATCAAGTTTCTCTTTATTTATATTTTCATTACAATTTGTTTAATAAATTACCAGCATTGTGATAATAGAATATGAGCTAATATAGTATCAGTGTGGACAGTGTGCAACACTGAATAGCGACAGTCTCTTTGTTTGCTGCATTTATCGTTTTATCATATATATATATATATATATATATATATATATATATATGGTACCGTGAAAATGCTAAACAAAAATTTAAAATTCTCGAGACCTTCTATGTCAAAGCCAACCAACCAAGACTGGACAAAACTTATTACGAGTGTAGTAGCAATGTTTTAAAATGCATTTGGCCAACGTTTAATACTATTTTACCTTTTTACCAACTCTGGTTAGGTCCCTTACATTGTGGACGCATGCCTATGAAAAGAATAACATGGATACAACGGATAAATTTATTTATTTTTAAAAAAAAATTAACAACGCGGTCACGCGTATTTAAATACAGATACGTTAAATTTATCTTCGCAATTTACCACGTGGAAGATTTGGAGGAGATCGAGAGTACTTGTGTTAACAAAAACTACGACGCCTCTCTTAATGAATTTCAATTTAACATCAAGAAGATAATTAGATAACTAGAAAGGAATATTAGAAAAAAATCTAATAGACAAAATATGTCTATATTATTCAATGAATACAAGATATGTAGTCTAAATACCCACGTACTCACACACACACCCATATATATATATATATATATATATATATATATATATATATATATATATATATATATATATGCTATATAAGCTGATCGTCTATTATCACAATATATATATATATATACATATATATATGCATCAATATATATATATATATATATATATATATATATATATATATATTTTCTCATTCTAAGAATCGCTATTGCAATTTCCTTATATCGATTATCAATCTCTTTCGAATTTTGACTACATCGTATAGATATATAACTACTACATACTTGTATCACAGACAGCGAATCAATATATAATCATCAATCTTTTCCCAGGAATCAATGGCACTATTTAGTCTAGTCCTTTAGCAAATTGCTAAACTTAAAAGCATAGGTAGTGTCGCTGTAAAAGCTTGTATAGCGAGTTAAAAGCCAAATAATATATATATATATATATATATATATATATATATATATATATATATATATATATATATATATATATATATATATAAAATTTAAATCTTTGTCTCTGCTTAATTTTTTACGTCCTCATAATTTTCTTCGATAACTTTGGCTGGCATCCATGTATTTCTAAACGCTAATTTTTCTTTTCGTTGACATCTTATATGAAAGTTCTTTCTTGCCGAGTCTTTCAATATCTCAGAGTCATCGGCTTATCTCATATTATTGAGATTACGTACACCAATAATAAATTATGTTAGCAAATCTAGTGCTCAAAAGATTATCTCGTCGCATTTTTTAAATAAATTTGGTGAAAAATTACCTCAACATGATAAACATCATATTTAAGATGATTGTAATATGGCCGCTTTACACTATATCAAATTTTATTATTCAAATTTAATTAAACATTTGATATAACCAGCCGATATTGGTGATATATATTTTTTTATCAATTTTTATTCATATACGTAATGTCTCGGCGTGAGCACTTCGAAGTGGTGAGACAAGCATATCTGGCTAGATAAAAGAATGATACCAACGTGTAAATTACAAATTAGGAACGCCAAAATCAAACAATTACGAACATTAAAATATATGGGAAGGTTTTTAACAGGGGATGGAAATTTCGACAGAAGCTAAGCAGATTATTAAGAAAGAGGAAAATTTCGTTAGAAACAAAGAAAATATTACTGAACTGTTACGTGATTTATGACACTGAATGCTGGAATATCTCCTCGCAGATGAAGAAAAGAAATTTGAATCAATATAACATTGTTTTTACAGAAGAATGTCGAGAATGCCACGGCCGAATACGTGAGGACCGACGAAGTTTTAGAAAAACTGGAAACAACATTGCCACTTATTCTTAACATCAGGAAGAGACAATTGAAATTTCTAGGAAACATCCTGGGGAAAATTTGATGCTCACAGGACAGATTAATGGCAACTGGGATACAGGAAAACAACGCATAAAAAAACTTAGCGAGTTGGGGTAAATGCATGGCGTAAAACCTGTTAAGAGAGACATCAAAAAAAAAATTAAGCTCTATGTAAGCCTGGAAATTGTGGAGAGACATAATCGCCAACGTCCCGAAGAGAAACATTACATAGAATGAAAATAATACTGGGATAGAAGCGGTCGTACATAGACACACAGCTGCACATGAACAGAAACAGACATATCGATGCTAATTCCAACACGTAGCATATTTTTGTGGTGTCAACGAATACTCGTTGCTACTTTTGTGATGTCACGGCATACTCGTATTGCTTGTTGTAGTAGAGACTTTGAAATCGCAGTTACAACTATAGTACGCCGGTGAACAATGCTGGTGTCAGACGCCTTCGAATAACACTCGCACTAATAGTACTTGCTCGATAATACTCGCTCGAATAGCAATCCGATCCGAATAGAGAAAATGTATAATGAATAAAGTAGCGAATTGCGATACGAATTGTAATAGAGGATAGACTAGAAATGACGATCCGTATCCTAATATAATAAACACTAGAAAAGGTGATCATCTAGACGTCAGACAGCTTCTTGCGTTTCCTTTATGGTCACGTGGTCTACTTAATTCAATAATGGGATCGACTATGTTTGCTCACTGGCGATATATTGTTCAAACTCAGGAATCGGCAGCGACACTTTCTTCCTCTATAAAAAATAAATTTCTGATTGATGGAATACGATGACTGCTGAATATTATTCAAAGTCAAGTTATTCCAAAAATTCAGACACGGATTTGTTATTGAGTCTCGATCGAGTAAGATGGCGGATCAACTGAGAAAACGCAACCGGGAAATTTGACGACATACTTTTGTCAACCAAGATGCCATTGCTACATCAAGGAATCGTCGCATGTGTCTGTATGAGATTCTTAGAAACTACAAGCTGTCCAGAATGTCATAAACGTCTTAAGTCGTTGAGTTTGAGATATTAACAACGAAGAAAGAGCAATCGAGTGCATGTGAGTACAGATTTTTATCTTCATGAACAACTAATAAATTATGAATTCTTTGACTGAGGTTTCTCTGTACAGTATCTATGAAATGGGTAGATCTCCTTATCAGTACGATCTATTTTAGTCTCTATATACTGGATTTATCTTTGTCTATACGTGCATTTTTCACTTCATCTATCTATATATCTATCTATCTCAGTCATATTTTTTATTTATCAGTTATTATATATCGGATTTGCATTCTCTCTCTCTCTCTCTCTCTGTCTGGCTATCTATCTATCTATCTATCTATCTATCTATCTATCTCAGTCTGCTGATATCTATCTATATATCTATCTCAGTTTATATCTACCTATCTCAATTTCTTTCTATCTATTTATCTATATATCTATCTCAGTCTGCTGCTATCTATCTATCTATCTATCTATCTTAGTTTATATCTACCTATCTCAATTTCTATCTATCTATCTATCTATCTATCTATCTATTTGATGATATATATAAGACGCCACTTTCGCACAAAAATATCAGGAGATATTGATAGACTATTGTTTACTTGTTCTATTAACTAGCATAAGACCATCACACTCTCAAAGAAATGTAATGTGACCGATCTTACATGCCCGTAAATAAGACATCTATCTATCTATCTATCTATCTATCTATCTATCTATCTATCTATCTATCTATCTATCTATCTATCTATTCAAAGCAGCACACGTGTATACAGATGGTAATAAAACTACTCAAATAAAATTAATAGTACTATACACACACACACACATATATATATATATATATATATATATATATATATATATACGTCTTCATTACTGTTTGTGCCACAAATAGGAACTAATGTATATTCATTATTAATATATCTATCTACCTATCGATTTCAAGCGGCACACAGTGTATACAGATGGTAATAAAACAGTGATAAATAAGTGATAAAATTAACAGTACTATATCAAATTAATAGTACTCTCTCTCTCTCTCTCTCTCTCTCTCTCTCTCTATATATATATATATATATATATATATATATATATATATATATATATATATATATATTCTTCCTTACCGTTTGTGCCACAGTGTTAGGAACCAATGTATATTCATTATTAATATAAATATCTATACATCTATCAATTTCGGCGTATATTTTTACTGACAACAAAGAACTTCAAACATTTAAATGCAAAATCAATCACCATCTTCCGTCTTTCCGAATCATGTTTCTTTATTGTCCTCTCGCATTGCTAAGTGTTTCTCGTTTCCTTTAACTTTCAGCAAACCCTAGCGAATTAGTGGCATCATAGATTTGCTCATGGAGAATAGAATGAAAACCTATCTATCTATCTATCTATCTATCTATCTATCTATCTATCTCAGCTCTTTAATTTATCTGATAGATTATATATAGGAAAATTGTTTCGGTCTCTCTGAAATACTCTTCCTCTCTCTCTCTCTCTATATATATATATATATACATATATATATATACATATATATATATATATATATATATATATATATATATATATATATATATATATATATATAAACCTTGCAGTTATGGATATTTTAGAACTTTGTCGTTATGTTCATAATTGATTTTATCACGAAGATAAAAAAAATGAATAAATTCTGGAGTCCCTTTGTAAAATAAATTCTGGAGTCCCTTTGTAAAATAAATAAAACATATTATGAGTATAGGAACAACATTGTAAAATGTTTATGACGGCAATTGTTTTAAAATATCTAAATTGGAATTGTGAAACACTTCAGATAAAACAATATTTTAATACACGTTATTACAATATAACTAAGAATTAGCATAAATTAGGTTACCTCCCATTAATCGCGGTAATTTTTTTTCGAATTTTACGGTGTTCATGCTCACATAATCGTACCTTACATTAATTCTTTTTCTCAGCAATTCACCCCCAAAATGATGATGGATGAGAATGAATAAAATCTCTATGTATAATAACAGCGTTGTTCTCACTCAGTTTTGCGCCAACGCTAAGAAATATATACGTGAACATGAGAAGATTAAAATGAAAGTAAATATACATATGATTAGATTATTCTAACAAGCATTCACTGAATGAAGATATTCTACTTAAATATATTTTACTTAAATATAACTATACATAAATGCAGTACATATTTGATTCACATACGCACTATATTAAAAAAATTGAAATCAAAACTTAATAAAATTAATTATGAATCCTGCCCAATTTTAACATGTTTACAGTAGATAGTATATACTAATATTTTATTACTTATTTATTAAAGAATCTCTCAACAACGTAACAACTTAGTTACCTCCCTTGAAGTCTTGCTCAAGCCAATCACTTTTTACAAGTAAAATAAAAGCTTTTATATGAATACAGCAATTTTGTCTTTGAAATTGATGAGTGCTACAATATTTGTCTTGAAATAAACAACACTATGATGATGACTGTGGTATGTAAAATGTACTAGGAATAAAATGATGTATATCAACACGGTTATTTTCTCTATTTCTTCAATAATGACACCTAGAAATCTTGTCCGAGAATATGAAAGGGTCCAATTAGAAAGATATAGACAACACTTGTCTAAATTATTCAATGAAACATACTTCAATATATATATATATATATATATATATAACGTCATCCACAGACAGACTGTTTCGCAGCTCATCATTGTGGCTAGACATCCGGTTGCCTCTAGCTCGGATCGAAACCCGACTGAATTGGTGTCCGTCGGAGATTCTACCACTTAGCCATCAGCAGGGATGTAGGTGGGTTTTTAGCGTATTTATTTTTAGAAACACGCCCAGTGACTGACAGTGACTCGATTCGCTATGCGAAGAGTTATATATATATATATATATATATATATATATATATATATGTGTGTGTGTGTGTGTGTGTGTGTGTGTGTATTTGCGTGCGTTATTGTGTGTGTGTTTTTGTATGACTCCAATGAAACCATTTTGATTTTGGGTGTTAAAAAGTAGCATCATGTATTAAATTCTTCGAAAGGATTCATGAACAATGAATTCATGTTCTATAAAATTGCCTTTTTGGTTCAAATGTACTGGAATTCTACTGTTGAACAACATTCCAATTGAAGAATAGGAAACCATTTTGTTTTCACTGCCTAGACGTTAACTTTGGTAAATTAAATGATGTTAATCATATATTCATATGAGAACGGAGAACGGAGAACGGCTCTGAAAACGCGTGTATTGTTTCGTGCTTTGTGCTTACTTCCTCTTCGTTTTTTTTCTAGAATCATATCATTAATTAATCGCTAATATAGGGCAACGTATCTATTGTAAATTACAAATAATATCTGAAAATTTAATGAGTAAATTAATCTCCCTGTCTCCGTGGGCAACTATGGTTTTCCACGACTTCCTTACGACTCTCAATATAACCGTTGATTTGCAAATGACGATTCTCTCACATTCATTGGGATAGTCACAAGTATCACGTGCCAGCCAGTGAATGACGTCAGAAGAGAGATTGTCGAGAGCAGTTGTAATGTAGATCTCTGATAGGAAGGTCGTCCTTCGTGGGGTCTTAAAGAAAAATGCACATCGCCTATCCAAGTTCGTAGAGAAACTGCCGTAAACTCTGTTTTCCCTTCGGGAAAGATATCAATTACGGTTCCACTTTTTTACACACTGTTTGTTGAGGCTTGTGATATAATTTAATTGCTAGGGACACTTGTATGTATGTATATATCTAATTTTGTGTACAACGTAGCATTATAAGCATCTCTGTGAACTAAGCATGTGTTTTATTATTTTTCCATTCATCTATTCTGTTCTATACGTGAAATATCAGTATTGTTATATCATGAGGTAGAGTGCAGTAATGGATAGCGGCTCCAATTGAGAAATCGGAGGGCTGAGTTCGAATTCCAGTCGAATTCAACACATTCACTTACGTGCTAATACCCTATCGAAAGGTATGAATTCTCTTCTTCTACCCCAGCTATGGGTACAATGTTCTACCGCAGAAAGAAATGACAACCTACGTCAAACATGTATCGAAAGATACATGATCGCCTACGCGTGTATTACGCATGGCACTTAACTAACTGAATGTATATATCATGGATATAGAAATGCCGATAACGAGAGAAACATTTTAGGAAAGAGGATATTACTTCTCCATGTTCTCGTTATATTGTTGACCAAGATGCGTTTCGAACACAACGTGTGAATTAACGAAACATGGTTTTAACTCGTAAATTTGAACCTTTACTCTCTACATTTATCATTTACTAACCAAAAAAGGAAGCAGGACGCACCGGTCGTGCGTAGTAACTATGGAACTAACTAAATACCGAAGGTAGGGACAAGCTGAATCATATATATATATATATATATATATATATATATATATATATATATATATATATATGATTAATACAGCTGATGTTATCAACTGGTTTAATAACATCCGATATAAGGGCAACTGTACTTTCATACAGTTCAATATTATCGATTATTATCCCTCTATATCGAAGGATCTTTTCATCTGGCCTTGGATTTCGCCCGGGAATACTCTAATATTTCTGAGAGTGACGGGGACATCATCATGAAATGCCGAAATTCTGTTCTAATCTACAACGATGAACAGTGGACCAAAAAGTCTTACGACAACAATTTTGACATTTCGATGGGTTCTCTGGATTCTGCTGAAGCTTCTGACCTAGTTGGATTATTTCTGTTGTATAATTTAAGTGCCTTTGATTGTCTAGATTCCGATAGTGTAGGATTGTATAGAGATGATGGTTTATTAGTTGTTAAAAATCCCACTAAAATTAAGGTAGACCGTATTAGAAAAATGATTCATAGGGTATTTAAGGATTTAGGTCTTAGGACAATAGTCACTACTAATGTTAAACAAGTAGATTTTCTAAACGTCACCCTAAACCTTGCTAGCAAATCTTTCCAACCATATGTGAAGGTTAATTCCAACCCGATATACGTTCATCCAAATTCCAACCACCCCACTTCAGTTATCAAACATATACCCTCTTCCATTGGATTTAGAATTAGCACTAACTCTTCTAACAAGATGTTTTTTATAAACATAGTGACTTTTACAATTCTGCACTTCAAAATAGTGGATACAAAGATATCACTATTCAATATAAAAACCCTGTTAACTACAACCATAATAAGAAAAGATCTAGAAAGATCATCTGGTTCACTCCCCCTTTCAATATAATGATTAAATCTAAATTAGGACGTATGTTTCTAAACCTCATCAAGAAAAATTTTCCTAACCCTGAAACTAACCCACTTAGTAAAATATTTAATCCTAATACCCTTACATTAAGCTATAGTTGTGCAGATAACCTAGAGAAAATAATTAAAAAACATAACAACATAGTCTTTAACAAGTATAGGGATTCAAAAAGCTTGATTACTCAAAAGGTTACTAACAGTAATACTAAATATAATGACACAAATAATAATTTATGTAATTGTAGGTATCCTAATAATTGTCCACTACAGAATAACTGTGGAATTAGTTCTGTAGTCTATCTCAGTACTATCTCAACTATTGAGAATCCAAATATAAAGAAGTTTTACATTGGTAGCACAATGAATACATTCAAAGAACGCTGGCGGGGGCATAGGCAATCTTTTAATAACAGTGACTATAGGTACATGACTTCATTGTCCAAGTACTTTTGGAATCTAAAAGAAAAGAACAAAACACCTACGGTTAAATGGACATTGATTAAGAAAGCCGGACATGTAACTCCCTATATTCCCCATGTTACCTGTGTCTTAACGAAAAAATTGAAATTATTAGATTTAAAAACAAGGCTGATCTCTTAAATTAAAGATATGGACTAACGGTTAATTGTAAACACCGTTATAAATTTAACTTATTATAGGGGTCGTATACTTTAAATGATAATGATATGTAGCTGTAAGTTTAATAGATTATAACTTTTATTGCCTGATGGTCAATCTGACGATATGAATGAGTATGGTATAACTACATAATGTTATTCATTTTTCTGTATATATATATATATATATATATATATATATATATATATATATATATATATATATATATATATAGAAATATAGTCTTAAGGTGTGCTATATTTATGGAATAAAGTGCTCAAAATATCAGAGATAGAGCGTGTGTAAATATAAAAGTAAACATAGAAGTCAACACTTAGAGGCGACAGTCTGTTTCATGCTATATGCAATCGTCAGGCCTGACGATTGCATATAGCATGAAACAGACTGTCGCCTCTAAGTGTTGACTTCTATGTTCACTTTTATATATATATATATATATATATATATATATATATATATATATATATATATATATATATATATATTTGTGTGTATTTATGTGTGTTTGTACTGCGAAATAGGTATGTTTGTATTTTAATGTATTAATATGTTGCTAAGTTTTGTATATATATATATATATGTATATATGTATGTGTGTGTATTTGTTTGTGTGTATATAGATATATGTGTGTATGTGCGTGTATGTATGTATATGTATGTATGTGTGTGTATGTGTATATATATATATATATATATATATATATATATATATATATATATATAAGTAAGAAGGTGAAAAGGAGGAGAAGAAGAAAAGAGGTTAAAAATATTGGTGTATATGTGTATGTATGTGTATTTGTAGATGTGTGTATGTGTGTGTGTATATATATGTGGGCATGTGTCCTTATATGCATGTATATATGTATTTTTAGGTGTGTATATATATAAGTGTATGTATGTTTATGTAGTTGTATATATATGTATGTGTGTATATGTATATATATATATATATGTGTGTGTGTAGGTGTATGTGTATGTATGTGTATGTGTATATATATATATATGTGTGCATGTGCATGTATGTGTATGTGTAGGTATATATATATATATGTATGTATATATATATATATATATATATATATATATATATATATATGAGTATATGTATGTGTATGTGTATGTATATATATATGTATATATGTTTGTATGTGTATTGTTATATTGTGTACCTAAATTTATTTACGTATATTTATGTTGGTCTGAATGTGTTTTTATATATGTATGTTAGGATACGTGTATTTTTGTGTTTGCATGTATATCGAGGTATGTCTATGCCTATGTATATGTATGTATGCATGTATGTTTATATATTTTTTTGGTTAAATGTCGTTGTATTTATGTGTATGTACGTATATATGTGTATTTTTTATGATAGATAGGTATTTTTATGTTGGTATTTATGTGTATGTATATTTCTGCATGTGTGTATGCATGTATGTATGTGTATATATATATATATATATATATATATATATATATATATATATATATACATATATGTGTGTGTATATGTATGTATGTATGTGTATGTATATATATCTATATATGTGTGTGTGTGTTTACTTATGTAGGTTTGCAGTTGTATATATGTATGTTGACACCTACTGTATATGAAATTGTTTATGTGTACGTGTAGGTAGGCAAACTTGGGTATGTCATTACGGCCACATGGGTTAGTATATATGTGTGTATATATGTTTATATTTGTGTATTGCTGTGTATACATATATATGTATTTATATGTGAGTATGTGTACACCTATATGTGTGTATATATGTGTATATGTGTATGTATGTGTATGTGTACTTGATACCATGTAAATGTATACGTATGTATATGTTTATGTATGTATGTGTAGATATTTCGGTGTGTATGTATGTATGTATATTTATGTATGTGTGTATGTATATATATATATATATATATATATATATGTGTGTGTGTATATATACATATTTATGTATGTGTATATGTGCATATATGTGTGTGTATGTGTGTGTGTGTGTATATATATATATATATATATATATATATATATATATATATATATATATATATGTATATGAGGTGGACATCGTAGTTACCGATGGGTGTTGACTTTGATGTCCGATTATATATTTACATACACTATTTTAATATATTAAATAATATTAATTTTAATCATTTTTATCTTTGTATATTTACTGGCTTAAGTTAGATTTAAAATAGGTTGTTAACATTCATGCAATGGCATTTTCTGTCTTAAATATTTATCGGTTGTGGTATCCGATTGTCTGGGTCAATGTCTGTGGATGTGTGTGCATGTATTTATATGTATCTATGTGCATGGAAAGTGCATTCACTTTTAATTGTGTATATATGTACGTGAGTGTTGGTTTCACTTCTCCCACTTCCCCCACTTCCCCCCCCTTTTTTTCATGACAGACCGTGAAGATGTTCTCTGTCTTGTCTCTTTTTGTGTGTGTATGTCTTGGTTCTTATATATTAGAATCTGACTGGGTTTGTTTTACGCGTGAGTTTAGGACCCCATTCACACACCATGAGGATTAAAATGTATATATTGTAAAAAGACCGGATATTAAATATAGCTAAAGTAACTTCAATGAAGAAATAAACTGAATAACATATATATTTCTTCTTTTCTCCCCAGTAATTTTATAGTTGTAAACTTAATAGCGAATAAATTTTAAATTTTGATTTTGTAATTAGCAGTTTTAAATTTTAATATTAAATTTTATCATATAATTTAGTAATTATTCGTTGGAATAAATTCTCTTTTTAATACTACCCATATCTTAAACATCTGAATAGTTATCAAACTTTTTGAATTTTCCTATACTTGTGTTTTGATTGGTCCATCTAGCCATTGTAACAACGTTTTCCCCTTGCGAAGGATTGTTAATTAATTTGAAACTTTTAAAACTATTTATTTTACATTCAACATCATCACTTGATAAGACACCGAGGGTGGTGAAACAAAATGGCTATTTTTTAGTGATTTTATAACATATTTATGTTATAAATTTTTTTTAAATAAATAATTATATATATATATAAATATATATATATATATATATAAAACATTTTTTACGTTTAGACGTTCTTTTTATAGATAACATAATTAAGTAAATGCTCTGTTTATAATAAAAAAAGAATCAACAACATTTACCGGCCTGAATGTCTGAGAAAGTTTCATAGAAAACATGCGCTCTCCGACAAGAATCGAACCTGCATCCCATACGGAACCGTCATATAGCCTGACGTGCTTTTACCGATTGAGCAACAGAGGAGCCTTTTAAACTACAATTCTCCCTGATTTAGTCTCATACATTTGTATCTGCTCGATGCGTATCCAAATGTAATCAAATGACATTACACATTATGAAATGGACAAAGTTCAACAATGACTATATGACGGTATAGGATAGAGGTTCTGTTCCTGTCGGGGGACGCATATTTTCTATAAAAATTTCTCGTATATTCAGGCCGGTAAATGTTGTTAATACTGTTTATTATAAACAAAGCAATTACTTAAATATCTGTATCGATAAAAAGAACGTATAAACATCAAAAAAATTTTTAAATAATTGTTCGATTTGTACATTTCATCATATATATATATATATATATATAGATAGATAGATAGATAGATATATATAGAGAGAGGGGGGGCTATGCACCACAAGAATTAGATAAGATATTCAATACTATCTACACTGTGAGTCAACAAGTAAGCTTAATATAGATTTTGTATAAAAGAAGTTATTACAGTCACGCTAAACTGTCTCGCGTTATCTCGAGAGAAAGACCATCGAGGAAATGTTAGTTATGTGTACCTCGGAAAGGAGGTTGCAAGAAAATGGCGCCCTTTTTTAAAATAAATATTGTGCCAATATAAGTGTCCGAATCAATAGATAGAATATGTCGATAATATATTCGATTATGCATTTCGCTTTGTAGGCTTCAACATTTAAAAGTCACTCGTCTCATTTCCCTTCTTCTTTTTTTTTTTTAGTCACGAGCAACGCCAACTTAAGGGGCAGAAAAGGGAAAAAATAAAAAGATTTTCTTTATTTAATAAACATCCACAAAATACACAGGCAACTCATTTTATTCCTTTTTTGATCCGAAGAAGTTTTTAACGGCGAAATATATAATCCGTAATATTTTCGAAACACTTATACTTACATGGACATTTTCCAATTGTCAATAATTTATAAATCTATCAGAAGAATATTCTCAATTTTATAACATGTGGTCGACAAGTAGATAAAAAAAAAACAATTCTTTTTATTTATTTTCTATGTATTGTGAAAGATTCTTTCTCAAATCGAACACTTAAAGCAATTCACAGCGAAATGCATAGTTTCCATTTGTCAATAATTTATATATATATATATATATATATATATATATATATATATATATACCCAGGTATAGGATTGGTGTATACGGAATAAATTCCAGTAACCAACAATTACTATTCTTAAAAGAGTGCTCAATACAGAATAGAGCAGATATAATTATTTATTAAAAATTATAACAGAAATATGTTATAAAATCACTACAAAAATAGCCATTTTGTTTCATCACCTCTGGTGTTTTATCAAGTGATGATGTTGAATTTAGAATAAATGTTTTTTAAAACCATTTAATGGCTATTTTTATAGATATTTTATAACATATTTATGTTATAATTTTTAAATATATTTAAAGTATATATATGTGTGTGTATGTGAGAGAGAGAGAGAGAGATAGAGTGCGTGTGTCTGGAATCGATTTTCAGTGGAGTGATGGCATGGATTTTCTTGGAATTTCTTTCCAAAATATTTTACCTAAAAAACTTACTTTCGATATAATCTGGTGATGCTCCATTAACATATCAGCCTGATATAACTTAATGGATCGAGTAGATGAACTAAACAAAGTCGAACACATAATAGAATTTACATACGGAAAAGAAAAATGAACTAAAACTTAGTGTCTATCGAATCAACCAATGAAAATGACCTAGTAAACTTCTATTCCCATTTTAACAACAAAATAAATCCGGAATAACCATTCAATTCTTTTTAAGAGCACTCAGAATTTGCAGCCCTCAGTATTTACACAGATACGAGAAATATGTTGAAAATACATTCGAGAAACTTTAATATCCTATCTATTTGCTTTTTAATGCGAAACAAAAGGCTCATAAAATATTCCCAAATAGAAGAACTGTCTTTTCTTACAAACGCAACGAATCAAAAAATATATTAATCTCCCCAACTAAATCTTTCACAAATTCAACTAAAAATAATTTATCTAAAGTCAACATAAAGTTTGTCATAACTGCATATAAATCAATTAAAGGCTTAATAAACAAAAAAGACTTAATAAATAAAAAAGACTTAATCAATAAAAACAAAAAAAAACAAACAAAAAACAGCAAAACTTGAACGAGGAGTTTACTCTACCAAATGAAGTAATTGCCAGAATGAATAGATTGGAGAAGTTTAAGCGAAGGAATATATGACTAAAAAAGGGAGATTTTAAAGAACAGCACACAAAATGCATTGGCTGTTCACCGTAACTTAATTGACCACAGTTTTGACAGATGGAATACCAATTTGATAAAAGAAAAGTCATGTACTGAGACGAAAATCACTGGAAATACCTTGATCGCTACTTCAGCTACCGTAAATTTGCATCCAGGCTCCTAAAATATATCACCATTCTTGGTAGACTTTCTGTTGCCCCAATCTGGGATAGTCAGGGAGAAAGGTTATGTAGAGAAAAAAAAAAAAAACAAAAAACGGATGGATTAGGCTAGATTGAAAAAAAATATTATTTTAAAAAAAAAAATCTATTTAAAAATATTCTTTCAACCTACCAGCGTCTCTCGTTTCGTGTAGACATGGCAACCACATCAAAGATCAATGAAATCCCAAAGGATGAAACTTGAGATTTTTTTTTTCTATTTATCATAATATTTTTCTAAATACTATTTGTTGATATAGAAAATTTCACAAAATTATATATCGTTATATCATATATATATATATATATATATATATATATATATATATATAGTTAGATAGATAGATAGATAGATATATTAGTGGTTAATATACACACATATATATATACATATATATATATCTATATACATATATATATATATATATATATATATATATATATATATATATATATAAAATATATAAATATATAAAATATATAAATACATACATATACATACACACACAAACACACACACACACACACACATATATATATATATATATATATATATATATATATATATATATATATATATATATATATATAAAATTACAAGAGGATAGAATCCAGGTAGAACTCAATGTCCAGAACAGTGTAAGAATATAATAAAAAAGCTTAAACACTAATATTCCATGCTTATAATTTATTACATTGGAATCGTAATTACGATCCAATTTAACAGACCTACAAATTCAAATTTTTGAATTTGTAGGTCTGATGTATTGGATCGTAATTACGATTCCAATGTAATAAATTATAACCATGGAATATTAGTGTTTAGGCCATTTTATTATTATTATTATTATTATTATTATTATTATTATATTTATTATTATATATATATGTGTGTGTGTGTGTGTAATAGTGTGCGTACATATATATGTGTGTTTATATGTGTGCGTGTATATGTGTATATACATATATATATATATATATATATATACGCATATATATATATATATATATATATATATATATATATATATATATATATGAGTATACATTTATGTTAAAGATTGTGTATACTTATAAAAAATGTTATTTGTCAAAGTTGAATTAGACCAGGAAACAGTAGTTTTATTAAATGCTCAATACACGTAAAGAAAAGAAAATAGAAATTTAATACAAAGAGCTTTTAAAAATGGGGGAAAAAAAATAAGAGAACGCTTTCTTGGTTTAAAACCTTCTGTATTTTCAGGTGGTATTGATTAAATAATTTCCTAATGATTTATTGTTTAAAAATAAATAAACGCACAACTCGAAGCGTATCAGAAGGGGAACTGAAAAGTAAGGGTAATAGAATATATTGAAATTGTATTAAAGGGGTTTGGAGATGGGGATTGCATGAAATGTTCATTCAGAAGGTTTCAATTTCAATTCACTTTCTTTACTTTTCCATTCCATACTGTGTGCGTATTTATAAAAAGAAAGCATAAATATAAAAATATCTTAAAATAATTGTCGGACTTTGTCCATTTCGTAATGTATGACGTCATTTGTTTATATTTGATACGCCATCAGCAGATATGAATGTACATGAGAGATTCATGGAAGATTGTAGTTTAAAGACAGTAAAATCGACCTTGCTAACCGAACGCTCCTCTGTGGTCCAATCAGTTAAAAGTACGTCAGGCTATATGGCGGTTCCGTAATAGATACAGGTTCGATTCCTGTTCGAGGACGAATATTTTCCATGAAAATTTCTCGGACATTCAGGCCGGTAAAAGTTGTTTAATAATGTTTATTATAAACAGAGGATTTACTTAAATATCTGTATCTATAAAAAGAATGTATAAACATAAAAATGTCTTAAAATACTTGTAGGACTTTGTCCATTTCATAATATATATATATATATATATATATATGTATGTATGTATGTATTTATGTATGTATGTATGATCATTTCACCCCAAGCAAAGAAGGAGTTCAATGGGAGCAAGATTAAAGAGGCGCAAAAGAGGAAAGTATGAAGAGAAGGATGGGGTATTAGACGAAAGCATCAGATGATCTCGATTGATATTGCATTTGAATAGTTGGAGATTATAGCTATCACGGAAGCAAGTAAGAGGAAGGGAGTTCCACAGACGGGAAGTGGGAGACATGAAACTACTGGAGTTGAAAAGACGGCTACATTTAACCGTTTCGATAGTGAAAGTGTATGACTGATGCCAACCTAGTAAAACGCTGAAATTCATGCAGTTTGGAAAACAATGAAACTAGCTCATTATCCTCCATAATCTAACTTTAGCCTAATATGTATTTCTGAGCATTCGTATGTTTAAAAATTCTGATAAAATAACATTTATGCTTGTTTCAAAACAAAATTACTATATTCAACTTCATATAATCCATCGGCTTAGTTAAGTTTTCCTTCTGATTTTACTCATATATGCATACATACATACAATCAGACGAGGTTTCCGCCCGCAAAAGGAGAAACTACTTTCGTATCCTATTCAAATAAGATCGAAAAAATCTTCCCCGAGCAAAGAAATAGAACGAGCATGTCTTTTACAATCGGAGAAAAGAAAAAGATATTATAGCCGAAACGTCGCTGTACCAGTCTGGCTATGGACGTAATTATAATACAGCAAGTTTTTAATTACCTATTTAAGGAAAGCACGTTCCTCGCTTTAAATCTATATCTGCTAATTTCAGTGTCGTACTCGAAACATCAAGAAAAGTAAGGTAATTTAATAGTATATTAACTGCTTCCATACACGCAAATAGACATTGATTGATCCAACAACCCCCACTCTAATTTTGAGTGGAAATACTTAAATTTTTCTCTTAAACTGTTTTACAGGAAAATAGGTTTCTCAAGTCCTGTAGCTGTCGTAACTCTTTCCATTATCGATATGAGTTTCCTTCCTAACCTTTTATTTGAATCAGTGTGGAATATCAACATTTTCATTATGTCGTTATTTTCTCTTTAACCTATATATTCTACCGATTTTAGTTCTTGCTGCTGTTGGTAATTCTTAAATCATTTACTCTCTTTGATTTGGTACAGTTCTTTAGGATTCTGTATCGCCACTGTTCCACGATAAATGCTCTTTGCCAAGACAATTTTGCTTCACTCGCTGAAAGCCATTTTTAAACATTAATCTTCGAATGCGGTTGTATACAGGTGACAGTTTTTATTTTTAAGGCTTTCTTGATCTAGGCCGGTTGTTATAATTCTAAAATACGTGTACCCAATAAATATGACATTGAGCGTATTCAGAAATAAAGTTGGATTTAAAAAAATCAATTTAAGTGTGATTGTTGTATAATTTTGGGGCACATAATTGAATCTAGCTGACATACCTTCGTAGAAGCCCCAACGAAAGATGTTTTCCTTTACTCTGAAATTCAAACATAGCCTCCTATTTACAAAGTGGTAGCGGTGTGGTTTGATCATCTTGCGTAAAAAAATAAATAAATAAATTAATTAATTAAAATAAAATAAAATCCAACGAGCGCGCACTGCTGGTCTACAAGCTAGGCTTAACATACGAGAACTGACGTCACCTCTGACCCAAAGGATTTTTCCACGCGAAATTAGTTTTGGTGCGAAAAAAATAAAGTCGGGTACTTCTTGAACGTATCTCGTATTTTAATAACGTCAAAAATGTATTTTTAAGTAAAATTTGAAAACTTATATTTTAATATCGTTGGAAATGCATCTATATGAATGTAGCTTCTCTTTATTTTGGAATGCATACAATCCTGATTTTCATTATACAAATTCACAGAAAAAAATGTATTTGCCTGAATATTTTACAGCTACGGGTTGCAATAATTTATTATTTTCTGTCTCGATAGTAAAGTTGATCAACCTGACAAGGTGAAAATGACAGTTGATGTCCATAATGACATTATGTCCATTGTTAACTGTTGCAAAAGATCGCATGTTAATTTTAACGCACGCAATATTAAACTTTTCTCCATTAGTCATCTGAGAGTTCCATCTCTGCTTTCCAGCAGTATGGCTGATGCTAACCTCCAGAAAAGTGACACGATAAGCCTTATGAAGCTAACATTCTCAGCTGACATCAAGTGGAAAGACTATATTGAAAGCATTGCTAAGTCAACGGCTAAGAAAGTTGGATCAGTGTGTTGCCCGAGACAGTTTTACTCTACAGAATCTATCGCACATTTCTATAAGTTTACCATACGTCTTTGTTCAGAATATTGTTGCCACATATGACCCGGAACTCGTAGGTAAAATCCAAAAAAGAATCTGAAATAGTATCAGTCCCTATCTGGCGGCTCGGCTTCACTCTCTTTCCCTCCGATGTAAGCTTGCACTTCTGTGTCTTTTCTACGGGGTAGCCCAAAAGTTACTGACCCTTTTAAATCTTTAATAACTTTTATAATTCTCCAGTTATACTTCCAAAATTTCAGCAGTAGGTAAAAGGATACTTCCGAGATTTTCGGCAATATTCTTTGTAAGGAGGCACGCGAAACTTCAATTTGCTGCGATCTTCTCCTGTTTGGAACAGATGGATTTTCTTACAGGCTTCGCTCCAATTCTCGTTGATTCTCAACAGTTCTTGCCGTACAAGGCCTTCCAGATCTTGGGAGATCACAAAGCAACACGATTTGCCTTATGGAGCTAACATTCTCCACTGACATCAAGTGGAACGACTATATTGAAAGCATTGCTAAGTCAAGGGCTAAGAAAGTTTGATCAGTGTGTCGCGCGAGACAATTTTACTGTACAGAATCTATCGCACATTTCTATAACTTTACTTTGTTCCGAATATTTTTGCCACATATGGCCCGGAGCTCGTAGGTAAAATCCCCCCCAAAAATCTGAAATATTATCAGAACGATCTGGCGGCTCGGCTTCACTCACTTTCCCTCCGATGTAAGCTTGCCCCTCTGTGTCTTTTCTACAGGGTAGCCCAAAAGTTACTGACCCTTTTAAATCTTTAATAACTTTTATAATTCGCCAGTTATACTTCCAAAATTTCAGAGTAGGTAAAATTATACTTCAGAGATTTTCGGCCATATTCTATGCAATATTCTTTGTAAGGAGGAACGCGAAACTTCCATTTGGTGCGATCTTCTCCTGGTTGAAACAGGTGGATTTTCTTCCAGGCTTCGCTCCAATTCTCGTTGATTCTCAGCAGTTCTTGCCATACAAGGCCTTACAGAACTTGGGAGATCACAAACTGCATCCTGCTCCTAAAAACGGCTAACTATTCCGTGAATCTTGTTTTTGCACGAGGCTTCTATGTCGACGGTAAGAAAGCTGCGTTTCCGAAATTGACCCATGGGACACAAAGTACCACTGCACAATGAGGGTTCATTCCTCGGTGCTATATCTGCTCATTGTGACGTCGGAAAGGCAGTTCTAAACGCTCTGCAAAAACAAAAGAAAAATATTCAGAAATAAAATAGTTGATTTTCCATTCATGGGTCAGTAACTTTTGGGCCAACCTGTATAAATACTTCCGTGGTAACTGTTCGTAAGTCATATACTAACTGTTTTTTTTTTTTGCAATTCTCGATTGTGGAACTCATTTCCTGTTTCATGCATTACTACCGACTTTAATCTGCAAACATTTAAATTCAATGTCAATTGCTGTCTTCTCCAAACCTGATTACTCTTTTTCTCATTTAGCTAATTATTAAAGCTTTCGTTCCGAATCAAATATATGTAAAGTAACAGGTTGAGGATTGGCGCGGGCTAGCTGCCCTTGATGAAGGTGAAAGGAGTCTCTCTGCGTTTTGGTTAGCAATCCTTTTAGTGTTGGTTTCACGATAAAAAGATTTCAGATGGGAAGGAAAACTCATGACAGCTTAACCGGGTCATTATATTGCATGTGTCTGCTGAGAGGCGTGTACTTGGCTGATATTGACTGTGATCCGGAGAGGTTAAACTCCGCGATAACAACACAGAAGCAATGTCGTTCGGAGTTTCAGTTGCAAGTCTTTTGCACCGTTACTTTTTTCGACAGATCCAAAGTGTGGATGGTCCGACAAGAGCCTTCACCACTTCAAACAAATTAGTGTTGGTTTTCTGATAACTACATCTAATTACTTCCACGCATATCCTACTATTGCGAAAAGCTCTACGAAACATCAACAACTTCATCTTGGCAGTTGGAATGTACGAACTCTCCAGGACAACAACTCAGCACCAGAAAGAAAAACAGCTCTGGTCGCATCGGAACTAAAGAAGTACAACATTGATATAGCCGCACTGATAAGTAACCATCAGTCGACTACATGAAAAGAAAAAGCAAAATACGATATCTAACAGTTTTCCTGCTGCACTTGGATAAAATACATTCTTCTGTACTGTTTGTGGTCTTTTGTGCAATTCTCGAGCCGGTCGCTACAGATATTAGGTTGGTGCAAAAATAATGACGTAATAATGTCGTTTTTTGACGTATTTTCTAACGTCAAAAAACGACATTATTAGGTCATTATTTTTGCACCAACCTAATAATTAGTTCGTCGGAACCTCATAGTTCGAACTCGACGTGGGATTCTATCATATATATATATATATATATATATATATATATATATATATATATATATATATATATATATATATATATATATATATGAAGTTATTAGTCAGAGTTGAATCGGACCAAGAAACAATTGTATCAAAAATTGCTCAATACACATGTGAAAATACAAAATTAAAAATAACATGTAGAGCTTTTTAACTTTCAAAATCAGGAGACCATTTGAAACCGCTACCTTGGATTCAAACTAAATGTATCCTTAAGCGATTTTTTATCAAATGATAAAAATCCCCTGAAGATACCGTTATGTTGAAACCAAGGTAGCGGTTTCAACTGACCTCCTGATTTTTAATATATATATGTGTGTGTGTGTGTATGTGTGTGTGTGTGTTTGTGTGTGTGTAGGTGTGTGTGTTTGTGTGTGTATGTAGGTGTGTGTGTTTGTGTGTGTGTGTAAAAATATATAGAAAATAGGAAAGAACTCGTTTAGTAAATAATCCAAAGTTCTTTTGTAGTTTTGTTATTATTTTTAAAAATAGTGCTCGATACAAAAGTAGAGCATATATATAATTACTTATTTAAGAATATGATTTCAACGCTACATAAGAGTTCTCATGTTCCAAAATAAGAGCTTATGTAACGTTGAAATCATATTTTTAAATAAATAATTTCATATATATGTGTGTGTGAGTGTGTGCGTGTGTATGCATGTATGTATTATTTTTATTATTATTACTTATCTATGAAGACAGAGTTTTCCTACTTTTCCCATCACTCATTGGGACAGACGGCAATCAAAAAACGTCAGGATTTAGTCAACCACATCTTGCTTATCATACAGGCAACACAATCTTCTTGTCAATGACTAATCAAACTATGTGATGATGAGAAAAAAATAAACGCTGAACAGTTTATTCAAATCAAATGTACGTCTCATACGTAAATTGGAAAGAAGAAAATTTTAGATAGACAACCCTTATCATTTGAAATTTATAATACTTTCTGAGATTAATTCATGCTCTTCCTTTAATGCACTATATATATATATATATATATATATATATATATATATATATATATATATATATATATATATATAAAACAAACCAAAAACAAATCACTCCAAAAATATAATGGAAAATAAAGAAAAGAACATTAGCCTGCAGCAATCTATCTGAAAAAATGTAAACACTGCCTGTAGAAAAATAGCTATAATTACCTTCCCAGACCCAAACAAACTACTAAATAAGCTATCAGAACGCATCTCAAAATGAAGACACGAAAATAATCATATATATATATATATATATATATATATATATATATATATATATATATATATATATATATATATATACAGGTAAGATAAAAAAGAGGCCCCAATACAGAGTAGAGATTAATATTATTTATTATGAGAAATCAAATCATAAACGTTAAAAATCGCTACATAGTATCAATCGTATTTCAACATAACAAATGGGTTTCCTCGGGCCATGGTAAATTATTAGTGAGTGCACGATTAATTTGAAAAGCAGAATACTTCCTCTTTTTATCAAAGAGAATGAGAAAACGTGAATAAAATAAAATAAAATGGTGTTTGTGGGTTTTACCGTGAGTAACCCGTCAAATATAAAGTCTACGCTAAAATCCAGACCAACTGAAAAAAAAAAATATATAGTTCGTGACATGAAGTTGTCTCCATTGAAATCCTAGACAATTTTGTTTTCGACTGATACAAATGATTACATTATATCGTGGAATATAGAGAAGTATGATGTTCAACTTTTACAAGAATTAAGAGAGAAAGGGATCCGCGGATAATCTAGCATAATATTAGCTATCTAATATCCTTGGGCATCATCCAACATAGAATAGCTGATAATTAAAAGGCTTCTTTAAGAAACAGATAAAAAACTTCATCAAATCAAATCTACATTGATAAATTAATATGAAATCGTTAAGTAAAGATCATCCATATAACACGTTAATAATACAAACTAATCAATACAAATCAATAAAACTAACTAAATATCTATACATGTTAATAATTCTATACATGAATAGAGAGAAATTAAATCTAAATTAATTTTATGCTATATAATCAGTCAGATTCGTGCCATGCGTGATACACGCTTAGGCGATCATGTATCTTTCGATACATGACTGACGAAGCAGATTTTTTTCTCGAAATAGATTGTCATTTCTTTCTGCGGTAGACCATATGCCATCCAAGGTTATAGAACCCGGCCTGTTCTGCTATATACCCAGAGAAGAAGAGGATTCCTACCTTTCTCAAGAGTATTATTAGGTTGGTGCAAAAAATAATGACGTAATAATATCGTTTTTTGACGTATTTTTAACGTCAAAAAACGACATTATTACGTCATTATTTCTGCACCAACCTAATAGAACGTCAGTGAATGTAATGGATTCGACTGGATTTCGAACGCGGCTCTCCGGCTCCTCAATCGGAACCGCTATCCGTTACTCACTAGTATATAGTAAATATAGAAAAACCATATGAGGTGCACTACAGTACCAAAGGTGAAAACTTACCATTGCGATTTTTAAATTATTTTAGCTATTCTTAATATAATGAGTTCAATTGGAATTTACAAGAGAAATGAGAGGTTTAATTTTGATTTGCTAAATCCTACCAGCGATATCACCTTACAAAAAATACGTATGTGTGCGTGCAAATATCGAAAGGCGATTTCTAATCACCCCTGAATCTATGCTGACTCCGGCAGAAATCATAGTGAAAAATAAATAATGATTGCTTAAAATAAATATACTTTTTTTTTTTCTAATTAGGCTGCGGACGTATCGACGTTCGTACGTGTGTAGTAAAATCGATGGCTGGTCGATTTATCGCAGGTCAGTAGGGCGCCGTCCAACTTGTCGAGAGATCAACTTGCCAATAAAATAATTCGTCATCACGAGAGGAAAATGAAGGACAGTAAAAAATAATAAATCTAAGGCGCACATTTATGTGTGTGTGTGTGTTTGTTTATGTGTGTGTTTGCGTGTATGTACATATATATATATATATATATATATATATATGCAGGGTTAGCAAAAGTAGGTATAAATAATTATAATGCCAGTATTATAATTACTACACCACACATTATTATAGTATAATATTGTATATATTATAATGATATGAGGTTGGTGAAAAAATAATGACGTAATAATGTCGTTTTTTGACGTCAAAAATACGTCAAAAAACGTCATTATTTTTGTACCAAGCTAATATATATATATATATATATATATACAATATAAGATATAAGAATATTATATATAATATATAATTATTTTATAATATTATATTATATATAGTATAATATTAAAAATATAATATATATCATAAGTAGGTATACAGTAGGTATTAGGTTGGTGCAAAAATAATGTCGTTTTCTCACATAGCAGCATATGTGAGAAAACGACATTATTTTTGCACCAACCTAATATTATAATACCATTATTATATATTTGGTTGTAGGATTCATAAAATACTAGGCTTCATTTAATTCATTCAAATCATTTTAATATTTTTCATGTCATAATTTTATTATAATTTTTACCTTCTAATAAATAATAATAAGGGTGTTCCAATAATTTGGATCGATTTTAAATTTGAATTAAGTTTAAGCGTCTAATGATTTTTTTCTTTCTTTTTCTTTCAGCTTTAACAACTTAAGTCTTTGGCAATTTCAACCTTGGAAAGATTAACAATCAAACAACATGTTAATGTTATCGACTGAACATTCAGGCCGGCAAACGAAATTATATATACTGTTTAATAAATAAACGGAGCTTCTTCTTAGATACGAGTATCCACTAAAAATTTAGGTAGCATTTTTTCATTAATGTATCATTCATTAAATAATACAGACAAGTTTTTTTCTATTTATTTTAAGTAAATTCCTTTCATATTGTCGAATAAGCTTTTTAGAATTATCACTGAAACACAAAAGAAAATCACCATGTTGATTCATGTTTTTATTTTTAAACCTGTCTAAGCCTTCGGCTTACATAAGCCATCATCAGAGATTACAAGTACATTGCAATAAATTAATGGAATTGTCATTCAAATAGAGAGTTAATCGAAAGCGATTGTGGTGTGACCAACATACTAATATTACTAATACTACTAATAAAATTCCCTTCCTAGACATATTAATAAACACAAATAATAATAAATTTACTCTTTCGTCAAATAGAAAACCTACCAGCATAAATTATGTACACTTAACTAAAGAGCGAATGCCAATATTACTACAAAATAGCAATTATAAAAAATCTAATACATCGTGCAAAAACTAATTCATCCTCACAACAGAGCTTTTTTACAGTGAACTAAAGAATATAAAGCAAACACTTATTTAATAATATATTCAACTCAATTATTCGCAATGTTTCTTCCCCGTCTGTAAGACATTTGCAGAAAACCAACATAGTTTACAAATTCAAATGCCCTCTGGGAGATTGTATCTCTAACGGAATAAATAATATTTATGTTGGTCACACCATAAACTCGCTTTCACGATGCTTAACTCTCCATTTGAATGACAATTCCAACATTTTTAGGTATTTACAACAACATACCTGGCCACATACCCAATTCCGGAAAATCCTTGTTCAAAATACAACTATACTTAAACA
This sequence comes from Acanthosepion lycidas, assembly GCA_963932145.1. Lineage (NCBI taxonomy): Eukaryota > Metazoa > Mollusca > Cephalopoda > Sepiida > Sepiidae > Acanthosepion > Acanthosepion lycidas. Next base: position 40,771,150 of record OZ010607.1, on the reverse strand, counting down.
TGAAAGATAACGGTTATTCCTAGCCTTGGATAGGTTAAGAATGTAGAGATCGAGGAAACATCTTGTTGGGAGTCTGTCCCACAGAGCTACGATTCACGGAAGAACCTTTTGAGGAGGAATTTATTTCTCAGCGATGAATTACGGAGGGAATGTGGGTGGTCTGCTACTATGTAAAAGTTTTGACTTAGCCGGACCAGGTAATGCAGTTCGTCTGAGAACCTTCCATAGAAGTAGCGATATTTTTTATAAGAGTAACAAAAATACACTTACTTGGCATAAGACCCAATTGAAATAAAAACTTAGTTTCCGATTCGGAAATATCTGTTAAACGGTGTTCCAATAACTTGGACCGATTTTAAATGTGAATTAAGTTTAAGCGGCTAATGATTTTTTTCTTTTTCTTTCAGATTTAACAACTTTGACAATTTCAACCATAGAGAGATTAACACTCAAACAACGTGTTAAAGTTATCGAAGCCTATTACGAAAATGGACGTCCATACAGAAATGTATTTCGCGCACTTCACGATTTTTTGGTCAACATAATCGATCAACCGAGAATTAAATTGGAAATGAGTTACCGTTGTTCTGGAGAGGATCGATTCCTGTGCACGAGGACGAATAGAGGGGTCTGAATTTTCGGCCATATTCTTATGCACTGCAGCAATGTTTTCAGCTGAACAGCGAAAACAAGCACGCATTGGTGTTTTCACATCTGCTACCGACCCAGTTTGTTTAAATTTACGAACAATATTTCCAATTGCACTCTTGGTGTATTGCGGAGAAAATCAACAAATGGAAAGACATATTTCATATGTGCTGTCTTAAATGTGATACTAGCCCAGCCTTGCTGCGGGCGACAAAGCCACACTGACAGATGAATTTTTTTAGAGCAGGATTTTGATGGCGTCTCTGCTTCAGATCTAGACAAAGTCTTTAACTTTAACATGTCTTATGCCACTCTAATCAGTTTGATGCTTGGGATTTCCAGGTTTCCAGTTCAAAGTTGAGCCGTTTCAAGTTTGTCTTTCAAATTGTAGGCGTAAGAGTGGACACCCAACTGAACGATTGGAGTTTCATAGTTGTCCATACAACACTTTCTTTGGAGGCCTATCTTCATCCATTCTCACTACATGACCAGCCCACCTAAGGCGTATCTTTGCTAGAATGGTTTCAAAGCCTGTGATATTGTTACAGGCTTTAAAACCGCACAGACACATAGACACACACACTCACACACACACAAACACACACACACACATGTATATATATATATATATATATATATATATATGAAATATTGCTCTTTCATGTTGTTTATCCAAATAAATACAAGGATTTTATTCCGCTACCATTATTTATAGACAGATGTAAAAATATCTTTAGCTTTTCAGAATTTTGTATTTAACAATGTTCATAAATATACTTCAGCGTAACTGACGATGCTAACGGATACAATTTACTGTCTAATATTAGGTTGTTGCAAAAATAATGACGTAATAATATCGTTTTTTGACGTTAAAAATACAACAAAAAACGACATTATTACGTCATTATTTTTGCAACAACCTAATACATCGAAATTGAATTAATATTGTTATTAATGTTTTTAATGTTATTATTTATAACACTTTAGATTGTGAACTTGATTTATGTATTATATTTTTATAAAAGGAGAAAGTTTTGAATTTAATCGTTTTCCTTGAATTTAAAAAGAAAATGTTATTTAAACCACCATGAAATTGTAACAATCTCGATGAGTAGAATCATGCGAAATTCAACTTAAAAAATACGTTAAATATTGTGAATTACTTCGTTAAAATATAATTCAAGAGACCAACCCTTGATAACTATTACGTTCAAAATGCACAGGTCGTATGTTATGAATAATAAAGAGTGGTTTCCCTTTGTTTGTTACTCTCTTCTCTGAGAGAGCCATTTCTGTTTACTGGTACTATAAAAGGACACTATACGCGAACCTTGTATTCTTAGTTGAATAAAACTTTCTTAATGCCTACAACTGCATAGTTTAGCAATATTTACATTGTTAATAATTTCACTTAAATTACGCTTATTGAAGAGGTAATGGTTTTCCATATTTATTAATACGAAAGATTTTTTATCAGTTCAAGCGTTTTTTTAGCGGATAATCACATTTGAGTAGCGGCCCCGTTTATTTATAAAAGCAGTAAATTTATTTCCGTCTCCTGGTCTAAATATTCATGAAATTTTATTAAACAAAAATATTCGGTCTCCGACAGGATTTGACATTGCTACCCTGACAGAACACAAGACAGAACCTGCAATTCTCTGAGCGAACCTTGATTCTTATGTTTACAAGATAAAATATGTATCATTGAACTCTTGAATAACACCCAATTATTAAATCAAAAATATGAAACAACCGTTTTCTGCAGACATACTAATGATCAATATTGTTAAATTCTTAATTCCATAACTATAAACGTTTTTAAAATGATAAATCACCTTCTTTGATATATTCCCTAACATCTTATGTACCACTACACTAATTAAATTATGATTCTTAAATTATTTTTTCATATATATTACTGGTAATATTTTTTAGATAAATCGTTTTTACAGCCATACATATTCTACACATATTAGAGGAAATCACCACTTCTAAATTTTAATCCACAAAACACGTTCATTGATTACAGAATTAGTAGTGATAACCCCAACATAAATACATGCAATTCAGCTCTAGAATTTTTATAGTAAACCAGAAATAACATTCCCAATTACTACCAGAAGTATCACTACAATTTTTACCTACTCAAACGTAATACGATTCCCTATCTCCATCTTTCCTTCCCTACCTCTCACCCTTAGGACGCTTGTGAGATGATGTGCCTGGAATTTTGACCGCTGTTTATATGCAGGAAAATTTCCACAGACTAGTCAACATTAAACATCTAATCCATTCATCACCAAACTGCTATCAACAAGCGCTATTGTTTCAATACGTGACCTATATTTTTTTCTCAAAGAAATGGAAAAGAGGAAGTGACGTTTTACATACGGCTTGACTTCAAGCAGGATTGTTCATGACCATTTTCGATTCTCACCAGTTGAAATGCACTGAAACCAAGTTG
>OZ010607.1:40730535-40763035 GCA_963932145.1 Acanthosepion lycidas | reverse complement strand
ACACACACGTGTACGTGTATGTGCGTGTGTGCTTCAATGGCGAATGTTAAAATGAAGATTCATTCTATAATTTCAACACCTCGGGTACTTAGTGCGAGGTCAGTCCTAGCTACTTTCAAGGACACGAATCAATCATATTTCCTCCGTATAAGAATATATATATATATATATATATATATATATATATATATATATATATATATATATATATATATATTCAACACACTGGTTCCCATTAACAATTTCGTGGGAAACAAAACTCTGCATGGACACTTCACTGAACGACTACCATATTGTAATGACAAAAATACGCTGGTGTAGGCTTTAAGAAACTTTATTCAAGTGAGAATACAAAGTTCGCGTATTGTGTCCTTTTATACTCCCAGTAAACAGAAATAGCTCTCTCAAAGAAGAGATTAACAAACAAGTGGATATCGCTCTTGATTATTTGTAACATACGGCCAGTACATTTTCACCGTAATCGTTATCAAGGGTTAATTTCTTGAATTGTATTTTAACGAGGTAATCCACCATATTTAACGTATTTTTCAAGTTGAAGTTCGTGTGTATTTACATACCGAGGTTGTTACGATTCCATGCTGGTTTAAATGACAATTTGTTTTAAATTCAAGGTAAACGGTTAAATTCAAAATTTAGAAAAATATAATACATAAATAAATTTCACAATCTAAAGTTTAGAGAGAGTAAGAAAAACAGAGACCACGTTTGATTATTCATAACACATCTTAACGTCTTTAAAACAAAAGTAAATCTTAACCTATCCAATTAATTGCCAGAATATTCCAACGTGCGTTATAGCAATTTCAAAACTAAGACTCTGAATTGAGTGTCTCTCAAGACTTGTAATTGGTGATTTTTAGTGGATAAAACATTAGCTTGTTATTAAATATGTCTTGATTTCGCTTGTTTGGCAGATATTTCGTAGATTTATCGGAAAAATGCTATAGTGTCTATTCTGCTAGAAAGCTGAATAAATGTTTGAACGCTAAATGATTTAAAATAAGCATTCATATTCTATGGGAGAGTGGTAAAGAGTTTCAGAAAATATGAAATTTATAGAGAGAATAAATGTGAAAATGGATGAAATTATTGAAAGAAAGCAGTACGAAAATAGAGGCCTAAAGTACGAAAATAAGGCTTTTAAATTATTTCATGTGAAAATAAACGGCTGTGGATAAAAAGCAAAGAAAAAATCGCAAAACGAACGTTAACCTCAGAAAAAAATATAGATAGAATCGAATAAATGGCAAGAATATAATAAAAAGAAACATATTCCTGTATTCTTGTATACTAATGAATTCTAAGTTGAAAATTCCTGAAATAAATTCAAAGAAAAAAAAAATGGTGAAAATTTAAATCTGGAAGTAGAAGGGATAAAATGTCTTTGTAAATGAAGAAAGAACGAATGAAATATTATGGATAAATGACGAGAAAACTACATACACTTGAAGAAGAAATAAATTCAGAAAGAAAGAAAGGATTGTTATCAAATCAAAAAATTGATAAATATAGGAAATAAAGAAATCGAATAAAATATATTTTCAGAGTATAACAGAAAATAAGAAAGAAATTAAAAGTTAGAAGAAAAGAAAAAAAAAATGAACTAGAGAAAATTAAAAAGAAAGAAAATCCATTGATAATATCGAAAAACCTCAACTATATAGCAAATAATGAAACTAAAGAAAATACATTTTCAACGAATAGCAGTAAAAAAATGATAGAGAATACAAGGATGGAAGAAAGTAAGAATAAAATAAATGAATAAATAAAGATAGAAAGAAACAAAGAAACAAAGAAAGAAGGAAAATATACGTGTCATTTCCTTCTGTTGATGATGAGAATTTAGTATCTAATAAATTCAAATGTATAGGAAATAATGGAACTGAAGTAAATCCTTTTTCAGCATTTAACAGAAACATGAAAGCGTGGAAGTAAGGAGGATAGAAATAAAAAAAGGAAAGAAAGAGGGAAAGAAAGCGAGAAGTAAGGAAAATTCATTGGCATTATCTAAAAGAACGAAATACATAAAAAAATTTTTAAAAAAAGTATAACAAAAAAGAAAGAAAATAAAGAGGAAAGAAGAAGGAAAATAAGAAGGAAAGAAAGAAAATATTAGGTTGGTGCAAAAATAATGACGTAATAATGTCGTTTTTTGACGTTAAAAATACGTCAAAAAACGACATTATTACGTCATTATTTTTGCACCAACCTAATACTTTGATAATGTCTAAAAACCCAATTAGAAAGAAAATAAAGAAACGGAAGAAAATACATATTCCTTATACTACAGAAAAAAAAAAAAAAAAAAAAACAAAGACAGGAAGTAATAGGAAAACACCAAATAAAAAGTAAGGAAATATAGACAGAAAGATAGAAAGAAAGAAAATGCATTGATAATATCTAAAAAAAAAACGCAAATGCGAAGGAAATAATGAAAGGCAATGAAATACATTTACAACAGAATAGCAGAAAAAGAAATAGTGAAAATAAAGAGAAAAAGAAAAAAAAGATTGAATGAAAGAAAGAAGGAATAAAGGAAAGAAAGAATGAATGAATGAAAGAAAGAAAAAAAAGAAAGAAAAAATGACAAGGACAGATTGGAAACAGTTACATGTATATCATAATTAAAGATACCGAAGAAAAGATATATTTATTGTACAGCAGATTGAAGAAAAGAAAGAAAAACATTTGCAGAAGATAGAAAAAAGAAAGAAAAAACAACGGACGGAGAAAGAATGAAAGAAAACATATTGATCGCATCCCAAAATTATTAAAAAAAAAAAATGAAAATAGAAAAGAAAAAAAAAACTTCTACAGGGAAAGCGAAAAAAAAAGAAAGAACAAAAATATATTTCGCAACTAGAAAAGAACGTAAATAAAACGAGAATATATTGGTCATAATTTGAAATAAAAAAGCAACAGAAAAGAAAATTAACACAAAAGTAACAGAAAAGAAAAAGTAACAGAAAAGAAAAAGTAACAGAAAAAGTAACAGAAAAAAGAAAATGAACACATTTGCAAAAAAGCAAAGAAACAAAGAAGAAAGAATCAAAAAAAAATGTAACATGAAAATGCAATATAAAATGCACAATATCATCGAAAATTAAATAAAATAAAATTAAGTTGAAGAAAAAATGCCTCGGATATTTTGAGAAAACTGACAAAAAATAGAAAACAGAATGAGGTAAAAGCTATAAAAATAAAAGAAATTGTAAAAAATATGTCTGGATTATTTGGCGCAAATTGAAAAATGTATAAAGAAAGAAAAAAACAAAAGAATGTAAAAAAAAATAATCTTCTTTTAGAAAAAAAAATCAAATTAAAAATTCACACCCATCCACAAAAAAATACTACCGGTAATAAAAGTAATAAATGACTGAGACTGAGTTTGCGTCTCCAAAACCTAAAAGAATCTAAAAGCGTAAATTAACCAGAATGTTAGCCATAAAAAAAAAGAAATTTGAAAAAAAAATCTAGAAAAATAACATAAAAAGATTTAAAATAGAACAGTAAATTTAAAAAAAAGTATAAAGGCAAAGAAAATTCAATTGCATCAAAAATTGTTCGAGGTTCTGTGTAATGGACAATTCCAAATTATGTTTACTCTTTGAGCAGAATTCAATTAACTTCGTTAGTTCCAATTACTTCATTTGGAAGAAATGAATAAGACAATGCCTCCCTCTCCACGAAAAAATACACAAGAACAAAGAATTAACTTTATAACAATTTCCACTTGAGAACGAATGTAATATCGAACAGTTGAAACTACGAGAACGTGGAGGTCAAATGCATGTAGCATTTTGCTGGGCTCTCAAGATGTCACATGACATCTTAAATAAAAAACAAAACATTGCGATAATCGATATCTATCTGATTGATAATTTTCGTAATAAAAGAAAATAACAGAAACAAATTAGAAAAAAGTAAAAAATATTCGACAAGTGTATTGAAATATTTTTTTCAGTAGAACACACTTAGTGCGATAAGAGTAGATAGTTTCGCCTATCATACGGTTCACACTTCAGCCCGGTGGTTTAAGCGGAAGTAGAAGTTTAACCCTTATTTCCTGTTTAGGCTTGATTTCCGGATCCTTCTAAAGTCTACTTCAGCTGTATACTTCTAACTTTTTCGATTAAACTCTGATATTTTTTTTTCTCAATAGGAGTATATGGGTTCGCATGTAGTCCGGTTTACACTCCTTACATATATATTTTGAACACGTCTAAATGTCTATCCCTCATTCCCTGTTTAAGATTGGGTTTCCCGTTCTTTCTTATGTCTGCTTCAACTCTGTACTTCAAATGTCTCCGTCTAAACTCTGACATTTTATTTACGATTGATTTATTTTCTCAATAAGTGTAGACGGGTTCGGCTATCGTCTGGTTCACACTCTTCCCATGTCTTTTGTACAAATGTTGTCGCTTATTCCTTGTTTATGATTGGGTCTCCGGGTCCTTCTAATGTCTAAATCAACGATATAGTTCTAACGTCCCCGTCTAAACTTTTTAAATATACTATTTGTTTTTTTTCTCAATAGGAGTAGATAAATTCGCCTATCGTCCATTTTCCCACTCCTCCTCAGTCAGACAAATCATTTATAGCCATTGATATTAGAGTGCGATCATTACTGCTGACTATTTAGATACTAATGAATGTGTATGGCGCCATGCATGGCATTTCTATGGCCATTTTCATCTGATGAGGCTATTTTAAGAACATAACTCTAGATTTTAGGTTAATACTTTAGTTTTGCAGCCATGTGTGGTGTTAGGTGAAACTAACCCTAGCACAGCCTCTTTTCTATTCAATGTCTTTAACTCTTATACTAGATTTCTTATAACAGATCCATACACCGAGTTATTAGAAATGATTAATATTTCAGTTAGTCAGTTATGTCCCATACGTGATACACGCTTAGGTGATCATGTATCTTTCGATACGTAACTGACGAGGCATATTTTTTTCCCTTAGTAGTTTGCCATTTCTTTCTGCGATAGACCAGCTGCCGTCCAAAGCTATAGAACACGGTCTGTCCTGCTATTTACCCAGAGCGTGCTTCATTAAATGAACAGTAAGTCAGTTATGTGTCATGCGTGATACACGCTTAGGGGATCATATATCTTTCGATATATAACTGACGAGGCATATTTTTCTCCTGTAGTAGCATTCCTTTCTGCGGTAGATCAGCTGCCATCCAAGGCTATAGAACCCGGTCTGTCCTGCTATTTTCCCATAGTGTGCTTCATTAAATGAACAGTCAGTCAGTTATGTGCCATGCGTGATACACGTTTAGGCGATCAGGTATATTAGATACATGACTGACGAGGCAGATTTTTCTTTTCCCGTAGTAGGTTGGTATTTCTTTCTGCAGTAGATCAGTTACCATCTAAGGCTATAGAACCCGGTTCGCCCTGCTATTTATCCTTAGCTGACGGGAGAAGAACTGGATTCATGCCTTTCCCAATGTATTAATATTAATATTTTCTAATTTCAAATCCTGGATTTTTATTACGGACTTAGGTTATGTGTCATCATTGGATTCATTCAAATTCAAGGTAAATGCTTCTATTTTGGAAATATATACCCTGAATTCTATCTCTTGCAATAATTGGTAGGAATCGTTGATTTTCTGTCCAAGATAATAAGCCAATTAAGAATGCCAAGTTCCTCGGTATACCTCTTATCATCAGCATAATGGTCTTTTATTAGTTGATACATTTTAGGATGTGGTGGAGAAAGCTTAAAGAATCGGTGCCTATCTCTTCTCATAGTTTTGTGTAAATGCACAAGGCGTTGTAAGGGATAATATTAAATAGACTGGGTCTCTCGTTTCCTCCTTGAAATGTTCCTGTATTAAGTTCCTTGTCAGATATGTCGGATTTTGTCGACCGGTATAATTCCTCTCTTAGAGCTCTGCATTCATTGCATTCGAAACTTGGAAGGCGGTTTCTAATCGATGAGAAGACCAGGTCTCTATTGATGTGGTCATATACAATTTCATATTAAAGAATTATGCAATTTTCTGGAGTGTGTTTATGGCATATATGCAATCATTATATCACTTAACAAAACGAAAAACAATTTGTAACGGTTATCGGCATCGAGTTAAAACGCCAACCATGATCGCTGTTTTTACTTTCAGACAAATCATCTTGGCAAAGTTATAATTCCATCACTTCTCTGTACCAGGTATAGATTATCTAGTCTTGTTTGGTAACTGGTCTAGGAGAAGGATAGATCTCAATTAAAAGCCCTATCCTTCTGGGAAATTCAAATTTTAAAAATCGATTTGCTACATAAAGTGTACGTTGCGCGCTGAGGATTTGGTCTATTATCGATAAGATTTGTTTGGTTTGTTTTGTTTCACGGCATATCAACCAGAATGGGTTATTTATAGCAGACAACATTTTTTGCTGGTAATATTTTGTTTTGTCAAAAATCTATTTCTGGTAATATTTTTTTCTCCTCAAATATGTATACCTGGTAATATTATTTTCAAAAAAGTTTTGCTGGCAATATTTTTTTTTTCAAAAATATATTCCTGGTAATAGTTTTTTCTTCAAAAAATTATTTCTGGTAATAATTTTTTTACAAAGTATTTCTGGTATTAAAACCTATTTTTACACTTTTATGTTTTTCACCTCAGTTTCGGGGTTAACTTTTTGCCCATAGCTGATACCCTAACAGGTGCTACCACCCCGGGTCAGGGTAGACCTGGGAACACAAGCAATTAAGAGGTGGTTCAACGCTCCTCAAACCCTCCTAATCAGAGGCGTTGCTGTTGGACGTAGTTTATTGTCTTACCCAGGACGTGGATGTAGTTTATCGTCATACCCAGGACGGTTTATCCATAGGGTTGTTGTAGGATATGAGTCTAATAGTGGGGAGCACTTTGATATGTTTATCGATCATAATTTCTGATTACTCTGTCGGATTTTGCGGAAAGAGATCTTAATATATACTGGCTTTTCAAAATCCCTAGATACACAACAACGCAATCTTCAGATTCAAACCGAAATGCTTAACTTGTTTAGCAATGGTTACCGTATGACAGAGCACTGTCGTTATGTGAACAGATCCATTCGATTGCTGTCTATGTTTTTTTTTTTCGATATCCAATTATCCCAGACACTGCTTTACACCACATTGTCCATAGCAATTTTCTTCCCGTAAAGTCTTCAGATTTATTTTAAAAATTCATTTTTTTTTTTATTCAACTGCACACTTTGACCTCGGAGCACATTCCCTCTCAACAAATTGCAGTCCCGTGTTTCCTCGTTCAAAATAGAAAATTCCACTCTTGCTTCTTTTTTGGGCTGTCATCTGGATTACAAAATCACAGTGTATTTATTTTAGGATTCATCGATTTTTGTTTCTGCATTTATTTGAACAATTTATCCGATAATGATTTCATAATTTCAATTGATGGCGCCTCTGTTTAACATTCTTTAAGACATTTTGTCAATTTTTGATTTGATATCATCGCTCTTGACACACGTATCTCGCCTGCAGATATATTACATTATATATATATATATATATATATATATATATATATATATATATATATATATATATATATTAGAATGAATTAATTACACAAAATGTAAAAAAGTAAAGTTAATGATATAAAATGGAGAAATCCTTTCGCTAACAAAATTTTAAAGATCCATTAACCTACCATGCATGTTATGATCCTTGTATTTTTTTTAAAAATTGTAAGCTGTATTAGGGACTTCTTCAATACGCAAGTACTTTCGACTGTACATTCAATCATCTTCAGGCATGGAAAATATTTTCTAATTGGTAAAATCCAAAAATCCAAGTAGCAACCGGGACAAAAAAAAAAAATAAAAATAAAAAAAAAAATAATGTTTTTTCCTTTTTTTTTAAATGTGTTATTTATAACTGATACAAACTTGTGGAGCGTGTAGTCGCAACGCAAAGGTTGAATTTTTTGGGGGAAAATTTAAGTGATTGCGTATTTTACTAATATGCCAATTAGAGAATTTTTTGTTGCAGGAGTTTTGTATGAATGATTCCTTATAATATAAATTGAACTGCACCACATATTTGATTTAAAAGAACTGATCGAACTTTCAAATATTCGGGATAACAACTGAGAAATTACTTTACTTATTGAACTATTTGGGTCATGCCACATTGACTGATAAACTCCTACAACAAAAAAATATGATTTCTGCTAGGCAGGCTCCTTTTCTTCGCAATATGGTCTGTTGATAGTAAAATCTATGATCTGCAATGTTTCTTTCTCCCCTCTCTGTTATCAATAGTAATAGATATTCCTGGTTCTTCTGTGAACTAAGTCCATTTAATGATATTTTAACACACATTTAGAAAGCGGTGCTTATTATAATTTTATATATGTCCACGTTATATATCTCGCTAGTTTTAGGTCAGTAAAATTGTTCTCTGTCTATATCTCTGAGACGAAGTGTTTAATTATTTACACTTTTTACAATATTCGGGCTGTTGTCGTAATCTTAATTGCCATATTCACAACGTTTCGGCCGTTGTACGCCCCAACATTCTTCAGGTGATTGGAATTTCGAACTGAACATTTTCTTTCGTCTATCGGGGTAGAGTTTTTTAGTTCCAAGTGTTGAGTCTCTTCCGGATGTCTTAGTTAAATCCCTGTAACTCAACTCACTAAGATGTTATGTTCACCACTGCCGTAGCCAGGTACTGAACTCACAATTCTTTTTGGCCAAGTCACCAAGTCACTGGATTTAATTGACGCGTTTAACCACTGGGTCATGAAAAAAAATACCTTGGAGAATTAAAGGGAAATAAGTGAGACGTTCGGAAGAGACATGGGACGTGGAACTAGAACAATCTACCCCGCTGGAAGAAATAAAGGGTTCAGTTCGAAATTACAGTCACCTGAAGAACGCTAAATCGTATAACGGCTGAAACGTCGAGAATATGGCAATTAAGATGAGAACAACAATCCGAATAATGTAAATAATGAAAATAAGATTTTTCTGTTTCATATTATTTTGCTATAAACTTCTAATTTAACTCTTTTTCTCTCTCCTTCTTCACAGATTCCATCTTTATCGTTATGTGATCCTTTTGTACTTCGAGAATTTATAACTCAGCTTCGAGCTTAGAAAACTTCGTGTGACTGTATAAGATTCCTGGTTGCAAAACCTCTGCGGAAGGAACTCAATTATCACAAATGGCTTCGTTTAGTTTTCTCTCTCCTTCGCGTATGGTTTACAGTCATATCACGTAGGAACATTGGCTCTCGTTCGATCAACAAAGTTAAGCAACATCGTGAATAGTACCTTAGTGGGTGACCACCTAGGAATACCAGATACTGTAAGCTAGTATGTGACTATTATGTCATGGATAATGGTTTGGAATTGTAAATCAGAGAACCAAATTCCAATTCCGGTTGGGTTCGTTATAACGACCTACGCTCAAATACGCTAGGTAAATATATGAATCCACCTCATCTGCCCCCAGCTATGGGTTTATTAGTAGAACTTATATCGGCAAATTATTATCAAATTTATCTGACATCACTGTACAATTTTTTTTTATTTAATAATATTTTCTAGATATAATGAAACTGCAAAAGGTTGATAAGCTGTGAAACATAAATCAATCAATCAAATAATTCGATTAGGTTTTGTTTTTTTTTTGCTCTGAATACAGGACTTATTAGGTTGGTGTAAAAATAATGACGTAATAATGTCGTTTTTTGACGTATTTTTTAACGTCAAAAATTGACATTATTACGTCATTATTTTTGCACCAACCTAATAGATTAGGCAACTGCATCCTCTGCAAGGGATAAGATTTCCGCGCACTCATTCACTTGTAGGCTTTAAATTCTACTGATATCTACCTTTTTTTTCTCTAGTATAAACCGGACTTAAGTTTATTATTAGATTTTAGTGTACACCGAACCTATATGTCTTGATTAATTGTTTTTACCTGAAATACTTGTATTCGATATGAATTAAAGCAAAAATGATATGTCGTAAAGTAAACAAGCTTACAGATATATCAAAGTGATTTTTACTTCACAGTGAAGCACAAAAGAACACTTCTTTATTTCCCTAAGTTTAAGTAATGAGGTACATATCGTATAATCATTTTACCCAAGGCAAGTTGTTGTATCTTAATATTTCAGTTTAAGGATATAAAGAGTGACAAAAGTAAACACTGTATCGTATTCAGTCATAAAACCTGTATTTGTTTCCCGTAGAATAAAAGAACTGTTATCGTTCAAAGTTCCGACGCGGTTAACAATTTTGAATTGGCTTTTGACAAATAATTGTAATGTTTGTTACATGTGTTCGGCTTGTGTTTCGACTCCAGGAATTCTATTTTATTTTCAGAACAAGCCTTTAACATTCAAGAAGAAGAAATACAGTATGGAGACTCTTAAGTACGTTAATCAGTTTTCTTCTCACCAGGGAATTACCTGCAAGCCACCGGTCATTTTATCCTTACAACTATATTTCTTGCATAACCCTCAGATACTTTGTCCTTCCGTAATTTTCTTTCTTTCTTGCACAAGTCCAATTTCCCAGTGAAAATATCTATATATCGCAGCATTTGCCAGTCGGGATTAAAACTAACGCGCTCGTTGCATACGAAAAGCAGATGCCTGGCGTTCTAAAAGAATCCTCTTCTTTAATGGTCTTTTCGCCCGCTACAATATCAGCAAAATGGATCTGGCTCTAATTTAATTACAAATCTTACTGACGAGCGCAGGGAAAACGGTTGCAAACGGAGAGGCTATTATTAAATTGGTTTTAAATTAGATTAGCACTGAACAAATAATAGAACTAAATGCCTCGAATTATGACTTTCTAATTGTAGAATACGCTTGTGGAAGTGGCATCTTTAAGCCTATGCTAACATGAATGGATACATGTATAGATAAAGGAACTTATCTACTGGTCTATAGATATGTGAAGCTGGAAAGAACGATAAATACGGACAGAATGATGGATTGTTACACAGAAAATAGGAGCAGAATGACTGATGCAAACATATATATATATATATGTGTGTGCGTGTGTGTGTGTGTTTGTATATATATATATATATATATATATATATATATATATATAGATAGATAGATAGATAGATAGATAGACAGATAGACAGATAGATAATATTAGTGATAAATATACATATATATGCAAAATCCACAGGTGCATATACACACATGTATATTTTTTGAATAAAAAATTCCGAGAGGATAGAATCCAGGTAGAACTCAATGTCCAGGACAGAGTAAGGATATAATAAAAAGGCTTAAACACTAATATTCCATGGTCATAATTTATTCCATTGGAATCGTAAATACGATCCAATTCATCAGACCTACAAATTAAAAAAAAAAAAAAACAGAAAAAAACCTACTCCGGAAATAAAAATAGAATTTAGAGAGAGTGTAATTATGAGAGTGTGGGACGAATGTTAGTTCATAAGAGAGGGGTTTAACAGAGAGAGTTTTATTTAAAACTAGGTGTAAGTGGAAGGGGGAAAATGACTGTTGTCGGATGTCTAAAACAATAAGGATACACTTCGAGGTGACATACACACACCATGGCCGATCAAATCTTAAAGAAGGAGGGAGAGGTAAGGAAAGAAGTGGTGGGGAAGAAAGATGGGGCGGGTGAAATTAAAATTGCAAGGGACGCTGTGTAATTGAGAAAATTTGACAAAAATAATATCGACTGCAGGTTACAAATCAAATATTATAAACAATAAATATGACGATTATCTAATCTAGCGAGGACCTATATCATGTTCAAAACGCATGCAAATCCACACATACACAATAACTTATATACGTATATACATGCACATCGCCGTGTACCTACATACACACATACATATATCCATGTACACATACACATATATCCACATATTCACACAAATACACACATACATATACATACAGACAAACATATACATATATCTGATTCAATATCTCTGATACTAAGCGGTTACTAAAAACTACCGCGCATATGATATACAAATAATTACACCTACATATATACATATACACATACACATATACACATACACACACACATACATATATAGGTACATATACACACATACACATACATATATATATATACATATATATACATATATACATATATACACATAGACACACACTCACATACATATACTCAAACATCTACACACATACATACATGTATATACTACACACACATACATACATACATATATATTTATATACATATACATATATATATATATATATACATACACACATACATATACATCTACACACACATACACATATAAATACATACACACATACACATACATATGTGGCACCATTTAACGAGGCAGAAAGGGAAAAGAAAGGAAAGAAGGAAAGGAGAGGCTAAGAACCGAATCGTGAGTGATAAGCAAGAACACACACACAGCTAAGAGACAATGGATAAAAGGATATTTTCATAAGTAACAAATGGCGAAAGAGTGTCATTACAATGACAGGGAAATTCTGAGTAAAAAGAAAGGGAAAGAAGGAAAGAATCAGATATGTTTTGGCATCGGCTGTGTTTTCTAAGGATATGAAAACAAACTATTGGTACGGAAGACATCTTATTATCGACTACAGGCCGGCTGGCCAAACAGAGAGAAAGGAAAGTTCAAATGAAAATTTTATTTCGTTAAGTGACGAAAAACAGACAACTAAAAAGACTTGCACAGATATGAAAAATCAAAAACCACCCACGAGCATCCTTGGCCTGCGATAATAAAATTTTGTTATCAGGAATTGTGCCGAAAGAAAATGAATGTGTTTTTTGTTTTTTCTTTCTTCGAGGCGACAGACCGACTGGAACTTTGGAGATGTTTTTTTTTTGAGACCGTGTCGAGAAGACCACACATTCTGATAATTAGCGATAAAATACCTGACGTAAACCACGTGTAGAACAAGAGTTATGACCGCCATTGTCATATTGTCCCGTTCGCGGCTGGAGAAATGATAAACCATTAAGGGGAAGAAAAGGGTAGAGAAAATTTTTTTTTAAGCAAGATATTTTTCTCTTCCTGAAACAAAGCCGCAGATTCGTCCACGCCCGACTAAGACATCATTGGTCGAGTGGTGATCACGTGATGCACGAGGGAGGCTGTTGCCGCCCATCTGGAGGATGAGTAAGAGAGGTTGTCACGAAGATGTGGGGAGGGCAGTTCACGCCCCTCTGAAGTATGATGAGAAGGTGGGAGTGAGGAAAGGTTCCCAAAAATGGAAAAAGGTAGAAAATTCCTAACCAGAGAGATGGATATGTATTTAGAATTATCGAGGAACCCCCCGACGCCGACAAACTCACCCCGGTTTTGGTCGGCGCCCATATAAACGAAGCCACAACGAGCAGAAATGAGTCGAGACCTAGCAATTCCCAGAGTCAGTCTCCGGTTGAGGCAAGCCTCGCAGATAGCTGACCAAGATTCACGCACATTTTCTGGACCAATCTCTTCAAACCAGGAACAATTATTTTGAAGAGCGACTTAGATCCAGATCACCGAAATAAGTTTTTCTTTTGACTTTCGTCCAAAGACCCACCGAAACACCAATTCTTAAAGAGCAGACGACTTGAAGTGTTAAAACTTGCCTAGCGGAAAACGACGAGTCACAATCCATAGAACGGGTCGGGAGATAGATGTAGTCCTATGTATCGAAAAACCTCATTGATACTTTGAACTTTTGAGTTTTCATTTTATTGCCTTTTATGCGTATTTTTGTGGTATCACCCCCGTTGGACTCGGTTTGCAGTACGGACCCGATGACTGATTGATTTCCTCTGCCTAGATCTAATCACAACGTGGGTAGGCAGACTGGGAATCAAAGTAGGACGTCACAGTTGGTGCCGTGGTAGACTGGGATAGAACGACACGGTTGGCGCTACGACCAGAGGACGACGTCACACATATACATATATAGGAGTAGGTTTTTTTTCTGTTTTCTTTTTGAATTTGTAGGTTTGATGAATTGGATCGTATTTACGATTCCAATGGAATAAATTATGACCATGGAATATTAGTGTTTAAGCCTTTTTTATTATATATATATATATATATATATATATATATATATATATATATATATATATATATATAGATAGATAGAGATAGAGAGAGAGAAACAGACAGAGTGCGAGAGAGAGATGGGTAGAATAATATAGATTGAGACAGAGAAATAAAGGGTGAGCCAATGACTTGGGTATAAATATATGAAGCGATAGATACGGACAGAATGATGGATTGTTACACAGAAAATAGTATCAGAAGGACTGATGCAAATGGATATATATATATATATATATATATATATATATATATGTGTGTGTGTGTGTGTGTGTGTGTGTATATATATGTATATATATATATATATATATATATAGAGAGAGAGAGAGAGAGAGCAAGAGAGAGAAAGGGACATAGATGGGTAGAATAATATAGATAGAGACATAGAAAAATAAAGGGTGATCCAATAACTTGGACCGATTATAAATGTGAATTAAGTTTAAGCGTCTAATCATTTTTTCTTTTTCTTTCAGATTTGGCGGACATTTTGGTGATATTATTTTTCACACATAACTGCCATTACTTAAACAACATGATCCAATAGAGAAATGAATAAAATTTAACAAATAACACTGATTCATTTACTGCTGATTTTCATCCGTCTTAATGAAACACCCTTTAGATAGGTATGTGCATACATAGACAGATAGATAGACATATATGAGTAGAATGATATAGAAAGAGACAGAGAAACAGATAGAGATGGATGAATTAGATACATAGATATGAGGCTAAAAATATAGAAAGAGACTTGAAGTGATAAATAGATAGATAGATAGATAGATAGACAGACAGACAGATATGGACAGATGAGATATACAAAAGTATCAGATATAACTAATCTATATCTGTAAAAGGACAATGTGAATGGAGACTGTCATGGGTCCTTACTTATAACTATAGAATGAACTCTTCCTAACACTATGTATACTACGCCTCTCAAGAGAGAGGGACGAATCGAGTCGAGCCGATAGTAGTTCACTCCAAACCAGACTGACAGTCATACTAACACCTTCCATATCTTGTATTATTATTTCGTGTAATATACCATCGTTATTTCTACTCTTGTGTTCGTGTTGTTCTTCCTTGGTTCTAACCTAGACCATAACAAAGACAATTGGAAAAATTACCTTAGTAGATTATCTAAAATTTATCAGAGGACAAAACGCGTCACCAAGATAAATTTTCCCTTTTCTTCATCATTATATATATATATATATATATATATATATATATATATATATATATATATATATATATAATCTGCTCGGATTGCTAAATGCCCGGTCTTAGTGCCTATTAGGAAACAATTACTGGACATTGGCAGACTCAAACTCTACCATCGTATTACGAGTCGGTGGCGTCCCATTTTGAGAGAGTATCACATTGAACCCTAATTATATATCAAGTTTAACTTGGAACTTGGCCATAGTTCGATTGTATCGATTAGAACGATTTAGAAGGCATTGGGGTATAGTTTCCGGGAATTTGGTGAAAGTGATTCATTTTCCTGAAAGCCTCTCAGAAGGAGAACCTTTACCGAAAATGTTGAAAGCTTTCGTGGAGCAATGAAATGAAATCGTCTATTCACAGTAGGAAATATTGGCAGCAGATCTGAGGCGAGTTTGGAAATCTTGGAAAGGATCCGACCAGAACAAAGATTACGAAATACCATTTTTCATTACTTTTTACAGGACCTTTCTCGTCAAAAAAAAAAAAAGTACGGGATTAAAGTCTTCTATCGATAAGATTAGGATCGTTTTCACTTCCTGCATTTTCAGCAAACCTAACATTATTGTTGAAAATTACAAGATTCCATACCATGAAGCAAAGAAAAGATAAAGTGTCGACGCAGCCGATAGATTAATAACACTATCTCTCGATTCACACTCCTTCCCGGGCCTTTATAAATGGAGTACAAGTGTATCCCTCATTTCCTGTTTACCATTGGAATTCCGGTTCCTTCCAAAGTTTACTTCAAGTATATAACGTCTCTGGATTTTTAAATTTTATTTAATAATTATTGATTTATGATTTATTAATTTTATTTTTCTCCTTAGTAGTAGTAGATAGGTTTGCCTATCGCCCGGTTTAAAATTCTCACCGAAGTTAAGTCCAGTCGCGTTCAGTACATTCTCTTACGTGAATATACCTTTGGATAAAGCATGCATGCACTTCTTATCTTACAAGCTATTATAGACTGGTCACTATACCTGTAGTCGGCAGTTTATCTATTGCAAATTGTAACATGATTCTACTGAAGGAAATCTGGCATTTCAGTCGCGAATCGAAAGAGTCATGGTGATCATATAATAATAATAATAATAATAATAATAATAATAATAATGGACACTCCCGCCGGTTTCGACGTATGAGTGCCTGACAATTTAATTGATTCAGTTATGACATTTTGTGCGATAATCTTGTGGCATTTGAGACCTGCTAGTGATCTGCAAAGGAGGCCGCATATGGAGCAAGAGTAAGGATTGTGGGTTGAGATTACTTTTAGATTGACTGACCTATTAGATATCCCTCTCACTTCTTGAAGACGATTCAGACAAGCTGATTGAAAATTGCTGAGCAGACGAAAACACGTTGATCAACATTCTGCTCGCTATGCGCAAGTGGGTGTTATGTGTGTATGTGTGTGTGTATATATATATATATATATATATATATATATATATATATATATATATATATATATATATATATATCAATTAAAAGGTGCAATTATAATTTATAAATTCATGACTCATTCATACAAAAAACAAATATAGATATATATTTATATATATATAACTGGAATTTATAAACATGGATCATATAATTCATATACAGGTTCGGGGTCGGTGTATCTTATTTATATTGTTTGCGATGATGTATTCTCGCCATTTAAATCATTAGCCTCTATATTTGTTTTTGTATGAATGATTCATGAATATATATATATATATATATATATATATATATATATATATATATATATAGTTTATGCAAAACTAGGTAATCTGTATGGGTAGACCAAAGGAGGATCATATCCAGAGAGATCAATGTAAATTCAAAACAAATAAATTTGATTAAAAATAGACCACTTTAAGGTTCCATGTTCCATATATATATATATATATATATATATAATACACTCGACTCTCCCGTCAAATTCGACGTATGAGGGTCAAACAAATCAGTTGCCAGGAAACCGACAACCCGACAACAGCACATGAGATTTGATTATAGTGGTGAAGGTTTCGTGCAGGACCACCCACACTTTTTGAAGAGCAAATACAGAGAGCTGTGCACTAAGTACCACAAGGTCCCCAAACGACCCTCCGACCAGTTGACATCCAAGGCTATAGAACCCAGTCTGTCCTGCTATTTACCCATAGATGGAGGGAGAAGAAGAGGATTCATATTTTTACCAATTAAGTACGTAAGTGAATGTAACGGATTCGACTGGAATTCGCACTCGGCTCTCCGATTCCTCAATCCAGGCCGCTATCCGTATATATATATGTATGCATCACTGCGATCAGATTTTATAGTATATCTTATTATTTGAAGAGGATATACTAGAGTTTTACCAACGCCGCTACGTAGAGATTAATATTTCAGCTAGCCTATATATTTCATATTAACGGAAGCATGATTCCTTGGATGCATATTAGTTCTCTGCCGAAAAGCACATTTTTTTTCATTAGGGTTTCTCGGATAAAATGTTCGATAGACATAATATACACTGTTTAAATTAACAAAAAAATATGTAGCGTTTATTTCAACATTCAGTATACATTAAAAATTCGTTCGATGCAAGAAAGATGTCGGATTAAAAATAAATCCTTTATATCTTCAGAAATTTTTTACGTTTCGGATATCTTTGGAGATATTAATGTCAGTCAGCAAATGTGTTTCCATTCTAAGTAAAAATGTACCCCTGCCTATCGCTGGCGCTCTTCGTTGTCAGAGCGGTAAAGGACACCATATCAATGGGAGGTTTCTCCTACAAAGGGTGCCACAAACCAATAGACGTAATGCATATCGTTTAATTTAAAAATGGGACATGTGTTTCAAATATGATTATCCACTACAATAAGGCTTGAAGTCATAATAATAGATTAAATATAAATTAATGAAATCTTTATAAATTTATACGTAAATGTTGAATACACAAGTTACAGATTTACCTCCACACAGGTAATATTTTCGAAATGAAAAACTTCTACATGAAAATCACATAATGCTTATGCTATATATATATATATATATATATATATATATATATATATATATATATATATATATATTGATGTGGGCCCAAAGTCGGGAAAACACGGAACACGGATTAGAGGTAAAAAAGATATATTAAACAAAAAGGTTACAAAAATAGTGTAAGTGTAAGCGGAGCTTACTATGTGTAAGTGAACAATATTGTTAGTCATACGCGGCTGATACTACGGTATTAGAATACTCCTCTCTCTCCCCCCTCTCTCTCTCTTTCCTCCTCTTCTCCTAGAGTGTTATATCGCATACTTTATATAGTCCCGGAAGAGTCCATGTTGTAGGTATGTTACGGTCTCAAAACACACACACACACACACACACACACACACACACACACACACACACACACACACACACACACACACACACACACACACACACATATATATATATATGTTTTGAGACAAAAACACGCACACAATAAAATAAATTTTAAAATCCATAGCCCATATACATAGTTTTAATACCCTACAAAAACTTATAACCCTTTATGAAGTCGTCAAATAACAAACGTTACGGCTTTTTTATATACACAAATCCCTTTCATAAAGAGATATAATAAAAGAATAAAATAAAAATAAATAAATAAATCTCCGTAGACGCTGATCAAGCCAGACTATGCGAAAACTTCTTCCGTCGTAAATTTAGCCGCCCCCACCTTACCCTGACCCGGCATCTATGAAAATAACTCTATACTGATACAAATTATTAACACCCCACCCCTGCCGATTCTAAACAATCCGCCCTTGATGTTACCATGGAAATTTTTTATTTCAAATCTGACCATACTATTAAAACTCGTAAATTTCAGAAATAAATCATTCCCAAAAATTATCGCTTGAAGATGGAACAGAGCCTACTTTAACTCAAGTTAATTCAAATATTATTTTGAAGTTTTCGGCTCTTGTTTTGAAACATGAGACCTCTTATGTAGCGTTGGAATCATATTTTTAAATAAATAATTATATTTACGCTCTACTTTCGTATCGAGCACTATTTTTTAAAAATAATAACAAAAATACTAAGGAACTTTGGATTTTTTACCAAACCAGTTTCTTTCCTATTTTCTACAATATTTTCACACATATTGGCTCCCAAATTAAGGTCGAGCACTCTGAACCTTTATTTATTTTTAAATACAACTTCTTTAAAAATATGGAAAAAGTTAATTTCGGGATTTCTCTGAAAAACATTCCACATACAAACACACGGTATTATTTCGTTAAACTTTTGCAAAAAACAGAGGAATTAATCAGAAGGATGAGATGGAAGGCATACTTCTACTTTCGTGGTAATAACTCAACCGATAAAGAACGCGAAGTTTACGGCTTTAAAAGTAAAAGAGTCGCACCATTCAACAAACTATACGAATTTGAAAAAGACCTAGTCAACCTTATCAACATATCCTTTCAAAATAAGGAAAACCACTTCCAAAAACAGCTAGACCAAATAGTTAAAAGTATTAATGATTGTGACAAAATATTAGTTAAGTCGGACAAAACCAGCAACTTCTACAAATTGGCTGTTGATGACTACAAAAACTTAATTAAAAAAAACTTAACAAGGACTTATAAAAAAGCTTGCAACAACAACATAAACATGGTTGACAGCATAAACAGAGCAAGTAAAAAAATAACTGATAAATTTAAAATTAGCGATAGAGTAGGCAAACTTGCAGAAAAGGAATGTTACGTAACCCTTAAGGACCATAAACCTGACTTTCTGGAAAACCCGACCTCTAGGATAATTAAACCTACCCGACCCGATATAGGAAAGATCAGCAAAAGGATCCTGGAAAAAATTACTTACCAAATAAAATAACAACTCAAATTAAAATTATGGATCAATACTAAAGATGTCATCAATTGGTTCAACAATATTGACGATAAAACAAATTGCACCTTACTACAGTTCGATATCGTGGACTACTACCCATCAATTTCGAAGGATCTTTTTACGACTGCCCTGGACTTTGCTGCTGTATATTCTAAGCTGACAAAGGAAGAAACCGACATAATCCCCAGCACAAAAAAATCCGTCCTCATTCATAATGGGGAGCAATGGATAAAAAACAATAACGACCTGTTTGACATCACTATGGGATCACTAGACTCTGCAGAGTCTTCTGACTTAGTTGGCCTTTTAATATTGTACAACATAACGGCACACCGCGAGATTGATATCCAGGACATCGGACTGTATAGAGATGACGGGCTCATGGTGGTGAAGAGTTCCACTAGCTTTAAGATAGAGAAGATCCGTAAAATTATGTTTAGTGAATTTAAAAATCTAAACTTAAAGATAACCGTCTCTTCTAAATTGAAAAAGGTAAACTTCCTCGACGTAATCCTAGACTTACCGAGCAACACGTACCAACCTTATAGAAAACCAAATGCTAACCCCTTATATATACACCCGAAGTCAAACCACCCTCCATCCACAATTAAACATATACCCTCATCAATAGAAAATAGAATTAGCAGTAACTCCGCTAACAAAGAAATATTCCACCAACATAACGACTTCTATAACACTGCGCTAAAAAGTAGTGGTTATAAAAATGCTAACATTAAATATAGGGACAATTGCAATAACCAAAAGAAAAAAAACAGGAAAAGAAACATCATTTGGTATACACCTCCGTTCAAACAAATGGTTAGTATTAAATTAGCTCAGAAGTTCTTAGCTCTAATCGATAAACACTTCCCCACCAAAAGTAGGCTTAGTAATATATTCAATAAGAACATACTAAAATTGAGTTACGGCTGCACTGAAAATCTAGAAGGTATAATAAGAAGACACAATAATAAAATCCTGAACAAACCCCCTTACCTGAATAGTTTTAATAACTCTACACTTAAATCAGATAATGATAGGGAAAAATTATGCGATTGTAGAAACCCGGTAGACTGCCCATTAGAAAATAAGTGCTGCATCAAATCTGTGGTATACCAATGCACTATATCATCCACGGAGAACCCTAACAATAATATAATATACATTGGGTGCACGAAAAATGCCTTTAAAACCAGATGGAGGCAGCATAAATGCTCCTTCAACAACATAAACTTAAGACATCAGACCTCTCTATCTAAATATTTTTGGCACCTGAAAGAAAGAAATAGGACACCTAAAGTAAAATGGAAAATCATTAACAGGACAAGAACTTGCAAAACTTGGGATGACCCATGCCCTTTGTGCCTCCATGAGAAACTACACATTATTAAGCTTCTAAACAATAAAAACCTATTAAACAACAGGCAAGAATTAACGGTTTTCTGTCGACACAACCGAACTTACGCTCTGAATAATTAGCTAAAAACACGCACACAATAAAATAAATTTTAAAATCCATAGCACATATACATAGTTTTAATACCCTACAAAAACTGATAACCCTTTATGATGTCGTCAAATCACAAACGGTACGGCTTTTTTATATACACAAATCCTTTTCATAAAGAGATATAATAAAAGAATAAAATAAAAATAAATAAATAAATCTCCGTATACGCTCAAGCCAGACTATGCGAAAACTTCTTCCGTCGTAAATTTAGCCACCCCACCTTACCCTGACCCGGCATCTATGAAAATAACTCTATACTGATACAAATTATTAACACCCAACCCCTGCCGATTCTAAACAATCCGCCCTTGATGTTACTATGGAAATCTTTTATTTCAATTCTGACCATACTATTAAAACTCGTAAATTTCAAAAATAAGTCATTACCAAAAAAAATTTCGCTTGAAGATGGAACAGAGCCTACTTTAACTCAAGTTAATTCAAATATTATTTTGAAGTTTTCGGCTCTTGTTTTGAAACATGAGACCGCTTATGTAGCGAGTTGGAATCATATTTTTAAATAAATAATTATATTTACGCTTTTCTTTCGTATCGAGCACTATTTTTTAAAAATAATAACAAAAATACTAAGGAACTTTGGATTATTTACCAAACCAGTTTCTTTCCTATTTTCTACAATATTTTCATATATATATATATATATATATATATATATATATATATATGATGGATTCTCCCGTCGAGTTCGACGTATGAGGTTCCGACTACGAAAAACTAGTTATCTGCATGCCTCTGACGGGCATGACTTTTGAGACCGACTCGAGAATTGCACAAAAGACCACAAAGAGTAGAGGAGAATGTATTGTATCCAAGTGCAGTAGGAACGCTGTTAGATGTCTTATTTTGCTTTCTCGTTTCATGTACTCGACAGGTGGCTTCTTCTCAGTGCAGCTTTATCAATGTTGTACTTCTTTAGCTCCCATGCAATCAGAGCTGTTTTTCTTTCTGG
This sequence comes from Acanthosepion lycidas, assembly GCA_963932145.1. Taxonomy (NCBI): domain Eukaryota; kingdom Metazoa; phylum Mollusca; class Cephalopoda; order Sepiida; family Sepiidae; genus Acanthosepion; species Acanthosepion lycidas. The sequence continues at coordinate 40,740,299 of OZ010607.1, read as the reverse complement.
TACTGAGTTGTTGTCTTGGAAAGTTCGTACATTCCAAGTGCCAAGGTGATGGTGATGTTTTCCGTAGTAACCGGATATGTGTGGAACTAATTAGATGTAGTTGTCAGAAAGTCAACACAATGATTTGTTTCAAGGGGTGAAGGCTTGTGTCGGGCCATCAACACTTTTTGGATCTGTCGATAAAAAAGTAACGGTGCAAAGGACTTGCCACGTAAAGTCGGAACGACAGTCGTCGTGTGTTATTATCGCGGAATTTAACCTCTCCGGATCACAGTCAAGATCAGCCAGTACACGTCTCTCGGCAGACACAAGCAATATAATGACCGGGTTAAGCTGTCATGAATATATATATATATATATATATATATATATATATATATGTGTGTGTGTGTGTGTGTTTGTGTGTGTGTGTGTAAATATTCTCAGATGGAGTATACCTGTAGACTAAACGAATGAAAAAAGAGGAAAACTTTACTTATTTTTAGCCTACGCGTTTTGTCATCCGACTGACTTTATCAAGGCAAATGTGATGATTTTATTTTGGAACAATTATATATTTGACATGTATTCAAATTTTTAAATTTAAGAGGTTTAACTGAAACGTTTCGGATCATATTACTTAGATTACGTCATATTGCATCTGCGAAAGGGAATTTTTAAATTTCTCGACGCCCATGAATATTCGACAATTTAAATGAAATATCTTGATAAACTCCTCCGATGACGAAACGCGTCGGCTAAACAAAGTATAGTTTTCACACACACACACACACACGCATGCACACAGAAACACACACACACGTAAACGCGAGCGCGCGAACAGAGACACACACAGACACATATATATATATGAGTGTGTGTGACGTTACACACACACATACACACACAGACATACATATATATATATATATATATATATATATATATATATATATATATATATATATATATATATATATATATATATATATATATATATATATATATATATATATATATATATATATATATATATATATATATATATATATATATATATATATATATATATATATTCGACCTTATCAACCGAACGATACTTTGTGGCCGAATCGGTTAGTCACGCCCGGTTAAATGGCGGTTCCGTATAGGATGCAGGTTCGAATCCTGTCAAAAGATGAATATTTTCTATGAAAATTTCTCGGACATTCAGGTCGGTAAATGTTATTTAATACTGCTTATTATAAACAGAGCATTTACTTAAATACTTGTATCTATAAAAAGAACGTTAAACATAAAAAAATGTCTTTAATAAATATATATATATATAAATGTGTGACGTCATTTGTTTACATTTGGATACGCCATGAATGTGTGTGAATCATGGAATATTGTAGTTTAAAGACAGTAAAATCGACTTTCCTAACCGTACCCTCCTCTGTGGCCCAATCGGCGAAAGGTACGTCAGTCTATATGACCGTTCCGTATAGGATACAGGTTCGATTCATGTCGGATGTCGAATATTTTGTATGAAAATTTCTCGGACATTCCGGCCGGTAAATGTTGTTTAATACTCTTTATTTTAAACAGAGCATTTACTTAAATATTTTTATCTATAAAAATAAAAATATAAAGATAAAGATATAAAGAGTATAAAGATGAAAATATATAGTTTGATATATAAATAGATTTAAAATCTCAGTATCCTTCATTAAATTAATGATTTTTGTTTCCTTTGCGAAGATGCATGTGGTTCGTGCATAACAGGGCTACAGCACATTTTAGTTGCATTGTTCGCGATGCACTGGCTGATATCTACCATGAAAGATGGATGAGAAGGGGGCGGCGGGTTCCATGGCCTGCACGTTTCTCCGACCTCAATCCTTTGGATCTTCAGCAGTGAGTCCACTTAAAACAATTGGTTTATGCATCAGTCATTAACAATGCAGAGACGCTTGATCAACGTCTCATGAAGGTACTGCAAAACGATTCAATATGGGAGTTTTTGAAAGAGTCCGCCAGTCAATGATCCGACGGGTGCATGTGTGTGTAGATGCAAGCGGAGGACATATTGAACGTTTTTTTATGATTTGCTGTGTTGAGGTACAACGGTGGCCTTTTGGACATATGTTTATATGGAATTTTTACATTGTTTTGATATCAGGAACCCGTCCCCAAAATATGAAATTGTATTTTTGGATTTTACATTTAATAGCGTACGCCATAATCTTTAATCTTAATAACTCAAAAATGAAGGATTTGCGGACATATGTTTATATCGATTTATGCTTACTTTTTGCTTTGAGGGACACGCCCCCAAAGTTTATAAAATTATTTTTGATACACTCTGTATATAAGAATCCTGGTGTTAAGTTATTTAACAGTATTAATGATACGAGTTGGAAATTCGGACGGCTGGTGTTGTTACAATCCACAGCAGAATGCAAAAATAAAATTAACAAGATGAGTGTCTTTCCGATTCCTTGCTGCTCGAATATTCCCTTTCTAAATTTGTTGTCTTCGAAAAAAAGTTTCAGTCCCGACAAATCGCTTCTTTTCACTTATTCAATGACAAATTACTAAGAAATATTGTCACCAATACACTTTAAATTGCAAACTGCTGTTCCCTGTATCTTTATTGTGGACCCTCTTAAATACAACCCATTTCCGTGATTAGCAAATATCTATTAAGAATCACAACGCCCTGCCCCCATATATACATTACAGTTCAAAAGTTTGAGACACCCCTGGTAATTTTGTTTGAAATTGACCCCAAAAGTCGTTGCTTTGTACTTTAAATAAGAGAAAATTATTATACATGGTTGAAAAGAGAGAGACATTATTTTATTAGTGTTGTAGTGTCCTCCCTCTAAAGAATCAATGTTGGACTCTTCCGCCTATTATAATATTAGTAGGAGAGAAGGCCTTGAGGGAACAGTCGACTAGACTGATCTTAACTGTTGAACTCTCTGTCTCAGAGTTTTTGGGTTGGTGCAAAAATAATGACGTAATAATGTCGTTTTTTGATGTATTTTTAACGTCAAAAAACGACATTATTACGTCATTATTTTTGCACCAACCTAATAGATAGTCCCTGAATCAGTTTATGGTCTTCTAAGGGAATATTTTTGACCGAGCCAGGAGCACGGAGAACCCAGGGTAAACTCCGCCTTGTGCCACATACATCCCTCGTGAGGAGGCTCTTAAATATTAACAGTCGACCAGATTGTTCATCTGTCGAAATCTCTGCCTTGAGCAGAGAGGAACCCGGATGAGGCTTTGCCGAAGGGCAATGTTTCGTCCGGGGACATAGATACGCTCGGCCCCGCTAATGCGTGTTGTGCGGGAATATTTTTGGCCGAGCCTACGGGATCGGAGAACCCACGCTAAACTCGGCCTTGTGCCACATCCATCCCTCCTTGGGGATGGCTGTTAAATATAATAGTCGACCAGATTGTTCAACTGTCGAACACTCTGCCTCGAGCAGAGAGGAACCTATACGAGGCTTTGCCGTAGAGCAAAGTTTCGTCCGGGTGGGTAGACAGGCTCTGAACCCGTTTATATGGGTACGAAGGGAATATTTTCGGCCGAGACTACGGGGAACTCACAGTAAACTCGGCCTTGTGTCACATACTATCCACGTGGGAGGCCGTTAAATATAACAGTCGACCAGATTGTTCAACTGTCGAACTCTCTGCCTCGAGCAGAGAATAACCCGAAGGACGCTTTGCCGAAGGGCAATGTTTCATCCGAGGAGGTTGTGAGGCCCTGAACCCGTATATGCAGCTTCTAAGGGAATATATTTGCCCGAGTCTACGGGCTCGGAGAACTGCCATCACCTCGGCATTGTGCCACATACATCCTTCGTAGATGGGACTGTTAAATATTAACAGTCGAATAGATTGTTCTACCGGGCTGTGACTTTTCACCTCTGTTGCCGAATTCTCTGCCTTTGGCAGAAGAACCCGGACGAAGCAGTGGCGAAGGGCAGGGTTTCGTCTGGGGAGGTAGACAGACCCGAACTCGTGTATGCAAGTTCTACGGGAATATTTTTGGACGAGTTGTTTTGTTATTTCTTTAACCATTTACTTGGTCACAACAATTATGAATGTTATTATGACAAAAAGAAAAATAAGCATCTTATAGTAAACTTTTCAGAGAAAATGTTTGATAAAGGATTCCATTCTTTTTCCAAAGATTACAGGTTCTCTTTTTTTTATTTCTTTCCACTTATTCAATTATAATTACTTAGATGTTTTGTTGCCAATACAGTTTAACTTGCGCACTGTAGTTCCCCATGTTTTTGACATGGACCCTCTGAAATACAATGCATTACTGTGATTAGCAAATATCTATTAAGAACAGCGTCCTCCCCCACATGTACACTAGGGTTCAAAACTTTAAGGCCACACCAGGTAAATTTTAAAATTATCCCAAAAATTAGAGATGTATTTTAAATAAGACAAAATCATTATACATAGTTAAAAAAAAAAGTGAGACAAGTTATATATGAGAACTTCTTCTTAGTCAACCTGGCAGTGTTTGGCCTCGTCTTCTCTTGCCGAAATATTGTCTGATTACAAGTGACCAAAGCAGGATATTATTAGGTTGGTGCAAAAATAATGACGTAATAATGTCGTTTTTTGACGTATTTGTTAACGTCAAAAAACGACATTATTACGTCATTATTTTTGCACCAACCTAATAATTTAATTTGTCGTACAAACGTTCTAGCTGCCGGCAATACAGTTTAGTGTTGATGACCATGGGAGAGAAGCTCAAAGTGCAGTACTTCCTTGCAAAATCTACCAGACAGAGATCAAGATTTTTTTTTTTTTGTTTCCCCTTCCTAAGTCTCTCAGGACCTTCTGGCTAGTATAATTAGTTGAAGAAAAAGAAGTGATCAATAAATGTGTGCCGTGAAAGACAAACCAAAGTAAGCTTGGGAAACTTAAACCGTAAAACAAAGGAAGCCCTTTTCTTTTACAATTCTTTACTTGTTCAATTATTCTAATTCTTCTTTTATTTATTCTTTTTCGGCGGCCTTTCCTATGTCTTCTTTCCTATTTATATTCCTGTTCCTCGTTCTGCTGTTTTCTTTGTCTTTCTTCATTTCCGTTAAGTAGTCTTATGTCAACAGGTTTCCATTAATCGCTTAGTTCTTGCAATTCGTCTCTATTTTGCTTCCTTAATTTTTTCTTTGCTTTTAACACCTTCGGATTGGCTAGCTTCTTGCTACTCCATCGCTAGTTTCAAAGCAGATGTTCGCGAGAACTACATTATTTAGTTTAACGTTTTGATGTGATTTGTTCGTTTAAAGACATATCAAGTCCTTATTCCGAAATTTAATTATATTGGAAACGTTAAATAAAAGTATATATTATTCTGCTCTCACAATTCAATACATGGTAGATGATACTCAGATTTTGTGCATATATATATTTATGTGGACATAATTACTAGAGGCGGTGATATGTCCATTTTATATTGTAGTTTTTTTTTTTAAAGTTCTAGTTTGGACTACAGTTTGATTTCTTTAAGAAATTGTAAAATATAATATGAATTAATATCATGAAATTGACCTTTCATGTTGTTTATTTTGTTGATATGGTTTAGTAATATATCTACCCCTATCTGTTTTTACTGCCAAAATCTAAATATTTTGAACAATTTTATGGCTTCTACTCAATATTTTTACCTTCAACTACAGATAAAATTTACTGTTGGCCATTTTGCTATAAAATCTATTGTTGGTTATTTCATTTTATCTACTATCTATATTTCTCTTGTCTGTCTGTGTGTCTGTCGTGGGCGTTGTTACCTCGCCCAGGCCGCATTTGTCACCCGATTTTTATGCGGTTTTCACCACAAGTTTGCAAATGGCTGCCGTAAGGACATGACGTAGGCCGATTTTTGAGTTCGGACTCAGGTTCCGAAAAAATCGATAATCGAAAAAATCGATAATCGAAAAAATCTGCTTACAGAAGAAATGATCGCATTTCGACCAAATTTGACACCCTCTTAGAGTCTATCATTAGAAATGTAATCCAGAAGTTTCATGGCCACTGACCCCTAAACAGCGCTGAAAATTGATATAACCCAAAAACCCATACGCTCAGATTGCGCCTGAACCACATGTTGGATTTTAGCGAAAACAGACCGGATTTATGAGGAGGCCATTGAGAGTCACCATGTGAAGTTTCAACTCTGAGCGCCCCCCAAACAGAGTGCAAATCGACAATCGGTCAACCCTTAAAAATGTTTTTTTCCGGTTGGGTATTTCCTAAATGCAGATTAATTTAAGGTGACGCTATGCGCGGGAAGAAACAGGTGTGCTGTGGAGTGAAAGAAAACATTTGAACTCAAATTCTGGAATGGGTGCAGGGCCATTGAAATTCGGCTTTTTTTATCTCTGCTACCAGTTCTGACTTTGAGCCACACATGACATATTCGACTTTGTCAATACTTTTGCTTTAGTTGTAGTAACATCTGCACGGCAAAGGGCACTCCTTTAAAGGCAAGGAAGGGCAAAAATATCAAGTCAAGTGATAGCGATTGCTGTATGAGTCATACGATTTTTGAATCAAGCACGGGCAACGCCGGGCCATGCTGCTAGTATATATATATATATATATATATATATATATATATATATATATATATTGCTTGTATTTTTTTATGAAAATACATTTTTATACTTTCATATATTTTTTTTTCTAGCGGTGGTGTCATTATTTGCTCATAGGTGTGACCCTAACAGGTGCTACCACCCTGGGTTACCATGGACCTGGTAACAACACCAACTAAGTGGTGGTTCCACGCTACTTAGAACGGTCAATCTCCTGATGAGACTTACTGCTAACGGGTGTAGTATATATTCATACACAGGACTATTGGTTCCTCAATTCCACACCATAAATTCTACGAATATCCCGGTCACGTACACTGAGTCGCTTCATATAAACCTTCTTCATATTCCAATTAACTGCCCTCCACAGGAGCTAGCTTAAATGTCGTCAGATAGCGTGGGTTTGAAACTAGCATATTTAGAAAAAAACAGTATGATAAATTGGAAACGCATGAGGCTTTTCATCCGTCATCGGAACGGGGTTTAATGATGTTGTCACGTGTGCACATGCGCACGAAACGAGAGAAGCTGGTACTTTCAAATTTTTCGAAATAATTCTTTTGAAAGAATATTTTTTCAAAGTATAATCGTTTAAGCAGAGCCCGAAATAGTTGAACCCCAATTTTTTTTTACCGAATCTCGAAACATCTATATCTACTCTATATCGTAACCTAACGTAAACAAAGATATCTTTATTTTATGAAATGTATTAAATTCGATATATTGCAATATGGTTTGATTAAACGTTATTTTAAATATATATATATATTCGAGTAGATACTGTGTTTATATAAACAGTATTATTTTATCAAATTACATCGACCGGCCTGGATATTCGACAAATCTTGTCATAGAATATTTCGGGCTTTAGGTAACCAGAAGTCGTGCGTGGCCTAACGGTTAAGCACGACTGAGCTAAAGACGGTTTCCCATAGGGAGTGCAGGTTCGAATCCTGCCATAGGACGCATATTTTCTTACTTATTTATCACAACGTTTCAGCCGTTGTACAGTCCGGCCTTCAGGTGGTTGGAATTTCGAGCTGAACCCTTTATTTCGCTCACTGGGGTAGATTTTTCTAGTTCCACGTGCCATGTTTGATGGATGTCAATTATTAGTTATCCCCTGCTAACTTCCCTCTGAAAGTTCTCCACTGCCTTAATCGGGTATTGAACTCACACTCTTTGGGTCCTGTCACTGGATTTAACCAACGCCTTTATCAAATTCCAACCACCTGAAGAAGGCCGGAGCGTACAACGGCCGAAACGTTGTGATAAATATGGCGACAAAGATGAGGACAATAGTCCGAATAATGTAAATAATGTACATAATACCTCATCTCAGAAATATAGACATATATACACACACAAATATATATATATATATATATATATATATATATATATATATATATATATATATATATATGAAGAAATATAGTCTTAAGGTGTACTATTTTTTATGGGATAAAGTGCTCAATATCAGTGAGAGAGCGTGTGTAAATATAAAAGTGAACATTGAAGTCAACACTTAGAGGCGACAGGCTGTTTCATGCTAGACGCAACAGTGAGGCCTCGCGCGTGCGCCCATCTACGCGGATGTCCGTACGTGAAGGGTGTTCATTTGTCTTTTTCTTTGACATTTTTCACTTTATACTTGCTATATATACATTTTCACTATTTTTCCCCCCTTTTCCTCTTTTCTCTCGAAAGTTGACGTTTGTGTCCATTTATTCTCTTGACATACAAGTGTTTTTGACTTTTGAGCATTCTAGTTTTTGTGTGGATGGATGCTCGATTCGAATTTCATGCGTCATGTCGTTTGTTACACTATCAGGACTTCTGCTGGTGTATCCATCTTATTCAAGCAACTTTTTTTTTTATTTTCTAATATTCTCGGAACATAATTTAGTAGGTCGACCTTCGTCAAATGAAAAAAAAAAATTGAATTTACACGGAAAATACACTTTGGCTATTTCCAAACTTAAACTACGGGTTAAATTTGTCAAGTTCGTCCATGCTGTGAATATTGCTGCCATATTTTGGCATGGTTTTCCGCCATATATTTAGAAATTCTTGATAAAACACAAAGAATATTCTGATGTGTTATTGGTCCTGATCTGGCCTCTTGCTTTCATTCACCCTCTCACCGTCGAAAAGTAGATAGCAGGTGGCTTTTCTATAACTATTTTCATGGTAATTATTATGATGAACTTTCCTCTGTAGTACTTCGACTTCATGAATTTAAGCGCAGTACAAGATGGGCGGCAAGGTATCACTCTTACAATGAAAATGGCTAGATGCAATCGTATTTTCTATGCATATTTCTTTTTCTTGTACTTCTCACTTTTGTGTCAACATATTTCTTCAAAAATTTAAATGCAATGCTAATCGTTATGTTCTGTTTTCTTAATCCCTGTTCTGTTATTATTCCCTATTCTTAATAGTATGTGTTTTCTTCTCATATTCTCTCACTCTCAGAGACCACTTGTATCTTAGTGACTGTATTGCCTTTATTGATGTGAAATCTTTAATAAAAAAGCCGATAATACATTGAAAGATGCGTAAGAAAAATATTCACACGAATTATTTAAGCTATATCTTGAGACGTTACTAAAAGAACTACATGTCCAGTCAGTATTTATTACGGGCGAATATAGTCTTCAAATATGGGGAGGATAAAACGATGGCACTATTCTTTGGTAAAACTCAGAAAGAAAACTGAAAGAACTTTTAGATAATGTGATCCATAAAAGCAATAACACGACTAACCATTAACTCTAAGAAGTCAAAGTGTATAGTTGTCAGCAAAATAGATCCTCCCAGGTGAGGATTACCTATTCGGGGCGTCGAAATCCAGCGGGTTACCAAAAGTTTAACTGAGGAATGTGCTAACAAAAAACGAAATTGCTTCACGCATAAGAATTAGAAAAAATGGTTTTCAGAAATTAAACGAAATATTAAAAGATTTTCCACGCCGTGTTGATGAAAAATCCCGAAAGGAACTGGAACTCCTTGACAATCAGTAAAAGAAATCAAGGAAAAAGTACGAAACATCAATTTTTAAAAGGAAGAATATGTGAAATTTATGAACTTTGGGACGCGCGAATTACCAATTGGAGACAACGGAATAAAGCAAACTCCGAAATGTTATTATATG
>OZ010607.1:40708035-40725535 GCA_963932145.1 Acanthosepion lycidas | reverse complement strand
AATCGATTTATAATAGTCTTTTTTTTTTCCACCAATTGTTTCTTTTTTACCTCCATTTTTTTTTTTTTTTGTATTAGGTTGGTGCAAAAATAACGACGTAATAATGTCGTTTTTTGACGTTAGCAAATACGTCAAAAAACGACATAATTACGTTATTATTTTTGCACCAACCTAATAGTTGTTATTTTTCCTCAATCCGCCATCTTGTAAATCATCAGTATTTATTATGTTTAAACGTTGTTCATTTCGTCTTTAAGATTATTTGCTTTCAATAGTTTGAAAATAAATATTTTTTTATTTAAAAATATTTTTCTTCGTTTAGTCAATGATTTTTCTATTCATTTCTTGATTTTTTTTTTTTAATTATCATATTTTCTGTTGTTTTTTTTCCATAGATTCTATATTTTTTCAATAATTTTAGTAACTTTATTTTTTTTTTTTCTAATTCTTCATTAAATTCCGTTTATTTTCTTTATTTCATGTTTGCTCGACGACATCCATCTTTTCTTCCTTTCTACACATTTCTTTGAGTGTTTCTTTAGATTTGGTATATGTTTTTAATTCATACAGTGTAACCCGGATATAAGAGACTCGGATATAAGTGAAACCCGGATATAAGAGAGATTTTATCTGGTCCCAAATTAGAGCGATACTTACCTAAAAAAAATAGACCAAACCTGGATATAAGAGAGATTTTCTCTGGTCCCAGATTAGAGTCATACTTACCTGAACAAAATAGACCAATCCCGGATATAAGAAAAACACGGATATAACAGAGATTTTCTCTGCTTCCAAATTAGAGCCAATATTCACCTAAGCAACATAGACCAAACCCGGATATAAGAGAAACCCGGATATAAGATAGATTTTATCTGGTCCCAAATTAGAGCCATACTTACCTAAACAAAATAGACCAAACCTGGATATAAGAGAAACCTGGGTATGAGAGAGATTTTCTCTGGTCCCAAATTAGAGTCATACTTACCTAAACAAAATAGACCGAACCTGGATATAAGAGAAACCCGGATATAAGATAGATTTTATCTGGTCCCAAATTAGAGCCATACTTACCTAAACAAAATAGACCAAACCCGGATATAAGAGAAACACGGATATAACAGAGATTTTATCTGGTCCCAAATTAGAGCCATACTTACCTAAACAAAATAGACCAAACCCGGATATAAGAGAAACCCGGATATAAGAGAATTCTTCTCCGGTCCCGGCAACTCTCTTATATCCGGGTTACACTATAGATTCATTCCAATTTATTTTATCACATTTATCATTCTTTTCTTCTTGTTATTCGTATTCAAAATAATCGTATCGTTCTGAGATTTACATTGTGTCTCCCTCTAATTTTTACTTTTTACAGTTTATCTTTATCTCTTGTAATTTGTTATTTACGTTCTGTATTACTTCCTTTCTTAATTTCGTTCTCGTCTTTTGCTTTATTCGTCATTTTCTTGTTCTCTTTATCAGATATGTTTTTCTCTATAAACTGGATTTTTTTTTTTTCGATTCTTACTTATAATGTGCTTGTTTGTTTACCTGCTCGTTTCTTTCTTTCTTTATTAAGTCATTTTTTTAATTTACTTATTCCATCCGATTTTCTTTGGCTCCATAACAAAGAAATATTGATATACATTTTACTTTCTTTCTTTCTTCATTTATTTATTTACTTATTTATTAGATCTGAATTTTTTGGGGGGGAACCATTAGAAACAGAAAGAAAATATATTAGGTTGGTGCAAAAATAATTTCGTTTTCTAACATATGTTACTATGTGAGAAAACGAAATTATTTTTGCACCAACCTAATAGATATTTTGTTTATTTATAATTCTGTTTTTTTTTTGTTTTTTTTTCTATCTTCATTCTTAGTTCTTTTCGGATCCTAATCTTTCAGCAATAGTTTTTCTTTCTTTCCTTCTTTCTTTTTATTTCATTCTTCTTTCTTTTTATTTCATTCTTCTTTCTTTTTATTTCATTCTTCTTTCTTTTTCGGTCTTTAATTACATCGTTTATGCTTCTTCTTATTCAAATATCGTTTCCATTGACTTTTTGTCTACATCTTTAATAATTTTCTGTTATATTTTTCATTTCAAAACTTTCTCGTTCATTTCATTTTCTTTCCGCCATTGTTATCGCAATTTTTCTTTGGATACCTAATCTTCTTGAATCTTTTATTTCTCTTTCTTCTTTTTTTATTATGGTTTCTTTTCTTTCTTTATTTTCAGTCATCATTTTCTATTTATTGTTATCTCTCCCCGCCCATCGTCATCATCAATATTTTTCATTACTATTACTCATTCTTTAAGTTTTGGCCTTGTTTTGTATTTGATTATAATATTCTGCAATTTTTTTTTCATCGTTTTGTTTTGTTTTCATTTTTAAATTATTATTCATTCTTAAGAATCTTTTTTCATCTATTCATTTTGTCGTTTTTCTTTCTTTTTTTTCATCTCACGGCTTAATTCTTCCCTCCGTCTTTTTTGTTTGTTTGTTTGTTTGTTTGTTTGTTTGTTTGTTTGTTTGTTTGTTTGTTTGTTTGTTTGTTTGTTTGTTTCTTTCTTTCTTTCTTTCTTTCTTTCTTTCTTTCTTACCAGCTATTCAATAGTTCTTTCTTTCTTTCTTTCTTTCTTTCTTTCTTTCTTTCCAGCTATTCAATAGTTCTTTCTTTCTTTCTTTCTTTCTTTCTTTCTTTCTTTCTTTCTTTCTTTCCAGCTATTCAATAGTTCTTTCTTTCTTTCTTTCTTTCTTTCTTTCTTTCTTTCTTTCTTTCTTTCTTTCTTTCTTACCAGCTATTCAATAGTTCTTTCTTTCTTTCTTTTGCCGATTGTTTGTTCGATTTAAATTGAATTATTTTTTTCTTTCTTTATCTATCTATCTTTTTTTTTTCTTTTTTTTTTAAAGCATTTCACCCCAAGCAAGGCGAGAAGCCACTAGGACGCCATGGATTACAGAAGATTTGGAGCAAGATCAGATAGGAGTGATAGAGAAAAGGGCGAGGAGAAGGATAGTGGATAGATCAAGGCAACTGGAGATGTCGATTGACATTAAATTTGAATAGTTAGAGATTATAGCTCTCAAGGAAACTGGAATAGGGAAGTGATTTCCACAGGCGAGTGGTGCGAGACATGAAGCTATTGGAGTAGAAGAGACGGCTTCATTTAGGAGTTTCAACAGTGAAATGGTGAGAGAGGGATGCCAGCCTCGTAGAGCGCTTGACCTCATGAAGTCTGGGAACCAGCGAATGCGGGTCCTCGGAGCAATTGCCATGGAAGTATTTGTAAAAAAGACAGAGAGAGGCGACGGCGCGTCTGTGAGAGAGTGACCGTAGACGAGACGCCAGAACAGGGCCAATTATATTGCATATCCGCCTCTGGAGCCTATCAAGAACCCCGAGCCAAACAGAAGGGGCTCTAGACCATATATGGCAGCAATACTCCATGCAAGGGCGAATTGTTGATTTGTAGATCTGGAGGATCGATTCCGGGGAGAAAAATTTCCTGGCGCAGCACAGGGAGCCAACTTTCCTTGCGGTGGACGAAATCAGTGTATTTGTTCCATCTCAGGTCAGCAGTCAACGTGAGACCGAGCAGCCGCAGAGAGGTGCTCTCGAGAAGTTGAGCGTCAGACATTGTAATGGAGGGCAGGGAAGGATCTCTGTGGTGACTAATAGAGAGCAGTTTCGTTTTTGAGGCATTAAAGTTGACCAGCCAATTCCTGCCCCAGTTCACAACCGATTGGAAGTCATTTTCAAGACGCACGGCTAGGTCAGTTTTGTCACCGACACTAGATCAATCTATCTATCCAACTATCTATCTATCTATCTATCTATCTATCTATCTATCTATCTATCGTACTTAACTTTTTCATACATTTTCCCTTTTTTATTTCGTCTCCCTGCCTATTTATTTTCCTTCCTTCCTTCCTCCCTTCCTTTTTTCTTTCCTCTACCTTGTTAATACGAGATTAAATAGTGCAACCAAAATAATGTTCCTTTAATCTGCAAAGTGGGGAGGGCCTGTCCCTCCTTATGTTATTCGAGTTTATTAAAGAAAGTGATCATGTCAAACCATTTTTCAAAATCTGACAAAAATAAATAACCGACTATTTTATCACTGGCTTCTTGATCAGGCTGAGAACTTTGTAACATTCGCTCCCATTTCAACGTCTCCACTGATTACCGGTATATATCCGAAGTACAAAACTATTGCCGATTTGCAACCATCTCTTCGCTGTGATCATTTTTCAATATGCCATATTATTACAGGGTGTTACAATCGTAACTATTGGTATATTTCTGTTTTTTTTTATGCTTTAGTAACTTTTGAGACTTTACCACTTACTCCTACCTCAATAGTAAGGCTGATCCCTCCGACAAAGTCAATATGGAAGCGAATGTAAAAAATGATCTTAAGGCCGATGTTAACTATCACAAAAGATGGCAATTTTACGGAGTGTCAACTAAACTTCCCTCTACTAATTACATCTGAGAGACCGCTCTGTGCCTTCCATCATCGGCAAGATCTCATCCATTTAAAGTTGAGCTGGGTAGATGAATGAGAAGCAGCATAAACGATGTAATAAAAGACCGAAAAAGAAAGAAGAATGAAATAAAAAGAAAGAAGGAAAGAAAGGAAAACTATTGTTGAAAGATTAGGATCCGAAAAGAACTAAGATTGAAGAAAAAAAAAAAAAAAAAAACAGAATAAAAAATAAATAAAATATCTATATTTTCTTTCTCTTTCTATGCTACCAGTCTCTTTTCTTGCCCTTCTCACTGATGGAACTCCCTTCCGGCTCCATGCTTTCTCGCTTCAAAAATTTAAATTCAATACCAATCGCTATCTACTGTCCTCCAGTGTACTCTTTTCTGTCTCTACTTATTACTAATGTTTCCGTTCCTAATTCCCCCACACCCTTGCGTCTTAGTGGCTGTATCGCCTTACTTGGGGGTGATACTAATTAAAAAATCAAGTTTTTTTTAGTCATCGGTATGCTTTTGCATGTCTTTCATTAATTATGGACTTTAGGTGTTTAATTCTCTAAGGCTACTTTTGCCCTGTCGTCTGGAGCATCAGAATACGCCGACTGCTTCCCTGCAGAGGGTAAGACTCCACATGAGGCGTTCTGGGTATAACGATAAACTATATCTGTGTAATGGGTATGACGATAAACTACATCCAATAGCAAGATCAGGAGGTTTTGAGGAGTGTGGAAGCATCTCTTAATTGGTGGTGTTTCCTTGTTCACCTTGACTAGAGGTGGTAGTATCTACTAGGATTCCAGATATGGCAAGATGTTAACCTCAAACTGGGGTGAAAACACTAGGAAAGTGTCAACAAAGGTTATAATACCAACCAAATATTATCAGCAATAAAATCTTGTCGGTACTAAAAAAAAAAAAAAAATTGTTGCGAGGGAGAATATTTCCCTACAAGTTTGGACTCGCCCGTCGGACGAAGGACATAAAATTAGGCCTAAATCAAGAAGAGTAGCAGGGGGAGCAGTATCAGCAGTAGTTTTTGCTGAAAACATTTATTCATAGCTAACTATTCTCTTCCCTAGTTTCTATTCTACAATGTTTTGCCTGTACCAGAAGATAATAAACTTGTTAAACCAATTCCGGTTTTCTGTTGTTTTTGATAACTCATTTACAACACCTGTTGAGTTTGATATGCCGTAAACCAAACCAAACCAAAACTTTCTTAATTATATCCCCAACATATTTCCGCTATTTTTTCTGATTGCCACATATTCCTTGCTGTCCTTATTCTCACTCACATTTACTCGTTTCTGTATCTTTCTCTACATAACATTTTCACCAGTTTTCGATAAATGTACATCTCTGTTACTTTTGCATTTGTGAGAAAATGATCATTGGTTCCCGGTCATATGGAAGATAGGATATTACATAGTTTTGAGAACCTTTTATTTTGTTTCTAGAGGGCAGGATGCACTGTCTAATGAATTTTTAACGAGGTGACAACTTTCCAGTTTGTGCAAATCTACATGTTAGAATTTAACGAAATATTCTCAGAACGATAGCAATAGTGATATGTGTACAGTGTGTAAGAAAACTATAAAGTTCTGCGCAAATATAAAAATAAATCCCGCAGCCATTTGCAGGAGAAACACGATACTACTTTTTTGCAAATTATTAACGACTGACTTCATAATCGTGCAATTCTGGGACGCAATTTTGACTTAACCACTTCTGAAGCGTTTGTTATAACATCTTAACTTGCCAATGATAAATCAACAGTAGAAATATCCAAAATGATTGAAATATATCACCAAACTGTGGAAAAAAATGTTTTTCAGCTCCTACGAAGGTACATATGAGGGCCGATAAGGGTCATTCGAGGGTAGTTTTCTAACGTTCTTTATCGCGAATTAAACGTGCAGTTGTAAATAACCCAGACAAGCGGAGAAATGTTCAGGCACACTGGAGAAACACTCTGTCCAGAACTACTCGATGTCGTCTTCAGAAAAAGGTCGGTAAATCAATGAGACCGGTGACAACGCATACATTGACAAAAAACATAAGTACAAAGGCATATGAAATGAGCAAATGATAGCATGAAGGTTGAATTCTCGAAGGTTTTGTTCACGGGTGAATCTCGTGCTACCATAGATGACCCAGTCGGTTGGAGCAAAGGATGTGTCGTAAACAGATGATATCGTCATCAACGCTTGAGACGCCAACAAGGAGGAGAGGGGTAACATGATTTGGGCTGGTAGTATTGGAGGTATCATGGTTTGGTACGTGGAAAGTGCCTGACGGCATTAAAATGACAGCAGATGTTTATATAACTTTCCTGAGAGATCACAGTGAACCTTAGTTAAAATAAGAAAAGGATCACGTTCAGGAGAACCACCATATTTATGCAAGATAATTCTTCCTCGCAAGCAGCACAGAAAACGATGGATTACCTGCAAGAATTATATTTCTTTTGACCTCGGAAAATAAACTGGCCGGCCAATTCTCCAGAGTTAAACCCAATCGAAAATGTGTGACGCATTCTGAACAAGAATAGACGACAATTTAGAAGTAAGGACAATGGTGGTAGGCAATAATGAATGTATCACGTGGAATTACATCAGACGAGAACCAGAAATTGAATGTTACAAGGACCAGAACCTTATCCATGTCATTTCTAGAAGAGTCTAACATATATCTTATTAATCAGTTCCACTATTATTTTTGAACTCTGTGTACTTGTTGATTTCTATTTATTTCTGCATGTATCCTTAGCAAACTGTATATAATACAATAAAAGGGCTATTTTCTTATTTACATGAATTATAATTACACCTCGCTAATAATTTGGAACAGTTATAATTTAAGCAAATTAGGTAAAGGATCGGGGTTTCTTTGTATTTTTGCGGAACTTTACACTCTTTATGAGATACGCGCATATAGCTGTTGCCATGATTATGTGAAAATTTCGTTAAATTCCAACGTGTAGTTTTTGAACAAAAAAGAAAATTCTCACTTCTTAATAATTCATTACACAGTGTATACGACACCGCAATGCATAGGCCCATTGGCTTAGCGTCAAAATGTATTGGTTTAGTTTGGTTTATTTTGTTTTACGGCATATCAACCTCAATGGGTTATTTAATGCTGACAAAAATTGTTATGGCTGGTAATTTTTTGTTTCGTCAAAAATCTGTTTCTGGCAATACACTTCCTTCATAATTGTATTACTGGTAATATTTTTTTCAAAAACGTTTTGCTGGTAGTAGTTAACTATTTGCCCATAGCTGGGACCCTAACAGGTGCAACGACCCCGGTTCAGAGTGGACCTGGGAACACCAGCTATTAAGAGGTGGTTCCATGCTCCTCAAAACCTTCTGATCAGAGGCCTTGCTGCTGGACATAGTTTAACGTCTTATCCAGGACGCTGATGTAGTTTAACGTCTTACCCAGGACGCGGATGTAGTTTATCGTCTTACCCAGGACGCGGATGTAGTTTAACGTCTTACCAAGGACGCCGATGTAGTTTATCGTCTTAGCCAGGACGCGGATGTAGTTTAACGTCTTACCAAGGACGCGGATGTAGTTTAACGTCTTACCCAGGACGCGGATGTAGTTTAACGTCTTACCCAGGACGCGGATGTAGTTTAACGTCTTGCCAAGGACGCGGATGTAGTTTAAAGTCTTTCCCAGGACGCGGATGTAGTTTAACGTCTTACCCAGGACGCGGATGTAGTTTATCGTCTTACCCAGGACGCGGATGTAGTTTAAAGTCTTACCAAGGACGCCGATGTAGTTTAACGTCTTACCAAGGACGCGGATGTAGTTTAACGTCTTACCAAGGACGCGGATGTAGTTTAAAGTCTTTCCCAGGACGCGGATGTAGTTTAACGTCTTACCCAGGACGCGGATGTAGTTTATCGTCTTACCCAGGACGCGGATGTAGTTTAAAGTCTTTCCCAGGACGCACGTCAAATTTAAGAAATGTATTAAGAAATGAGAAAGTTTCATAAAAAACAAAGTGAAGGTACTGAAATGTTATGTAATATCGTTAATCCTTTATTGATTTAAAAAGTTATACACGAATCAAGGAGAACATTTCATTAGAACATAGAGGATTACGGGGAGTGAAAGTAAAAAAAAAAAGAATGAGAAGATTGAGAAATGACGAGGAAAAAGCAAAAAAGCTTCAAGAAAACTGAAGATGACGATTGACGTTGCTCTTAAATGTTTTATATTGTAGTTGTCAGGGAAGCAATAAATAGGAAAGGCGTTCCATGAATGTGAAGTGAGAGAAAAGAATCTGTTAGAAGAGAAGTGGCAATTGTATCAAGGTTATTCATATTATTTATATTGTTCTCAACTGTATTGCCATATTCACGACGTTTCGACCGTTGTACGCTGCGGTCTTCATCAGGATCTCTCTATATTTCTGAGATGGGGTATTGTAACTATTCAAACCGTTTACATTGTCAGGACAGTTGTCCTCATCTTTATTGCCATATTAATGACGTTTCATCCCGATATTACATAACAGATCAATACTCCGTATTTGTCTATATTTATGAGATGAGGTATTGTAATTATTTACATTATTTACATTATTCAGACTGTTGTCCTCACTTTTATTGCCATATTCATGACATTTCGGCCATTGTAGGCTCCGGCCTTCTCCGTGCGTTTGGAATTTCGAATTGAAACTTTTATTTCATCCACATGCCTAGACTGTTCTAGCTCCACATGCCCTGCCTCTTCCGGATGTCTCAGTTATCACCCTTTAACCCAAATTTTTGTCCACCATTACAGCAGATAGGTATTGAACTTACAATTCTTTGGATGAAGTCATTGTATCCAACCAATAATTATATCGACTGAATTTATCGATTTTTGATCGGCCTTATCAATCATTGACTTTTTTTTTTAATTATCATTTCGTTTACGCTATGAGCCTACATCTTACATTGTACAATGGATATGCCATGTTTGGTTAAAATCGGTTGGATAGATCTCAAGTGAAAAGATTTCACACAGACAGACAGGCACAGAGACATACACTGTTTTATATAGAGAGATAATTAGAAATATTGAATTGGAAATTCTGACTTTTCCCTTTCTCAGATACTTGTCGGAATTATGTTACCTTATAAAATCCGAATTTATTTTACTGCATGTAAATTAGTATTATATAAGTTCACATGCACCATCAAGTAAATAAAATCAAAAGTATCTCGGTAGTAATTGTCTGTAAGACTACCTTGATAATAATTAGACCACTGTCAGACATTCAGATAATTTTTCTTTTCTAGATTTTCGCATGTTTCATTACACTGTTTATCCTCTAAAGGTTTCGCGATTTTTATACTTTCTTACTGATTTTTAATTTTAGTTTTTTGCCATTATTTGGTTAATTTTACTGATTTCTTTATCATCCCCAAATCGTATCGTTTGCCAAATAAACTTTCTGTTTTATTTGTTTTTTAAAGACATGAATTCTGACCACTTTGCTTTCTTGCCATTGTTCCGATTTACCGTTAATTTGTAATATGCAAGTATGTTTTCGTTATCTTTTCATTTAGATCTTATCTTTGTCCACTTTTTTTTATCTTACTTGTTTTGTCTTACTGTTTTTTCTTTCTATCTTTTTAATATGATTTATTTTTTATTGAGTAACTTTATTTTCTTTATAAACCTAATTTTTTTTTAATTTGGCGAAGTTTATTTATGATTTATTTTGCCTGTTTGCTAGTTTCTTTGCTGTATGTCTACCGGTCTTTCTTTCTTTTTTCCTTTCAATTTTTTTTTCTTTATTTTCCTTCCTTCCTTCCTTCCTTCCTTCCTTCCTTCCTTTCTTTCTTTCTTTATTTATTTATTTCGTTCTTTCTTCCTTTCTGTTGTGGATTCCGAGATGAATTCGGTCTCCAAGGAATGTCAAACGCAATAATTAAATATAAGAAATAAAATGTATTTACACAATCATACAAAGAGTAATACTGTTAGTAAGTCCAGGAACGTGGTTAGTAGCAAATACAGATAGATATATACAGTCTCGAAGTAGGACTTCCTTAGAGTCTACGTGCTTGTAACTGACTTCTACCAGAGGTCACCTCACACTATCTCCGTTCGTATATTCTCTCACTCTCCTTATATCCTCTCTTTATCCGACTACCGACTAGTATTTAGTCACCCCCCACGAGGGTATCATGTGGCACAAGGCCGGTTTAACGTGGGATCTCCGAGCCCGTGGGCTCGGCCAAAAATATGCCCATTGAACCCGTATAAACGGGTTCAGGGTCGGTTTACCTCCCCGAAAGAGAATCCGCCCTTCGGCGTAGCCTCTTTCGGGTTCCTCCCCGCCCGAAGGCAGAGAGTTCAACCGTTCAGCCGGTCGTCCGACATCGACTGACATCCGACTACCGACTACCCTCACTGAATACTCTGGGTATTTAACGGCAGCAGTCCCGGTACACTTGGTAGAGTCCGCTTATATGAAAAAGGGGTGGACCCTATAACACTTTCTTTCTTCCTTTCTTTCTGTCTTTATTTATTTCGTTCTTTCTTACTATCTTTCTTTCTAATTTATTTATTTCTCATTATCTTTGACTCCACAAAAAAAGAACGAAAATATAAATGTTTTTATTTATTTTTTAATTTATTCATTCTTCCATCTTTATTTCTTAGTTAATTTTTTTTATTTATTGCATCTATTATTTCGTTTCCATAAAAACAAAGAAATTGTTGTAGTGGAACACACCTACTCTACTGTTAATAGATTCTCCTACCTATAATAAGTAGCAGTAGTAAGGGTAACGAGGCAGTCGCTAAGTCGTTCGATCTGAGTTCAGTCTGAGGTCGGACGACCGACTGATTGGTTGAAATCTCCGCCTTCTGGCGGGGAGGAACCCGAATGAGGCTACGCCGAAGGGCGGATTCTCTTTCGTGGAGGTAAACCGACCCTGAACCCGTTTATTCGGGTTCAATGGGTATATTTTTGGCCGAGCCCACGGGTTCGGAGATCCCACGTTAAAAAGGCCTTGTGCCACATGACGCCCTCGTGGGGGGGTCTGAATATCGTCGCTCGGTCTGAGTTCAGTCTGTGGTCGGACGACCGGCTGATCGGCTGAACTCTCTGCCTTCGGGCGGGAGGAACACGAAGGAGGCTACGCCAAAGGACGGATTCTCTTTCGGGGAGGTAAACCGACCCTGAACCCGTTTATACGGGTTCAATGGGCATATTTTTGTTCGAGCCCACGGGCTCGGAGATCTCACGTTAAACCGGCCTTGTGCCACATGATGCTCACGTGGGGGGGGTGACTAAATATAGTTGCTAAGTCTCTCAGGGCGGTCGGTGAGTCAGTCGATGACGGACGACCGTTTGTCGGATACTAAAGCATCAGCGACCACAACTAGATTTACTCTGCGTCATTACCTATTATATCAAGTTCCTAACGTTTTGTACGTCGAACCTATTTTAGGACTGACTTAGTACAAAATACAAGCCTCCACTGTAAAATCACTCCATAACAGAAATATAGCTGTTTTCTTTCGAATTTTCTTTTTTTTATTTATTTATTCAGATATTTAATTCATCTTTTTTTCATTGGCTCCATCGAAAAAGAAAGAAAATATAGATATTTTCATATATATCTTCTAATACACTTTCTTTCATTCTTTCTGTCTATCTTTATTAATTTATGCATCTATATAGTTAATATTAATACATTTAATAATTATAATTTTTATGATTTGCTGCTCCCCCTCCAATGAATTATTTTATTTCATCGTATTTCATAAAGTCAGCCATTTCTTCATGTCCATTTATTAATTATTTATTCACCTTTAATTTTTCACTGGTTTTTATCAATTTTCTTTCTGTTTACCTCCTTCTCGTTTTGGTTTCTTCCTTTATTTAATCCTTTCTCTTTAAATTTATTCTCTCGTTCATCAATACTTTCGCTTTTACATGTATTTCTCTTTAAGCTTTTCTTTCTTTCTTTGATTGAATTATACTTCCTTTCTTTTTCTCTTTCTCTAGTTCTCTCTTTCGTTCCTTTCCTTATTCTCTAGTTTCCTCTTTGGTTTTTCCCTCATCCTCTAGTTCTCTTTTTCACTCTTCTTCTCATTTTCTATTTCTTCTTTTCGTTATTTTCCGCATTTTCTAGTTCCCGCTTTCGTTCTGTTGTTCTTCTCTATTTCTTTCTTTCGTTCTTTTCCTCATTTTCTAGTAATTTCTTTCGTTTTTTTCCTCATTTTCTCGTTTTCTCATTCGTTCTTTTGTTCATTCTCTCTTTCTTTCTTTCGTTCTTTTTCTCATTCTCTAGTAATTTCTTTCGTTTTTTCCTCATTTTCTAGTAATTTCTTTCGATCTTTTCCTCATTTTCTAGTAATTTCTTTCGTTATTTTCCTCATTTTTTCGTTCTCTCATTCGTTCTTTTGTTCATTCTCTCTTTCTTTCTTTCGTTCTTTTTCTCATTCTCTAGTAATTTCTTTCGTTTTTTCCTCATTTTCTAGTAATTTCTTTCGATCTTTTCCTCATTTTCTAGTAATTTCTTTCGTTTTTTTCCTCATTTTCTCGTTTTCTCATTCGTTCTTTTGTTCATTCTCTCTTTCTTTCTTTCGTTCTTTTTCTCATTCTCTAGTAATTTCTTTCGTTTTTTTCCTCATTTTCTAGTAATTTCTTTCGATCTTTTCCTCATTTTCTAGTAATTTCTTTCGTTTTTTTCCTCATTTTCTCGTTTTCTCATTCGTTCTTTTGTTCATTCTCTCTTTCTTTCTTTCGTTCTTTTTCTCATTCTCTAGTAATTTCTTTCGTTTTTTTCCTCATTTTCTAGTAATTTCTTTCGATCTTTTCCTCATTTTCTAGTAATTTCTTTCGTTATTTTCCTCATTTTCTCGTTCTCTCATTCGTTCTTTTGTTCATTCTCTCTTTCTTTCTTTCGTTCTTTTTCTCATTCTCTAGTAATTTCTTTCGTTTTTTTCCTCATTTTCTAGTAATTTCTTTCGATCTTTTCCTCATTTTCTAGTAATTTCTTTCGTTATTTTCCTCATTTTCTCGTTCTCTCATTCGTTCTTTTGTTCATTCTCTCTTTCTTTCTTTCGTTCTTTTTCTCATTCTCTAGTAATTTCTTTCGTTTTTTTCCTCATTTTCTAGTAATTTCTTTCGATCTTTTCCTCATTTTCTAGTAATTTCTTTCGTTATTTTCCTCATTTTCTCGTTCTCTCATTCGTTCTTTTGTTCATTCTCTCTTTTTTTATTTCGTTCTTTTTCTCATTCTCTAGTAATTTCTTTCGTTTTTTTTCCTCATTTTCTAGTAATTTCTTTCGATCTTTTCCTCATTTTCTAGTAATTTCTTTCGTTATTTTCCTCATTTTCTCGTTCTCTCATTCGTTCTTTTGTTCATTCTCTCTTTTTTTATTTCGTTCTTTTTCTCATTCTCTAGTAATTTCTTTCGTTTTTTTTCCTCATTTTCTAGTAATTTCTTTCGATCTTTTCCTCATTTTCTAGTAATTTCTTTCGTTATTTTCCTCATTTTTTCGTTCTCTCATTCGTTCTTTTGTTCATTCTCTCTTTCTTTCTTTCGTTCTTTTTCTTATTCTCTAGTAATTTCTTTCGTTTTTTCCTCATTTTCTAGTAATTTCTTTCGATCTTTTCCTCATTTTCTAGTAATTTCTTTCGTTATTTTCCTCATTTTTTCGTTCTCTCATTCGTTCTTTTGTTCATTCTCTCTTTCTTTCTTTCGTTCTTTTTCTTATTCTCTAGTAATTTCTTTCGTTTTTTCCTCATTTTCTAGTAATTTCTTTCGATCTTTTCCTCATTTTCTAGTAATTTCTTTCGTTATTTTCCTCATTTTCTCGTTCTCTCATTCGTTCTTTTGTTCATTCTCTCTTTCTTTCTTTCGTTCTTTTTCCCATTCTCTAGTACATTCTTTCGTTTTTTATCTCATTTGCTAGTCCTTTCTTTCGCTCTTTTCCTCATTCTCTAGTTTTCTCGTTTGTTCTTTTCCTCATTCTCTAGTTCTTTATTTCTTTCTTGTTCTCATTCCGTAGCGCTTTCTCGTTTCTTTCTTTCTTTCTTTCTCTTATTACCTAATTATTTCTTTCTTTCTTGATTTTTTGATAATTACATTTTCTCCGTTTATCATGTTTTTCGCAATATTTCAAAATCTCCCGTCTATTACATTTCCCATAAATTTGCCCTTAAATTCATTCAAATTTATTTCTTCTTTTTCGTTATTTGCCTTTCGATTGACAGTCTTCCAATGTCTTCCTTATTCAACAGTAATCGTCTTTCTTTTTTCTATTTCCCGCATTTTGCTTGAAATCACATTTTCCCAACATTCTTCTTGAATAATTCTCTGGTTTCGGCATTCGCGTTTCCTCTCCAAACCTCCGTATTCGGAAATAATAACGTTCGAAATTAGTTGTCTGGGATGTTTAGTTCAATCTGCCATTCACATGTTTCTTGGTACTGGCCGTTTGTAAGCAAACAGCGTACAATATAAGTTGGAGGCCGGGCAATGAACCAGGCATTATTTTCCCGGGGAAAAAAAAAACAGAGTCTAAAAGAAAACGATATAAAACCTATTAAAATGAGCGTTGCGAAGAGAAAGCAATAAGAAATTGGTTCTCTCTGAATCCGTAAGCACACACACACACGTACACATGCCCACTCACACCCACCCATGCATACACGGACACATACGCACAAACATAGAGGAGCGCACACACAGACACACATCACTTCATCTCTGCAAATGAACACCGATAAATGATTTCTCTCTTTCTCCCCACACATTGTCTCTATATAACCTTCGATATATATATATATATATATATATATATATATATATATATATATGATTGCGTATTTGAGCAGTAATTTCTCTTTTATACAAGTTTCATTAAAATGGCTGACAAGGTACTGTGATTGAACTTTTTTCTTTATTTTTGTATATATATATATATATATATATATATATATATATATATATATATATATATGATTTATTTCCTGGATATAAAGTATGTAAAATACATATACGAGCGTTTTCGGTTATTTTTTTTTATAATTATCGAAGCTGTTTTGATTTATTTTTTTTTATTTTTAACTGAATATTTAGATTTGTATATATGTTTTAAAAAAAACAATAATTCCCCTCATCTAGATGAGGGGAATGATTGTTTTTTTTTTAATTTTCTAAACACGGACAGCACATTTTGGCCATGTTGATAGTTGATGATATTAGGGAGTAGCTTTTTAAAATTATGATTACTTCAACTCATTTGCTGATAAATCTGGCGAGTGGACGGAGTGATTGGTGGATGACCAGTCTACGAAACTCTAAATTCGGTACGCTTTAAATATTTGTATTATTCGTGTATATATATATATATATATATATATATATATATATATATATATATATATATATATATATATATATATATATATATATATATATATATATCCCAGTAAATGTATCTGTAGAGACGCATATACATACTTTCAGGTATTTACGTGTATTTTTCGCTCTCCTTATTTTCACACACACACACACACACACACATTATATATATATATATCTTGTTGTTTTAATTTTTCCTCGGGTCCCGATTTGTTTTACTGTTAGTTGAGCTGTCCGATCTTTTTTCCAAACGAGTACCACCATTTGTATATATATATATATATATATATATATATATATATATATATATATATATATATATATATATATATATATATATTAATAATAATAATAATAATAATAATAACCACTTGACCACGACACTATACCAAACCCACAGATTGTCATCGTTACCGAAGTTTCTTAACAAAAGATGTCCAGTATTTAAAACCCGACAAACAATTAGAAATATATTCAGTGAGAAGCCACTTCCCTCTAGATGTCATTTCTCCAATCTACACAGACTCTTAACTTTATCCAGCATACAAGATTCCCCAAACACACCAGGGGCATGGTACCTGCAATAAAGCCTGATATCAAGTCTGTAGACATAGCATCAATGATAGCAATTTCGCATCAACTGACACTCACATTGCATTCAAACTACAGGCTCTGAACTGTGACAGTTCAAATCTTACATATTTACTTTTCTGTCACAAATGAAAAAAAAAAAAAAAAGAAAAAAAAAAGGAAATTATTTTGAAGAATCTGGAAGATAATTTTGTCTCCGGTTCAATAACCATAAATAACCATCAGGGAAAATAACAACAATTGTTTCTGTCGCTGCATACTTCAGTGAAGCATTTATTGTGAGGCCGTAACATACCTACAACATGGAATCTTCCAGGACTATATAAAGTACGCAACATAACACTCGAGAAGAGAGAAGAAGAAGAGGCGGAGAGAAACAGTATTCTAATACCGTAGTATCAGCCGCGTACGACTACCCATATTGGACACTAGCACATAGTAAGCTCCCCTTGAACTTACATTATCTTTGTAACCTTTCTGTTTAATATATCTTTCTTACCTCTAATCCGTGTTCCGTATTTTCCTTCCGTGGTCCCGACTTCGGGCCCACATCACCATTCTATAACGTCTATGATATCAGATGCGTGTTTTACTGTCTTCATTCAACAACCGAGAAGAAAGATGTAAATCGGAGATGAAATTTATTTTCAAAGTAAAATAACACATTGATGGATTAGACAAGTATTTAGATTTACTCAGAGTGTATGATTTCCAAAGAGATACTTCGAACCAGCAACAAAATTCATTGTAGGAGTAAGGCCCGCTTCTTTGTATGTTCCTCGTAGTGTTGAAAAAGCACACCGGCGTGTTCGAAAATTCCGACGTTAAAGTCTTACTCTACGTACTTCATTTCAGTCAAAAGTTTAATATATAGTAAATATCAATTTTATTAAGAATATTGTTACCATTTTATTGGCTTTTTAGTCTTCAAACTTTATTAACCACCGTATTCAATCTTTCTATCTATCTATCTATCTATCTATCTATCTATCTATCTATATATATATATATATATA
>OZ010607.1:40683035-40703035 GCA_963932145.1 Acanthosepion lycidas | reverse complement strand
ATGTGTGTGTGTATATATATATATATATATATATATATATATATATATATATATATATATATATATATATATAAGTAAGAAGGTGAAAAGGAGGAGAAGAAGAAAAGAGGTTACAAATATTGGTGTATATGAGTATGTATATGTATTTGTAGATGTGGGTACGTGTGTGTATATATATGTGAGTATGTATCCTTATATGCATGTATATATATATTTTTTATGTGTGTATATATGTAAGTGTCTGCATGTTTATGTAGTTGTGTTTATATATGTATGTGTGTATGTGTATATATATATATATATAATTGTGTGTAGGTGTATGTGTATGTGTGTGTATATATATATATATATATATATATATGTGTGTGTGTGCATGTATGTGTATGTGTGCATGTATGTGTATGTATATATATATATATATGTATAGTACGTATATATATATATATATATATATATATATATATATATATATATATGTGTGAATATATGTAGATGTATGTGTATGTATATATATATGTGTATATGTTTGTATGTGTATTGTTATATTGTGTACCTAATTTTATTTACGTATATTTATGTTGGTATGGATGTTTTTTTTTGTTTTTTTTTATATATGTATATTAGGATACGTGTATTTTTGTGTTTGCATGTATATCGAAGTATGTCTATGCCTATGTATGTGTATGTATGTCTGTATATTTATATATGTTTTTGGTCAAATGTCGTTGCATTTATGTGTATGTACGTATGTGTGTATTTATTACTATAGATAAGTATTTTTATGTAGATATTCATATGTATGTATATTTCTGTATGTGTGTATGCATGTATGTATGTGTATATATATGTATATATATATATGTATATATATGTGTGTGTGTATATGTATGTATGTATGTGTATGTATATATATATGTATATATGTGTGTGTGTGTTTACTTATGTAGGTTTGCAGTTGTATATATGTATGTTGACACCTACTATATATGAAATTGTTTATGTGTACGTGTAGGTAGGGAAACTTGGGTATGTCATTACGGCCACATGTGTTAGTATATATTTGTGTATATATGTTTATATTTGTGTATTGCTGTGTATATATGTATTTATTTGTAAGTATGTGTACACATATTTGTGTGTATATTTGTGGGTACATATATATATATGTGTATGTATGTGTATGTGTACTTGATACCATGGAAATGTATACGTATGTATATGTTTATGTATGTATGTGTAGATATTTCGGTGTGTATGTATGTATGTATATTTATGTTTATGTGTGAGTATGTGTGTATGTGTATGTATATATGTATATGTATGTGTATATGTATGTGTATATGTATATATATGTATATATGTGTGTATATGTATGTATACATGTATATATATATATATGTTTGTATGCGTATATATGTGTGTGTATGTGTGTGTGTGTATGTATATACTTATATGTATATGAGGTGGAAATTGTAGTTACCGATGGGTGTTGACTTTAATGTCCGTTTTTTTTTGTTTTTTTTTTACATACACTATTTTAATATATTAAATAATATTAATTTTAATCATTTTTATCTTTGTATATTTACTCGCTTAAGCTAGATTTCAATAGGTTGTTAACATTCATGCAATGACATTTTCTGTCTTAAATATTTATCGGTTGGGGTATCCAACTGTCTGGGTCAATGTCTGTGGATGTGTGTGCATGTATTTATATGTATCTATGTGTATGGAAAGTGCATCCACTTTTAATTATGTATGTATGTACGTGTGTGTTGGTTTCCCTTCACCCATTTCCCCCCCCCATTTTTTTCATGACAGACGGTGGAGATGTTCTCTGTCTTGTCCCTTTTTTGTGTGTGTATATGTCTTGGTGCTTATGTACTAGAATCTGACTGCGTTTGTTTTACGCGTGAGTTTAGGACCCCATTTACACACCATGAGGATTAAAATGTATACATTGTAAAAAGATCGGATATTAAATAGAGCTAAAGTAACTTCAATGAAAAAATAAATTGAATAACATATATATTTCTTCTTTTCTCCTCAGTAATTTTATAGTTATAAACTTGATAGCGAATAAATGTTAAATTTTGATTTTGTAATTAGCAGTTTTACATTTTAATATTAAATTTTATCATATAATTTAGTAATTATTCGTTGGAATAAATTATTTTTTAATACTAAACATCTGAATAGATATTATAACATGACTTCGTTATCGAGCTTTTTGAATTTTCCTGTACTTGTGTTTTGATTGGCCCATCTAGCCTTTGTAATGTGTGTGTGTGTGTGTGTGTGTGTGTGTGTGTGTGTGTGAAAATATATAGAAAATACGAAAGAACTCGTTAGGTAAATAATACAAAGTTCTTTAGTATTTTTGTTATTATTTTAAAAAAATAGTGCTCGATACAAAAGTAGAGCCTAAATATAATTATTTATTTAAAAATATGATTCCATCGCTACATAAGAGATCTCATGTTTCAAAACAAGCGCCGAAAATTTCAATATAATTATTTCAATTAAATTGAATTAAAGTAACAAGCTCTGTTCCATCTTCAAGGAAATATTTTTTTGGAATATTTTGTGTGTATGTGTGTTTGTTCGTTTATATATGGGATCGTATTTCCTACATTTTTTAACCGATTTCAACAAAACTTCACAGGACCACGTAAAATTGCCCGGCGGTTGTTCTGACCACCCACAAAATTGGAAAAACACTATTGTTTTTGCAAGAAATCAATTTGAAAGCACGGATAAAGGTATCGCACTCGGCCGGAAGTTACTGTCGGCTTCTCAAACATCCCAATGCCGTTAACTTCCGGTGACTCGGCGTTTTTTGTTTTTTTTCAAAGAATGATTCAGAAAAAGTAAAATAAATGAAACCTAAACCTACACAAGTCCTCCTAACTAAAAATAAAAACAGGAAACTACTTTAAATAGACATGGTGGACAAAT
Source organism: Acanthosepion lycidas (assembly GCA_963932145.1). Classification (NCBI taxonomy): domain Eukaryota; kingdom Metazoa; phylum Mollusca; class Cephalopoda; order Sepiida; family Sepiidae; genus Acanthosepion; species Acanthosepion lycidas. The sequence goes on along the minus strand of OZ010607.1, from coordinate 40,700,077 downwards.
GAAACCCATATGTACAGTCAAAATGCGGAAGTTAATTTTTAGTTATCAATCAAAAGATATTGACAACCGGCCACGATGCTAACAGCAACCGACATAAATACAGCCGATTTCTTCACCAAGCAGCTCTGGGGTAGATGGACGTGCTTCCCCATACCCATACCCATACCCATACCCATACCCATACCCATACCCCTCCCCTCCCCCTTCCCCCTCTCACCTTCACCTGGCCGACCCTCGTGGAAAATTAACCTCCACATCTCAAGTGTTAATAAAAGCAAAGCATATCAGATTTGTAAATATTTCCTATTTGTCATTTATCCTCTCATTCTCTTGCGTTCCTATCTATATCTGCTCCTAATTCACACATACATACATATATACATATATATATATAGATATATATATATATATATATATATATATATATATATATATATATATATATATGAGGTTGGTGCAATAATATTGACGTAATAATGACGTATTTTTTAACGTCAAAAAACGACGTTATTACTTCATTATTTTTGCACCAATCTAATATTTATATATAAACAGATGCAAACTATGCCTGGAAGAAAAAATTTACATAATTAAGTACAAAAATACAAGCCAGTTATTGAACCAGAGAAAGGAAATTATACTTAAATGACATCATAAAAATAAGTTTATATAGTCTTAAAAATAGACATTTATTTTGCATCAAACACTGAAAAATATATATTAGGTTTGTAACTATGTAAGTTCATATATATGCATGTATATACGTATGTGTTTATCTATCTATTACTTTTATTACTAGTATTATTACTTTAAATATATATATATATATATATATATATATATATATATATATATATTAGGTTGGTGCAAAAATAATTTCGTTTTCTGACATAGTAACATATGTTAGAAAACGAAATTATTTTTGCACCAACCTAATATATATATATATATATATATATATATATATATATATATATATATATATATATATATATATTATTATTACTATTAAATGATGATGATGTTTAATGAATAACAACATAGACTGCATTTCTGTGATTTTTATTACTGGTTGCGCAGTTAAAGTTTTATCCATAAAATTTTCCCCTACCTTCCCTTACTGCAATATTCTCAAAAAAATCTAAAGTAGGATCTGTAATGTAATCGGTACTGAATTAGCTTCTTGACTTCAGCCGCTTTCTCACAGAAGTGATGTGGCTTCTCTCTGTCTTTTCTACAAATATTTTCATGGCTACTGCACTGATGAGCATTTTTCCCTGGCGCCCTGATTACATGAATTTAAGTGTACTACTAGATTGGCCACTAGGCCCCAAATTTTAACTGTTGAAATAGTTAAATGTAACCGCCCTTCTAACAGTTTCTTTCCTCGTACTTCTCCATATTGGAACTCCATTCCTCTCACTTGCTTCCCTGATAACTACAATCATCAAAAACCTAAATGCAACATCAGTCACCATGTTTTGTTGCGTTGATACCTGTTCTTTTTTCCTTTCTTCAATCCCCACTACACCCACACTGTTCTCTCATTTTCACTCTCCATAACCCCCTATGTTATAATGGCACTTCTGACTTGCGTCGAGTGAAATGAAAAAAACCCGAAACATTGAATATAAAATAATTAAGGAACTGACAAAAACATCCAATAAAATAATAAGGGTCCTGAAAACAGCATCTACCACAATCAAAGGTAAAGCTCTCCCTACCAACAGCTAAAATAAAAAAAGTGCTCAATATATATATATATATATATATATATATATATATATATATATATATATATATATATATATATATATATATATTGAGAAAAGGCAGGAATTGTGTGTGTGTATGTGTCTGTGGAACGAATGCACGGCCGCAATTTTTGACGGATTTGCACCAAAATTTACATGCAGATGCTACAAGTTAGCAGAAAGGAGAAGACTAAATTTGCATTTCCCAACTCCCATCCCATAGAAATAATCGATTTTTTCATGCTTCTACGGGAGTTTTCTTGTAGTTTGCGGTTATTTTCTACTGGCCAGAGTGAGAGCCTATAGCTGGTTGCCAAGAATAGGCAGGAAGATTCTATTGGCCAGCATGAGAGCCAACAGCTGACTGACACGAACTGGCATGCTAGCATGCAAAAAATCGATAGCTGCATTCGTCACAAGTGGGAAAAATTTAAATCTGCATGGCACTTTACTCCAATTGGCTCATTCGCTTGCTTAAACTCAACATTGATTCTGATTCCGCAGAACTGGGTTGGGTGTGAAAAAGTATTTGTTGTTAACATTGGTTTTTCATTCGGTTTTTCCAGTTACGAGTCCTTTTTTTTTAAAGCTGATCGTTTTGTGTTCATTTTGTTTAGTTCTTTGTTTGTAACAGATTTAATGTTTAGTATGGAGCATAGGTAAATTCCCTGTGTGAGATAGACAAGACCTGTAGCAACACCAGCACGGCAAAGGGCACTCCTTTAAAGGCAATAGAAGGGCAAAAATATTTTAAGTCAAGTGATAGCGATTGCTGTATGAGTCGTACGATTTTTGAATCAAGCACGGGCAACGCCGGGCCATGCTACTAGTATATATGTATATATATATATATATATATATATATATATATATATATATATATATATAGATATATAGATATATATATATAATACACGCTCTCTCCTTTCTACTGTTTGGATATTTTGTGTGTTTTCTTTTGCTTTAAGTCGACACATTTCCCTCGTGATTCGATAATACATTCTTTTATGCAGCATTTCTAGTAAATTATTTTGAATATATACCTCAATTTTGTTCAAAGTTATCACCAATTATATCGTCTCTCTTGTTATATATATATATATATATATATATATTCATACATATATACATATATATATATATATATATATATATATATATATACATACATATATATATATATATATATATATATATATATATATATACTGATATATTCTTCTACTTCTACCTTTTCTTTTACATTTTTTTCTTCGTTGATCGTAATCTACTTTTATAAAAGGTTTAAAATTTCAGCATGCTGAATTAATAGTGGTGTATAATTTTGGAGTTTATTGCCTTTTGTTTGTATTTTTATTTAATTATTTCTAAATTCCATGGTCTTCTGTACTAACTTAAAAATTCTGCAAAATGGTATTAATGTTTAAGATATCATGTAATGTTGGCTATATAACATTTTGTTTTGAAATACCCAAATTTCCTTACATTCATTTTTATCACTTAATTCTGCTCTTGTCATAAAATTCTTTTTCTTCTGGCGATCATGGCTCGGAACAAGTTCCTGCCCTTTATAAGTCTTAATACAGATTTGATTATTAGGGAGCATGACTTGGAATTGATAGTGGAGTTGTTTCCCGTTCCTTTGAATTTCATTGAGACACCAATTCTAGTTAGCATAACTCAACCCTCTGATGATTGTCTCAGATTAGATTGAAAGTACTTAGGAAAAAAAAATATTTGAAAGAAAAGTTTGGTACATTTCTTAATCAATTTTCTGAGGTTACAAAGAAATTAATCTGTGAACTTGAAAGGATCACATCGAAAATGAATCGATATTATATGTCTAAATTAGTTAACCAAACTTGTTAGAATGAAAATATGCTGCCTAAATATATATATATATATATATATATATATATATATATATATATATATATATATATATATATATATATATATGTAGATATGTTTGTGTGTGTGTGTCTGTGTATGTATATATATATATATATATATATATATATGTATGTATATATATATATATGACTTTAAATTTTAATGCGCTATTCATTATTATTATAATTATTATTACATACACTCAAATTAACTTATTATATATATATATATATATATATATATATTTATGTATGCATGTATGTGTGTGTGTGTCTGTATATATATATATGACTTTAAATTTTAATGCGCTATACATTATTATTATTATTATAATTATTATTATATACACTCAAAGTAACTTATTTTATATATATATATATATATATATATATATATATATGTATGCATGTATGTGTGTGTGTGTGTGTGTCTGTCTATATATATATATATATATATATGACTTTAAATTTTAATGCGCTATACATTATTATTATTATTATAATTATTATTATATACACTCAAAGTAACTTATTTTATATATATATATATATATATATATATATATATATATATATATATATGTATGCATGTATGTGTGTGTGTCTGTCTATATATATATATATATGACTTTAAATTTTAATGCGCTATACATTATTATTATTATTATTACTCAAAGTAACTTATTTTCTTCCATTTCTTGTGTTATTAGTGAGAGAGAAATATCTGTTCACCATCCAATTGTGATCATGACTTAAAATTTTCAGAGCTGATAATCAGAAACTTAAATTTAAAAATAAAAATTTATCAATTTTTTTTTTTTTTTATTCTTCGAACGTTAGAACTCCGATTATTTTTCTGATTACAATTATTATAATTCAATTTACTATTTCGACATTTCCATAGTTATGTTTTCGAAAATTGCTTCATCAGTAGTTATTGAGATCTTAGGTATTGTCGTTTTGAAAGTATTTAAAATTAACACTGTCGGTGTCAGCGTTTCCAAAACTGTTTGATCTCATCTTCTGGCAAGTATTTTCCCCATTGTGCCAGTTTTCTGTGGTTAGGGTATTCTTGTACTTATTTCACTCAAGTATGGCGATAACGAAACTTAGACACAACGGGTTACTGAGAGCGATAGAATGTATTTGGTGATTAAAATATCAGGATTCAAGGAGACAGGCGATGACGATCGACGTTGAATTTAAATATTTCAATATCGTAATTGACAGGAAAGCTAAAAGTTGGAATAGATTTCCACAAGCGAGAAGTACGCGGGAATAAAATTTAATCATTCAAATTACAGAAATATATATAAATTTCAACATTATTGTTATGGGGTCCTCCCCTTTTTGCACAAATGGACTCACCTAGTATATACATTTACTACTGCTACGTGAAGACTCGACACAGACCGAAGAGGGAGAGTGAAAGGTTTAAGGTAACAGACAGACAGACAGACAGAATGAACGTAGCGAGCAAGAGCCACAGTGAGCAAGCATGTAGACTCAGTAAGAAGTCATACAGCGATACTTCAATACCGAAGACTGTATATATATTTTGCTACTAACCCGTATTCCTGGAACTACTAACCCGTATTACCAGTTTGTATTATTCCGTTAATACATTGTTTTCATATATTCATTCCTGACGTTTGTTATTTATTGGTACCGGATTTCAACACGGAATCTACAACAATTATGATGATGTTACCGAGTTACGGTAAAATAGTGATGCTGTTAGTCCAGTTAAATGGCGTAAGTGATCCACGCTTGGGTGATCTCGTCTCTTCTGATTTAAGGTTGAATAGGCAGAAGATTTTTCCTCGGTAGTTTGCTATTTCTTTCTCTGGTAGATTGATTACCAACCAAAGCTATAAGACCCAGACTATCCTGCTATTTCACCCATAGCTGGAGAAGAGAAGAGATCCTACCGTCCCCATGGTATTTGCACGTAAGTGAAGAAAACAAAATCCGAGCTGATACGCATTACAGCAGAACGCATATGCATTTACTACACTTAAATTCCTGAAATCGAGTTATCAAAAAGGAAAGCTGATTAGAACAATTACCATTAAAGAATTTATAGAAAATGTACACGTAAACCACCTTAAGACGATTGGAAAGTGATTGAAGCCAATATGCCAGGCTAGCACCACTAATGTTGAGGATCTTTTTTTTTATTGGATTTGGCCAAGAATCTCTATTCTGCATGCAAGCCAATATCTGCCGCTAAATGACATACCAATAGCGCTTACCGCCGTCGGACCGACGGCGTGTTCGTCTCAGTAATATTCAAACTGGTGGACGACTAGAGGCCCACCGCTGGCCGCTCGGTGGCCTGACGTTGGCTTCCACCAGAGGACCTCTGGCGTAACCATCGACGGCCCGCCAGCAGGCCGCTAGCGTCTTACGTGTAGGGTACATACGCAATAGAAGCTTCAGGCTAGATGCAGAAGCAACATTTAATAGACGCAGATAGGCTAGATTTATAAATTTGCAAGATAGATTCCGGTAAGCAAATGCTCTGGCACGACCAAATGAAAATCAAAATTCAGACCTAGAAATTGATTCCATATAATGGTTCGATTTCATGGGAGTGGAGAACGTAAAACCGACACGGCGAAATCATTTACTCTGTTGGAGTTTATCATTAGCTATTGGCAATATTTACCATAGATTTGATATATTACTGATTCAAGTTAACGCCCAATATCAATAAAATATTTTTCAACAGCATTTATTTTTGGAACATTAAATGTTCGATAATTTTCCCCATTACCGACAGACATATCGATTTATCGGGCATTTTTAAAAGTTTAGGTTGGGTTTAGAAAATCATTTTTTAAGTATCTTTCGCTCTTGGGCGTTGTGGGCACTGGAAATATTTACACTCATATTATTGAATATATCTTAATTTTCCAAACTGTTTACACTCGCTTCCCAGCATGTATTTTTCTCGTATGTCCGTGAGCGTTAGTAAATCTCTACCAAATGATCACATTGTAGAGTATTTGGATGCAATGAAGCAGAAGCAGCAGACCGTACTAAAGACATAGACGAAAAATAGACTTATAAATGTGTAAGATAGATTCTGTCGAGAAAATTTATCTGGCACAAAGCAGTGAACCAATTTTCCTAGCAGCAGACATGAATTATAAACAGTTGATAAGAAAATTACTATGAAAAAAAAAAATCTTTATTTCCAGGGTACCGTCGACCCAGATAAAACCGTCTCAAAGAATAAACGGAATAGTATTTGATAAGAATCAGTTACAGTGCGGCCATGTTTTCACTGTAACACCAGCAAGAATACTTATGGTACCAACTATAAGCACGCAGGCGTAGAAGGCAGTGTGAGAAACCTAAAGATACGCTATGGCAAAAGTGCAAATAATTTTTTTACTTACCCTCGTAAAAATGGCAAGGAACAGGATGTGCCTCGATATTATAGTTCTGATACAGCGCCACTTACGGCGACTTAGCAAACTAAGTGGGGATAAACCCACATTCTCTTGTTAGTATTTGTTGACCATGATCACCATAGTCTATGAATATAGAATACAGCGCAGTTCGTAATCTGTTCAATGAAACAACGTTAAAGCTTAACACTCACGAGTCAGACACTCTACTGAATCTGACTATATCGCCAATACCACCAGCAGCTGTTCTGTAATTCTTTAGTCTTCGATATCAAAGACTGCCAGTGAATATTCGGGAAAACATGACCGTCTTTATACACGTCGCACTGAATATTCTGAACCTTCTGATCGGCTAACTCTTATATTGGTGAATTATGAAATGAGTCAGCTCATTTTGGCTGGCTCACTAGTACACCAGCTTACCCCAAAACTCCAACGATATTCTCTTGTAATAAATACAGGATTATCCGTTTTGCCGGACCAACAAATCTTACATAATAAATATTACTTACCAAATTATTACGCTGATTTTCTTTTTACCTGTACAAGCAATATTAGTTACAATTAAAATGCATCAGCTCCAAATACTGAAATAAAAAGCCGCAAATGTAAAATCCCTCAAAGTACTAAAAAATTACAACTGAAATGTCGCACCTGGTGGAGATAAAACAACCATCTTGAAGACTATAACCAATTTAGTTTATTACTCCAACAGATATACGTACATACTAGAGTTGTCTGGAACGTTCCTATGCTGACTAAGATATAAATGTAAGTAGATTAAAGTCATGCAGTTGCTACGAATTCTACTTTGCCTATTTGCATGCATATCTTGGTCAGATTATAAACCTCCCAGCTGACCCTTGTATATGACACACAACGGAAACTTAGTAGTTGAACGTGAAAAGTTCAAGCTGATGAAATTTGGTCTCTGTTCGTAAACATTGGCGTTTAGCTTCCGGCAAGGACAAAGAAAAAAAAACTCATATATACCAGCCTTTGCAGTGGATTATTTGAAGATTTACGATATACGAAAGTTGAAGTTAATATACACTTAACACCACACAAAATTTAGTAAAGTAAAAATAAATCTGAGTCAATTGGAGGATAACAGAATAGTAATAAAATAAAATAAAACTGAAATTGAATCCTCTAATCATTTTGACATCATTTAATATGCAATTCTAAATTTCTGGTCATAAATATTTCATCTGGGATGAAGCAGAGTCCTTCTGAAGGATTTATGACCTTTTCCATAATATTCCCATTTCCAGATAGTTATTATATTTTTTTTAAATCGTTCACTCCAGTCAAGGTGATAATGCCACTAGGATGCAGGCGGGTGGCAATAAGCGAAAGAGAATGAAAATACTTTAGTGTTCATTTTTTTGTCCGTACATCACGTACGGACAAAAAAATGAACAGGTTTCAGGACGACAAAAGATGATGTATTTAAATTTTTTGAAGATTATAGGCGATAGGTAAGCAATAAAGCGAATTCAACAGGTGACTAGTGCAAGAAAACAAAATGTTATAACTCGATAATTCAGTAGTAAAACTGTGAGACCTTGCCAATCGACTAGTAAGCATAAATTAATACAATTGAACCACTAGGAATAAAAAGCTCAGCAAAACAGCTGAAATGAAAATATTTGTAGAAAAGACAAAAGGAAGTATAATTTAAACCGTCTCCTCACTTAGACGTGATGTTTAATGTGTGGAACCCGTGCGCGTACACCTGGGCCCAAAATTAACCAGCCTCCAAAACCGTCGGTTGCGCTGATATTGGTATGATTACGGATACCTGTTGCAGAATTTATGCTAAGTAAGATGTGTCAGAAGGTGAAATTGTGTGAAGGCCTAAAATGTGCGTGTACATTATGCATTTATCCACAACAAATAAATTAAACGAACATATGGATACAATACAACTTGAAGAAATCAAGCAAAAAACAACGTAGTTATAGATTTCAACAATAACATATATATATATATATATATATATATATATATATATATATATATATATATGACATACAGAAAGTGATGATAGGTTGCTTGTTGAATGTGGCAAGTGAGATAAGATTGCAAAGAGTGTGCATGCAGAGATCTTGTAAATGATTAAATTTGTTTGTGAAATTAAAACAGTTTATTTCTGCAAGGTAAAATGTCAATTGTGTGAGTTCAAATAATAATGTGTATGACAATTGTAAGTGTTGATTCAAGTTATGAAGTGTTGTGTGCCTTTGACTGATATGCTAAAGTTGATTAAATGTACAATTACTAGTGATAATGTCACTTTTTTTTTAGTAAATTGTAAGTTAAGTTTCTTCATGCGGCAATAGTAGTGCGAGTTGTGTTGAGTTGATGAGAGGCTGGTAGTGTTATTGAGTCAGTTTGTTGGCACGCGTGGAGTCTGCTGGCATCACTCGAAACTCAGTGTCTGACTGACTTGAATTAAGTCGAGCGATACTTTTTTTTATAGACTTTTGGGTTTTCAAATATGCTCCAGACAGGTGCACGGGAAAAAGTATTTGTCTCAACTTGCTACATTTTTCTGTCATTTTAACCAATGGGAAGTTGAGTTTTGAAAAGTGATGATTGGTCACTTAATGTGTTTTCGGTCGGCACAAGTTAATCCTAATAATTGACGCTTACGGTCACATAACATTGAAGCACTCGTACCCGTATGATCACCGAAGGTAAGCAATGTCGATCCTGGTTCGTACCTATATGGGTGACCGCTTGGCGTTCTTGGTGCTGGAAGTTTGGATGCGCAGGAGGTGTAATGGATAATGGCTCGGAATTGTTAATCCAAGAGCGTAGATCTAGTTGGGTTCGTTATCGTCACTTACGCGCAAATACACATTGGGAAGGTATGAATTCGCCTCTTTAATCCAAGATATGGGTTACGTAGTAAGACTTGTATCGTTACATTTTTATTATTCCCGTATCTAATACGATTTTATGGCCTTAAATAATCTACAAAGTGTTGATAAGCCCTAGAAAACAAATCAATCAATCTTAATAATTGCCGACACTCCTACTTTAAAAATCGGGATCTATGTGTATAGATTTGAGGTTTGTTTCCATTTGGAGAAAATTTACAGGAGGCAGTGACACGAGGAACGGAAAGCCTTCAAATTTATATCCGCGAAATACAACTCTATGGAAACCTTGGGCGGAAAATATAAGGGAGTTTATGACATTGTAATCAATATAAGGGTTTATGTAACTGATTCCACACTTTCTCACCATTCGGGTAGATTCCTCAGTAAATACTTAACTTTAATCTCTCTCTCTCCCTCTCTCCATCTCTCTCTCTCTCTCTCCATCTCTCTCTCCCTCTCTCTCTCTCTCCCCCTCTCTCTCTCTTACGTGGATGTGCTATGGGTCAGGTTCGTTACACTCAATTATGCTCAAACACCCTTCAGTAATGTGTGAACCCATATTTTCCCCATTGATATGGATTAAATAGTAGGACTTGTAATAGACACATAATCGTTATTCTAAAAAAAACAATGTTCACTGAAACAAATGGAATTATTCGTACAATTCAAAATATGATAAAATAAAGAACGATCAGTAAACGTACATCAATCTAACATGCTTTGCTTTTAATAAAGATTCGTCAGAGAATGAGATATAGATCTCAAACGAAGCTTTAATAGAAGTGAAACATGTTACATTGATAAGCATTTCCTCATTATCGTATCATTCTGTCGAATTCCGATCCATATTTAATCGTAAATCCAAAATATCTTTCGGCTTTAACACACAAAGTATGATAATCCGTAAAAAAATCAATCCAACAATTTCTCTAAACCGTAAAAAAAACAAATCTATCAATCAATATATTTCTCCCTTTCTCTCTCTCTCTCTCTCTCTCTCTCTCTCTCTCTCTATCTTATTTAATTAAAATGTATACATTGTAAAAGGACCGGATATTAAATTAGCTAAAGTAACTTCAATGAAGAAATAAATTGAATAACATATATATTTTTTCTTTTCTCCTCAGTAATTTTATAGTTGTAAACTTAATAGCGAATAAATTTTAAATTTTGATTTTGTAATTAGCCGTTTTAAATTTTAATATTAAATTTTATCATATAATTTAGTAATTATTGGTTGGAATAAATTATTTTTTAATACTACCCATATTTTAAACATCTGAATAGATATTATAACATGACTTCGTTATCAATCTTTTTGAATTTTCCTATACTTGTGTTTTGATTGGTCCATCTAGCCTTTGTAACAACGTTTTCCCCTTGCGAAGGATTGTTAATTAATTTGAAACTTTTAAAACCATTTATTTTACATTCAACGTCATCACTTGATATGACACCGAGGGTGTTGAAACAAAATGGCTATTTTTTTTTATATCTGCTGTACTTTGTATTGAGCACTCTTTTAAGAATAGTAATTGTTGGTTATTGGAATTCATTCTATATACACCAATCATATACTTGGTTATATATATATATATATATATATATATATATATATATATATATATATATATATATATATACTTGGGTTGGTGGCTTGCACGCGATTACACCACTTTCAAAGAAAGACCCCCTTATTCGTTTCAGGACATCTCCCAGGAGAAAGAAAATTCTGATGTAAAATCTGCGGGCCCTTCAGCACCTGATACGAGGCAAACCATGCACCAGTACAGACTATGCTGTTTTGATTAAAAGAGCGTGCATTGTACTGCAAAAGCAATGGCCATTATAAACAGTTCATGTGCATATTGTTCAGCAATCACTACAAACGTGCATTGTGTTCTTGCAATCATATGGCGTCGAGGAGACAGAGACGAGAACAGGTGAAGGGATTAGACGTGTTGGTTGGTAGATGGCAGTTTTGTACATACTCTTCAAGTAATTCTGCTCCTTTCATTGCAAAGTGGCCTTATTTAGGACGTCACTGGTTTACTCTCAATGCAGAAGAGCCGAGAAAATGCCCCCTAAAAATTGCTTACTCAGTTTTTCTCCCTGTCATTAGGTGGAAATGAGTGGGCATCTAAATCTGCCCCAGAATAATAAAGAGTTAAATACTGAATATATTTTTATTTGGTCTTAGAATGTGACAACTCTCCAGGATAGTATGACATATCTTGACCGCTGGACTGCTTTGATTGGGCGCCTCCTAGAAAAAAAAAAGAAATAAAACGTCGGTATAGCTGATCACTCAGAAATTAGACAGGCTGATTTTGGTGGGCTATGCTGGGTTAATAATAGTTATATTCCGTGCAAATAGGAATATATACTTGACAAACAAGATGAATAAAATAAGTAAAGGTTTATTGTACAAAACCAGTAAAAAAAAGGCTAAACGTAACAGTTATGCACAAGGTTATCGCAAGTCAATTCAGTAGTGAGTGCTTCTTAAATAGATGCCCTTTAAAAATTCCCCGTAAACCACGTTTGTGTCTGTCTACCTCCTCGGACAAGACTTTGCCCTTCGACATAGCCTCGTCCGGATTCGTCTCTGCCCGAAACAAAAGCTAAGTTTTGAGTAACAGATTCCAGGTAGTAATATTTACCAACCTCCCCACGTGGTACGATGTGGCACATAACCGAATTTAATGTGGGGCAATCCGAGCCGTAGACTAAGCCGAAAATTCTCCGTAAACCCCGCATAAAAGGTTTAGGGTCTGTCTACTTCCCCGAACGAACATATATATATTAGACAAAAAGATCAAAGACATTTTCAATAAACCACCCATAAATGCAAAGAAACAATCACCTAACCTATCAGCTATCCTCACCTCTACCAAATATCTAAACAATAGAAACCAATCAGGAAATTACAAATGTAACAAACCTCGTTTCTTAGTTTGCAAACATTTAATAATAGCTAATATATTTTCTGTACCCAACACCAATATCAAGATACAGCCACCTAACCTCACCTGCGATAGCCATAATGTAATTCATTATTTATTCTGCACCTTATGTCCTAATAGTGGATATATTGGTGAGTCTGGAAATAATTTTAAATTTCGTTTCAATAATCATAAACAAACCATACGTAAAAACAACCCTTATTCCCCCATAGCTAAACACTTTAATCAATCAGGACATTCATTAGAAAACTGCAAATGTTTATTGATAGATTCCGATTTGAGTTCCACATATCCACGCAGAAAAAAAGAAACATATTGGATTTTAAAATTAAATACACATAAACTAGGACTGAATAGGGACTTGGGTGTTTTAAATCTTTATAAATATTCCAGTAGTTAAGAAATTTTTTTAGATATAGTTAAAAAAAAAAATTAAACAACATTTAAAATATTTATGACAATTAGATTTAAGTTAGGAATATCCGAACAGTGACGTTCCATATCAAGTGACGTCAGCGTCTCGCGAAGGACGCTACTTGCTGACAAACAGTAATTTTAATTTATTTGTAACAAACAGTGGAGGGGTTCGCGAAGGATTCCCTGCGCGAGGATCACGGTTTGTCGGAGGACGAGTTTCGCTCTTACTGGTGTTGGCCGCCAGCGGCGGATTACCTCAGTAACCCTGAGTTTTCGCTTACCTGGCGACTGGCTCGGAATCGGCTGCCTCTCAATGACAAGGTCTTCATATGGGGCTTGGCGGATTTGCCAGACTGCGAACGGTGCGGCCTTGGCTTATAGGAAACGGCTTCGCACGCCTTCTACCATTGCCCCCGGTTCCGCCCCTTATGGGACCATGTCGGCGAGCTGACGGCTCGTCTCGCTCCCGAAAAGCTCATGCCCATTGATCGCGCATACGCGTGTGACAATATGTCGCCCCCGTATTCCGGGGTGAAACGGATGGTGTTTCTCATGCTGCTAGCCACGGCCCAAATGGTGATATGGACGACGCGACAGGAGAAAGTCTTGCGGGGTATCCGTCTTTCTCATCAGGATCTGTTCCGCTTCTTTGAGCAAGATGAAGATCAGAACTGATAGGAAACGCTTGCATTCGACAGTCTTCAGCAAAAGGTGGGTGACTGAGGCGATCTTGGTTCGCGTGATCGGGGCTAGCCTTGATTTTCTCTTTTAGGTCAAGCCTACGTTACATCGGGGTGGTTTCCTGTGGAGCCCTCCCATTGGTTAGGTTAAACAGGCTTTTGTGTACCTAGTTAATGTGAGTGTTGTTCCCGGCCTGTATCCCGGCTGCTCTTTAGTTATGATCCAGCCTGAGATTCCCGACCTCCCCAGTTTGTTTTTTGACCCCCCTTTATCTCGACTGGGTCAGCTTTATATTTTCCCATGCCCTTATGATTTTTTATCCTTTTCCCACTCCCTTAGCGAGAGAGCTGCTTGATTTTGTCCGAGGGGCAGAATACAGTGGCCTCTCTGTTTTAAGGGTTGGACGGGTCCTACTAACATCAGTTATGTTTAATTTTCATTATGTTAATATATATTTTAGTTCGTTATTGGTTTCATCTCCCTCCCCTCTCATATTTCTTTTTAGTATCATTAAATTTTTATGACACGGGGCGCGTTTTGTAGGTCTCCCTAGTGTGGATGCGGTATTATGGTGCATGGAGGATCGATTGGTGACGGACGAGTTCTTGTGGTGAATGGGTAAATTGTAAAGTACGAATGGGTCACGAATCAGATTAGCTAGTTATAAGATAGTTAGTGAAGACCAGCCTTCTACCCCTCCCCCTTCTTCGGCCTTGTGCCACAATTTTGTATTTTATACGAAATAAATATCAACAGTTATTTCTGATGAAAGATTGAGGACAATTTGAAATATCAAATATATATATAAATAAATAAATACTTTCATAAAATAAAACATAATTTTTTTAATTTGCAACTTTTTCTATATATATATATATATATATATGTTTATATATATATATATATATATATATATATATATATATATATATGTGTGTGTGTGTGTGTGTGTGTGTGTGTGTGTATGTGTGTGTGTGTTCGTAGGCATATAAATACCTGGGCCGCACGACATTAAACCTCTTTGAAAGAAAGACCCCTTATCGTTTCAGGACATCTCCCCACCTGACACGAGGCAAACCATGCACCAGTATTGGCTATGCAGTTTTGATGAAAAGAGTGTGCATTGTACTGCAAAAGCAATGACCATTATAAACAATTCATGTGTAGATTGTTCAGTAATCAACACCAACGTGCATTGTGTTCTTGCAATCATATGGCGTCGAGGAGACAGAGACGAGAATAGGTGAAGGGATATCATTGGAGCTTCCTTGCTTGAGCTTTAGACGTATTGGATGGAAGACGGCCGTTTTGTACAACCTCTGTGTTTAGAGGAAGTGTCTACGTATGCTTCTTGTAGTATTTAAAAAAGATATGTTGCTTAATAAGGGAAAACGAAAAGGCATCAATGCGATCAGTGCGAAAAGAATTTATTATATATTAATTGTTAATCACAAGACAGATATGAAGCACGGAGATTAATGTTATTCGTCCGGAATTTTCAGGCACGCCTGAGTCCTTCATCAACGGTGCGAGAAATAAACAGAGAAACAGGGAAGACTATAGACGCCTGTTTGTTTAAAGTTCCAAAGTGCTCGCTTACTGCAATTACGCTGAAAATACTTTAGTTACAGTTTCTGGATGAGGACGCATCATCTGGCGTAATCAATGCGTTTCAACGAAGCTAATGCATTCAAATCCTCCGTCACTTACGTCTTCGTTCTCCAGCCATGAAACTTGAGTTTGTATATTACATCCCTGAGATGGTCACCACTACGAAAAGAACATGCACGAGCAGGCTCTCTCATTTCAAACAGAGTTGGGATAGCCTATCTCACGGTAATTTGTAAAAACGAGCAGGATCACCTTTCGGGATGGTGCCTGTCACTTTCCATAAAGCTGTCGGAGTTTCCTTGGGGCTGCAACGATGAATCTTTGGCTGCTGAAATATACTTCCACTACGTGTACCTTTCTATTTGGAGTCCACGATATTATGAGAGTCTACCGTCACCCAAAGAGATATCAGCTACATGTAGGAAATAGCAAAATTTTGAATATGTCGAACACTTGTATATCGGTTATGTTATAAATATATATGTTACTCTCTGTCATTTTTATAATCCAGTTTATTTGTATTTAAATTGTTCCCCATCATTATTGGGTACCCTAAATATGTTTGATGTAATGACTAAAAATCTAAAAATGTTTGTCTCTAAATTACTAGGATGAAACGATATCATTTTTTACATTCAAGCTACTTTCCTCGCATTTGGTTTTGTTCTCATGGTGTTTCAGCTGTTTTACCCTCAATCATTCTTCAGGTTTATGTTGATACAGATAACTTTCAATCTGAAGTCTCTATTTCATATCCGGCTAGAGATTGTTTTCATTCAGTTTTCCACATATGTCGCACCAAAATCCGAAGGCGTCTTTGAATGGAAAAAAAAACCCCAAAAAACACTTATAATGTCAAGAAACGGGACATTTTCGTTAGAAACAATTATTATATAATATAATTCGAATGCTGGACAATCTCCTCACAGACTAGAGGCTGAAGAAATGCAGTTTTTACGGATGGACGCTGAGAATATCAAGGGCGGAACGTGTAAACAATGAAGATATCTGAAGAAGAATGGAAAGAAAAATAGATGCATATACTCAGAATCAGAAAGAGAAAGCTAAAAATCTCTGAGGAACCTATCGATAGCAATGATACAATAGATGGAAGAGTATGAGGTATGACAAAGGGAGATAATTGCTAAGAGCTAAACAGTGTAGGAGGTTATAGGGAGCCAATATCGCTTATGTCGTTAATGGACAGGGCATAAAGAAGTCAGTGGGAGTTATCTTCTTTTATTTCTGTTAAATGGGTTGTAACTTCACTTGTGATCTATCTATCTATCTATCTATCTATCTATCTATCTATCTATCTAGATCACTTCATTATCTATCTATCTATCTATCTATCTAAATATATCTATCTAGTTAGATAACTTAGCTTGCTATGTAGATCTCTTCATTTTCT
>OZ010607.1:40650535-40680535 GCA_963932145.1 Acanthosepion lycidas | reverse complement strand
ATCAGCTTATATATGAATAGGAGCTGTCCATTATTCCCTTTCCACTCTCGATAGAGTCCAAAAGTATCTTTCCGTCCTTGTAGACGACGAATTATTTTGTACTCCGCAACCCGTTTCTCCCAGACAATAGGCGCAGTCGTCTCACTGCTCTTCGCTATTTCCATGGTGAGTGTTCAGATTTTATTTCCACCAGTCCTAAATCTTACGGCTAAAACCCGTCATGTCACCCACATTATAGCGAAGCACCCCTCCATATTCCTCTGGTAACGTGTAAGTTCAACTCAAGCATCTTTTTTCCCACGAACCACTGCCTTGGGGCGACATCCTCCAATACATTGCAATCCGAATCACTACAATCTTAACCTGTGCAAGCCTAGGTTTATCTATTATCTTCCACGCATATCCGCATAAGGTGCGCCTCTTAATCTGTAATCCTCAACCTCGAGTGGCCCGGGGATATGTCCGGAGTGAATACCCCTGTAAAAAATAATCAACGTACTGACAAAAAGAACATGTTGAGATTCGAACTCGCGTCTCCTGATCGGAAACAAAAGTTGTACACTCCTTTACACACCCATGATACTTATTTGTATATGTCACATCTCTTTCATTTCCCTTTCTTCTGTATTCTCTTTTGTGTTGTATGATGATTTTCTAAGCGTAACTTAGATGTGACATAAGGCCAAAAGTCCAGGGCACACTGTGATGATCAAACTCTCCATTCACTCTTAATTGATTTAACGAAACAAGCTTCTTGACCAATACACCACGTCGACGTGCCTAGAAATTATTTTCTAAGCTTAGCTTAGATATGGCACAAGGCAGAATGTATGGGGTACTCAGTGAGGATCAAACTCACTGTTCAGTTTTGATCTATCGAAACAAACCTTTTGACCATTACACTTCGTCGTGGTGCCTAGAAAGCATTTTCTAAGCGTAGCTTACATGTGGCATAAGGCCGACAATATCGAGATCCCAGTGACTATCGAAATCACTACTCTCTCGTAACTGATCTCGCGGGATAGTCTTGTTAACCATTACACCTCGTCGAAGTGTTTCTCTTTTGTGCTGTATGGTCGACCTTCACTCTGGAGTTTGTTCCACGAAGTAATAATTTGAGGAAGAAGAGATGAACTTTTTTTTATCAAAGAAACACGATGGGAATGACGTTAGTTGCCATAGAGAAAATGACACGGTGGCTCCCTAGCTGTAAAGATCTAGTGAAAGATTAGAATGTAACTGGTCCGAATATATGCCATATTAAAAGCGATATTGTATACAAGGTGATTTTTTTTATCGTTTTAATTTACTATTTCTTTATTTTTTAATTTGTAGATAAATATGAAATAAATAGGAAATACGTTTATTAATTTGCAGATATAAAAGAATCTTGTCACTTTTCATCATCTGAGAGAACACTGTTTACCTTCTGTGATGCTAACCTCTAGGACAATGACTCATTTCGCCATCAGGAACTATCGGTTACAGCTGACATAGAAGTGGAAAGAGTATATTGAATCAATTACAAAGTCTGAAATTAAGAAAGTTTTTTTTCCCTATGTCGCGCTAGGCAATTTTTCTTGAAAGAATGTATCTGATGTAAGTATAAACCTACCATTCATCCTTGCTTTGAATATTCGTGCCGGGGCTGGTCTGGTGCTCCAATAATATATTTAGAGATTCTTGGTAAAATCCAAAGAAGTATCAACAATGTTATTGGACCTGACCTGGCATCTCAGCTTCAATCCCATTCTCACCGACGTAACAGCTGCAGCCTTGTTAGGGCCAGAAATAAAGACACAAGAGAGGAAAAGTTAAAATAATATATTAACAGAAACAGTAATACAAATATATACATACGAGAGTGTTACAGCAAGAATATTAGATCCGCCAGTCAGAGTTCACTGCTGGAAACTTCCCTCTCCAAACGGCAGTACCTGCTCCTATTTATAGCTGGGAAAGTTCATGCGCGCGTGGGTAAATTATCATAACAGTAACGTAATCTCCTTTTTCCTTTTCTATATAGCCCCTTGTGCAAATTAATTGAAACAAATACTTTAGTTTCCTTTCTTTCACCATTCGCTCAGCTTTACACGCACTCGTGTAACTGGGTGTAATCGATTTCTAGTTTTTTCTTAGATTACGTTATTTGCAGTGGAGTATAGTGATATGAATGTTTTCGGGTGTATGATGAAATTTGTTTGGCTCTGAAAAATATTGCGCTAGCCGTGATTGCGTCAGAATTTTATCACGCCTAGACATTATTGACTCGACTGTCGATTAGTTGTCCTACAGCCATTGTCTACGATGGACGTTACTCCAAGGAAGCATACGAAAATTTTAACTCTGCACGAACACACTAGCAAGCCTTACCAGTGAGCAAATCAAAGCACTATAGATTAAATCCAATCGTGAATCTGTGGTTAATCTGCTAGGATCGACTTCGTGGAATGGACAGACGAATTACTAACGTGTGCACTGTCCAGTCCTGTGTAAAAATACGGAAAAATTAAATAATTGTGACGGAATTATTCGTTCTGTTTCAATTAATTTGCAGAAGGGTGTATATAAGTTCACGGTAATTGTTCTGGAGAACTTTCTGCTATGCTACTAGACTTCATGTATTTAAGCGCGGCTCTAGATTGGTTGAAAGTTTCATCAATTTACTTTTGAAATAGCTAGATGTAACCGTGAGCTTTATGCGCACAGTTTTTTTCTAACGCACTTCACACTTGTGAAACTTCCGGCTTTTTTCGGAATTAATTTTGATCTTCAAACATCTAAATGCAATGTCAATCGTTATAATCTGTCTTCCTAATTCTTTTCCTTTGTTTTTTTCACTCTTCTCAGTAGTAGATTTTTCTCATATTCTCTAACACTCAGTAACTTATTGCGTCTTGACGGCTTTATTGCCTTACTTGGAGTGAAATGATTAAAATAATTTAGAAATGTTTTTTTTTTCTTTTCTGTATTTTAATTGTGCTCAGCATAACGACATTTTCATAATGAGGTGAAGTACGAGAGTGGTTCAGATGGGAGTTGGAGAAACAAGACAGCTTTTCACTAATTTTCAATATAGCCCCACTTGGCATCAATGCACTTGGTCCACGGATGCTTAAGCATCACAATTCTATCACGGGAGAAGGTTGCGTCCTGGCCCTTCAAAAGCACTTCCACAATTACATACGAACTTATCATTGTCACTAAAATGGCGAACAGACCGGTGGGATTTGAGTTGAGGAAAAATGAAGAAGACACAGCTAAATCTGGCCAGTAAGGGGGATGGGAGAAGAATTCAAAGCCACAGTTGTGTGATTCAGCTACACCTTTTCGAACCCTCCCCCTTACGGTTCATCATGATTTCTTCCTTCATAATGTCTTAATTCTGGGGCATTGTCCTTTCTATTAATAGTGTTTTTTTTTTGTTTTTTTTTTCCTTTTTCGAACTAGTCTATCATTATTGCACCTTCAAAAGGCTAAAAAAAGAAGTTATCATTATGCCAACAGACGCTGTTTACATTGAATCTCTGATTTAGGTTCGAAGTGGTGAAAAGAGGTTTTAACTTGAGTTAAGAACCTGCTGTGGATATTCACAAGTTAAATCTAGAAGCGAGTCAGAAGTGTCATTTGTCAACCTTTTTCAGTTTCTGGTGTGGTGCTAGCATTCTTACGAGCCTTTATGCAATTAGCTTCCGCATTGGGCAAAATCTCAGTTAAAGCAATATAGAGAGGTTAGGTTTGAATTGTTTTGTTTTACGGCATATCAACTTAAATGGGTTATTTAATACCGACAACTTTTTTCTAAGTAATACTTTGTTTTGTCAAAAATCTATTTCTGGTAATATTCTTTTCCTAAAAAATGTACAGCTGGTAATATTATTTTAAGAACGTATTGCTGGTAATATTATTGTAAAAAATGTATTGCTGGTAATATTTTTTCCTCAAAATTGTATTGCTGGTAATATTTTTTTCAAAAATATATCGCTGGTAATAGTTTTCTCTTCCTAAAAAATTTCTGTCAATAATTTTTTACAAAGTATTTAAATTATTAAAACATATTTTTACACATAAGCCTTTTTACCGCAGTTCTGGAGTTAACTATTTGCCCATAGCTGGGAGCCTAACAAGTGCTACCATCCCGGGTCAGGGTGAACCTTGGGACAACAGTAATTAAGTGATGCTCCTCAAAACCACCTGAGCAGAGGCCATGCTGTTGGACGTAGTTTATCGTCTTAGCCAGGGTGGCAATATAGAGTGGACCAAAATTATTGCCTGTGGACTTAGCTATCTATTGGACAGTAAGACGTCTGTTATCTAAAACCATACGGTAAATGGCATCAATTTGTTCATTGTGTTTGCGTATTTTGGATGAACTGACCGAGTGTCATCTTCCGTGCTGTTCCTGTGCCGTTTTACTTTCGAATCCGACTACCTCACAGCTGCATATGAAGAGGATACCTCAGCAAATGTCAGTACCATGTCCTCATGGCTTTCCTTGGGTATTATTCTTTTACAAGTATTTTCTGACTGATTGTCCAATTTTTTTGATTTGTCGCGCATATTTCACGTTTTGTATGACATTCAAATGCACAGGAAACTAAGACAGATATCTGAATTAGTCTTTCTAGTTTAATAAAAAGTTGTAGTCTGTCGCTACCCGCAAAATGTTCAGCTATGACTCTTCTTTCTGGGTGAGGCTTAGAACATTTCGAACGGCCCTAGTATTAGCAACCACAATATAATTTCTAAAGACGATTATTTGTTTATATCAGATTCGGCAAAGTTAAAACGTGTAACTATTAATAGTTTCCATTTAAATTCTGAATTATCTGTTCACAGGTGTCTGCCATAGCCTTCAATGTTTCTTGCTTTTTATTATAATATCTGTATTTGCTTTTGAAGAAGAACTAAAATAAGATACCAAAATCATTTTTCTCAGATGCCAATGGCGAATGACCATATCCTACAATAGTAATAGTTATGGGAATACTAACCCTTTACTGATAAGGCATCATTTAGCATTCAATGACCTAAGAGAGTGTTCTACTCTCGGTTGAATTTTATAAAATCGTTCATTTTAAATAATCTTTTTCAGGAAAATAGGTTTATCATAGCCAGTAGCTGTTATCGCTCTTTCTAGTAGTGAGGGTGTTTCCTTCCTAACCTTTTGTCATATAGGAAGAAAAATGAATAACTACCGACACTAAGGTTCGAACGTGACACTCTGGATTTATAAATATATGTTTTCCGCCAGGTGTATAAATGAGAGTCACGGTGGAATAATGGATAGCGGTTCGGATTGAGGAATCGGATTCCTGTCGAATCTATTACATTCACTTACGTGCTAATACCATTGGGAAAGTCATGAATCCACTTCTTCTCTCTCCTCCCCCAGCTATGGATAAATAGCAGGACAGACGGGGTTCTATAGCCTTCGATACCAACTGGTCTATCGCAGAAAAAATGGCGAAATGGCGGGTAAAAATCTGTCTCGTCAGTCAAGTATCGAAAGATACATGATCGCCTACGCGTGTATCAGGAATACCACATAACGGAACTTTTTAAACAACGGTGTCAGCCTATTGACTGCAGTGATTATTGAGCGACTGTTGAGTGGAACTATCCAGTCGAATTAGTGTGAATTATTGTGCGTCGATGATTTGTGTTTTGATTTAGGATTTACCGGACGTTAAGCTGAGCCGCGCTACTAACAAAGTATTTACTGAAATAGTTATTTTTGGTTGACTTTTACTTTTTTCTTGTTAAGTATTTATGTGTGGTTGTAATTAAATACTCTTTTATTTAACATTGAAGTCCTTAGTCATACTTAATTATTACCGGCCACGCTACGCCCCAAACCTTCTATATGTAGCAGCGTATAATGTAAATTGATTATGCTATTATTTTCTCTGCGCGTTACAGTTGATATCCGTTTTAGCTTTTGCAGATTTTGAAAATCATCAAGAAATGTGGTACTGTTAGTCCGTACAGTTCTTTGTTTGTGATTCCTGTAAAGCCAATTCACAAGAGTCGTGTAATGTGTTCTTCATCACGCCTCATAGACTACAGTCGACCAAAACTATTGTTAGCCACTGAGCCAGAAAACTCTTGTATACAGATGATATTAGGTTGGTGCAAAAATATTGACGTAATAATGTCGTTTTTTGACGTATTTTTTAACGTCAAAAAACGACATTATTACGTCATTATTTTTGCACCAACCTAATAATTTACGTATTTCTGAACCGGTTTGGTATCATGTATGATATCCCTATAAAAGTTTTGAGTTTCACTTTAGAAGCGTAATATCTTTGCCAAAAAAAAAAAAAAAAAAAAAAAATAAATAAATTTCTAGACGGCGGAAAATTTTCACAATCGTCCGAGCCGAACAATGCCTTACAGAAACTAAGCAATAATTAGGTAAAGTTTTGGCTCTATCTCTGAGATGAGGTAGTATAATTACGAGTATTATGATGGCACATTATTAGGACTGTTATCCTCATCATCATTGCCATATTCACAACGCTTCAGCCGTTTGGTATTTCCGAATCGAAACGGGGTAGATTGTTCTAGTTCCTCCTTACATTCCCTTGAACTCAACGCTCCAATTTTTTCACCACAGCTGAAGCCTGGTATTAGTCACTGGATCTAACCAACGCCTTTATCCATTTGAGGACATCTGTGAATGAATTTATGGGCTTTACCTAATGACTCAGTGCTCATATTGCAATTTTTCAATTATTATTATTGCATAATTTTTACCAGAACTTTTTATATTGCATGTTTTTTGTTATTTATTGCTTTTCTCTCGCACTCCTTACTGAATCTCATATTGTATTTATTCCTATGTTTGGTCGGCTCAGGAGATTTTTCGTTGCTGATTCCTTGAGTTTTCCTATTGAGCGAAAAGAATAAATGGATGGCCGCAAATCTATCGTTTTTAAGTTATTAAGCCTAAAGTAATTTTACGGTAGATGGCCTTGTGTTGCCATTTGACTAGGTTACATTTGTCATTCGTGTATATTTGGGGCTAATGCGTCTTCAAAATTTAACGTGTATAGTAGTGAGTTAACTGAGAAGGTTTCCGTTTAAGAATGTCAGGATAGTTATATCGTGAACAGGAAGATAAGATATTTTCATAAGGCAGTGTGAAAGTGATGGAAGCGAGGGTGCACGGTTATATCGTTTCCAGACCAAAGACAGCCGAGACATCAAACCTTTGTTGCTGTTTATCGCAGTTTTGCTGCGACGGGATCCGTGGTAACACTAACTATGAATCGAGGAATACTGATATCTGCTCATATGCTTGACTATGAACATATGCTGCAAGCTATCTGCTGCAGATAGAAGTTTAAGTGTAACAACCCCAAATAAGAGGCCGGTCCACTGTCAGTCTATAGTAATCCTAGATTCATGTGTAGATAGTTTGGGCGAGATTTCTATCGTGTATAAAATTGGGTAATCTACAATATAACACCTATTTCCCATGTGGTAAGATGACCATTATTGTATTCACATATATTTTAACGAAATTCTATTCTGTGCATTCTACAGTCCGATTACTTCTCATGCGTATAATGGAAACTACTGATCAGAACTCAGACGAGCTGAACAGAGTCGGGGTAGCTTGAACCTTCTACGCGTGGTATTCTGATTTTGGATTTTTAATTGATGTTATTTTTTTAATTATAAAGCCAAAGATGCGTGAAGTAAGGTAGACGACTTCAAGAATTAGAAGAGTCACGATTCCTCTCGGAACCGGATTCCGTAATGAGGAAAAACAGCAGACAATGATGAGATTTTGGACGACCAATTGACATGCGTTCAATTTATCTCTTTCACTTCTTCGCTTCTGGAAACAATACTACGGCTACTATATTTCGAGTAAAAACAAAAGTTTTCCTCGTTGAGATAGTATATGAGATGGCAAATTTAATACTTGGTTTTGAAATTAACTGTCGGATTAGGAAAAACTGAGTATAGGGAACGTAGTTTAGAATACGTTATCTTATATTCCGACTTAAGAAAATAACTCGGGGCTTATTCTGATGTCGGCCATATAATATAGGTGAGATTAATCAAGAATGATACACTGGAAGAAATAACTTATTTTCATCAATTTCCCTCAATAGAACAGGTTTACGGTATTTATCTAGACGGTTGACTGCTTGGATATACTAGATAAGCTTGGATGTGCATGTGGTGCGATGGGTAGCGTCTCAGAATGAGAAGTTGGAGAGCCGAGATCGAATTGCAGCCGGGTTCATTAGATTGACTTACATGCAAATACCTTTGGGAAAGCTCTGAATCCGATTCTTCTGTCTTTTAACTAACGCCTTTATCCACTGTGTCCTTGAAAAAATTTTTTTCAGCCAATATATATTAGGTTGGTGCAAAAATAATGACGTAATGTTATTATTTTTGCACCAACCTAATATTTTCTGAAATCTTAATCACAAAAATATTATCCGGCTTTTACGAATAATTGATCGTAGACAGTTTACGCTTCAATCCGTCCATCTTGAAAAGCCAAACAAGTTTAACAACGATGGCGCAGACTAACAGTTCTCATACACAGAACAAACTCTATAAAACTGTAATACTAAATGCAAAATGTTTCTGTATATTTCTGAGATTAGGTATTAGGTACACTATTTACATTATTCGGACTATTGTCCTCATCTGTGTAGCCATATTTATTACAACGTTTCCGCCGTTGTACGCTCTGGCCATCTTCAGGTTGTTGGAATGTCAAACTGAAACCCGAAACGTTTTAATAAATATGGCGATATGGAGATGAGGACAGTACTCCGAAGAATGTTAATAGTGTGCATAATACCTCATCTCAGAAATATAAGCAGATACTGAAGATCTGCGAGATATATCAAAAAGAAAAAAAATATATTATGAGACAAAAAGATGTGAAGGACCATGATCGCCTACATCCTGAAGCGACACAGCACACAAAGTAACCGTCGAAAGTTGGAAAGGAAGAGAGATGCTGAATAAAGACAATCCTCCCAAATGAAGAGGTATAGGGACGGAAGCTATCACAACGCGGCGGAACTATAATGCAATCGTCATATTGCTATCAGACAAGGGTTAATGCAACGTCTGTTGGGAAAATGGAAACCAACTGAAAAGGTATAGGGACGGAAGCTATCACAACACCGCGGAACTATAATGCAATCATCATATTGCTATCAGACAAGGGTTAATGCAACGTCTGTAGGGAAAATGGAAACCAACTGAAAAGGTATAGGGACGGAAGCTATCACAACGCCGCGGAACTATAATGCAATCGTCATATTGCTATCAGACCAGGGTTAATGCAACGTCTTTAGGGAAAATGGAAACCAACTGTTTACATATGTAGAGAAAATGAATTCAGGAGATATACAATAGAAGAAAAGGTGAAAGACTATGACGCATCTTCTCAGCGGACGTATTCAAACTATACTGTTAGCCGATTCTTAATATATAAGGTATACAGATGTTGATGGTCTTGATAGCAGACACAGAAATAAAGCTACAACTTTTCCTACAGAAGGTAGTGAAAGAAAGCGAGAAGAAAGGCTTAAACACCAACTGCAAGAATAGAGAATATATGGTTGTTAGCAAAATGATAGGCCGAAAGTGAGAATTCATAATCCGAAATAAGAACATCAATCAAGTTCGGAAATATAAATATATAGGATGTTTTTTTATTTTTTTAGGATGGAAAGTGTTGCGCTGGAAACCGAAAGGCGTATTGAGAAACAGACGAAAATAACACATAACATATTTAAGGAGATAGAGTAAATAGATGGCGGGAAAGGGTTTAGGAGAAGTAACACAGAATGTTTATGAAGTGCTACAAGAGAGAGTTGTGGAGAGCCATGATCACTTACATTCTGAGAAGACGCGGCATATAAAGAAGTTAATGATGGTAGATATAGTAAATTAAAAAAAAATAGTTTCTGAGCAAGAACAAGGTTTACTTACATCTGATCCCGACTTCACTCACTTTCCCATCATTGAGACCTGACTTCAATATGTCTCTTCTATAAATATTTTCAATCCAATTATTTTAATGAGCTCCGGCCTTACTATTCCAGACGGCAATTTTATTTGGTAAAAAAAGAAAAGAAAAAGAAAACGGTTATTTGTCCATGTGTATTTAATGTATACCTCTGGTACCATAATCCAACATAAAAATATATACTGATAAACAGATTTAAGTGTTTGAGGTTTTTTGATGAAGTAGAAATATAGGGTAAGACCTGATAAGTTAATGCACGGGGTACGGGGATTCACAACGCATATTTCAGAAACGGAAGTGTCTTTTCATTTTCAATTGGCACCACCACGACATGCGTACTTAAACCTTCCTGTTTGCTTCCTATTTTCAAGTCGAAAATGTTTCAACGAATGTTGTGTAAAATGAACGATTTTACAGAGGCAATGAAAACATTTACTTTTCAATATTCTATATAATTTTATAATAATAAATTCCTATAGATATGTTATAATTAATACAGAAGAATCCTCAACAGAATGAAAATGCACAGGACAGCCGTTTCGTTCTATTTTGGGGACTCCACAAACAGTGCACTTCGATTACCTTAAACTGAAACCAAACCGTTACGAGCTGACGCAAGCGACATACACATGAGACCAAAGAGTCTCGCTGACGGAGTAGTAACAAACTACACGCGATATCGCTCCAGCTTTTCACAAATTCCGGTGGGAGACTCATCCGAGTCTATTATACCAAGGCATTGTGCCCGTATGAGTCATACATCCTATCCCCAGACCGCTCCAACCGGAGCATTAGAAGCCGGCTCAATATATATATATATATATATATATATATATATATATATATATATATATATATCTACACTATGTATATATACACTATATATACACTAAATATATATACATATACACTATATATACACACTATATATATACAATATATATATACACTATATATATATACATTATATATATAGATATACACTATATATATACACAATATATATACACTATATATATACACAATATATATTTATGCACTATATATATATACACGATATATATACCGACTATATATATACACTATATATATATATATATATATATATATATATATATATACACACTATATATATATATATATATATATATATATATATATATACATATATATATACACTCTATATATATATACACTACATATATATATATATATATGTATTGGGGCACCAGATAATGATTTAAACATATATTGTTAAATAAAATAGACAATGAAATGTCTATTATGTCTGATGAAGGGCCGTTCTGAACTTCGTATGTTTGCCTTGGACATTATCTGCTCATCTTGGAACTCGTCTGGATGCAACGTATACAAATCTACTTAGAAAAATTCAGAACATCACTTAGAGATCACTTGCAGCCCTTATCATAATTTACTCTTAAACCTAACCAAAACAATAACAGCTTGCCGGCCACTGCCACCGTTAAGACAGAGAAATCGTCTCATCCTTACTCTTAGGGTATCCTTCTGGAAGTACCTTCTTACGAAAATTAACTTTTCGAGACACGATAGCTCGAATTTTAGTGTTGGAAATTGAGGATGTGTGGACAGCGATACTGAGCCGAATAGTGTCAGAAGGGATTGTCAGTAGAGTTACAAATAACTATAGTCAGGTATAAATATGATGATGATGATAATGTTAAATATGGCAAACTGTTATAATTTATATTTCCTTAACAGACTTCATTTGACGAATCTCTGCGAACAACGTCGGTTCTAGCAACAAAGCTTTGAAAATGTGTTTAGGTGGTAGGGTAGGTTAATGCTAGAAAGAGGAAAAGCGAAATTTTAATTGATACACTAGCAGAATTTATTGTCTCAATCAAGATAACGAATACTAACAAGAAAATGTCAAGTTGAAGAGGAAGGGAACAACGGAAGGGTCAAGTCAAAGGTCAACGGGGGTGAGGAGAAAGCAATTGTCTGCAAAGGAACTAAAGTGTCAAAGGAATTAAACTTATCGGTTTTTATCCTCAGATTGGGAATCAAACACAGATGAGTAGCATTGCATTTATTGCCGTGATCCGAATGGAAATTCTCGGGCTAGGGAGGAGTGGATCCAGTGTTCATGGATGTGAAGACCGGCCTCATGTGGAATTCGCTGAGTTTGATATGCGAAAATTTGATTTTCTTTGTCAGTGATGTAATAATGCTTATGAGTAGATTGTTTAGTAAATATTAGGTTGGTGCAAAAATAATGACGTAATAATGTCGTTTTTTGACGTACGTCAAAAAACGACATTATTACGTCATTATTTTTGCACCAACCTAATAATAGGTTGGTTCAAAAATAATGTCGGTTTTGACGTTAAAAAATACGTAAAAAACGACATTATTTTTGCACCAACCTAATATATTACTTACTTCCTGATGTACGTTCCTGGGTTTATATATTCACTTTTTTTTCCAGTAAGTTTACCAGTTACAAGGCCCGGTGGCCAATCGAGGTAGAGGGTTATATTAGGAGGCCATTTCGTCACATAGGAGTGGAATATAAACTGTTACCATTAAACTTGAATAAGTAAAGATTGTAGCGATCGGGGAAACATACTGTTGGGAGTAGGTTCAACAAAGCAGTAGACCCGGGAAGAAGCTGCTCGAGAGGAACTTACTTCTCACCAATGGAATACGGAGGTAATGTAGGTGATTTACTACTATGTATGCGGCATGGCGTGTTCTAGCCGTGAAGGTTTGACTTTTCGGGACCAGGGAATGTCGTTCGTCCGAGGACTTTCCATGGATGTAACGTAGAGCAGAGAGAGGCCTGACGCACCCTGCCTGTGGAAGAGAGACTGGAGGGAGGAGAAGGTTTCGTCAGCCACAAGTGCTCGGAGACGCTTTTCCACTCTAGCAAGTGAGGTCTGGGCTTTGGCTACATTTTAAAAAACAGCATACTTGCCAACTTCTTGCCTTGTTAATTCTTTGCATCCCTTGTTTTAATCTTGCATCAAATTAACATAGCGGGTGCATCACCATGTCCTGCGGGTGGAGCAAGTTGAGGCATTTGACCTGCTGTCATAAGGGTATCACTTTATAATTCTGAATTTTATTAATTTCAAAGTACATTCAACAAATGGCCAACATACTGCAGTATGTGTTTGTTAAATCTCAGCTCAGCTACCGGGGTTTTTTTATTGTTTAGTATCAATTTGGGAAAATTGGGTAAATGTCACCCGGCTTACACAAGTTTTCTACTATTTACGTCTAAATTAAATTTTATTTTTAATTCTTGATTAAATGTAGAAGATACTAATTAATAGTTTGTTTTATTGTTACTGTATTAATAACAGAACCTGTGAATAAACTTATATCAAAGCTTTATTGCACTTTACTCTGACTACTCGTCTACTGACGCATACTACAGGGTGTTTTTTATACCTCCTAGATCTTAAGAGGAAGTAAGTGATAATTTATCAGTACATTCTCCGCTATGTACTTTATTCATAGGGGAGAAAATCTCTTAGGTGTGCAGGCTGTTTACAGATTCTCTGTGAACGCCTAGGTAGTTCTTGTATGGGACTATTCGGGATGGAAGATCTCTAATTTTGAGCTCGCCCGTTAATCTGGGAATGGAATTATGTCGTCCTTCTTGATGGATGAGGACGCCGAATGTGGATCTTCTGTTACTGGATGTAATCGCTTCTGGGGCATTGATCGCTCATCAGGATCGTCTGGAGTTGTCGAGTCTCGGATGCTAAAACTTCTGAAATGTCTGATCGAGGCGAAAAGGAAGCTATGCCATCATCCTCGGGTAATGTGACGGGCGAGATTCCGGCACGGTGATCTCCCGATTGGTGTTCAGTGTCTTAAGTACTTAAGATACTTGACGATTTTTTTCTCACCTTGTTCTGATGTTTTTAGTTCTTTCTTTTTTTACTTCCAATTTTTTCCTCGGGTACCAATTTGCCCTCAGGTGTCTACGAGTTGAGTCATACAAGGCTTTTCCAGCTAATAATATTGTTAATATATATATATATATATGTGTGTGTGTGTGTGTGTGTATGTGTGTGTTTGAAACAGTACAAAAGCGTATTACAGCATGAAAAGCAAGAAATTTTATATTATAGGCCATGATAGATTTAAAATAAAAACAAAAACACACCCACCAGTCGACCGGTTTCGTCCCCTTTCATCAGAACTGTTAACGGGAACACAAATTATGAAGAGAAAAAAAACGAAAGTCTGTCAAGGATGACGTGAATGAATGGACAGGGAGAAAATATATAATTATAACAATTATACCAACAAAGATGTTAGAAGTACAGCACTGCAGGTCCAAGCAATCAGTCTCTTTGTTTACAAAGAGCAGGTCGCCTGGACCTGATGTACAGCGTCTCCAACACGTTAAGATGGAATAATTAGTGTGCTGTGTCCAAAACGGCAAACTAGTTCGCACTTAAATCCATCGCACAAGTGGGATTCTTTATAAAGTGATCCGCAATCGAAGACCCATACGTGTTACGAATGGTATCGGCCAACGAAAAATTTTTATTCAGTATTATAGCAGGTACGTGTTGTTTAATTCTAACGTCCAACCGCTGTGTCGTTCTACCTATGTAATCGCATCCACAACTATATTTGAAATGGTAAATAACAGAATTAATATGGTTGGCGGGTAGAACATCTTTACACATAGATGAAAGTACGGACTTAGTTTGAAAGACAACACGAACGTTCGCTGCAAAATAACACTCACTTGAACTACATGAAATACGTTTGGCGAAGGATTCACTAATCCTACCCAACCACAGTAAACGAAAACAGACCGGACATTTACCCACTATAGCAGGTTTGATTTCATTGAACCTGGCAGTCTTTTCCCGAATAACCGATTGAACAATGTCCAACGGATAACCATTGTTCACAAAGATCTCAGTTACACAACTTATTTCATCTTTCAAGGTGTTATTTGAACAAATCATTAACGCCCTATGGGTCAAGGTCCTAATCAAATTGATCTTTTGTCGTTTAGGACAAAAAGAGTCCCATCGAGTATAGAGACCTGTAATGGTAGACTTCCTATAAATAGAAATAATAAACGAGGAAGGAGTTCTGTGAACAAGAACATCTACGAAAGCCAATGAAGCATTGACCTCCTCATCTACTGCAAATTTAAGGGCAGGATGAACACCGTTGAGTAGGGAAAAAATTGATCCATTTCCGATTCATGGCTGAACACACAAAAAGTGTCATCCACATACCGAAAGTAAACCTTGGGCCGGGCAGAACCTAACAAAAGGCTTTCCTCGTAAAAACCCACAAAAATATTTGCCAAAAGAGGACCCAAAGGGGAACCCAACGCTACACCATCGATCTGACGATACATGATATTTTCGAAACTAAAATCGACAAACATGGTGGCATATTCCATGAGTTCAACAAAAACATCTTCAGGTATGTTCGGAGGAGTCAAATCACTACGATATAACATATCGCTGCAAATATCAATAGTCTCCGATAAAGGCACACACGTGAAGAGGCTGCAGATGTCAAAGGAACACATAAATCCATCAGTGGCATCACAATTCCGAATGAATTTGGATAAAGAAAACGAATCTTTGATACAAAAGGAACTATAATGCTGCAACACTGGTTGCAACATTATAGCAAGCCACTTTGCTATGCTGTGTGGCATCGAGAATATGGGTCTCAACGGGACGCCCTCCTGATGAATCTTGGGTAATCCATAAAGACGGAGACGAATAGAGTCAGACGGTCTCAATTGCTCCGCCATTTCAGAAGAAAGAACACCACCTTTTACCCATTTGACAAGACGTTTCTGAAATCGAATTTCAGAAGTCAGCGTAGAATCATGAGTGTCAATAGAACCAAGACGTTGAAACTTGGAAGGATCATTCAGTATACTTAACATTTTGTTAATGTCGTCATGGCGGTCGATGAGGACAACACCCGATCCCTTATCCTGTTTCGTAATAACCAAAGAATGGTGATTCTTCAGGGATCTAATAACCTTATGGTGTTCACTTCTCCATTTCGATTCAGAGAAAGAAATAGGAGAACTAGCATAAGAATGAGCCAAATCATTCAATTTAGCTCGAAAGTCGCTGGATTTATCACAAGACACAGGTTGAAGTTTCGAGAGTTGAGCATAAAATACTTCAAATTCAGAAAAAATATTCCTCCTACTAATAGAAGTAAAAGGGATGCTAAAGTTTATGCCATGGGCCAAGATAGCAAGATCAATCTCTGAAGGAGAATAAGAGGACAAATTAACTACATTTTTTGTAGAATTTGGATAGACTATATATCTTGGAGATAAGTTGTTTTAATTTATTCTGAAAACTGCTAGCCATCTTAGAACGACAGCGCGCAGATATCAGACCAACATAACGGGCAAAGCGGATCCTATCAAAATATGATAAATAATTACCTGCCTTAAGCCATAACAGATGATATCTTCTTTGTAGGCCCAAATCCTGGTTAGAAAATTGTAAGAGAAAATCCTTAATAAAGGCTCTCTCTATGCTCCAAACAGACGACAAATTTTCCCGCCTAATCCGAAAGGAAATAAAAGATGGGCAAACCTGGTGCTGAAAACAAGAATGTAAAAAAGTTGTCTTGACCTTCAATGTTTCAATTTTAGACCTAATCTGTAATATATATATATATATTATTTTTTTTATTGTTGCTATTTTTACTATTAAAATATATATTTATACTTCCATAGTGTTTTGATTGCGGGTTCAATCTATCATGTTTGGTGGAATTAGTGGCCGTACATAATAGTTATCTTATGGCATACAGGGCTAGTGGAAGGAAATTTTTCCAATTATTTATTGAGCATTTGTGTGTCGAAGCAGCCAATTGAATTGTTTTCCAAATTAAGCCGTTATATCTCTCGTATTGACATTTACCCTGGGAGTTCTACGGGGTTGTCCGACTTACCGCCACTCTGCGTTCTTGTATGACTTGTTGAAGCTGCTCAGACATGAATGAAGCTACTCGCTCTGAATGTATGTACTCCAAAGACGGCAAATAGGGAACAAAGGCATTGTATAATTGTTTTTGCAGCGATATCTGAACAGGGAAAACAAAAGGAAACCGTGAATATGTGTCTACAATAGTTAGCATGTATCGGTTTCCTGTTTTGGATGTTAACGGACTTTTAAAGTCGAGTTGTGCTTTTCAAATTGCAGTGTTGCTTTTATTAGGAGACCAGGCGTGGGTCTGTAAAATTTAGCTTTTATCTCTGCACACGTTCGGCAGGAATTTGTAACTTTCCTAAAGTCCTTCACTGAATAAGGCACATTCCTACACCTTACCATGTGAACTCTCCGTGCTGGCACAGTTCCTCGTGTAGTGTCTGGAGTTCTTGACAGGATGTGTGTTGTCAGATTCTCCTTGCCGAGCCGGTAAGTAATATCGAATGAGAAACAAGGTAGTTCAATTTTCCACCTTGCCATCTTTTTTCATTTTTTTTATTTTACTGTTAGTCTTTGAATTGATCATGGACTAAACAGATTTTTGGCCTGTGACTAATCTGAAGTGGCGTCCGATTAAATAGTGTCTCGACCTTCTTAACACCTCAACTATGGTGTAGTTTTCTTTTTCAATCACCGTATGCCGCCGTACAGATTGAGAGAGAGTCCTTGAAAAGAAGGCTACAGGACGGTCAGCTTGACTTAATGAAGATGGCGAATGCGCAGTCTGATACATCAGTTTTAACTACCAGTGGGACAGAAGGATCTATAGTTGTGATTACGGATTTTGCAATTTCTTGCTTGAGTTTTTTGAATGCTTCTATTGCTGGGCGAGATAAGGGAAAATATCTTACTTGTATTAATGGACGTATCTTCTCTGAGAAAAAGGCGATTCATTGTGAATAGTGGGTGAACATGCCCATAGTTCGTCGCAGCGCACGTATGTTATCTCGGATTGGCAATCTGAGCAATGGTTTTAATCCGGCGGAATTGACCCGTTGGTTACTGTATAGCCCCCAAAATTGGTTTTATGTTGCCCAAACGACCATTTGCTATTATTTAATGTAAGGTTATATTTGCTTGTGGCGTTCATGAATCGTTAAAGTTTTTGGTCGTGGTCGTTCTGATTGTGGACACATATAGTTGCATTATCTATATAAGCAAAAGTACTTTCCAGTTTTTTTATCATTCTTTTCGATTATTCTTTGAAAATTGGCTACTCCATTAGTTACACCAAAAGGTAACTCCGGGAACCGGTACAGCAAGCCAACTGCTTTAAATGCAGTATATGGCCTGGCTTATTGGCCAGCTGATGATAAGCACTGACGTGCTGAAAATACTCTATTTAGCTATTTTCCATAGAATTTCTTCTATACGTGCCAACGGAAAAGCGTCCCGAAGAGTGAACCGATTAATTGTCTGAGAATAATTGATAACTTCCTTTTTTTTTTTTTTTTTGGTTTTCTGTGTTTGTTATTAATAATTGGGGCCCCCATATTGACGTACTTGGCTCAAGTATTCTTTCTTGAAGCCTTCTTTTTATTTCAGACGCTATAAATTGTTTGTCGTCATGCGAATAACATCGGCTCTTACAGTCCTCTGTCAGGTTTTCAAAAAGTGAGGGTTACGGAATGTTGGATGCAGTCAGTCCGTAAATGTTTGATACAGGTTTATCTCCCACGAACGGAATTTCTGTGCTAGAAAGTTGCTGGAAAAAAAAATCATGGCCAACTATTATTTCACAACAAAGATCTTTCATTATCGATAACTTAACAGCTTTATATGAGATGCCGTTTTAATGTAGGTCGGCCAAACAATATACACTTACGTGTGATGACAAAGCTGCGTTCGCCAGTGTTACTCTCTTGGGGGAGGGAACATAATGCCATTTGTGAATTTTTACTAGACTCTCTCTGATCTAGTTTTCCGAACTGACAGTGTCTAATAATGCGTTAACGAGGACTCAGTTAATTTTAATTTTTAGAATAGTTTTTAAAAGACAGGGATACATCCAATGTTGCAGAAAATGATAAAGCACTGACAAGACAGTTAGTTTTGTAAGAGATATTTTTAAACGATCGACATACCTTGGAGAAATATCCTATTTTTCTACACTTTTGACAACGACTTTCCCTGGGAGGACTTGAAAGTCGTGTGTGTAGATTTAGACTGCAGTGGTAACATGTCCGTTTGGTTGATGACAGGTTGTTCTGGGATGTTTAAACGTGGGATATCCTGGGCAGGAGAGTAAGCTGACTCATCATGGAAAGGAGTGATTGTAGGAACAGGTTGTTTTACAGCGGCACCCACATATCGGGTTGAAAATACAAGCTGGACTGCTGTATAGCATGCTCGCAAGTATAAGTTTGTTCATAAGCAGTTTTCAAAGGAAGGGTCTTATTTTCAAGAAGACGTTGTCTTAACTGAACATTGCGTAAGCCATTTACGAAGGCGTGTATAATATGTTCCTTTTGCGCCTCCAAAGCGGTCATGGGATGAAAATTGGAGTCCCTGCTTAATATCTGAATCGTCTTTAGGAAATGATCTAATGTTTCGCCAGATTCCTGTCGCCGGGTAGCAAGTATGTGTCGGAAAAATAGTTCAGTTTTTGGGTTCACGTAGGTTCTGTGTAATCTTTCTTTCACTTCTTCATTAGTTGGAAAGTCTACAATAATATTGTTGATCGATAGAGACAGACATTTAATAAGGAGAGCACGCTTGTTAATAAGCCGATTAGGGTTCTCAAGGAGCAGAGTTCCAACGAAGTTCGTAAAAGTTTCGAGACGCTTACTGAGTCATAAGTAAATCGTTCTGGCCGCATATAATGTTGCATTTTAAGTGCAATAAACTGTAGTGAAAACAGAATCAGTGAATAAATATGTACCAAAGCTTTATTACACTTTATTCTTACTACTCGTCTACTGACGGATAGAAAAGGGTGAATTTTATACCCCTAAATCTTAAGGGGAGGTAACTGATGATTTATCAGTACAGTTACAAAAATGTTGGGATTTTTCCTATAGAAAAATACGCATTTAAAAATACATGTAAATATAGTCTCAATTCTTATACAGTGGTCGACATAAATAACACAGTCCTTGGCATGACGATAAACAACATCCAGTAAAAAAAAACTTTGGTCGAGAGATTGGAGGTTTTGAGGAGCGTTCAACCACATCTTAATTGCTGTTAAATCTAGGTCAACACTGAAAAGGGGTGGTTATCCCCTGTTATAGTTACAGCTATGGTTAAATAATGAACCCGCAATCAAAACTCTATGAAAGTACAAAAATATATTTTAATAGTAAAAATAACAACATATACCAATTGTGTGTATACATACATATATATATATATATATATATATATATATATATATATATATATATATATATATATTAATTTCAATTAAAAGGTGCAATTATAATTTATAAATTCATGATGTATTCTTGCCATTTAAATCATTAACCTCTATATGTGTTTTTTTGTATGAATGATTCATGAATTTATATATATTAACAATATTATTCGTTTGAAAAGCCTCGTATGACTCAACTCGTAGACACCTGAGGGCAAAATGGTACCCGAGGAAAAATGGAAGTAAAAAAAAAGAAAGAACTAAAAACATCCTAACAAGGTAAAAAAAAAAAGCGTCAAGTATCTTAAGTATTTCCCCCCCCCAAAAAAAAAACAAGCGATTATAAAGACAACGAAAAGGTAGAGGGCTTACAATTCAAGAAAGAAATTCGGATTACTAACACAGAAAATGTCTCATATCGAGAATATTTAACATTGAAAAACAAAAGAAAAAATTAATTATTCTTAATAATATGTGGAAATCTCCGCTTTTACCTGAAGACGTTCACGAGACCAGAAACCCGTGTAGTAAAATTATGTAAAACAAAACACAATATTTTTTTTCTAAATAAATCCACATTACAACCAAAAACGTTTACGGCACCTCTCTTCTCTTCTTTTTAATATACATACTTTTCTCTCGTTGGAACCACTACAACCTCTTTCTTTTATATATATATATATATATATATATATATATATATATATGTGTGTGTATATATATGACCAACTATACATTTTATAGTAGAATTTCCAACATTACATTTTATAGAAAAATCCCCAGTATATCTTCTGGAGTTGAAGGCATATAGTTATGTTCAGATCTTGATATTTCGCCATTAAATAACTGATATGGGTTGATATATCGCTAAACAATACCAATCAACATAAATAACCCCCAAATTTTAAAGTTTGACAAAAAGAAAAAGGTAACTGCTATTAAAAGTTATATTTCATTGTTGTTTAAACAAAGGATTTATTCATTTTTTTCTTTAAGATGACATCATCCAAATGTGGCCTATATTCGCCAGACACTGTTGTAGAGGATTTCTAATGATTTTCATTGCCCGGATGTTCGAACGCTTCGAGGAATTCAAAGGGGCTTACGTTCAAGCGCTGAACCTGTAGTCCATAGCGGTACTTATTTTCTATGTGAACACGTCATCATTACGACGTAATCTGAAATAAGCACGGAAAGTTGTTTGGGTTATACACGTTGCCTCTAAAGTCAGGACACATAAGGAATCTCATGAATTATATTAAACAGATTGAACATGTTTTTTGTTGAATTAATAAAGAATTGACATCTTTCTGGCGTATGCTAAAAGAGAAAGTGTACTCAATGAATGTCACAGATGCAACACACTTGATTGAACGCATAAAGAGTGGATGTCCTAAAATCGACGACAATGTATAGGTTATTGCATCTAGTTCACGTGAATCATGCAAATGCATGGATCTCTGCATTTATTGTTAATATGCCAATTCAATAAAATATGGAATATTTCATTTTCTGAAAATATGCATTTTGTTTATGCATCCAGTCATTAGGGACAGCCTGTATAAGCATTTACGTCTAAGGATGCCTTGGGAGTTTGAGGATCTTACATCAATTCAGGCGTCCCACCCGTTTCCGACAAGGCAAAGCAAATTCGGTGAAGATTTAACAACTTTAACTTATAAGCAAATCGAAATGTTTCTTGCATCAGGGAATATCTCCAAACGATTAAACATTCAATCTGGCGCCCTCTGTGTTAATAGACATTTTCTTTCTTGGTTACGATCCATCAAAGTTCCACTCCTTTTCTTTAATAAATGTTCCTTATCGTGGAATAAGTTTATGGATGGATTATTTTCTGAATACGACTTACAGAATATCAAGACTGTATTCTACATCTGTGTCCTTTTTTTAATGACATTCCGTTATATCGATTTACTTCAATATGTCGATATTATCTCGTTAAATTGAAGGAAGTTCTATGATTTTTGTATCTTTGCTTAAATTCGTTCATAGTTTCAATATCCATATATATATATATATATATATATATGTGTGTGTGTGTGTGTGTGTGTGTGTGTGTGTGTGTGTGGGTCGGGCAAATAGTTCAATTCTTCATGAGTTTGAAAGTCTACAATGAAATTGTTGATCGAAAGAGACACACATTTAATAAGAAGAGCACGCGTGTTAATAAACCAATTAGGGTTCTCATGGAGCAGAGTTTCAACGAAGTTCGTAAAAATTTATATATATATATATATATATATATATTTATATGCATAGATATGTATACATATGTATACATACATATGTATGTATATATATATATATATATATATATATATATATATATATATATATATATATATATATAATTTAACTGATTTAAAATATTTTTTCGCTTTTGAGGATGAAATGAAACTAATATTTTTAATTTGATTACAAAATTAAATTCGAAGCTCTTAGCTTCCAATTTTGAAACATGGTTATTACTGTGTAGCGAAAAGGCATTTTAAATCAGTTAAATTATAATATTTATAACATTAACGCTCTGTAAATTTACTTTTAGCACTATTTTGTAAAAATAATAAGAACACCGTATTGAATATCTTAATAAGTTTAATAACAGTATCGTTAAACGAAGAAATAAATTGACAATAT
Source organism: Acanthosepion lycidas (assembly GCA_963932145.1). Classification (NCBI taxonomy): domain Eukaryota; kingdom Metazoa; phylum Mollusca; class Cephalopoda; order Sepiida; family Sepiidae; genus Acanthosepion; species Acanthosepion lycidas. Next base: position 40,657,497 of record OZ010607.1, on the reverse strand, counting down.
TGATCCATATTTTTTTAATACAATCTAAGCTTTCGGCTTACATAAGCCATTATCAAAGATGTCAATTACAACATATTAAAAATATACGGACAAGAAAGTGATGATAGTCTGTCAATGTTTACATCGATGATTTCTAAGCAACGATAAACACGCACATATAAGACGCTAGAAGCGAAAATCGCACCGCATCTCATGACGTCACACATGACCACACGAGAGTGAATTGGAGAAGTATGAAGTACGGAAAGCCGTTGGAATAAACTAATGGCTTCTGTTACCAATTATAGACGTTTAAGAATATTTGTAGAGATGCCATAATTGATTTTGTTTAGGTTGGGTTTCAAATGTTTGATGTATTATGCTTCAAGGATTTTTAGTTTTTGTCTATTGTGTTCAAGTCGAAGTATAATTGTGTTTTCGACAAGTATTTTACGGAATTGTCTGTGCGGGCAAGCATGTTGTTTTAAATGCCTAAAAATGTTAAACTTTTCATTCAAATGTAGTGTCAAGCGCCGGGAAAGCGAGTTTGTTGTGTGACCAACATAAATATTATTTAATTCATTAGAGATACACTCTCCCAAAGGGCACTTGAATTTATAAACTATGTTTGTTTTTTGCAAATCGCTAACCGTGGGAGAAGAATCATTGCGAAGTATTAAGTTGGATATACCAGATTTAGTGTAGTATATGATTAATTTAATTTTTTTGCTAGGATCTGTAGTTGATATATTAGAATTTACTAATTTTTTTAGTATATTTTCATCTTGTTTATAATTAGTATGCATTTGATTAAGATATAGTAGATTAATATGTTTGAGATCAGTAGAAGCAGTATTATGTACAATTTTCTTAGTATTGAGATTTCTAAGAAAGCATCTTATTTGTTCATCAACTATATAGTTTGGAAAGCTATTATTAATAAGTGTCTGTTATATATTCTTTAGTTCACTGTAAAAAATCTGTTTTGTTAATGAATTAGTTTCTGCACGATGTATTAGATTCTTTATAATTGCTATTTTGTAGTAATATGGGCATTCGCTCTTGTAGTTAAGTGTACATGAATTTATGCTTGTAGGTTTTTTGTATGGCGAAATAGTAAATTTGTTATTATTTGTGTTTATCAATATGTCAAGAAAGGGGATTTTATTATTAGTATTGAGTTCATATGTGAATTTAAGGACAGAATTTATTTGGAAACGTCTTTGAAGTTGAATTATTTCATTTGTATTTTTAACTAACATAAGAATATCATCAACGTATCTTAGGTAGATTGATGGTTTTTTAAAAACTGTAAATATCTTATTTTCAAGGTTCAACATGTAGAAATTGCTAAATGTCGAACCCAGTACTGAACCCATGGAGACACCATCACGTTGTATATATATATTGTTACTATGATCGAAGAAAGGGACTTACGTAGTACAAGCTAATAGTAGTTTTCTTAATATATTAGGATTAATTTTAAGTGGGGGTAAAGATGAGTTACTAATATATTTCTTATAATTATATCAATAGTTTCACTAACAGGAACATTGGTAAATAAGTTTTCAACATCAAGTGAAGCCATAATTTTATTGTCGGGTTTTTCAGTTTTTAGGATTTGGATTACTTCTAATGTTGACTTAACACTATATTTACTAGGAAGGTAGGGAGTAATAAGTTGGTTAATGTATTTTGTTAGATGATATACAGGAGTTGGAATTTGCGATATGATAGCACGGAGAGGATAGATAGGTTTATGTGATTTTATAGTGCCGTATATGTAGCCAGGTCTATAATCACCAACCATTTTAGGGAGTTTTAAAGAGTTCTGTTCAGAATTATTAGCATTAATAAGTTTATTAAGCTTTGATTTTAGTTGGTTGGTCGGGTTCTTATGTGATCATGGAGTATGTGCTCAAGTTCTTTGTTGTAAAGAACTGCGCAACCACCCTGACATTATTGTAAAAAAAGCTGATAAGACCATCATTTTCGTCATCCTAAACAAATTGGATTACAACAAAAAACTTGACCACATACATATATGCATGTATGTATGTATGTATATATATATATATATATATATATATATATATATTATTATTATTATTACTTAAACGTGATTTTTAGAGGATACCCATATTTGAACAGCCGCGCCGTTTAATTATTAAACAGTATATTTATTTTCGACTACCAGCCTAAATATTCGAGAAATATTATTGCTAGGGGTGACACATCAATCCTGCCAAAGGGCGTATCCTATCTTTAATAAGATTTATCGAATATTCTGGTTGATAGACGAAAATAAATCAATATACAGGTTAGTAAAGAAACGGAGTATATACGCAAATATAAGGCTTAAGTGGGAAAATGTTTCGGATTCATAAATAAAAAATCTATTACTTCTCTCTCTCTCTCTCTCTCTCTACACACACACACACACACACACACACACATATATATATATATATATATAATTATTTGAGACCTCTTATGTAGCGAGTTGGAATCATATTTTTAAATAAATAATTATATTTATGCTCTACTTTCGTATCGAGCACTATTTTTTAAAAATAATAACAAAAATACTAAGGAACTTTGGATTATTTGCCAAACCAGTTTCTTTCCTATTTTCTACAATATTTTCTCACATATATATATATATATATATATATATATATATATATATATATATATATATATATATATATATATATGTATGTGTGTGTGTGTGTGTGTGTATGTATATATTTGCAGATTTGTTGCAAGGTTGAAGAGACACATGAGAGTCTGCGATGAGAAATTGGCTTTCAAGACACTACGACAGCCTTCCGCGTGCCAAAGAAAACAATTTGGTCTTACTTAAATACGCAAGTATTTTCGTATGAATGATTCATTCTAATAATTAAACTGCACCACATATTTGATTTAAAAGAACGGATCCGACGTGAAAAATTTTCGGGATAACTACTGAGACATTACTTTACTTAGTGAACTATTTAGTTCATGTCACTTATACTGATAAACTCCTACAACAAAAAAAAAAATTCTTAAATTGCTATATTAATAAAAAACGCACTCACTTAAATTTACAAAAAAATTCAACATAAGCGTTGCGACTGCACGCTCAATAAGATTGTATTCTTTATCAATAACGCATTTAAGAAAAAAGATTTGCATCGATTTGCATTATATTTTTTCGTTTCGAATTTTACCAAAAACGAAATAATACCCATGACTGATGATGACTGGACGAACTGTCGAAAGTACTTGCATATTTAGGGAAGACTTAATACAGCATATAATTAAAAAAGAAACATCGATAATAACATTCATCGAGTGATTAGTGGGTTAAAGCATCTTTAAAATTTAGTTAGCGAAGGGATTTCGCCAGTTTATATCAGTAACTTTATTAATTTATTTTTGTATGAATGACTCTTTGTAATAATTAAAATACACCACATATTTCATATATATATATATATATATATATATATATATATATATATATATATATATATGTATGTATGTATGTATGTATATATAAATATTGTTTTCTATTTCTTTATATATATATATTTATTTGTATAATGACATTTTATATAATAATATAATTATAATTCGTCTATTATTTTATTTAAATGTGATAAATTATTTACTCATTTTGAATAATAGGAGGGTGTAGTTTCATCGTTTATTTTTTTTACCGCTATGCATGTTACTGAAATATTATGCACGCAACCTCACGACCTAACATGCGCAACTGAAAGATTTGCGTAGTCGTTTATAACGATTTTTACGAGCGCGCCAATAACGGCAAACGCGTTCAGGAACTTTCATTAAGAGGAACAATCGTTTTATTTATTTCATTAAGAATTTACAAAGAGGAACGATCAATTATTTTTTATTTTTTTTTTTTTCATACCCTGCCTGGTGGCAAAAGCTGCTGGTGGCGCCTGGGGTAGCGGTCCCGCCATAGCCACCGAAACCGTGAGATCACCCCTGGCCGGCGGCTGATGAAGACAGGGTATCGCACGTGCTAACACACGTTGTATGTTAAAAATTGATTACCAAGACTCTCTGGAAAGCAAAATGACTCTTCGGAAAGACGAAGTGACCCTCTAGAAAGGTGGAGTGACATCTTGGAAAGACAAGAATCTACATTAAAGCATGAAGAATACAAGAGACGTAGAATGCCCTCTGGGTGACTGTAGCGGGGAGGGAGAATATATCACCCATCAGTCTGATTTTAATGGAAACGATCTGTATATGGACCCGGCTACAAGGTATGATTGCGACAGAAAATTTAACGGTTTACGCGGTTTACGTATCCATAAGGCACGCTGGTGCAAACAACGTAATTTTCCTATCGGAGAATGTAAATCGAGTGATGGGATTATGAATCTGGAATACACCCACAGCGTTCAGGATTCCATCGTTGAGCGACAGCACCCTGGAGGAATCCTAAGTAAACCAAGAATACAGTGGCCGAAAGGTAACCAGAAGACTGTTTGGACAAATATTGACAAAGAGCATTCTTTTATCCTTAATAAGAATCTTAAGGATCACATAGGGCAGCAGATCAGTTCCTTTTGTAGAATAATATACGACGTTTGATTTGAGTGGTTTAGACCAGTAATGGAAAAAAAAAAGATAAAAAAGAGGAAAAACGACCAAATCGACGACAAATCCAGAAAGGAAAGTTACGATCAGGACAAAGATTACTGAAATATTATGCGCGCAACATCACGACCTAACATGCGCAAGGGGAAATATTTGCGTATTCGTTTATAACGATTTTTACGAGCGCGTCAATAACGGCAAACACGTTCAGGAACTTTCATTACGGACAGAAGCTGCAAAGAGGACTGGTATTTATTTGAACAAAAAGTACAAATTGTGGCACCAGGCCAATAAAGGGGAGGGGTAGAGGCTGGTCAACACTAACTATCTTATACCTAGCTAATCAGATTCGCGACCCATTCGTACATTACATTTTACACATTCACCAAAAGAACTCGTCCATCACCAAACAATCCTTCAACCACCATAATACCACGTGCTCTCAAGGGAGACCTACCAAAATCGCGCCCCATACCATGAAAATTGTAATGATGATATATATATATACAATTATAATAATAATAAAATGAGAGGGGAGGGAAATGAACCCAATAATAAACTTAAAATAAACACAAATACAAACTAAACATAATTGATGTTAGTAGGGACCGTCCAACCCATAAAACAGAGAGGCCGCTGTATTCTGCCCAGGGGACAAAATCAAGAGACGCTCTCGCTAAGGGAGTGGGAAAAAGTATAAAATATTAGGCTGGAATGGGAAAATATAAAACTGACCCAGTCGAGATGAAAATGGGGCGGGGGTCAAAACAAACTGCGGAGGATGGGAATCTCGACTTGGATCATAACCAAAGAACGGCCGGGATGCAGGCCAGGAACAACACTTACTCACATTAACTAGGTACACTGAAGCTTGTCTAACCTAACCAAGGGGAGGGTTCCGCAGGAAGCCACCCCGATGTGCAATAGGTTGACCTAGAAGAGAAAATCAAGGCTAGCCCCGTTCACACGAACCAAGCTCGCTTCTTTTACCCACCTTTCGCTAAAGACTGTCGAATGCAATCGTTTTCTATCCGATCTAATCTTTCGAATTAGATCCGAATGAGAAAGACGATTGCCTCGCAAGACTTCCTCCTTTCGCGTCGTCCAAATCACCATTCGAGCCGTGGCCATCAGCGTCAGAAACACCATCCGTTTCATCCCGGAATATGAAATCCTTGTCGTTGAGAGGCAGCCGATTCCGAGCCAATCGCCAGCTAAGCGAAAACTCAGGGTTACTGTGGTAATCCGCCGCTGGCGCCCAAGACCAGTAGGAGCAATACTCCTCCTCCGACAAGCCGAGCGTATCTCGTAGGAGATCCTTCGCGGGCCTCTTCACTACTTCACGATAGAAGACCTTCCTAGGCCGAGAAAGGTCACTGGACCGGGGAATGGCCCTCAAGGCCGACCGACACTCGCGAAGGAAAACCGATTGATCCCGGGGTTTTCGACCGCGCTCAACCCGCGAGATGGGGGGACTGATGGTAAGGCCAGGGAACGCGTCCCTAATAATCCCCTCCAGAATCGGATCTCCTCCAGTCAATGCACGGCGTAGGAAAGCCAACCTAGAGGCACGGATGTGACTCGGCAGGTGCGGCATTCCCAGCCCCCCATGACACGGACGTTTAGTGCAGACTCGTCTGTCGACCCGATTCCCGCGTCCCCTCCATAAAATGGAGGATAGCGATTGCTCGAGCGCCTTCTTGTGAGTCTTACAGAGAGGAAGTACGGACAATCGATAAAGAATCAGGGGGAAAATGTATGTAGCACACACCTCCGCCCTGCCCTTCACGGACAACCTCCGTCGATTCCAAGTCTGACCGGCGGAATCGACTTTTGCTCGAACTTCAGACCAATTCTTCTCCAGCTGGAGGTCAGGCCCAAACCACACTCCAAGAATGCGGACAGGACTGTCTGTCCAACCGAAGCGGCCCGGAAGAGCGACCCCCTTCTAGGCACCTAACCGCAAGCCGGACGTCTTGTCGCGGTTTATTTTGGCCCCTGTCACCTTCTCGTACCGATCAAGCGCCTTCTGTAACACCTCAATGTCGTTGGGGGACGACACGAAAGCAGATACGTCATCGGCGTACGCGGAAACCCTGGCTCGAGACCCTCCAGGAACGGCAATTCCACGTAGGGCCGGACTGCCGGTCTCGTCCTTCAGCCGGCGAAGGAGAGGCTCCAACGCCAAAGCATAAAGGAGAGGCGACAGCGGACAACCCTGACGAACCGACCTAGACAGCAGGAACGCGTCCGATAGCCTTCCGTTCACCTGTACCACCGCACTGGGGGAGCGATACAGGAGGCTAATCCAGCGGCAGAAGTTGGGTGCGAATCCAGCGGCCTGCAGGACAGCTGCAAGG
>OZ010607.1:40560535-40643035 GCA_963932145.1 Acanthosepion lycidas | reverse complement strand
ATCAAAAAGAGAATGAGAAAATATATCGCAGAATATTTATAGTCCGGTTAGCGTCCCCTAGAACCGGTTTCAAGAAAATAAGTCGAGTTAATTACACAATATGAAGAGCATGTGATAGACAAAGATATGCATAGAAATGAACAGCTCGAGCAAGACAAGCATGAACGACTGGAGATAGATAGAGAGATAGATAGTTATGGACAGACATATATATATATATATATATATATATATATATATATATATTAGGTTGGTGCAAAAATAATGACGTAATAATGTCGTTTTTGACGTTACAAAATAGGTAAAAAAACGACATTATTACGTCATTATTTTTACACCAACCTAATATATATATATATATATATATATATGGTATGAACAGGCTGAGATAAATAGATAGATATGAACATGTCCCAATGCTACAGAGTACGGCTAATATATGTAAAATGTAAATTCTAAAATTCTAAGCTGAAGAGACCATTTCTTCTTTAAAAGTTACATATAACAGCTTGTGATAGATAGACAGAGATATACATTCATTGAAACGAAGAACTTCAGAAAGATATACATGGACAGTTTGAGAAAAATAGACAGATATGGAGACACTTGATAGATAGATAGATAGATAGATAGATAGATAGATAGATAGATAATTAATAATCATTAGTCGCCACACATATACCCATATATTTAAACATAGAAAAACAAATTAGGACAGATAAATAAGAATTCGTCTTTAGATATGTGTTGTCTTTACTGCATTTTGTATTTTTACAGCATTGAAGAATTCTAACATTTAACCAGGGTTAGCGTTTGAATTATTGCCAAACAGAATGTCTTTACCTCGTCCATAATGTCTGTCCTGTCTGTCTCTGAAGTGTACCTTATTGACCAATCCAGAAATGTTTATATCAGAAGGTCTTATTTATTTCTCTCGTTCATTGAAAATGTATATTTTTCTTCGGTTGTATCAATGAATTCATCCCCCTCTCAAAATCTTATTAGTGGAATTGAGATGGGACTATTTAATTGTATTGCGTCTCAATAAAGCATACTCAGCTGTCGGCATATATCGACGTGAACATTCGTCGACAATGTGGCGAAAGTCATAAATGCTCCTTTCATTGTAAATTCAGGTAGAATAGCTTTATTACAAGCGGATAGGTCACTGGCAAAATAAAGTTATCTCTAGCTCCTTGCTAAGTTTTCCAATAACAATATATAAATTGAATTGACAGTCGATGTATGAACGTTTCTATCTGCTATCTGTTCCTCTATTGTTTGAATATATTGATACGGTCGTCAAGACTTCGATCTCGGATGTGTTTTCTGCCGGCTACTCAGACATTCTTAGGACATTTCGCTTTCAACAATGTCCAAGAAGGTTTTCTTTTTTCAGATCATTTGCCCATGATGTGAGTTCGGTCGTCACTTTCCTCAGTTGAATATTTCTTTCTTCGCTCTGAATTGAGCCCTCTGGTACAGGGTAATGCATATATCTTGTATATAATGTGTTAAGAATACTTTTTCTTCTAGCGTGCTCGATGAATTAGGGATGAGAATTTTCCACTAATGCCAGAGCCAGATCGGGCGAGTCTCGATCCTGGCTCGACTCAATCGGACATCTAGCCACACTGATGAGCTGTGATGCATTGAAACAGTCTGTCAGTATATATATATATATATATATATATATATATATATATATATATATATATATAATTTATTCGAAAATCATAATATAAACACGTTATAAAATCACTATAAAAATAACCATTTTGTTTCAACTCTTATGGTGTCTTATCAAATAGCGGGGTTAAATATCTTTCAACAATATCACTTGATAAGACACAAGAAGTGTTGAACTAAAGTGGCTATTTTTGTAGAGATTTAGTAACATGTTTATGTAGTAATCTTTTGGTATTAAAGAGTTGGAGGTTTGATGGTTCTAAGTCAATTGACCGGCGAGTGTCTGTTCCAAGTTTGAACGCAAACTTCAAGCCATAAAAATCTGAAATTCCACTAAAGTATGAAACACACTATCTTAGTTTCCATATATTTTCTTTATATTGTCTTTTCAGATATATTTATATGTACATTTTATACATACATACATAAATATATATATATATATATATATATATATATATATATATATATATATATACATACGGTTAATTGCTCCAATTAAACGTGAGAATGCCTAAATGAAAAAAAAAACAACATACACTATACACACATATACACACATACACACACAAAAAATGTGTGCCTGTTTGTGTGTGGACACTGAGATCAACAACGAGCAGCGACAGTCTGTTTCTGTCTTGGATGCAAATGTCACGCCTGGATATTGCGCTCAAACAACAGTGTGGCCACTCGATGTTGACCTCAGTGTTCATTTTCTCAGTCATATTGACGACGTCCACCCATAAATATAGCATAACAAAACTATATATATATATATATATATATATATATATATATATATATATATATATATATATATATATATATATATATATCCACCATCTTCCTACAAGCCTATAGCAGAGAATTACTGAGGCATTCGGGAATGTTCGGCAAGACATGATAGATTCTTTTTGGCGGGAGGTGGACTACTGACTTGAGGTGTTTCATGTCACAAGTTATGTGCGGATTAAACATTTGTGAAGATTTGTGAAATCAGTTTCAAAATCTACATCCCTTTGAATATGCTGTTTGAATTTTGATAAATTAAACGCTTATTGTTCAACATGAATCCTATTTTAATTTCGCTTGCTTGGGACATGTAGTTACTCAGATATTCACATTTTAAAAAATTTCAGCTTTGTGGGGGTCTCTCTGTATTTAGACGGTTGATAACAAATCATAAATCTTACGTGTTAATGCAAAGTTTCCTGACACAGACACCCCGAGGGATTAAAATAATATCAAGCGCAATCCCTGGGGACCTGTTTCCAATGCATTACCCTTATTGTGGATAGGGGCTGCGGTAATAATCAGACAGCAGAAACCTCTCCAAAATGTATGTCTACACAGGGTCTGAAAAATTTTTGTCCGAAAACCAAATCGCAATTTGGTTCTATCCTTTTGTCCTATTCTGTGCAGGTCGGTGCATAGATAAGTTTGCATTTGAGAGAAATTCGAAACAAAAAGGAAATTTATACTTAAACTCTGGAACAGACAGTTGAAATTTATGGGTTACATAATGAGGAAAGAGGTCTTGGAATATCTGATACTCACAGGATGGATTGAGGACAAGCGTTCACGGAGGAAAACGACGCATGACATACGTAGTGAGCTTCAGTAAACTGGTGGCGAAACAGAGTTTAGGAGAAATAACCAAATATACTTATTAAGACCTGCAAAGGACGAGAAATTAGCAAAAGTATGAAAATCATGGACCGAACATGTGAGCAACGAGGAAGTTTTAAGGAAAAAGGAAACAAAAAGGAATCATTTGTGGCCTTGTTGAGGCCAGAAATAAAGATGATGAATTGAGTTAAATATATTAACAGAAACAGTAATACAAACATATACAAACGAGAGTGTTACAGCAAGAATATTCGGTCCGACTGTCAGAATTGACTACTGGAAACTTCCCTCTCCAAAAGGCACTTCCTGCTCCTATTTATAGCTGGAAGAGACAAGCGTGCGTGGGTAAATTTCCATAACAGAATCTTAAATATAATATCAGGAAGAGACAGTTGGAGTTTCTACATCACATAATGAGGAAAGAGAGCTTGGAAAATTTGATACTCAGAGAACAAATTGAAGGCAAGTGGGTCAGAGGAAAACGACACATAAAATTCTTAGAGAGGTTCAGTAAAAGGATGTCGGAACAGGGTTTAGGAGAAATAAAAAAAAAGGCAAAATTTATTAAGAGATACGAAGGACAGGAAATTGTGGAGGGTCATGATCGCCTAAGTAATGATGGGACACGGCATATAAATGAGAAGTATGGATTCATTTTATAATTTCACGGACAAATTTGAACCTTAATTCTTATACAATTTTGTGAGAATTTTCTGTATATAATAGTAATAGAATGGATATATTAGGTTGGTGGAAAAATAATGTCGTTTTCTTACATAGTAACATATGTGAGAAAACGACAGTATTTTTGCACCAACCTAATAGATGTTTCTTTATTTGTAAGAAGAGAGAAACGTAAAACACTGAAGATGGAATCTTTTAGTTTCATCTTTCTCGAATTTTACTTCACAGACCAAATAGATAGGCCTTGACCTGGCACCACGGTAATGTAGGAAGATAACTGATACGGTCCTTTCATAATTTACTTTAATTATATATATATATATATTAGGTTGCTGCAAAAATAATGACGTAATAATGTCGTTTTTTGACATTAAAAATACACCAAAAACGACATTATTACGTCATTACTTTTACTGTTGGTGATCATGTGATCAAAACATTCTCTAGACATGCATGATGCAGTGATTTATGTTAAAATTGTGGTCAGTCACGTTACGGCGGGAAACTAACGCATTTAATGTATTATTTTGTAAAATGTCCCTTTTGTGTTCATATAATCTTTTATTTAGATTTCTTGAGGTTTCTCTTATATATTATTGTGAGAAATATTACAGGCGATGGAGTAAACACCTCATTCTAGTTTTAGTTTATTGTTTCGTTTAGTATAGTGTAACCCGGATATAAGAGACCCTGATATAAGAGAAACCCGGATATAACAGATATTTTCTCTGGTCCCAAATTAGAGCCTGTGTTAATGTAAACAAAATAGACCAAACCCGGATATAAGAGAAACCCCGGATATAAGATACTTCTTCTCCGGTCCCGGCAACACTCTTATATCCGGGTTACACTTACAATCGAAAAAAAAATATCAAAACTCAACTTGAAAGTGGTTATTATAAAAGTCTTTTATTGTTTTTTTTTTTTTTTTTTCGATTTTAGCTGAAGCCGTTTTTTGTTTTGGAATATTTTATGGGCATTTGTTTTCACCATGTATATCAAATAATTAGGGTACTGGAGAAGTTTGAAAGTGTTTCAATGCACATGTCTTCGTGTAAATGATGCGAGTTGCGTATTCCTAAATCTTCCATAATTTTCTATGTTCCTTTTACTCACAACGCTCTTTTGAAGAAAAAAGGTCAATTTTTATATATCCTCCTTACCCGCAGAACATGCAATTCATATTAATTTTTATTCATTATTTCATTTCTTTATCCTCATAATTTTCCCTTCTGACCATCTCTTTCCTTGATATGACACACTTCAATCTTCCAAGCCATTTTAACAGTAAGACTCTTACTTGAGTGGTTCTCGTGCTTCGTACTGTATGAATGTTAGTATTAAATCTCGTATCTTTTAAAGAATTTCTTCATTTTTTTGTACAATTTGAACTTAGAAGTCACTAACAATCGAGTACATAATTTTTGCACAGTTTCCTTCCGAAGCGAAAAAAAGAAAGCAAGCAACGCACTGGATGTAAGCGTCAGAGTAAATTACGTAAAAATGCATTAGCCAATCAGTGCCCCTCGTTTTCCTAGATATTTGTTTACAGACACTTCCTTATTAAGCAATTCGCTGTGGAGATCAATCAGAAAAGAAAGACGGCTTAAGATTTAATATGATTGGCAAGAATCGGATATCGAATTATAGAAATAATTTATGAATACCAAAAATGCTAAACAAATAAAATTGTCGGTTGCAAGTGAGGTAGTGATATTGCAAAGCAATTTGACACGGCTGTGTTTGGCGCGAAAAGTTGGAAGGTGTTGATTTGTTTTTATTTTGATTTGATTTGATGTTTTAAGGGTCTTTTTTTTTTCTTTTTCGGTCTTTCATTTTTATTTTTTATACGTAATTTTGAAATCAACAATTTCTTTTTTTTTTTTTTCTGGCAACGCAAATGTTTGGATTTCTGCTATTAGAAATACAAATTCCAAAAATAAAAAAATAAAAAAAATCAAGAAAAGAAAGACGATGAATTCCAAATGCTAGAAATAGAGGAAAGTTAAGAAAAACAGAACCAGAAAAATGATCGAAAAAGCGTTTATCCATACCTCAGATACAAGTTCCATCAAACTGTATACAGAAGATGTTCAGCGTTTTTTTTTCTTTTATAATCATGTCACCCCAAGCAACGATGCGTTCTAGGTATGACGATAAACTATTTCCGTCAGCTAGGCCCGCTGATCAGGAGGTTTTGGGGAACGTGGAACCAGCTCTTAATTGCTGTTGTTCCAAGGTTCACGCTGACCAGGAGTGGTAGCACCTGTTAGGGTCTCAGCAAAGGGCAAATACTTAACCCGCGAAACTAGGGTGAAAAGCCTATGAAAGTAAAATAGATATTTATACTAAAAACACGAGCAATACATTTTTGAGAAAAAATATAACCAGCATTACATTTTTAAAAAATTATGACCAGCTATGCATTTTTGAAAAAAAAAGAAATTGTTAACAACAATACATTATTTATATTTTTCGGACTATTATCCTCATGTTTGTCGCCATATTTATCACAAAGTTTCGGCCGTTGTACGCTCCGGCCTTCTTCAGGTTGTTGGAATGTCGAACTGAACCCTTTATTTCGCTCAATGGGGTAGACTGCTCTCGTTCCACGTGCCATGTCTGATGGATGTCAGTTATCAGTTATTTCCTGTTAATTCCCCTCTGAAAGTTCTCCACTGCCTTAACCGGGTATTGAATTCACACTCTTTAGGTCCTGTCACTGGATCTAACCAAAGCTTTTATCCACTGCGCCATGTGTCCTTGTGGATTCCAACCACCTGAAGAAGGCCGGAACGTTCAACAGCCGAAACGTTGTGTTAAATATGGCGACAAAGATGAGAACAATAGTCCGAAAAATGTAAATAATGTACATAATACCTCATCTCTGAAATATAGACAGACTCCAGGAGCAATACATTTTTGAAAAAGAAAAAAATATATTATCAGCAATATATCTGAAAAAGAAATAAAATATTTCTAGCAATGTATTTTTTGAAAAAAAAAACAAATATTCAACAAATAAATTTTTGAAATAGAAAAAAAATATTATGACCAGAATACATTTTTGAAAAAGTAAAAAAGTTATTACCAGCAATACATTTTTGAAAAAGAAAGAAATTATTACAAGCAATACATTTTTGAAAAAAAAAAAAATCATTATCAGGAAAACATTTTTAAAAAGAAAAAAATATTATTACCAGCAATACCTTTTTGAAAAGAAAAAATGTTATCAACAATACATTTGAAAAAAAATATTACCAGTAATATATTTTTTGAAAAAGAAAAAAAAAAATTACGACCAACACATTTGACTCTCGAAAAAATCCCTCATCACAAAAATGTCAATCTTTATTTACAAACGGATTACCTTACAAAGGATAAATATTCTAGTCATACAAATCCATTGTGAAAATTTTGTCGACATTAAATAACCCATTGGAGCTGATATGCCTTAAAACAAACTAAACCAAAACCAAGCAAGGCAGTACAGCTACTAAGACTCAAGGGATTTACTGAATGTGGAAGATTTATAAATCAGAAACATTAATAAGGAGAAAATACAGAAGAAGAAAAGTTATCAGGAGGAAAGTAGATAGCGATTGATATTACATTTAAATTTTTACTAATTATTTTGTATAAATGCTGAGTTTGAAATTGTGCTTACGATGTCGATAACCTCTTACTATTACGAATTTGGAAAAAAAGAAATAGCATCTATTATACATGTTACGAATTACACAAGCAGAATTTCAAACTTGACATACTTTTTAATCGAGTACGCCTCAATCAAGGAAGTAAAGCCACTAAGACACAATGACTTACTGGGTGTGGAAGAATTAGAAAACAGAAACGTTACAAAGTAGCGAGTACAAAAGAAGAGTAAGCAAGAGAACAGTGGATAGCGATTGACATCGCATTTATATTTTTGGCAGGAAATTAAGGAAACGTAAGCAATTTTTATTTCAAGAATCTATCTTACATATCTGTAAGTCTACCATTCGTTTATGCTTCGACTATTACTGCCAAATATGATCCGGTGCACTGCTAGATATCTAGAAATACTTTATAAAATATAAAATCCCCAAAACAATCATCAGTTGGTCCTAATGTTGCGTCTCGTCTTAAATGTGCTAGCGACGTAAAGTTGCCTCCCTGGGAATTTTCTATAAAAGTAGAAGTAGCGATTACGTTTAACTATCTCAACAGTTAAAGAGTAAGACCTAGGTGCCCATCTAGTAGAACACTTAAAATTATGTAGTAGTTAAACAGTATAAGCCAAAGAAAATATAATCTAAACTTTTATCTGTCGAAACGCGTCTTTGATTAAAAATTTTTCGCCTTGCCACATCGTTTTCTCTTTTGTTTCTGATGCTATTATATCTTAAGAATATACAATTTTCTAGTTTTAATTCTAGAAATGATGAGTTAGGCTAAAGGCATAAAAACAAACGCTACAGAAGAAATAAAAATGGAAGAAAAATAAAACTGTGCAATTTTTCGGTACGAAAAGATGACGATAAAAATGAATATATCTGTATTTGTTATTCCTTTGTATATGGATATGAGTTTTTGTTAATTTACGTATTCAAGCTATCATGTATGTAACCTTGATTTAGCCTGATCAAAAAGTGTCAGGCACATCAGAGAAAAAAAAAGGAGAATCCTTCATTCTTTTATGTGCCCTCTCCTTTCAGGACGTTGCCGGAAGCGACTCTCCAAAATTTCCTATCTTTGGCAGCTCTTATTTTTTTGTTATATATCCTAAACCATTTCTGTGAACAATTTACAGAAACTCATTAGCTAGGCTATGCACTGTTTTCCTCTGTCTCTCGTGACTTCAATATGTCCTGGAAGTGTCAAATTCTCTAATCTTATTACGTGCCCTAGAGGTTTAAACTGTTTCTTTTTAATATCATGTACAAGTGTCATTTTTATCTATTTTCTTTAAAATTTTATGAAATTCCCACAAGTTTTAGTTTATTTTCTTGCATTCACTGTCATATAGGAGGAATGATATTACTCAACATTTCAGTACTCTATTAGTTTTTAACGTAATTTTATTTGTTACTAGCAGCATGGCCCGGCGTTGCCCGTGATTGATTCAAAAATCGTACGACTCATACAACAATCGCTATCACTTGACTTAAAATATTTTTGCCCATCCTTGCCTTTAAAGGAGTGCCTTTTTCCGTGCTGATGTTGCTACATGCCGTACTTCTTGGCTATCTCACACTGCGAATTTTATCTAAGCTCTACAGTAAGCATTAAATCTGTTACGCTGGTTCGTTGGTTGGTTGGGATTTATAGCATATCAACCACTGTGGGTCATTTAATGCCAAATTAAGGTATATATATATATATATATATATATATATATATATATATATATATATATATATATACACACACACATATATATATATATATATATATATATATATATATATATATATATATACACACATATACATGCATACATACACATATACCTATACATATATTAAATATGTAGTACTATTAAACATATAGCTAGCAACATTATTTTTTTCAAAAACGGATAGCTGGCAACATTGTTTCAAAAACACAGCTAGCAACATTATTTTTTCAAAAGCGTATAGCTGGCAACGTTATTCTTTCCAAAAAACGTATAGTTGGAAACATTGTTGTTTCAAAAACATACAGCTGGCAACATTGTTGTTTCAAAAACATACAGCTGCCAACATTGTTGTTTCAAAAACATCGAAAACTTAAATTGTTTAAACTGTGAAGCGAAAAACGTTAAGGTATGGTTTAACTTTCAGTTTAGGAAAAAAAAACAGCTTCATCACATTATGCTAATATCGAAAATACACGGAATAAATTAATATGTATCAACATCGTATTTTCTCATTTCGAATACTAAGAAATTTGTCCGTGAATATGAGAGGGTCCTATTCAATATAAGTAAACAAACTTGTCTACATTATTCAATGAGACATGTCTTAATGAAATCTTGCTACCAATATATATCTATATCTATATCTGTCTATATATATATATATATATATATATATATATATATATGTGTGTGTGTGTGTGTGTGTGTGTGTGTGTGTTTGTGTGTGTGTATGTGTTTAGGCAGCATGTATTTATTCAAGCATATTTAACTGAATATTCCACACACACACACACATAAATATATATATATTATAAATTCCTGAATAATTCATACAAAATCAAATATAGAGGTTAATGATTTGTTTTTTGTATGAATGATTCATGAATTTATGAATTATATTTGCACCTTTTAATTGAAATTAATATATATATATATATATATATATATATATATATATATATATATATATGTCTATTTTTATATATATATATATATATATATATATATATATATATAAATATATATATATATATATATATATATATATATATATATATATATATATATATATGTCTATTTTATATATATATATATATATATATATATATATATATATATATATATATATATATATGTATGTAATTTTTACCAGGCAGGGTCAGACAGTTGTTACCTTATTAAAAGTTGATGTTATTGAGTTTGGGTTTTTTATTTTTATTATTAATGCTTCCCTTATTTGTAGCCTCATATATATATATATATATATATATATATATATATATATATATATATAGAGAGAGAGAGAGAGAGAGAGAGAGACAGACAGACAGACAGACAGACAGAAAGAGACAGACATACAGAAAGAGAGAGACAGTCAGACAGAGACAGACAGACAGACAGAAAGAGAGAGAGAGAGAGACAGACAGACAGACAGACAGGCAGAACGAGACAGAGAGACAGAAGAGACAGACAGACAGACAGAAAGAGACGGACAGACAGAGAGAAAAACTGACACAGATACTGGAATAGAAACAAATTAATATGTGTCATCAATGGTAACCACATTCAACTTTTTGTGGGTAACATGGGGGGTAAAATCGAAGAGGACAAAATCTACCCCAGAAAAGTGAAAACTAAATTAATTCAAAAATTGATGTGAAAAAGAAACTAGAACGTAAGTAATTTCCTAATACATACAAAACTCTGAACGAACACAGAATATTGAATCGAAATGATAAGATTTTTTAAAAATATAATCGGGAAAGAAGTTTGTTAAAGGGAAAGAAGTTTGTAACAAATAATTAAATGGAAAAGTAAAGAAGGAAGCAAGAGTAAAAATATAAAAGAAAAATTCTAAAAGCTAATCGTAGAAAGAGTATTTAAAAGTTTAAAAAAAGAAAATGTAGCAGGAATAAGAAAAAGAAAAATCATAAGAACAAAAAAAATATGTTCGCAATTAATTTTAAATTAATATTAGTGTAGAAAATATGAAATCGCATTTATAGAAGGACATGCATAACGAGGCGTTGAATTAACGAAAGATTGTGACTGAATTTAGAAAATAAAGAGTAAATGAAAAAAAAAAATGTGTGAACCTAAAATAAAATCATTCTAAAATGAAAAAATCTAGCAGGTAAATAAGACAAAACAAACAAAAGTATGGAATAATATTGCTGCCAAAAATAACACCAAATTCTAGGGGAAAAAAAAAAAAAAAAACATAAATTAAAATTAGTTTTTCGCAAAAACAAAAACAAATATATTCAGCTGTTGAAAAAATATACAAAAATCAATATCACTGAAATATATTTAAAAAAAAATAAAAGCAAAGAAAAAAAAATCATTTTTTAAATTTTTTTTCTTGCTAGATCAATCATTCATTCATCTATGGAAGGTGTCAAGATTTTCTTTCTAGTTCATCTCACTTTCAAACTGAAAAACTAATTATTCAAAAGATGCAAATAATTGCGTTCCCCAAGGAGAGAAAGTGTTGACAAGTGGGGAGGAGCTGATTGCTACAGAGTGGTGGCAAATATTTTGCTTTTGGTTACGTTTCGAACGAAATTAAAACAAAACAAAATGAAATATAAAGTTGCACAAAGACTATTTTTAAAGGATTTTCAATATGAATAATTTGTTGGAATGTTTCGCTTCAGTTTGCAATATTTTCAAAAACCAAAAATATCTGCACAATAAAGTAACAAGTATAGAAATACATCAACAAAAACTGTAATGTCCAGATTTCATGCCATGCTGATTCACTTCAGTCTGTTTTTCCACCATTTCAATTTTCTTTTAAATATGCACGCCGTACTAGGTAATTGAGAACAAATTAGAATAGAAAGAACAGCAAATATATTCAATACAATTAAATGAATATATATATATATATATATATATATATAT
Source organism: Acanthosepion lycidas (assembly GCA_963932145.1). Lineage (NCBI taxonomy): Eukaryota > Metazoa > Mollusca > Cephalopoda > Sepiida > Sepiidae > Acanthosepion > Acanthosepion lycidas. Next base: position 40,630,746 of record OZ010607.1, on the reverse strand, counting down.
ATATATATATATATATATATATATATATATATGTATGTATGTATGTATGTATGTATTAGACTTGCTGTGCTGCGACTCTAGCATCTTTGTTGGTATCACTTTTATAATTATTTTTTTTTCTTTCCCTGTCCATTCATTCATGTCATCCATGACAGACTTTCTTTTTTCTTTTCTCTTCATAATTTGTGTTCCCCGTTAACAGTTCTGATGAGAGGGGACGAAACCGGTCGACTGGTGGGTGTTTTTGTCTTTATTTTAAATCTATCATGGCCTATAATATAAAATTTCTTCCTTTTGATGCCATAATACGTTTCTGTACTGTTTCAAGCACACACACACACGCACAAACACACACACAGATATATATATATATATATATATATATATATATATATATATATATATATATATATATATATATAATTTAAACATTTTCTGCTTAGAAAAATGCTGATAATGTGTATTTAATAAAAACAAACTCGAAACTCAGAACGTCTTCCATTCGTCTTTAAAAGCGTTTTCTATATTGAGGTCAGTTAGTACTCTTCGATCTGTATTCGGAAGCATTTCCGTTCCTGGTTCATCTGGTTACTTCCGATTAATATTAGGAAGCGTTTCCATGTCCAGACCGATTCTCTATATTTTGTCTTCGGAAGCTAATCCATGCCAAGATACATTGGTTTTCTTAAATTCTTCTTCAGAAGTGTTCCCATCGTCGGTTCAGCTGTTTCTCTTTAGTTCGTCTTCGGTTCCGTTTCATGCCAGGATTCGTAGTTTCACTTAAATCCATCTTCATAGGCGATTCCAACCTCAGATAACATGTTCCTTTTCAATTTGTCTTCGGAACGCTTTCCATACCTAGATTCGTTGGTTCTGTTAAATTCGTCTTTTTAAATGTTTCCATCCTTGGTTCATCTGATTTTCGCCGATTCGTTTTTGAGAGTTTTTCTGTATACGGATCGGATTGTTTCTCTTCAGTTCGTCTTCGAAAGCGTTTCCATACCCAGGTTCGTTCGTTTTCTTAAATCTGTCCTTAGAGGTGTTGGCTATACTCGGATAAGGTGTTTCTATATAATTTGTCTTCGAAATCATTTCCATACCTGAATTAGTTGGATATCTTCAATTCGTCTTGGTAGGTGTTCCGTCTTCTCTTTAATTGGTTTTCTCGGATTCGTCTTCGGAAGCGTTTCCAAACCCGGACACGGTGGTGCTAATACATATCTAGTTTCACGTCCGCGATAGCCACTTTCAATGAGTTCTTTCTATTATAATCTACTCATCTTGAACGCCTATTCGGACTTAAGCTCACGCCAGACCTTAAATTGGCAAAATGTCCAGTTCCCTGTATCTCCTCAGTAATTACCTCTCTCCTCTTTTTTTTCTTAATCGTTATCACCCCAAACAAGGCAACACAGAAACGATGACGCAAGGGTTTACAGGGTGTGGAGGAATTAGAAACAGAAACATTAATAACAAGTAGAAAAAGAAAAGGGTAATCAGACAGATAATTGATAGAGATTGCAAATTAAAATCGGCTGGAAAGCATGGAGCCGGAAGCGAGTTCAAAAGTTACGGTTACATCTAGCCAGCTCAATTCTAAACTGATGGGATCATGGGGCCAGTCTATTACTGCGCTTAAATTCATAAAGTCTAGATACCATAGCGAATAGTTAATCTAAACAATTACTATGAAAGCATTTATAAAAAAAGGCATATAGGGGCAAATTTATGGCGGATCAGGACCAATAATATTGCCGATTCTTCTTTGGATCTTAACAAAGTGCTCCATGTAAATAGCAGGGTCATCGGACTATATATGGCAGCAAGGTATGGTAGACTTAGTGATACGCATGATAGATTCCGGAGAGAAAATGTCTCGCACAACATAGTGAGCCTGACTTCTTAACAGGTGACCTAACAATAGATTCAATATAGTATTTCCACTTCATATCAGCTGAGAGCATTAGCGCAAGATGGCACAACGGGTCACTTTCCTGGAGGTTACCATCACGAATGATGATGGAAGGCTGGGTGTGGTCTCTCAGAAGATTAATCGTGAAAATTTTATTTTGGAGACGTTAGAATTGACATAACATCGTTTACCTCAGATAAAGATGGTCTTCAGGTCATTTTGTACATCAGCTTCCATATAGACATTGTCGGACTGATCGGCCTTATTACCGAGGCGGGAAGAAATGGTAGTGTCGTCAGCGTAGACCAAGTTGACAGCTGATGTTACTGGGAAGGTTTTTATGGACCTACCTTTACAAGAGTAAGATATGGCCGAAAATGGAATGCTGCTAATATATCGGGGCTGTTCCCTTTACAGTTTTCGACAGTTCAAATGCGTCTACGTGGCCTTGTAGATCACGAATTGTTCCCACCATAAAACCGCTCTGCAATATAACGCTATTTCCATTTTAATTTTTTCTGATAGCCTATATTTTTAGTTCCATCAGCATGGCCCTTCACAGCTAACACCTGCCATATTATGTACGAAAAGAAGAGCCGTCACCAATCCCTTTATAATCCATTAGTAAGAAAAAAGGTTCGATCGGACATCTTCTGCCCACGAACCCCTAATTTATGGAAACGACACACACGGAGATACATTCCTGACCACAAAGATCTTACTCTCTTTAAATATAGGGTTAACAGTTATCATATCATGAAGTGCGAGCCTATTATTTTTTTTAGACAACGCTCAAACAACAATTCTCTACATTAATTGGTTCTTGGGCCTATCACAGGTTGAACCTTAATTGATAAACAAATGCCTCCTAAAATGAAGTAATTTCGCCCACTTTCTGAATGTTGAACCTTTTGGAGTCATAGAAGCAAGAAAGTGTCAGTGTTTGATAAAATTGGTTTGTACTAGAGAACAAAGAAAATGGATTAGGATAATCTCAAGTTTAGAGAATAATAACATTACTATCCATCTAAGCCAGGGATTCACAACCGTTTTTGAGTAGTGGATGAATGATCTATGGCTCATCATAATGCATGTCTGACTACCAAAAAGATTCAACTTGATTTTCACTATTTAAACACCATAAGAGCATTTGTGTATGCTTACGATAATGGAGAGAAAACTATTCCCATATTTTCAAGCTATAAACTTATACATTAGAAATGGGGAAAATGGTTTTCATTTTTCGATGAAAATATTGTTCCATAATTAAAAACAAATGAAGTTATGCTATAATAATATAACTGATGACAGTGTGATTAACACATGTCGCCGTATTTGATTGATATCTAATTTATTCATTTGAAAATTAAAATATGATGTATATTTCTTCTTCAGAGAAAAAAAATATACTGTTTATTCCTCTTTCAAAGAAAATACGTTTGCATGTTTGATCTTACTGAAAATCGCCTATGGCTTAAAGTTATAAAAAATGTTATTTTCACCGATATTTACAAAATTCAAGAAACATTGTGCTTTGCCATTTTTAATGGATGTGGATATGTATGAGAGAGTATGTGCGTGAACAAGTGCAAACGGAGCAAAACAACATATTAAGAAACGTTATTACCTTTATAAAATTAAGCATACCATTCTGAAAGTTTATATATTTATAATTTATTTTATTGGACTCACCACAATTCCAAAAGTAAATGAAAACGCACCCACGAGTTAAAGGAAAATTGCCATCATCGTATACCTTTAAAGAAAAATTATTTCATTGGGGTTTTATGCAAGTTATATTCTTCTTTGATTTGATAGTTTATCTTTCTTGTATTTCTTTATTACAATTTGGTAAAACAAACCCTGTAAAAATACCACAATTGGTAGGAATTTGGGGGATGTGTGTGTGTGTGTGTGTGCGTGTGTGTGTGTGTGTAAATGTAAAACACGTAATGTGTATCTATGTCTATAATTCTCAAAATGTGTGCGTATGTATGTGCGTATATGTCTGTGTTTATGCATTTCCACAGTTTTCATCCTATTTCGATTTTTTATTTGTTTGATAGATAATTCTTTAGTGCTGGTTTTGAGTTAAAATTGACTGGAAAAAATTACAACCGTGAAGATGATAAGTCGAAAAAACTGATTTTTTACACTTTGCGCAAAAATCAAAGGCAAAATTTAATACCTCTAAAATAAACAGCGTACAAACGATTTAGAGAGATGAAATCTGACACAAAAGATTATTAGAATTATAAAAAAAATATATATTGTAAATAAAAATTATCGTAAATTATTATTATGACGGTACATGGAAGAGATTCTTTCCCTTCAAGATTGAAAGCGCAAAAAAGCCTTTCCAGCGCCACTCCTACATTAGAATTTTTAATCCCCATCTGGGTATAAAGCCTCAGTTGCATCCAATTGTTGTTACTAACAGTGATTTTCCGGTAGTCTGACTTAGATTAAACTGCTCCAATTGAGCGGCAAATATTCCCAGTCTGGTTGAAGACGGGTTATACTACTAGGAATATTTAAATGCGTGATTTATACATGTTCCAAATATTGTCATATTGGAGAAGTCATAGTGGGTTCAGGCTCACACTGCCTATAAAATGATTCCGGGACAGGCGTCTAAAATAGTCTCTGATAACTATGTCAAGGTACAAACCCGGAGAACGGGCGAAAGCGGAAACCTGGCGCCTCCTAAACAGCTGCGTTGGGTTCATGGGCCTCGACAGCCCAGGAAGACAGTCTATATCGTGGAAGGAAAACCTCGTTTTAAATCTTCGCTGCCATGAGGTTATATCGAAATACAGAAAATCCATACAGAAAACCGGAAGTGGAGTCCCGAAGTGGAGTCTCGAACTGGAGTCCCAAAGCTGGTTACTTTTGAACCCTGACAACTTTCCTGCAACTCTTGCTGCCAAGCCCTTGCCAAATTTAATGGCCTGTATTCCTTTGAATCTGGTCGCAACGACTGAAAGGGGTGGTAGCGTTCTAATCTGGAAAGCGCACGGCCTCTACATACCATCGGAAAAATCTGTGACTTGGAAGGAGAGGTCACTTCAATGTGGTATTTAAAAAACTGAATTTTGACTTTCATTTTAACTTATGAAAATCATAGAAATTTGAAACCGATAAAGTTACTATAAATAAATATTGAATATTCCAGTTGCATTTTCTCTTTCATATATAATTTCTTCACGCACACACACACATACATATAAATACACACACACACACACAATCATATATATATATATATATATATATATATATATATATATATATATATTAATATTGTTGATTGATTCTATGTATGATTATTTCTTTATATATAAAATATATGCTGCCTAATATATGTTTATAAAAGCCAATTGATCCGCAGTACGAAATTTCTGAGAAAAAAAAAACTACTAAGACATATCGCTATATTAATTGAACTATATACTTAGTTCATGCGATTTAACTAAAAAATACTTGTAAAAAAAGAATTCGTGGATTTACCATATTACAAAATTCATATAAAATTCTCACTTGAAATTTTGAGCTTTAGCGTTGCGACTCGCACGTTACGAGATTGTCCAACCGTCAATATATATATATATATATATATATATATATATATATATATATATATATATATAAATGTAGAGAGAGAGAGATATAGAGAGAGAGAGAGGGAAATATATATATATATATATATATATATATATATATTATCAGAGGTAATATTACAATTTGTTGTCATTGTTGTTTCTTTCTAGCACTCTGTATTAATAATTCCCATATTTTATTCATGCCAGCTTAGGAGATGGTTGTGGCCTGGCATATGTGCTGATTCTTTAAGTTTTCGTATTTTCCAGTGATGTTCTCTCTCTCTCTCTCTCTCTCTCTCTCTCTATATATATATATATATATATATATATATATATATATATATTATATCAACCTCATCCGACAGAGGAGTGATCTTCCGTTTCCCTCCATATATTGTCAGCCGCGCCAGACTATTTTTATTTCTTCTCATCTTATCTCTTTACTGATTCGAACCAAAAAAAAAAATGCTTAAAAAAAAAAATGTCTTTAATAAATAAAGTAAATTCGACCTTGTCTACCGAACGATCCTTGGTAGCCGAATCGGTTAGGCAGTCAGCGTATATGACGGTTCCATATAGGATGCATGTTCGAATCCTGTCCAAGGACGAATATTTTCTATGAAAATTTCTCGGACATTCAGGCCGGTAAATGTTATTTAATACTGTTTATTATAAACAGAGCATTTACTTAAATACTTGTATCTATAAAAAGAACGTTAAACATTAAAAAAAAAATGTCTTTAATAAATAAATTGTCGGACTTTGTCCATTTCGTAATATATGACGTCATTTGTTTACATTCGATACACATGAGCAGTTATGAATGTACGAGATTCATAGAAGATTGAAGTTTAAATTGTCGGACTTTGTCCATTTCGTAATATATATATAAATATATATATATATATATATATATATATATATATATATATAGAGAGAGAGAGAGAGAGAGAGAGATACAGAATGTGAAATAACAATGGAAATAGTCTGTCAGAGACTGAGAGAGATGTGAAAGGTGAAGACTTGATTAAATGCAACGTTATGGAGAATTTGTATTTTCTAAAATTTTATAGTTTTGCATTATTCAGAATCTGGCTAAATGCTTCAATTTCGGATATCGTATGTCGATTTTTCAATTAAACAAAAATCGCTTAAAAACAAAACTCGTAGCATAACAGCTTGATCTGACTTAGTAAATATTGAAACTTCGATATACAAAATCAAGATAGACGTGAATCTTTCAGAAGTCTTCCAATAACAGACCCTTGACATATAACCACAGCATTTATTGGTCAAATAAAACCACCAAAGCGAATTTTCTGAAGAAGACCAACTTGAAGAACACGTCACTTGAGATAAAAATCCACAGATTTACATGCCTTCAACATGAGAGACCCAGCGACAGGAAATCAGATTTAAGCTCGGCGTTTTACTCTCTAATGGCCATCGAAGAAAAAGGTCAAAGACGACCTGACAAAATCTGGCAGCAAATAAGCTGTCAGAGCATGAAATCGCATGAGATGAAATTTAGACGCAAGTCCAGGAAAACGTAATAAGAGAACACGCTTTTATTTCTTGCATCCAAATTATATATAGAAAATTACTTGGAGAAAATGAAGATTTGAAAAAGTCACAAAAATTCGTTTTCAGTCTTTTTTTTTTTTTTTTTCAGGTTATAGAGCATCACTTGGAGATAAAAATGGCTACGTATGATGTCCAGCAACGACTAAATTTAATTTGCAATGAATGGTTAATTATTCAAACTCGGAGAAAATACCGGTAATATTTTAATATTGGAGTACCTCCTAGCTATATACTATGGTTCGGAATCTAATCGCCCGCTTTTAAAGAACTGGTTCGGTCGGCAATCTCGGGGAAGTGGACCGAAGAGTACTCTGTGCACTGATGCAGCGGTGGAGTAAGCTTGAGGATCCATCAGCTTCTATCCGTCTCCGATCTGCAGGATTTAGGATCGTCCGTGCAGCTTCAGAAAATTCTGAAAATGGATTTTAAAATGTTTCCATCCAAATAAAATAATAAAAACAAAAAAAATAATTAAACGTGTTTGAAAAAAGTTATTTTTGTTTTATATCATTCAGCTTGTCATTGGCCATCCTGTATATGCTTTTACAAATTATAAAATGTATATCTTATCAGACAAGATATTTGTCTTCAAAATTTCACCATTAAGTAAAAAACAAACACACTTAGGCAAACCAGGATTTTCGTACAAGCAAAAAATCAAATCTTTAAAAGGTCACTATGATTATTTTAACTTTAAATATCTCTCCCTAACAATTTTTTTCTTATTTTTAAAGGGGATTCTCAGAATTGTAATAAAATCTACACAAATAAAAGAAACTTTTATTTGTTCTTGTGAAATAACAAGAAAAATAATAAACACTGTATTTTAAACTGATTATTTACAGTATATATTTATTATGTTTATTGCAATGGTTGACAATATATCGGCTAAATTGCCAGTTGATTCGAAATTTATGAAATGGTAACTTATCAAGATTTACTTCTAGTTGATTCACATATTTTAATAATGTAGTAAATGTTTATAAATAAAAATATTTTGCAATGGTAATATTTTCATAACGGTAATTGATAAATATTACATTGAATTAGTTTTAACTGCATTCAGTCAGTTATGTACCATACGTGATACATGCTTAGGCGATCATGTGTCTTTCGATACATAACTGATAAGGCAGATTTTTCCCCCAGTAGGTTGTTATTTCTTTCTGTGGTTGATCAGTTGCCACCCAAGAATATATAACCTATAGTTGAGGGGAGAAGAAGAGGATCCATACCTTTCCCAAGGTTATTAGAACGTAAGTGAATGTAATAGATTCGACTGGAATTCTCCAATTGCTCAATCCGAGCGGTTATCCATGACTCCACTGTGTCATTCTAAAACAATTAGCGTTTAGAATGTTGTAAAAATAAAATGATTCTTTCAAATAGACAATAATAATAGATACATTATGTTTAATATTTTGTTGTAAATTCTCATGAACAAAAGGCAATATAACAATGAAATATCCCGGTAAAATATTAGGTTGGTGCAAAAATAATTTCGTTTTCTCACATAACTAATGAAATTATATTGATATCACGGTTTGATATGCAGTGAGAGTCAGTAAATATCTGCGTATGTAAACGAAATATGAATAAGTATGAAGAAAAGCATAGAAACTAATAGACATTCACTTTCATCAAATGTTTTGGATTTATTACGTTTCTAATCACTTTAAAACGGTGAATATTGTCAAGGTTAAAATAATACCGGTGTCAATGGAAAAAAACCGTCCTTTTTACATTGTTTTTTTTTTTTATGCGGGCAATAAAGGATAAGTTTGCTAAAAAAACTATAATTCTGTGTAATTATGCAGCAACATTTCCTTAAGGCAAATGTTATTAAAAACAAGAGGCATTTTGTGTTGATTTATTTTAATGATCACTTTTTCCAATAGTAGCATTAGACATTTCCATTTTGCCATCAGGCACCACATTAACCCGCAGAATAAGGAAAATAGTAACATTAAACAGCAACTCAAAACAATAAGGAAATAATAGAAAAATCAAATATAAAAACAGATTTATGATCCTTGGAGCAATACTCATACTACAACAAGTAAACTAAATTAAAAAAGGCAATTATATCTTAAGAGCCCGCATACTCAAATGTATGTAAAACAAAGCACATCAAACATTTACGTCGCAACACTCTTTGTCTACGTCACAACATTCTTTGCCTACGTCACAACACACTATTCCTACGTCACAACACTCAGTAGTTTTCTGAAACTCACCAATTGCCTCTACACACCTGACGATGACTTAAGAATATCAAATGCTTGGGCGTATGTGTGTGTGTATATATATATATATATATATATATATATATATATATATATATATATATATATATATATATATATATAATTATTTATTTAAATATATGGTTCCAACACGCTACATAAGAGGTCTCATGTTTTAAAACAACAGCCGAAAACTTCAAAACTTGTTTTGAAACATGAGACCTCTTATGTAGCGTGTTGGAATCATATTTTTAAATAAATAATTATATTTATGCTCTAGTTTTGTATCGAGCACTATTTTTTTTAAAAATAATAACAAAAATACTAAAGAACTTTGGATTATTTGCCTAACCAGTTCTTTCCTATTTTCTATATATTTTCACACACACACACACACACACACACACACATATATATATATATATATATATATATATATATACGACTCTCCCGTCGAGTTCGACGTATGAGAGTCAAGCAGATCAGTTCCCAGAAAACCGACTGCCCGACAACGGCACATGAGATTTGATTATAATGGTGACGGTTTCGTGCAGGGCCATCCACACTGTTTGAAGGGCCGAATTCAGAGACCTGGTACACTAAGTGCCACAAGGTGCCCAAATAACCCTCCGCAGGTTATGAATTCAGAGTTGTTCTTCTCCTAGACCAGTTGCCATCCAAGGCTATAGAAGCAAGTCTGTCCTGATATTTACCCCTAGCTGGAGGGAGAAGAAGAGGATTCACACTTTTCCCAAAGGTATTAGCACGTAAGTGAATGTAATGGATTCGATTGGAATTCGAACTCGGCTCTGCGATTCCTCAACCCAAGCCGCTATCCATTACTCCACCGTCCGTCCGTCCGTCCGTGCGTGCGTGCGTGCGTGCGTGCGTGCCTGCCTCCCTGCCTATCTATCTATCTATCTATCTATCTATCTGCAAACATATGGATAAAGAGAAACGGATTTTTTGTAGTTTATCGGTGCATTTCGTCTTCCAATTGAGTGGGTGATGCACTTCTTTTATCTGCATCGCAAAGCAGTGCATGATGAGCATGCAGAAAGTCTCCACCAGTATAATACTCAGATGGAAAGAAACTACGAAGGCAACTGGGTCCCCATCATTTTTATGGGGAGTTCTATTGGATACTCCTGCGTGACATACTGGAAGCAAATAATCTAATATCTTCTGAAAACTCTCACTTTTGACTCTCTGCAGCATTATGACGTGTATGCATGGTATTTGGTCGATTTGTCAGGAAGGAAACTTCCTGGTGTTATCGGTCTACTGTGGGGACGATTCCAGCATGCAGCACCTTAGTAAATTACCTTAAAACCATACCACGGGTTGACCGAAGCCATGCGAGGGTAATTGGGTAGACGGGGCACTTGGGGCTGCTGATAGCTTTGCTAGTACGAAGTCGCACGTCATCGAGACCGAGGGTTTGAGTGTGCTGGTGTTGTTCAGATTGGTGTTGAACATTCTAGATAACACGCTCTTTCACAGAAACTGTAAATAAGTTCTGCTCAGTATAGTTGCAGCCTAAACCACAGGTTGGCTCTATGGCTATTGAACAAACGCAAAAAATGTGCTTGAGCGAGAGGCGGCAATAGGGATTGGCTAGCTGCCATAGGAGATGGGTATTCTTGAATACTAGTGGCCAGCTTTTATTATTTATATGGTATTATATAAGCAATTTAGTTCCGTCAATAATCAATATCTATGCTATTTTTTTTCGTAATATGCCTTTGTAATAGACAAAAATAAACACATTATATTTTGAATTTATATTTAATAAAAATATGATACAAAAAACAACAAAGAAACTAATCATGATAAAGCAAAACTGTTCAGGAATTTAAATTCACCACATGAAAATAAGTAAAAACACCTGTTCACATGCTTGCTTCAGAGTAAAACTTTATTTTTGGTATAGAAGTGTTGTTATAATTTTGTTCATTAACAAATGAAATTAAATGTTCATTTATCTGTCCTTATTACGAAGCTTCGTAACAAGTGAATACTATCTTCAGAAAGTAAAGAGTCGAGACAGATTAGAGAATATATAATGTTGTTGCTTAGGTTGCACTTTTACAGAGGTAACTCAATTGGATACATTCTAGTGAATGTGTAAGATAACCAAAAATGCCCTTACCGTTTTTTAAGTAGTGTAGGTGAAGTGATCACTGATACGCATATAAGTGCATCACATGTCTTTATTTTTACAGCGTTGTTCACCCTGTACAATACCCTGGGACACTTGAGTTAGACTGCTACAGAGTAAAAGGTACTCATTATGAATATATGAGCGGAAGGTAACGGTCAACTTGAGACATGAACAGAATAAGTTTGTAGAAATCGGGGGAGCAACGTTTTGGGAGACGGTTCCCAAGGTAGCAGTTCGTGGGAAGAACTTGTCTGAATGCAACTTACATCTCAACAGAAGGTTAGAATTGGTGGAAGGAACGCGTGTAGTTTATCTGAATAATCACCTTGGAATGAGCAGTAGAGCAGTGAGAAGCTTGCGACGTCTAGTCTCCGAGAAAGGGGTTGCAGACTTGAAAAGAATACCTCACCTACAAGGACACGAAGCCGCTTTGAATCCTATCGATGTATGGCATCAGTATTCAAATTTGGTCCTCATCTGGCTTTTGTAAAGATAGAGGATTACAAGAGTGAAATACTTACTAGAGTAGTACAGGAATTCGACGATTTTTCTATCAGCTTTAGCGATGGATCATAGGTACACGCTCCACTTGAGATCTCGGATGAGTTAAAACCCCAGGGCACAGTGATCCATTGTGATTAGTGATAGATCGTGGTCACATCGGCGATGACCGAAGGTAACTTGTTTGCCTTTCGAGATATTGAAGGTAACCAGCAGAGAGCCGTAATCGCCAATGTCTGGAAAGACGTGTCAAATGAAATATATAGTAAATATAATATGTTCTATATATATATATATATATATATATATATATATATATATATATATAATTACAGATTATGACCTGAGGCATTTTTTCAATATATTTTCATTATTTCTTAATCATTTCCAGATGTGTACTGCTCTCTTTTCTCCCTTTATTTCCCTTAGTCTTAACTCACTTAAAATTCCGCTTTCTTTTATCCTCTCTCCTTTATTTCCCCGGCATCTTTTAACTTTTTTTTCTTACTGCCAGATAATATTCTTCCTATAATAACTTGCTTTTATTCTCTCCTTTTATATCTTCGCATGTCTGTTGTCGCCTCTATTCTATTCGTGACGCTCACTGTTTCTACTTCTCTTGCATGATTGAGGGGCATGAAATAAATCTCCGGCAATGCAGACAATTCAACTCGACGGACACCGTGAATTCGAAGAAGCTGTGCATATAATGGCGACTTGTAATTGAAGCCGACTGTCGGTGAAGTGGTTGGCATCTCGGTGGAAACGCTGTATCAAAGTCGTTAAAAGAATTTCGATTTGTCCGTGTCACTGGTCCAACGACTTCCAAGAGACTGCATTGTGTTTCAGCTTGACATTAATCTGAAAAATATGAGGTATTTTCTGTGGGAGAAGCTTCGATTCCAGAGATGCACAAATCCAAGTGCACGAACAAATACACAAATAACCCTCCCATATATATATATATATATATATATATATATATATATATATATATATATATATATATATATATATATATATATATATATGCACATATTAGGTTGGTGCAAAAACAATGTCGTTTTCTCCAATATGTTACTATGTGAGGAAACAACATTATTTTGCACCAACATAATATATATATGTGTGTGTCTGTGTGAAAACTGAGAGCTTTGGCTATCGTCCAGTTCATACTCCTTCCTTGCCTTTTGAGTAGGAATAGAGATTTCTCAATAGTTTCATGTTTAGGATGAGTTTTAGTGGCATTATCACATTGACGTGCTAACCGAACGACCATCTGTGACCGAATCGGTTAAAAGTCACGACAGGCTATATAACGGTTCCATATAGGATGCATGTTCGAATCCTGTCAAAGGACGAATATTTTCTATAAAAATTTTTACGGAAATTCAGGCCGATAAATGTTTTTTAATACTGTTTATTATAAACAAAGCATTTACTTAAATATATGTATCTATCAAAACAATGTATAAACATAAAATGTCTTAATATATATATATATATATATATATATATATATGAGATAATGATATATGTTTATATATATCAAGAACAGTACTAAGGAATTTACTGTGACATGTTTCATCAGAGGCTTTGAGTCTGTTGGCGTTGTTCATATTGTTGAACATGCTGGATAACTCGCTTTCTCCCAGAAACTGTAACTAAGGTCTGCTCAGCATAGTTGCAGTATAAACGCATATTGGCTCTATGGATGTTGAACAAAAGAAAAAATATGTCCCTGACCGAGAGTCCGAAATAGGGTTTGGCTAGCCACCCTAGTAGACGGGTATCCTCGAATACGAGTGGCCAGCTATTATATATATCCTCGACACTCCCGCCGAATTCGACGTATGAGGCTGAAGCAGATCAGATGTGGCAATATAACAGGACACGAGAGAGTCGAGCATTTAGGACACAGAGGACATACTGGAGGTAAAAGAAACACGTTAAACAGGGAGTAACTTATTTGGGTTTGAGTGGCAAACTGTCAAAAGGTATTTGTAATAAAAAGGATGTTGTGGAGAGTCATAATCTCACACACATTGAAGAGTCATGGCATATAAAATAAGATTAGTTACCGGTCTAAATTTACATTCTTGTCAACCCCAACGGTCAATTTTAGTGGCATCGTAAGTTTTTTGTCATATATATATATATATATATATATATATATATATATATATATATATATATATATATATATATATAATACTGTTTATTATAAACAGAGCATTTACTTAAATATTGTATCTACAAAAAGAACGTTAAACATGAAAATGTCTTTAATAAATAAATTGTCGGACTTTGTCCATTTCTTAATGTATGATATATATATATATATATATATATATATATATATATATATATATATATATATATATATATATATATGACACAGAGAGAGAAAGACAACACAGCAGAAAAATTTTTTTTTTTAAAGAAGTTGCACCGCAAACATTAGCCCCGTCTTGGAATCCAGATGTTCTGATAGGTCTGTTACTGCTCCGTGGCTTCATTCAGGCTACGGAACGACACATAACTGATGCGAAAACATTTTTAATTTTTTTTTTTATTCATTTTACCTCAAGCAAGGAGATAATATCACTAAGATTCAAGGAGGAACAGACAGTGAGACTGAAGAGAAAGGACAACAAAAGAACAGGTTTCAAGACGACATGATATAGTAATCGACGTCGCTCTTACAATTTTGTAGATCGTAGGTGTCAGGAAGCAATACCCCGGAAGATATTTCCACAGCCGAGAAGTGCAAGAAAAGAAACTAGCAGCATAGAACTTGCGGTTATATAGAGCTATTTCAACAGTCAAACGATGGGACCTGGTCGCCGATGTAAATTCAAGCGATCGAGGTACGCAGGGAGAGAGCTTGTAATGAAAAATGTATCGGAAAGCCAGGGGGCAACCTGGTCAATGAGCTTGGAACGTGCCTGAAGACGAGCTGCTAGGTCAGCACGGATAACATTAAAGAAGCGTTTTTAGATATTGTCGAGAATGTCGTTATATATATTAGGAGCACCAGACCAGATACGACAGCAATATTCAATGCACAGACGAAGATGTAGATTTATAAATGTGCAAGATGGAATCTGGCACATTCGTTTCATATGCTTAACTACACGATATATATATATATATATATATATATATATATATATATATATATATATATATATATATATATTATCTTGCGTTTATATCTATATTTGTCATAAAATGTACAAAATTTCCCTGTATACATAAATAGTCAGAATAGATATTGAGTTCCGTCTGCCAAAACATTATAATCAATGCGGCACAGAACTATAAAAATCTCCATGTTTTTCTTTTCGTTTTTTTACAAGCGGTTCAATAACACGTTTGCATATACGCCAATGTTGACTTCCGTTTCCGGGTGCGCATGCGCAACTTATAAACAATTTTTGTGTGTGTGTGTGTGTTTTTTTTGTTGTTTGTTTTTTTTCTTTTTTACTGCCTTCGCAAACGATCACCTTAATCTGATAGACTTTATGCGTGTACGTATTAATCTGGTCAAATTCGATTAGCTTCGATTATTACCGATCGATATATCGTAAGTCGGCATCTGCCAACTGACGAAAGGAAACCGCGGCTCGTGCTTCTTCAGCAAACCCGCACCCCTCTCCTCACCATCCCTACCACCAAAAAAAAATATATATAAGGATGAGAAATGAAAAGCTGTTTGAGGTGAAGAGAAATCCATAAATACTACTTTCGATCTCATATGTGCAAATTAGCTGTTAGCTATATGATATGAAATAATCTAAAAGTCACAACCAATAAGTCAACGGGCGTGGAATTAAGGGAGTCTGATGTGCTCATATAAAATTCACTTGCGCAAATATCCTTTCTCACTCTCTCTCACTCTCTCTCTCGCTCGCTCACTATTTTCTCTCTCTCACACATTCAATCTCTGTTCTCTCTTACACATACCCTCAATCCGTCTCTTTTCTATCAAACACCCCTGTCCCTCGATTGTATCTCTCTCACTCACCCATCATCTTTTGTTTCATGACCCTCTCCCACTCTGTCACCTATTCCACACTACCTCTCCCTCTCTTTCCTCTCACTCACTCTAACTACCCCTTACACTCTTTTCTCTTGCATAAAACCTCTTTTTCCCCTTTCTCACGCTCCATTTCCCTCTCTTTTATATATCTCTCTCATAATACCGGCTGTATTGATCTCATTCTCTCAATTTTCTCTCTCTTACACTCTGTCACTTTTCTCTCTCTCTTTCGCTCTCTCTCTCTATTAAACCCTGCCTCTCTTTTTCATTTTCTTACACCCCTTCTCGCTATATCTTCCACACTCACTCCCTCTAGTATCTCTCTTACACCCCTATCCCTTTCATTTATCTCACTCAAACTCCTCTCTCTCTTTCCAATCACTCTGTTGTTCCCCTCGCAATATAATGTCTGTCTCCCACTCCTTCTCTTAATTTCTCTTTCTCACACTCACTTTCTCTCTCTAATTTCTATCTCTGAAAATCCCTCCTCAATTTTTCTCTTTCACTCTCTCTTTATTTTCTCTCTCATACTCTTAATTTTCTCGCTCTCACACACTCTCACACACTCTCTCACAAACTACGCCCTTCTCTTTGTTTCTAAAACACTCTCCTTCATTTTTATCTCACTTACTCCTTCCTTCTTCCTTTCTTTTCTCTCACATTCTAACTCCCACTCACTCTTTTTTCTCTTTGGCACTCCCTTTCCCTCCCTCTCTTTTCTATCTCACGCATTCTATTTCTCTCTGTCACACGCTCTGTCTTTGTATGTCTCTCGCTCACTTTCTCTCTGTATCTATATCTATGTGAGTGTATGTATGTTGCATAGTGATTGAATTCTCCGTGGTTGTGGAAGTATGTGAGTTAAACAGCGTGGCTCGGCCTTAATGTTCTGTCCTAAATTTGTTTTTGCGTTCGATGCATTTTAAGGCCAGCTTGAAACCGCGCATCATTCCAAGCGTAGGACGATTAAGGTTAGCCCTTTGTAAAGCCTGCACAGATATTATATCAGTGTTGGGCATTCTACTTTGTAACACGTAAATGTTCAAGGAATGACCACTCAAAGGTTGTATTTACCATTTATGCGCCGACGCCTACACATAAAACGATCAGAAGCCACTTAGTCAATGCACGAAAGGGCGATTTTAATGCAAATTACGTTTTGCTTAATTTGGACTTCTACTCCAGAAGTGTTTTTCCCAATATCCAAGAACTGTTATGCAGTTGAGGACATTTAAGGCCCCTTTCATCAACCATGCGCACAACATGATCAGAAAAGTGAAGTACCGATTGCATTAGACATTTCTCTTTGACTCCAATTTCGCACTTTGAAAACATTAATATAAGACATTAACTTTTCCAGATGATAGATATTTTGGGGATAATATGCTTATGGTTTAATCAAGCTAAAAACACCGTTTTGCGTTCATTCAACTTAAATGAACATGGGGCACTTTAACAAACCTTCCACAATCCGGACTATGTTTCGGCTTTAACTAATCAACAATGGATTGATAATCTGTAAAAACAAATCGATCACAATTACTACAGTTTCAGTTTTTATATATGTTAAACATAAAAATGTCTTTAAAAATATGTGTGTGTGTGTGTGTGTGTGTGTGTAGTAGTAATTCATTGGTATAATACTGACGAGTCCTATTAACACAACATAGAATTTGAAATATGTTAAAACTGACTCACAAAAGAGCGCTCAATGTTTATTTTCAATTATCAGAGCAAATTTTCTTTACAATTGGAATTAAGATACCTTCAGTAAATGATCATTTTCATCTACGAAATTCAATTTTAAAATTCGCAGTGTCATTCAAATTATTTATGGTATCAGTTTGTAATGTACTTCTACACTGTATTTTTTATGATATCAAAGTGTAGCATTTTGTGGTGTACTTCTGGGTGCACTACAAACTGGTACCATAAAAACATTGAAAAATCTTGCGAATTTTTAAATTAAAAATCGTAGGTGAATATGGTCTTTTACTAAAGGTATCTTAATTCCAATTGTAAAGAGTATATATATATATATATATATATATATATATATATATATATACATATATATATATATATATATATATTCATATACACAGAGATATTTAAAATATAATATAGTAATAACTCATCGCAACCTATATATATATATATATATATATATATATATATATATATATATATATATATAGGTTGCGATGAGTAAATTATTGGCATATGATATTTTTAATTTCGCGCATGCGAGTTGTTTGTTTTCGAATTTGTTGACTTCACAGTATAGTAAGGTCAGTTGGGCTCCGTCCATAAGAAAAAGAGCACTATGACGCAATTCACTGCGTCAGAAATTTGATTTACTACTTGGAATTCTTGCTAATACAAACATTTCAGAGTGATTGGGTTTCAATCTGAGGACAGGACAGAGACTGGAAGTAGAGTACTGGAAGAATCCAATGATGACTTCGGAGGTGTTTGCAGTGATCTATAGTGATAGTGACGTTATCCCGACATTCATCTTACCACAGACCCCAGACCCAACAAGGAGGCATACATCGAAATTTGAGAAGGTACTGATACCCTATGTCAACTGGGTGGTTTCTAGATGACCTTATGTCTGGCAACTTAACACTTCCCCATGGTAAACAAGCAGGAGAACCCAATCTTGGCTGTCAAACAATTTCGGCGATCACATCACCCCTTACATCTGGACATCTAACTCCCCAGACTGCTCCCTTGATTATTGTGTTGAGTGAGAGACCAACAAAGTTCCGTGTAACACCAAAGATGAACAGATGTCATGGATTACGACAATATTCACAGACTTAATCAGAAGAGATGCAGAACAGTCCGAAATCGTCTGGAAACCGTGGTTGAAGCCAAATGCGATTTTATTGAATTCATTTAGTCTTTTGTATTTCAAGCTATTTTTGTGTAATTTTGGTAAATATATCCGCTAAAATTATATATCAGTATTATTTTATGTTTCGCAATGTAGACAACAATATACCTATCGTATAGTATATATATATATATATATATATAGTATATATAGTATATATATATAGTATATATATATATATATATATATATATCGTATAGTATATATATATATATATATATATATATATATATATATAGCCATCTACAGACTTACTGTTTCGTTGTGTGACGTTGTCCCCTGGTCGCAGCGCAAACCGTGACGTTCTATCCTAGTCTACCACGGCACCAACTGTGACGTCCCTAAACAGCACCAATTGTGACGTCCTCGCCGCGGCGCCAGCCGTTCGCTCCTCGCTGCTCCGTTCGGGTGTCGCTGCTCCAAATGTGACATTCTAACCTTTTGGTGATTCGGGTGGGAATCTGGTTAGATTTGATATCAGCCTCGTCGTTCCCAACTCGCTTCCAACGCCTGGTTACCAAGGTAACTGCACTGATCCCCCAGTCCGCCTACCCACGTTGTGAATTGATCTTAGGCAGACGAGATCAAACAGTGGTTGGGGCCGTACTGCAAACCGAGTTCAACGGGGGTAATACCACACAAATATGCATAAAAGACAATAAAATGAAAACTCAAAAGTTCAAAGTATCAAAGAAAAACGTAACAAACTTTATGTCTAGTTGTTCGATACATAGGACTGCATCTATCTCCCGACCCGTTCTATGGATTGTGACACGTCGTTTTCCGCTAGGCAGTTTTAACACTTCAAGTTGTCTGCGCTCTAAGAAATTGGTGTTTCGGTGGGTCTTTGGACGAAAGTCATACAAAAAAAAAAACTTATTTCGGTGATCTGGATCTAAGTCGCTCTTCAAAATAATTGTTCTTGGGTTGAAGAGAGGTCCGGAATGTGCGTGAATCTTGGTCAGCTATCTGCGAGGCTTGCTTCAACTGAAGACTGACTCTGGGAACTGCTGGAACTCAACTCAACTCAACTCTGCTCGTTGTGGCTTCGTTTATATGGGCGCCGACCAAAACCGGGGTGAGTTTGTCGGCGCCGGGTGGTTCCTCGATAATTCTAAATACATATCCACCTCTCTGGTTAGGAATTTCCACCTTTTTCCATTTTTGGGAACCTTTCCTCACTCCCACCTTCTCATCATACTTCAGAGGGGCGTGAACTGCCCTCCCCACATCTTCGTAGCAACCTCACTTACTCATCCTCCAGATGGGCTGCAACAGCCTCCCTCGTGCGTCACGTGATCACCACTCGACCAATGATGTCTTAGTCGGGCGTGGACGAATCTGCGGCTTTGTTTCAGGAAGAAAAAAATATCTTGTTTAACTAAAAAAAAAAAAGATCTCTTCTCTTTCCCTTTTCTTCCTCTTAATGGTGTTATCATTTCTCTGGCCGCGAACGGGACAATATGACAATGGTGGTATTAACTCTTGTTCTACACGTGGTTTACGTCAGGTATTTTATCGCTAATTATCAGAATGTGTGGTCTTCCTAACATGGTCTCAAAAAGAAACATCTCCAAAGTTCCAGTCAGTCTGTCGCCTCGAAGAAAGAAAAAAAAAACACTTCTAGGTTCCCATTTATTTTCCATCGGTACATATTTCTGATAACATAATTTTATATCTGTCCAAAGTCCCTTTCGTTGCCTGTTTTTCGTCACTTATCGAAATAACATTTTCACTTGAATTTTTTTTTCTTTGGCCAGCCGGTCTGTAGTTGATAATAAGATATCTTTCCGTACCAATAGTTTGTTTTCATATCCTCAGATAACACAGACGATGCCAAAACATATCTGATTCTTTCCTTCTTTCCCTTTCTTTTTACTCAGAATTTCCCTGTCATTGTAATGACACTCTTTCGCCATTTGTTACTTATGAAAATATCCTTTTATCCATTGTCTCTTAGCCGTGTGTGTGTTCTTGCTTATCAAATGCCTGTTCTTTTCCTCTTTTCTTTCTTTTCCCTTTCTGCCGCGTTAAATGGTGCCACAGTTGTATCGCAGCTCATCAGTGTGGTTAGACGTCCGATTGCTTCAAGTTAGGATCGAAACCCAACCGATTTGTCATCAGTCAGAGATCCTCCCCAATGGCAGTAGTTGCACGGGAAAGAGAAATCAAAATTTTAACGTTTTCTATACGAAATACGTCAGGAGAGCTCAATTCATAATTGAAGAGCAATATGTTAATAAGAGTGGGAGAGATACAGAGGAGAAAAGGGAGATAGAGTTCAATTCACCCCCAAGTATGACGATAACACCCTAAGGGAAACAGAATTGTTTAAAATTTAGAAGCACCGGAAACAAAATCCTGGACCAGAAGCAACGGATAAACCCTGTTCAAAATAACGAGTAAGGATGTCATAAGCTAAAAATATAGTTTTATGGTGTTCTATATTCATGAGATTCTCAAAATACCGGTCCATATTATTCCCAACGTCATTCACTAGAAGCAAGTGACTTTTGCTACAAGTCTCATAATCATCTCTGAGACTCTTTGGACTTGGAACTGGGTAACAACATCGTATGAAAACAGCATTAACATTGATACGCGAGCTTTTCAAATCAGTCAACAAGAGTCCATATAGTGATTCTCTCAGACTATCTTAGATGTGACAAAAGGCCTAAAGTATGGGGTACCCGTGAAGATCAATCTTACTATTAAGTCATAAGAGTTCTAGCGAGACAGGTTTTCTGACCATTAATCCACGCCTAAGTGTCTGCTCTAGCTATATAGAATCATATGTAGGTATAAAGACTAATACGTAGGTACAAAGACTCATATGGAGGTAAAAAGAATCATATGTAGCTATAATGAATCATATGTAGGTACAACGGCTCATATGTAGGTATAATGAATCATATGTAGATATAAGGGCTCATATGTAGGTATAAAGAACCATATGAAGATATAAATACTCATGTAGGCATAAAGAATTATATGTAGATAAAAAAAACTCATATGTAGGTATAAAGAATTATATGTAGGTATAAAGAATGATATATAGATATAAAGAAACATATATAGATATAAAGACTCATATGTAGGTATAAAGAAACATATGTAGATCCAGAGACTCATATGTAGGCATAAAGACTCATCTGTAGATATTATGAATCACATGTAGATGTAAAACATCTTATGCATGTATCAATCATCAGAATAAGTACATGCAAATATTGGGGACAGTTTTTACATAGTGAAATGTATTTCCGCTTGGACGTCTCCATGGACAGTAGTTTTTAAATCTTTATGGAGTCTCAGTACAAGTTTCGAGAGTCGCTCAAGCTGGAATTTATTATAAAAAAAAAACCTATAGAGAATCTCTCGGAATAAGACACAATGCAATCACATAAAACGCAGAACGAAAAGCGATATTTATTAAAATTCTCTGAGAGCTTACGTAATTTCTATAAGAACTTTGAAAAACATTTTTTTTATTTTTTATTTCCCCCAAGCAAGGGAATAAAATCACAATGACCCAAGGAGTTACATCGTCGCAAATATATGACAAAAAGAAAACCATTATAAAGTAGAAAAGGAAATAAAGAAACACGAAGTATAAAAAAAAAAGACGTTAATGACTGAAATTGCATTTAAATTTTTAAAGATCGAAATTGATTGAGAAGGAAAAGCGTTGCAAAAGCAAGGAGTGCAAGAGAAGGAACATAGTATAATGCTTACGTGGGCATCTAGATGTAAAATGCTGACACTGACTTGTCAATCTAGCACTGATGTTAAATACGCAAAGGTGAGGTACTTTAGAGGTAGGATCAGCATAAGAATAAACATTAAAGTATTTATAGAATAGGAAGATACGTTATTGCGATGGGAATGCGGCGTAAGACGAGATGCCAGCTCAGTACCGATAAAACTGCAGATTCTTCTTTGGATATTATGAAGAATTTCTAAATTCATACTATTAGGTTGGTGCAAAAATAATGACGTAATAATGTCGTTTTTTGACGTATTTTTAACGTCAAAAAACGACATTATTACGTCATTATTTTTGCACCAACCTAATAGAAGCACTTGACAGCAACATTCAATGTATTGAAGTCGTAATTTTCCAAGCGTAGCTTAGATGCGGCACAAGGCCGAAATTAAGGCGCACCAAGTGAGGATCTACCTCACGACTCAGTGGTAATCGTTCAAGCTTGCTAACTATTACGGCGCCTCGAGATGCACTCAATGTATCGAAGTATAGTAGACATAAATGTAAAAACATCTTCACGACACAATGAATGATTTTTCCTAGTAGCTCTGATGTTTCTACTCAAACCTGTTTAAGCAGCAAGACGCTACCGCCATCCTAAACAGAAAGATGCAAGATGTCCTATGGACAGATGCTGAATGTTCTTGAAGTAATATATATATATATATATATATATATATATATATATATATATGGTATTACATATATATATATATATATATATATATATATATATATATATATATATATATATATATATATAAAGGGAAGAGGTTATAATAGTTCCAACGAGAGAAATATGTATATAATAAAAAAGAGAGAAAAACCGCTAAAGTTTTTGGTACTAATATCGATTTTATAAAAAATATATTATGCTTTATGTTCCATAAATTTGCTACACGCGTTTCCGGTCTCGCGACCTTCATCAGGCAAAGAGTGGATATTTCCACCTGTTAATAAAAGGAAATAATTTTTCTTAGGTTTTTCGATGTTAAATATTCTCGATATTAGACATTCTCTTTTTTTGTGTGTAAGTGACCCAATATATATATATATATATATATATATATAATTATCTATTTAAAAATATGATTCCAACACGCTACATAAGAGTTCTCATGTTTCAAAACAAGAGCCAAAAACTTCAATATAATTCTTTGAATTAAATTGAATTAAAGTACTAAGCTCTGTTCCATCTTCGAGCGACATTTTTTGGAGAGTCAAAAAAAATTTCGCTTATATATATATATATATATATATATATATATATATATATATATAATGCAAATTACAGACAGAAAATACGAACTTTTATATGTAAGAGACGATTACGCATCAAGCATCAACTAGATTCGAGCATTTTTTCCGTATCGGATGGCACAGACAGTAAATGCCGTAGAGAATATTACTCGGAATCACTACAGTAATAGTAAAGCAATCGATGCATCATCTTACACGCTTCTGGGACAGTATCCAATAAACTTTGGCACGTACTTTCTAAAAAAGCTGAAAATAGATGTATATAAAAAAAATATTGTACTTATATAAAAAGAAAGCGAAAAAAATATTGAAAAATGATAGGTAAGTTGAAACGATGACGAAATTGCTTTTAACATCTGGTTTATTGAGGATATTGTCAGTGAAATCAACATCAATAATCTTATGTTGGGTTCCGACAGCCTTTAGGAAATTATTGATACCCGCGCTTTATCGGTAAAATGACCATATTTCAGTATTCTTATTTCAATGTATATTTAAGCTTCGCTACACAGCCACGTGTAGAAACACGTGCGAAAACACGTAAATGGTTAGCGGTTGGGATTAAGGAATTGGAGAGCGGAGATCGACTTCCCGTCGGGCTCCTTACGCTCGAATACTTTTGTGAAATGTACGTATCCATTTCTTCTCCTTACTGTTCTGTTATACAACCATTTATGGTCGACTCGACAAAAGATTTCACAAACAGAATCAAATCAGTTGTACGAGTTGTCTGGCAGTGCGGTTCTAAGAAATGAGTTTTTGTTGCCTCATAAGTCGAAAACGACGGGAGACTCCAGTAGATTGTTTGTGTATGAACATATATATATCTATCTATCTATCTATATATATATATATATATATATATATATATATATATATATATATATACTGGCAGCATGGTCCGGTGTTGCCCGTGATTGATTCAAAAATCAAGAATCATACAGCAATCGCTATCACTTGACTTAAAATATTTTTGCCCTTCCTTGCCTTTAAAGGAGTGCCTTTTGCCGTATTGATGTTGCTAGATGCCTTACTTCTTGCCTATCTCACACTGCGAATTTTTTCTAAGCTCTATATTAAAGATTAAATCTGTTACGAAAAATGAACTAAAAAAAATGGACACAAAACGATCAGTTTTAAAAAAGGGCTCGTAACTGGAAAAACTGAATGAAAAAAGAATGTTAACAACAAATAATTAAAAAAAAACAGTTCTGCGGAATCAGAATCAAGGTTGAGTTTAAGCATGCGAATGAGCCAATTGGAGTAAAGTGTCATGCAGATTTAATTTTTCCCATTTGCTCCTACTTGGAGCATGTGCATGTAAATTTTGGTGCAAATCCGTCGAAAATTGCGGCCGTGCATTTGTTACACACACACAAACACACACACACACACACACGTCCTGCCTTTTTATATATATATATATATATATATATATATATATATATATATATATATATATATATATATATATTTCAGTTTTTGTGTGTATAGCATTTGAGGGACAGTGCGCCATTTTTCATATGAGAGGCGCAGAAGTCATGACTCCATTCACGCCCACACGGAAAAACTTCCGTGCTGACAAACTAAAAAAGCAGACCTCTTCTGTCCCTCTCCCTGAGAACTACGACCAAGGAGTGATAAAAAGTAGCCACGAATATAAACAGACACACAATTACAAAGAAAGAAAGAATGAACGAAAGAAAAGGAGAGGTGAGGAGAAATTAAGCGTGGAAAAGGAGAGAAGATATTAGGTTGGTGCAAAAATAATTTCGTTTTTTAACATATGTTACTATGTGAGAAAACGAAATTATTTTTGCACCAACCTAATATATATATATGTTAGACAAAACTTGGCCAAAGTTTATATTTAACTTCAGCTTGAATTGAACTTCACATACACAATGAGGATAAAATATTAACCTCTTTCCTGAGGTGTTTATAAATTGTACACTGTTCAGTTATTAACTTTAACAATGAACTATTTTAAATTACAAAATTGTACTTGAATTAAAAGAATATTACTTACAATATAATATATATGACTTATAATACATTCCTTCAAACTGTAATACCATGTTATTTATTATTTTAAAAAAGCTTTATCAACTTTAACTAGTTCTTCATATTATAAGATATAGTATCTTTAATTGAATTTAGTCTATAAAATACGTATTCACATTTTATAATCGTGAAACATTATTACGGCGTCATACAGAACATTTCGAATGTTTTTTTAGAGCAAATAAATCATTTGTTTATTGAAATGTTATTAAACGTTTGGTTTTATTTAATATAGGAGGTAGAAAATTGATATTCCTTTTTTTCAATATTAAGGTTGTTTATTCTTTATGGCTAAATGCGTCCTGGATATATGGGATGTTGCGGTTTCGTATGGGACACAGGTTTGAATCCTGTCGGAGAACGCATATCTTTTAAGAAATTTTGCGAACATCCAGGCCGCTTATTAACTAAGTTTATTTAAAAAAGAGAGCACTTATTTAAATAGAATCTATTAAAAAAAACGAATAAATAGAATATATATATATATATATAAAAGTGAACATAGAAGTTAACAATTAGAGGCGACAGTCTGTTTTATGCTAGACGCAAACGTCAGGCCATTCGTGGCCTGACGTTTGCGTCTAGCATAAAACAGACTGTCTCCTCTAAGTGGTGACTTCTATGTTCACTCTTATATTTACACACGCTCTATCTTTGATGGATCTCTCACGTACATTCATATCTGCTCAAAGCATATCCATATTAAACAAATGACGACGGAGGAATTTTCTATGAAAATTTCTCGGACATTCAGGCCGGTAAATGTTATTATTACTGTTTATTATAAAACATAGCACATGCTTAAATATTTGTATCTATAAGAAAAATGTATAAACATTAAAATGACTTAAAATAATTGTCGGACTTTGTCCATTTCATAATGTGTAACGTCATTTGCTTAGATTTGGATAAGCTTTGAGCAGATATGAATGTACGTGAGAGATTCATGGAAGGTTGAAGTTTAAAAGAAGTATAATCGGCCTTGCTAATCGAACGTTCCTCCGTGGCTCGATCAGTTAAGGTATGTCAGGGTAAATGACGGTTCCCTATAGGATACACGTTAAAATCCTGTCGGAGGACGAATATTTTCTATGAAAATTTCTCGGTCATTCAGACCTGTAAATGTTATTAATAATGTTTATTATAAAACGGAACACTTACTTAAATATTTGTATCTATAAAAAGAATGTATTATCATAAATTTATATATATATAATAAAAAGGCTTTTTATTATATCCTTACACTCTCCTGGACATTGAGTTCTACCTGAATTCTATTCTCTTGGAATTTTTTATTAAAAAATATATATATGTATGTGTATGCATATATATTTATATATTTTGCATATGTATGTGTATATTTACCACCAATATAAGCTGAATATATATATATATATATATATATATATATATATATATATATATATATATATATATATATATAATTATTTATTTAAAAATAATTATATTTATGGTCTACTTTTGTATCGAGCACTATATTTTAAAAATAATAACTAAAATACTAAATAACTTTGGATTATTTACCTAACGGGTTCTTTCCTATTTTATATATATATATATATATATATATATATATATATATATATATATATATATATGACGATTACGTGTCCCATTACCCATTGGGATCACTGGGCCACACATGTACTGCAACCATGACAATAGGGGTGTAACTAAGACAGGAATATCTGATGAAATCGTCTCTCATCAAGCTGGATTTCAATTCATAATTTCTCGTTATATGAGCGCGTGGCCGAGTGGTTTGAACGTTTGCTTTCTGACCAGGAGACTCGGGTTATTTGTCAGGAAGGAGACTTCCTGAAGTTATCGGTCTGGAGGGGGCGAGTGAAATTGAGTAGACGGAACACTTGCACAAATCATGGTGTTCGAGGGTTTGAGTGTGCGGGCGTTGTTCACATTGTTGATCATGATAAATAAGAAGCTCTCTCCCTGAAACTGTAATTAATGTCTGTTCAGCATAGTTGCAGTATAAAACACAAATGTACCTGAGTGAGCGTCTGCAATAGGGATTGGCTAGCCGCCCTATTAGACGGGTATGCGCGTATACGAGTGGCCAGCTACCTGTGTGCGCGTGCGTGCATATATTTAAGTCTGATGATATTATGTCTGTTAAACAAAAGAAAAAAAACAAGTTCTTTCAATAACTATGCATACTGAGTGGAATTTGTCTCAAGGACGATAAGGAATGCATTACGAATGATGCCTAAAGGATTAAAAAAAAAAGCGGTTCATAAAGCGAGATATTCGTAGAGATAGTGTTTCAAATATTTTATTCTGAATTTCTACGATATGTTCAGGACATCATCCTAATCCTACTTCAGATTTTCTCCTTCCAAGAGAATCTAAAATGTCAGTATACATAAAATCAACAGAATAAATAAAAATTCGCACCCTAAATCCCGACAAATTATAATCGAAATCAAATAAATATTTAATACAGATTGTTGGGATTACTAAAACGTATGAAAATAAAAGTCACGTGTATTGTGAAGCATAATAAAATAACTTTTATGTATTTGCTGCCTGAAAACAGAAAGGATTAGTTTGGATTTAAACAATGAATTCCACAAGCGTATCAGTTTGTCGGAAATAACCCAATTTTATTTCAAGTTATTATACTATATAGGGTATGCAAGTTAGCATCCCCTAACACTTTCTTTCTTCTTAAGTTTGTCATATTAAAACGGAAGTTGAGCACTTTGTAGTGCTTAGCACAATTGTCTTACAAGATCAATTACGATTAGAAAATCATTTTCTCATCTGGAGACCTATACTTTCAGCAACATAAGGGGCCCTTTTTCAGGCTAATTAAAGAAATCAATTTTTAAATAATAAATTTTCTCTTATGTTCTTTTAATGTTTTATATAGGAGATAGGGGGCATCTTTCATCAACACAGCTGTCACCGCCACCACTAAGACAAGACCTAATGATTTTATTAGGTTGGTGCAAAAATAATGACGTAAAAATGTCGTTCTTTGACGTTGAAAAATACGTCAAAAAACGACATTATTACGTCATTATTTTTGCACCAACCTATTATTACCACTTAGGCAGAAATTCACTTTTGCCAACAGTCCAAAAATGAGATCAAGGCTCTCTACAAATACAGAAAATGAACAATGAAAAATGAAATGAACATAAAGAAAAAAAATTATTACTTTAAAAATTGATTCCCTTAATAAACCTGAAGAATGCCACGAGAACGGAAACCCGTGTAACAAAAATCTGAAGACGAAAATATTATAGAAATCCAGATTATAAACAAAACAAATCCGTATTATAACCAAAAACATTTGTGGCTTCTCTCTTTTATTAAAATATACCTTTTTCTCTCGTTGGAACAATCATAACCTTTCCCTATATATATATATATATATATATATATATATATATATATATATATATAATAATATTTTTTGTTTAAAAATATGATTCCTTCGCTACATAAGAGTTCTCATGTTTCAAAAACGAGAGCCGAAATCATCCAAATAATTAATAAAATTAATAAAATTTTAATATAATTTTATTAATTATTTGGATGATTTCGGCTCTCGTTTTTGAAACATGAGAACTCTTATGTAGCGAAGGAATCATATTTTTAAACAAAAAACGTTATTATAATATAAGCTCTACTTCTGTATGGAGCACTGTCTTCTTAAAAATAAAAACAAAAATACTAAGGAACCCCGGATTATGCACCCAACGTGTTCTTTTCTATTTTCTGCATACCTGCACAAGGATATATATATATATATATATATATATATATATATATATATATATATATATATATATAAATTGTATATTCTTTTGTGTATGTCTTAGTGATATAAATAAAAGCCTCTCCGAGAACAAAGAACGTTTCTCATTCCTTTTCCTTTCAGCCATTCCGTGAAAAAAAAACGTGTTATTATATCACGGATCCAATACTTCTGGTCATAGAAATGGGAGAATAAGTATTTATTCCCTTAGTGCTCTCTCATTACTGCTGTATATTAATCTATTTTCGCTCTCCTATTTCTAATTATATCCCGTCCGGGTTAAAGGTCCTTTTTAATACTACTCAGCCAATACTCGACCTATTTCACGTGTATCTCAGTATGTTCATATTACCAGGCACTAGAAGAATGTCACGACGGCAGAAACATTCTGTAAACAACAACAAAAAAATGGATGTTAATTCCACTGCAAATAATGAAAATGAGGATAACTGATCATTCAGAATTATTTGACACAGATATTATTTTTTGTAAATTACACGAGCTTTTGTATTTATTGGAGGAAAAAACAAGTCTAATTATTCATTAAATTATCAACGAGTTTACATTGGTCCCATTCTCTGCAGAGGCATAGATATGGCGATGGAGTAATGTAAAAATAGTGAAATGAATGAAAGGCTAACAACAACGAAAAGGAAAATATAAGGAAGATGTTAGAAACAAATAAAAAAAAGAAAGAAAGAAACAAAGACAAATGAAGAATGAAAGAAAGGTTTACTGATATGGAAACAGGAAATAAAAACAAAAAAGAAAATGTAAAATGAAAGTTAATGATATGAATATAACTAAGAAAGAAAGAAAAGAAGGAAAGAAAGAAGGAAAGAAAAAGAAGTAAAGAAAGAAAGAAGGAAAGAAAAAGAAGGAAAGAAACAATCAAAAATAAAAAGGAAACTGAAAGAATTACAATGGATAAAGTTAACAATGTGGGAAAAACGCAAAATGAATAAAAGACGATTTGAAACTGTAGGAATGAAAGTGAAAAAAGGAAAAGAAGGAAGGAAGAAGGATGGAGAAGGACAAAAGAAAAGATAACGGGTAGAAAGGAAGAAATAAAGGAATGAAGGAAAAGAAGGAAGGAAAGAAGTTATGGAGAGAAAGAGCGTAGAATTAAAGGAAGGAAGGAAAAGAAGGAAGGAAAGAAGTTATGGCGAGAAAGAGCGTAGAATTAAAGGAAGGAAGGAAAAGAAGGAAGGAAAGAAGTTATGGCGAGAAAGAGCGTAGAATTAAAGGAATGAAGGAAAAGAAGGAAGGAAAGAAGTTATGGAGAGAAAGAGCGTAGAATTAAAGGAAGGAAGGAAAAGAAGGAAGGAAAGAAGTTATGGCGAGAAAGAGCGTAGAATTAAAGGAATGAAGGAAAAGAAGGAAGGAAAGAAGTTATGGAGAGAAAGAGCGTAGAATTAAAGGAAGGAAGGAAAAGAAGGAAGGAAAGAAGTTATGGAGAGAAAGAGCGTAGAATTAAAGGAAGGAAGGAAAAGAAGGAAGGAAAGAAGTTATGGCGAGAAAGAGCGTAGAATTAAAGGAATGAAGGAAAAGAAGGAAGGAAAGAAGTTATGGCGAGAAAGAGCGTAGAATTAAAGGAATGAAGGAAAAGAAGGAAGGAAAGAAGTTATGGCGAGAAAGAGCGTAGAATTAAAGGAATGAAGGAAAAGAAGGAAGGAAAGAAGTTATGGCGAGAAAGAGCGTAGAATTAAAGGAATGAAAGAAAAGAAGGAAGGAAAGAAGTTATGGCGAGAAAGAGCGTAGAATTAAAGGAATGAAGGAAAAGAAGGAAGGAAAGAAGTTATGGCGAGAAAGAGCGTAGAATTAAAGGAATGAAGGAAAAGAAGGAAGGAAAGAAGTTATGGCGAGAAAGAGCGTAGAATTAAAGGAATGAAGGAAAAGAAGGAAGGAAAGAAGTTATGGAGAGAAAGAGCGTAGAATTAAAGGAAGGAAGGAAAAGAAGGAAGGAAAGAAGTTATGGAGAGAAAGAGCGTAGAATTAAAGGAAGGAAGGAAAAGAAGGAAGGAAAGAAGTTATGGAGAGAAAGAGCGTAGAATTAAAGGAATGAAGGAAAAGAAGGAAGGAAAGAAGTTATGGCGAGAAAGAGCGTAGAATTAAAGGAATGAAGGAAAAGAAGGAAGGAAAGAAGTTATGGCGAGAAAGAGCGTAGAATTAAAGGAATGAAGGAAAAGAAGGAAGGAAAGAAGTTATGGCGAGAAAGAGCGTAGAATTAAAGGAATGAAGGAAAAGAAGGAAGGAAAGAAGTTATGGAGAGAAAGAGCGTAGAATTAAAGGAAGGAAGGAAAAGAAGGAAGGAAAGAAGTTATGGAGAGAAAGAGCGTAGAATTAAAGGAAGGAAGGAAAAGAAGGAAGGAAAGAAGTTATGGAGAGAAAGAGCGTAGAATTAAAGGAAGGAAGGAAAAGAAGGAAGGAAAGAAGTTATGGCGAGAAAGAGCGTAGAATTAAAGGAATGAAGGAAAAGAAGGAAGGAAAGAAGTTATGGCGAGAAAGAGCGTAGAATTAAAGGAATGAAAGAAAAGAAGGAAGGAAAGAAGTTATGGCGAGAAAGAGCGTAGAATTAAAGGAATGAAGGAAAAGAAGGAAGGAAAGAAGTTATGGAGAGAAAGAGCGTAGAATTAAAGGAAGGAAGGAAAAGAAGGAAGGAAAGAAGTTATGGAGAGAAAGAGCGTAGAATTAAAGGAAGGAAGGAAAAGAAGGAAGGAAAGAAGTTATGGCGAGAAAGAGCGTAGAATTAAAGGAATGAAGGAAAAGAAGGAAGGAAAGAAGTTATGGCGAGAAAGAGCGTAGAATTAAAGGAATGAAGGAAAAGAAGGAAGGAAAGAAGTTATGGCGAGAAAGAGCGTAGAATTAAAGGAATGAAGGAAAAGAAGGAAGGAAAGAAGTTATGGCGAGAAAGAGCGTAGAATTAAAGGAATGAAAGAAAAGAAGGAAGGAAAGAAGTTATGGCGAGAAAGAGCGTAGAATTAAAGGAATGAAGGAAAAGAAGGAAGGAAAGAAGTTATGGCGAGAAAGAGCGTAGAATTAAAGGAATGAAGGAAAAGAAGGAAGGAAAGAAGTTATGGCGAGAAAGAGCGTAGAATTAAAGGAATGAAGGAAAAGAAGGAAGGAAAGAAGTTATGGCGAGAAAGAGCGTAGAATTAAAGGAATGAAGGAAAAGAAGGAAGGAAAGAAGTTATGGCGAGAAAGAGCGTAGAATTAAAGGAATGAAGGAAAAGAAGGAAGGAAAGAAGTTATGGCGAGAAAGAGCGTAGAATTAAAGGAAGGAAGGAAAGAAGTAAAAGAATGAAGAAAGGAAGGAAAGGAATGAATGAACGTAGGAAGGAAGGAAAAAAAGAAAAGAAGGAAACATAAGAAGGAAAGTAGGAAGAAATAAAAGAAAGGAAAGAAGCAATGAATGAATAAAATAAAGACAGGAAGGAAGAAAAGGATAATTTGAAGGCGAGCAATTGAAAATCGATAAAGAAACGAAACAGTGGAAAACGAAAAGAAAAAGCAAGGGGAAAGAAAAGACAGTAATAAAAAAGAAAAAAAGATAAGCTGTAACAATCTATAAATGAAAATCGATAAAAGCAAGCAAGAATTCGAAAAGTAAAAGTTAATTTGAATCTTAGAGAAAGAAAGAAATATGCAACATTTACTCCAACAGATGAAAATCGATAAAGAAATGATAAGAAGCAGTTCGGAAAATGAATAAAAGACTTTTTAAAGCCGATGGATATAAATGGTTAAAACAAGAAAGAAACAGAATCTGAAAGTGATAGAATGAAGACATCGAAAGAAAAGAAACAAAAAATGAAAATTGAATGCCTGATCGTCTAATTTCAAACTGACAGAATGAAAAGGAATAAAGCTAAGAGAGAGTAGAAATCAAAAAAAAAAAAATGAAAGAATCTTAAATAGAAGCTGACCAAAGAGAAAGAAACAAACGATAATTTTGAAGGTGTGAGAATTAAAACGGATAAAGAAAATGGCGAAACCAAAACAAGAAAGAAAGAACGGAAAATTTGAAGGGGAGAAACAAAAATGGAAAGAAAGAAAGAAATAAAGAAAGAAAGGAGGAAACGCTAAGTTGAATCTAACAGAATTAAAATCGATAGAGAAAAAACAAATAAAGAGAACTGTATAGATGGTATGAATAGGCGACAGTTGTATAAGTAAATAAATAAAAAGCTTGAAAAATTAATTATATAGGACTGAAACGGCGTAAATAATAAGAAGAAACAAAGAAATGTTGTAGAAAGGGAGAAGAAAGAAAGTAGCCATGTAAAAGAATGGAGTTTAAAATAGATACAACCAGTATAGAACAGTCTGATAATGTAAAGAAATGAAAGAAAAGACGTCAAACAGTATTAAAAGAGAATTTTTAAAAAATAACTCAAATAGCAAGAGAAATAAATAAAGGGAAAAAGAAAGTCGAAAGCATAAAAGAAACATCGACAGACAGACGAGTATAAAAAAAAAAAAAACAACTAAAAAGAAATCAAAATGTTGAAGATTAGCCAACGTTGAGATAACCATAGAGAAATTTTTAAAAAATAACCTTCAGTAAAAAATTGATAATAACGATAATTTTTTTTTCTTAATTCTCTGTGCAAACATTTAGAGGCATTTTTAAAATCAGAAAAAAAATATAGTTTTTTTGTTTTCTTTATACAAGAACATTTCACAGCAAACTAATAGAAAGTCCATCTGTCCTCTTCAAAATTCAATGAATAGCAATAAGTAACGCAAATTGGAATCAAGTCAAGGCATTAATGTAGGCAATATCTAACTAAATTATTTATAATTTCGATTCAGACATTTTTTTCGTTATTCTGTATGCGACGCCTTGCCAATAGCAAGACGATATACTTGCACGGTATATGCAAATTTATGTAACAACCAATGGCAAACAAGGCTAATGAATCAATATATTGGGATTTGACAAAAAAAAAAAAGGACAAAAACGATAAAAAGAGTGTTTAAGATTGAAATATTTCGATCAAATTCCTTTTATTTACATTATTCAGACTATTGTCACCATCTTTGACGCCAAATTTATTCCAACGTTTCTTCAAGGACACATGGCACACTGAATAAAGGCGTTAGTTAGATCCAGTGCGGGGACCCAAAGACTGTGAGTTCAATACCCGGTTAAGGCATTGGAGAACTTTCAGAGGGAAATAAACAGGAGATAACTGATAACTGACACCCATTAAACATGTCACGTGGAACTAGAACAGTCTAACACAGTGAGCGAAATAAAGGGTTCAATTCGATATTCCAACCACCTGAAGAATGGCGGAGCGTACAACGGCCGAAACGTTGTAATAAATATGGCGACAAAGATGAGGACAATAGTCCGAATAATGTAAATAGTATCCATAATGTCTAATCTCAGAAATATAGAGAGATACCAAATTCTTTTTGCTAACTATTTATTTGCATAATTGAACCTCTGCATCTATTAATTGATTTTTCTGGTTTACTTATATATATATATATATATATATATATATATATATATATATATATATATATATATATATATATATATATGTGTGTGTGTGTGTGTGTGTGTCTACGTTCATACATTATATATATATACAAATACATATAGAGAGATACATATACACATACATATAAACTTTCACACACACACACACATATATATATATATATATATATATATATATATATATATATATATATATATATATATATATGTTCATGAAAATATGTTTCAAAAATAATATCCAATAATGTATTTCGCCTCTAATTATCTGATAGATAACGAAAAGTCTATCAATCGCGAACAACGCCAGCTTGGGAAAATAATATTGTTTAATTATTTTAAACAGACATAAATGCATAGACACACAACACATCTTTTCTTTATCCATCGGATGAAGCCATTAGAGGCGAAATGCATTATCGGACATTATTTTTCAAAACCAGTTTTCATTAACTTTTTTCGAAACGTCCAATACTCATACACACACACACACACACACACACACGCACGCACACACATATATATGTTTGCTTTATACACACACACATATATACATATGTGTGTGTGTGTGCGTGTAGATATGCGTTAGGTAAATCGTCACTTGAGGATGAAACAGGGCTTGATATTTTAAATCAATTTAATTATATTGAGGTTTTCGGCTCTCGATTTTGAGACATGAGAACTCTTATGTAGCGAAGGAATCATATTTTTAAAAAATAATTATATATATATATATATATATACATATATATATATATATATATATATATATATATATATATATATATATATATATATATATATATAATTTTAGTGTTTTCGACAAGACTTTTTCTTAGGGATTGTTATAAATTGATGAGTTGTCTTAAACAGATTTTCTTTTATGTACTCAGTAGTTTTTAATCACATTGCATTTGTTTATTTCAGGTATCCTGTTGATGAAAGAATCTACTGTTAAATGAACTTCTAATATTTCCAGAGTCGGGGATTGAAAGGCATGGCCCAATTCCCTGGTCAACTCCTTCACTAGATATCACTAACATGAATTAGTTTCTCTATTGGAATATTAAACATATCATGCATCGAACAAAAACACGGTGCATGACTGATCTAAAGCAAAAAGTCACAGATGTCATTGCCAGCATTGATGATGCTATGCAACAGCGAACATGGCAAAAAATCGAGTACCTTCTTATGTGCATCGTTCAACTAATGGTACCAATATGGTATATATATATATATATATATATATATATATATATATATATATATATATATATATATATATATATGGAGAGAGAGAGAGAGAGAGAGATTACATTTCGTTGCTACAAGTGATTCAGTTGCTATTCGTTTTTTCTTCTTTCCTTTTTAAACCTTGAAAGTAATAAAATAACAGACGAACATTGAAGAAGATATGGTTGTAAACTGCATCCTATTTTCCACTGGGAAAACTGCATCTATGGATGAAACGCCTTTACAAATTCCGCCAGGAGTTTAGCGTTCATAGAGCAAGGTTAGAA
The DNA here is from genome assembly GCA_963932145.1 of Acanthosepion lycidas. Classification (NCBI taxonomy): domain Eukaryota; kingdom Metazoa; phylum Mollusca; class Cephalopoda; order Sepiida; family Sepiidae; genus Acanthosepion; species Acanthosepion lycidas. The sequence goes on along the minus strand of OZ010607.1, from coordinate 40,593,860 downwards.
TTATCACGTATCTGTCTGTATTTCTGAGATGAGGTATTATGAACACTATTTACATTATTCGGACTATTTGTTGCCATGTATACCACAACGTTTCGGCCGTTGTACGTTCAGGCCTTCTTCAGGTGGTTGTAATCTCGAACTGAACTCTTTATTTCGCTCACTGGAGTAGACTGTTCTAGTTCCACGTGCCATATCTAATGGATTTTAGTTATCTCCTCTTAATGCGTATGTTCGAAACTTATCAGGCCCCCTCTCACTCTCTCTCTCTGTATTATATTATACTAAAAAAAAGAATAGTAATATATGTATCCGCTGTTCTTATTGATGTTTTTATTTTTATAAAACAGTGCTTAATGTAAATTTACAGATAATAAATATTATAAATTAACTGAATTAAAAATATGGTTTCATCGCTACATATATTTGTAGCAATGAAAGCATATTTTCAAATCAGTTAATATATATATATATATATATATATATATATATATATATATATGTGTGTGTGTGTGTGTGTGTGTGTGTGTGTGTAAGTGTTTCTCCCCAAGCAAGGCGGAAAGCCACTAGGACGCAAGGGGTTACAGAAGATTTGGAGCAAGATCAGATAGGAGTGATAGAGGAAAGGATGAGAAGTATAGTGGATAGATCAAGGTAACTGGAGATGTCGATTGACATTACATTTGAATAGTTGGAGATTATAGCTCTCAAGGAAACTGGAATAAGGAATGGAGTTCCACAGGCGACAGGTGCGAGATATGAAGCTATTGGTGTAGAAGAGGCGGCTACATTCAATTGTTTGGAGAGTGAAAGTTTGTGAGCGGGATGCTAGCCTCGTAAGGCGCTTGAACTCATGAAGTCTGGGAATGCAGCCCATGAAAGTATTTGTAAAAAAGACAGAGAGAGCCAACGGCATATCTGTCAGAGAGCCACTGTAGACGAGATGCCAGAACAGGGCATATTATATTGCATATCCGCATCTGGATATTATCAAGAACCCCGAGGCAAACAGAAACGTCACCAGACCATATATGGCAGCAATACTCCATACAAGTGCGAGTTGTTGATTTGTAGATCAAAGATAGACGCTACTGTCTAAGCCTTTTTTTCTGGTTAAAGTAAATTACATTTCTACTAAGAGACAGAAGTGTCTATCTTTTTAAATTTGGATTTTTTAATGTAACTATAACAACAAGAACATTTCGATTTCATTTTTGCCTTGAAAAAGTCGGAAGACGAAACGCGTCGGCAAAATCTAAGATCTTTTTTCCAATTGTCATTTTATTTATACCATATATATATATATATATATATATATATATATATATATATATATATATATGTGTGTGTGTGTGTGTGGGTGGGGGTTAATTACAATTGATGAGATCCAAACGAATTACCTCGTGCAGATGATTATTTCGTCCATGCAAAAGTGCTTATTCCCTGCAAATACATTTACTAAAAAAATCGGTTGAATGTCATTAATTGTAATTCACTTATATAATAAAAATTATATTGCGCTCTGTTTTGCGCATCAGTTTTAATGTTTTATATCAATAGGATCTAATTTGATTACTTAACCCGCAGATTTTTTTTTACCTCTCTCTCTCTTTCTCTCTCTCTCTCTCTCTGTATATATATATATATATATATATATATATATATATATATATATATATATATATATTAATGCATCTTTCATTAAATAATATAGATAAGTTTCACCTAACCTGAACAAAATGAACTATGAAATCTACACAAATATTCTTAATGCCTATTAACAATAACAGAAGCCTTTAGTTTATACCAACGGCTTCCCATAGTTAATACTTCTCGTTTTCACTTCCCCGTGGTAATGTGTGACGTCATGTGTTGCGGTAGGATTTTAGCTTCCAGCGTCTGGTTGCTTTGAAATCTTCCATGTAAAAAAAAAACACAACAGACTATCATTATTGTTTTGTCCGTGCATGCTTTAATATATTGTAATGTAATTGTCATCTTTGATAATGGCTTATGTAAACTGAAAGGTTAGATAGGATTAAAAAATATGTATCAAGATTGTGATTATCTTTCGTCTTTTAATGATAATGTTATTAAGCTTATCAGACGATATAAAAAGAATTTACGTAAAACAATCAGATAAAACTTGTCTATATTACTTAATGAAACTTGCATCAATGAAAAAATGCTGCTTAATTTCACGCACACACAGATATATATATATATATATATATATATATATATATATATATATATATATATATGTGTGTGTGTGTGTGTGTGTGTGTGTGTGTGTGTGTGTGTGTTGTATCCCCTTAGCAGATTAAGCTTTCAGGTGGTTATAATTGCGTTCTTATATTTAGAATCCAATCATCATTTTTTCTTGGTATACTTCCTGTCTCATTCACTACTGCTACTACCAATGGTGCTACTAGTACTACTACAACTAGTAATAATAACCTTCCTATTAATGTAATATATCATCTATCAAATCTAGTGTAAAATTACTGAAATTAGTAACATATTTGTATTTGATATACGCTAATAAATAATTTCATTAATATATAGTAAGTTAGATATATATAATAATAATTTTTAGTCCTTTTATATGTTCTTTTTTATTTTCTATAAGTGACCATCGACTTATATTATTAATATAGTGAAGTCATATATATTTCTCAGATTCTCTAGCTTTTAAGTCAAGCTCTGTAAGAAAAGAAAATATGTTTGATCCATCCTAATGCCAAGAATGGTAATTTATGTTCATTCGTCTTGGCATTATTGATATCAATGTTTCTGTCCCTTTCAAAAGCACGGACGTTGTCTCATGAATACTTGTGTTACTTCCTTGGAACTAAATTTCTTGCTATCACAATATGGATGATATATCTGGAGAAAAAAAAGAAGCAATAATTCGTGTTTTATAGGCATAAATCTCTGCGACCGACCAAATACCATGAAAAAATTATTTGTGAATAAATGTTTAAAAATGGACCATTTGCAAATGTTCAGCCACGTTTGTGCCTGGGAGAAAATAGCTTTTTTTCTGCCACGTCACTTCTTTACACGTGTGAAAAGAATACTCGATCCTCTCCGGTTTAAAGGAAAAGAAAATCTTCCTCATGAATTTACAGTTGTTGTCAAATCCGATTTTCTTCATGTATGATTTCTGTCTAAATAAAAACCTACCTTTCATAGTTACAAGAGAAATATTTTTTTCTGATTCTAATTCGGATATTTAACTATTCAACCATGTTTTAATATCGGAAAGATTGTTTTTATATACACACTACAGTTCAAATGTTTGAAGCTCCCCCCCCAGAATTAGCAGGGGCTGAACTTGACAGAATACTGAAATAATAAAGATAGCGTTCTTAAGGTTATTGAAAAAAGAATGGAATCAATTATCAAACTTATACTTTGAGAAACTTTTGTAACGAATGCCAAAAATTTGTTCTGCAGTAATCTAGGCTAAAGGAGGATATTTTGACGAGAGAAAAGTTCAACGCTTTTTTTTCTTTTTGTTATAATAATATTTCTAATAAAGAATCATGTCTGACTTTTTAAAACATGTATAATAATTGTCTCGAAGTAGAAAACAATTATATTTGGGCCATGTTATGGTCCAGATTAGGACCAAGGAAGAACTACGCAAACAGAGGAGCAGAAATAATGAACGTATATTACACGAAATAATAATACAAGATGTGGAAGGTGTTAGTATGACTGTCAGTCTGGTTTGGAGTGAACTACTATCGGCTCGACACGATTCGACCCTCTCTCTTGAGAGGCGTACTATACATAGTGTTAGGAAGAGTTCATTCTGTAGTTATAGCTAAGGACCCATGACAGGCCAATTAAAAAAATAAATTACCAGGATCACAACGTTTCGGCCGTTGTACGCTCCGGCCTTCTTCAGGTGGTTGGAATTTCGAACTGAACCCTTTATTTCGCTCACTGGGGTAGACTGTTCTAGTTCCACGTGCCATGTTTGATGGATGTCAGTTATCAGTTATCTCCTGCTAATTTCCCTCTGAAAGTTCTCCACTGCCTTAACCGGGTATTGAACTCACACTCTTTGTTACTGGATCTAACCAACGCATTTATCCACTGTGTCATGTGTCCTTGAGGACATCTGGGTACAAATTTCTGGGTATTATAAACCTAATGTCTTCAGAACTTTCAGAGGGAAATTAGCAGGAAGAACTTTCAGAGTAAAATTAGCAGGAGATAACTGAAAACTGACATCCATCAAACATGGCACGTGGAACTAGAACAGTCTACCCGAGTGAGCCAAATAAAGGGTAGGTTCGAGATTCCAACCAACTGAAGAAGACCGGAGATGTTCAACGGCCGAAACGTTGTGATAAATATGGCGACAAAGATGAGGATAATAGTCCGAATAATGTAAATAATGAACATAATGCCATATCTGAGAAAAAGAGACAAATTACCAGGAGTTTCCTCAATCGTTTGAGCTGTAGTGTATATCTAAGTATCTCAATGTCCCAGAAAATTTAATTTTAATAAATTTGTTGATGTATTTTTTTAATTCGATATTGTTTCGGATTGTGATAAAGAATATTATTTTGGTACACGTGTCTGAATAAACAAAACCTCCTTCTTAAACAACCCTCTTTTTAAAAAACAGAAGCATTAGTATTCTCTCCTAGGGTAAGTAATAAATATCCACGCTTTCGCTATAATATATCTTTAGGTATGTCACACTTTCTTCTGCTCATGCCTGCTTATAGTTGTATTATTGTAGTCACGGGGTCGATGTATGAGCTTGATCCCGCCAGTTTTCTTGCTGATGTTACAGTGTAAACATGGCCGTAACGGATCAGAGTTTAATCAAATACTATTACGTTCAGTGCAATGAAAAAGATTTATCTGAATCGACAACACACTGGAAAGAAACAATTTCTTTTTTTAATAATAATTTCCTACTAACTGTTTATAATATACGTCTGTTGCTATAATTTATGTTCACTGCGTAGTGCCAGATAAAATTTCTTGACAGAATCTATCTTACACAATTATAAGTCTACCCTTCGTTGTCTATCATTCTTCAGTATTCCTGCCACATCTGCTTGATAATGATTTTCCGACCCCCGTAACGTTGTTTTATTGTGACTTATCTACAAATATTTTCATGGTAATTGTTCTGTTGGCCTTCCTATATGGTACCTAAATTTTATGACTTTAAGCGCAGTACTAGATAAGGAGGTTGAAATTGCTAGATGAAACCGTAACTTCTATGCAAACAGTTTCTTCTATGACACTTCTCGCTTAACAATGCACCTTGGTCTTCAATAATTTAAGGGCACTGTTAATTTTTATATTATGTTTTCGTAATTCTTGATACTTTATTACATATTAGTAATATATTAGTCATATTCTATCAGTAACACCTTAAAATATTGTGGCTTTATTTCCTTATATCTTATGGGGAACATAGGTTCGGAAGATATCCTTGAGTCCTCTGTTAAAAAAAAAAAAAAACAGTTTTCGAGTGAGTAGGTTGTTAGAACAACCCCACCGTTTACCTAGAGGATCGATTAAGAATTTTCGTTCTCCTATACTAATTGCTACCCGAGCTTATAAAGCCCAGTCTGTCCTGCTATTTACTTAGAAGAAGAGGATTCATACCTTTCCCAAGGAAACGGATTCGACTGGAAAACGAACTCAGCTCTGCGATTCTTCAATCCGCGCCGCTATCCATTACTCCACCTAGTCTCTTCGCTTTATATCTTTGCCTGGGGTGAAGTGATTAAAAAATATTTCTTTCATTAGATTATTACATATTAAGTAAAATGAAAGGATTTGTCTTTTCCTTTTATTTTTTTTTTTAGTTCTTAAATGAATTAAGCAGATAATTTCATACAGATACACACGTATATCATTGTCACCTGGCAGTCTTATACGAAATGTAATTAATTGTGATTATAAACATTTTTTGACAATGTTAAGTGAATGATCGTAGTAAATGTCTTTCAACACACTAGTCTTGTGTGTGACGATAAACTACATTCGGCAGCAAGTTTTTGAGGAGCGTGGGAGGATTTCTTAATTGCTGTTGTTCCAAGGCCTCACCTGCTAAGGTCCCAAGTTTGGGAAATAGGGAGAACCAAAACAAAGACAAAGCACTATGAAAATACAAAAATAGATATTTATAGTAAAATTACCAGCAATACATTAAATTATTAATTTCGATATTAAATGACCCATAAGCAGTTGATATGCCATTAAACAAACAAAAAACAATCAATCTATCAATGTTTCCCCATATATTATGCATAAATGCGTATGATTTCGCGATGAAATGAAAAATCTTTAGTCTTGGAGGATATAAAACCCAGTCTTTTTCAAGAGATTATTTTTAGAAATTGTCAGGAAGAAATATACAATTCCTAGAGCGAATACAGAAAGAATATAAAAACAGAATGTTCGCGAACTTCTAATCATAAGAATAGCTGGAGGGCCAATGTTGTTGAATAAATTCTAAACTTGCCGCATGGAATTCTGGGTGGACGCAAAACACGATTTGGGTTCCCTGGCAAAAATGCACTTAAGATATCCAGATATATAATCTTTAACACCAGGTCAATATACCGTATGATATATATATATATATATATATATATATATATATATATATATATATATATATATATATATATATATATATATGCGTGTATATATCTATATAAATATATATATATAAATGTATATATATATATATATATATATATATATATATATATATATATATATATATATATATATATATATATATATGTAAAATTACTAGTAACGATCGGTTGTAAAAAGCCTCGGATAGCACAACTTGTATGTCTATCAAAACAAATTGGTAACCGAGGAAAAAAATATCGGAAAAAAAGAAAGAACTAGAAAAATCCGAACAGGGCGAAATAAATCAAGTGCCATAAGTTACTCCAAGCGAGTAGCAAAGCATATATATATATATATATATATATATATATATATATATATATATATATATATATATATATATATATATATATATATATATATATTCAGTGTTGTTCATTTCGTTGAGGACATATTTTAATACCTATATTTTTTTCTAAATTGTGCTGATTATCAATTCTTTTCAGATGACTGATACCAAGCTTGATGCTAATTCAGAAGGTGAAAAACGCGTGCTTTAATCATTGCCTTAAAAGAAGGCGCATAGTGATTTAGAGATTCCTCGCTTCCTAAAACAGTCATATTCGTTTCTTGTCAAACTTTGTAAAGTACAGGAAGCCACTGACGGGTCTTAAGCAATCATGACCTCACCTTTTCCAGACCATGGTCCTCTCAACCCTTCTGTACACTTGGGAAAACTGGACTTTATGTCGTCAGCATATCAATCGTCTGGATCGTTTAAAAAAAACGAATCTCCGAAGAATCCTTCGAATCAGTTGACAGGTCTGCAACACCAACAATGAGTTTCCAGACATCATCCGGCTGCATCGAGGCTAGTATCCTACAACTTCCACTAAGCTGGTCCAGAATGCGTTTAACTCGACTACAACATATCATCCTCTTTGAAAAACTTGCTAACGGCAAAAGGCTACGCGGAGGCCCAAAACTACGCTTCAAGTGCCATTTGAAAATATCTCTGACACAAGCCAACATCAACCCTGAGGCCTGGGAAACCGTTGCTCTAAATCGGCCTCTACATCGTAAGGCCATTCACGGCGGGGGACTCCAAAACTTTCGATTCCAATCATCAAAATGAAGAGGATCTCCGACGTTGTGTCCACCACCAACACTCATATGCGATTCCTGCTCACGACTTCAGGAGGAAGCTGAGCGTTTACAGTCATCTCCGCCACTTGATTGGAGAAAGAGAATAAGGAAATTTCACAACGATACTGATGCTCAGAAGCGAGCGGGTGCAGGCTGCTACGATTGAAGAGAGTTATGAAGTCTTGAATAGAGAGCGTGAGCAAAAGAAAACTTTTTTTTGCAATAAAACTCTACCCCTTATTATATCAAGACGACCCAAATATGGTTGAGTTAAAATCACCACGATCGCTTCACTCCAAACGCATGGCTGTGCTAGCTCTTGAAACCTAAATTCGTTGGAAACAATATATAAGTTTCTGTCGAGAGGTAAGTCAGTCAACGCCTCTATAACACTTTAAAATATCTGAGGGTCTGACAGAACAATATCCAAAGTAGATAAAGATTATCTTATTCGGGAATGTAAATGTGTCAGACCTCGTATTGAAGTAATAATAGATGATAAAAGCGGATTAATTATGTAGATGAGATTAGAAGAATCTCAAGATTATTGATGACATTTTTTTCTCAAATAACCGTCTTCTTTTGCGATTTGGTTTGGTTTGGTTTATTTGTTTTACGGTATATCAACCTAAATACCTTATTTAATATCGAGATGATTTTCAGGATACGTTCTTTAGAATAAATATGTATTCTTTGCAAGAAATCAGTTTGCAGATTCGTTTAAATTGATGCTTTTTTTTTGTGACGAGTCAAATGCATTGCTGGTAATTTTTTTTCAAAAATGAATTGCTGGTAATATGTTTTATTTATTCAAAAATGAATTGATGGTAATATTTTATTTTCAAAACTGAATTCTTGGTAATATTTTTTCAAAAACTGAATTGTTGGTAATATTGTGTAAAATATATTGCTGGTAATATTTTTTAAAAGTATTGTTGGTAATATTTTTTTTTCAAAAATGTATTGCATGTAATTCAAAGAAAAATCGTATTCCTGATCATATATTTTTCCTTCAAAAACATATTGCTGGTATTTTAACTATAAAAATCGATTTTCATAATTTCATAGTGTTTTGACCACAGTTTGGGAGTTAACGATTTGCCCATAGATGAGAATGTAACAGGTGCTGCTATACTGAGTGAGCTGGGACCTGGAAACTATAGCAATTAAGTAGTTGTTCCACGCACTTCAAAACCATCTGATCCGTAGCTGTGCTGCTGGATGTATTTTATCGTCATACCCAGGACAATCATCTTTTGTGATTTTGCATCTTTGCTAAATTCACGCAAGTATAATAAAACGAGCAACAATGTTTTTGTGGCCATTGTTAGATGAAAAATCATTTTTTCTAGTTGTCTAAACATTGATAGCATTCGTTGGTAGAAAGCTTGCAAATATAACGGTCATTTTTTTTTACTTAGATAAAAGCTCTAACCGTTGGAAAAAGGAATCGATTTAAATTTCGCAGCTGTCTATCGTAATTCGATTCCTCTTATTGAAATTCATTAAATATTGTTTCAATCTGAATAATTCTGTTTTTTTTTTTTTGTTTTTTTTTTTTTCATCCGTTTCTCGTCCAATCAAAAACGCAAACGTGAAATCGGAAAGATCCCTTGGAGACCAGCAGGCAAAATTTGAAATTCTATCCTGTCTAAATATGACATGTTTGACAGTTGAAAATAAATATTTAAATACAAATATATTGTTTCGTGTTGCAGAATTTCAGGAATTTGATTTTAGATTCTTCTGAAACAAACGAAAAATGTTATGAAAACTATCATAGAACCGGACAAATCTAATCTCACAGTGTTCACTTTCATATAGACTTTCTTTAAAAAAAAAAAATGTTTAATTCAACTTGGCAGGCGTCTTATGAAATGTTTCAACACGACTTTGATCATCGAATAAATTTAAGCGTCATTTTTTATGCGATTAAGGACTCACGCGCATGTTATTACAATTATATCATGTTAGTGAAATCCAATAGAATGTATTTCAACTATATTTCAAACTAGAATTTAGCCACTAGTTAACGATTACATACATATACGAAGTCTGAACAAAAAGTATCAGTGCTATAACAAGAAAACTACCTTCTATATTATTTCGACATTTAATCCCCCTAATTGATGAAAGCATTCCTGGAACATCTTTCTAGAGTATAGCGAGCAGTTGCCACGTCGCATTCTCTCTGGAAACTGCATTGGTGTGACATTCGCCCTCTACGCATTTTCCTTTCAAGAACTGCTCTATACACCGGTAAATTGAGAACATTAACCGTTATAGTACCTACGTTGAAAGTCTATCTGTGCCAACCGACTATACTTCAGCTCCGTTACCATAGCTACAGTCAGAGACTTTTAAATCCGATCTCATAAAAAATACACATATTTTACTACCTAAAACATCTAATTCATAAAATTTTGCTAGAAATTATATTTTATTAATGATATTCACCACAAGCCACAGAAGAGCAAATTTTATGTTGCAATGGAATGTCCCACATTCCCTATCGCCTTTGTGGACTGACTATAACAGTACCTATATATGGTGAGCACAGGATACACCTGGGGACTTGTTTCGGCACTTGGATATACGTCTCCAACTGTCCTAATCGAACTCCCAGGCTTCAGCCAGAGAGAAACCCAGACGTGGCTATGCCGAAGGGCAGAGTATCGTCTGGGGTGGTAGACAGCTCGCCGACACCGTTTTTACGGGATCTACGGGGAATTTTTGCACGAGCACACGGGCTCGGTTTTATCCCCGTATTAAAAACGTCCTTAAGCCCCATCCTGCCTCCCGGTGAGGTAATTAGTTGGAGATTCGTCTCAAGCTGTGCTTGTCGAACTCTTTGCCCGAAGGCAGACAGGAACCAAGACGAAGCTATGCCGAAGAGGATAGTCACGTCTGGGGTGGTAGACAGCCATACGACACCGCGTATTCGGGGTGAACGGGGAATTTTTGCCCTAGCCTTCGTGCTCGTTTTTAAAACGGATTTGAGCCACATCCTGCCTCGAGGGGAGGTAAGGTAAATAACCTTTCTTCGGCAATAAGTTGGGGATTGGTCTCCAGATGTTCTGGTCGAACTTTCTGCTTTTTGACAGGGATGAACTCAGACGAGGCTATGCCGCAGGGCAGTCTCGTCTGGGGTCGATAGGCAGCTACCCGACCCAGTGTCTACGGGGAATTTTTGCCCAGGCATACGGGGTCGGTTTTGCTCCTATTAAAACGGCCTCTGCCATATCCTGCCTCGCGTGAAGGTAAGGTATATATCCTTGCTTAGGCAATAAATAGCCTGCCTCTCGATTCTCTGTGTTTCAGTATTATATTCTCTTTTACAATAAAATTCTCTTCTTTCATCTACGCGCGTGTCGCTGTTACTTTACTCGAGTACCACATTTGTCTGTGTGTAACCTCTTTCAGGATATAACAGTTTACTGGGTGTGAGAATACGAGAAAAAAAATTAAGGAGGGGGAACTACAAAGGAATAGGAATTTTTGATGGAGGAAGAATGTTCCACAAGCGAGAAGTGCATATGTTCTCATCTTCATTATCATATTTTCGCCCTTGTACGCTCCGGCCTTCTTCAGGTGTGTGATAGTGGAACATACCTATTCTATTGTTAATAGACTCTCCCACCTATAATAAGTAGGAGTAGGAGTTGCTCAGTGAGTTGGTCAGTCAGTCGATGTCGGACGACCGTTAGTCGGATACTAAAAGTATCAGCCACCACAACTAGATTGCTGCGCCATTAACTATTATATCAAGTTCCTAACGTTTTGTACGTCGAACCTATTTTAGGACCGACTTAGTACAAATACAAGCCTCCACTGTGAAACCACTACATAACAAGGTGATAGAAATGTGGGACTGAACGCTTTATTTCGTATCATGCTTCTTCTGGTTTTCTCAGTTATCTCCCTTTAACTCAACTCACCAAGTCTTTGTTCACAACTGCATTAGCCAGGTATTGAACTCAAAACACTTTATGTCAAGTCAATGGATCCAACCAACGCTTTTATCCTCTGGAATAGGTGTCCTTGAGGACATTAATGTATGAATTTTGGGGACTTATAAAATTAATGTCTCAGTTATCAGTTTTTACCAGAGCTTATATTGCTATTTTGTTGTTAGTATTGCTTTTCTCTGGCAGATCCTATATTTTATTAATTTCTATGCTTCGCCAGAGATTGCTGTGGACTAGCATATGTGCTGATTCCTTAAGTTTTCGAAATTTCCGGTGATCTCTATATCTATTATTTCAACCTCATCACATAGGGGGCGGTGGTTTCTTTTTTTCCCGCCATATATGATTAACTACACCTTCTTTTCCTATTTCCCGTCGTGTTAAGACTTTACGATTTTTTTGCAGTCTTAACTTAGGGGGTCGGCCTCTTCCTCCTCTATATTTCTTACCATAATGGCGTATAAGCAGCCCTTATTTATCTCCTCCTCTATGAGGGTCTTACTCGGAAAAGGTGTCTGAGAAGTGTCGAACCACTTTTGAAGTTCAACCTGATGTTATATGGATCATAATAATCCCTTCATATAGGGTAGACAGACTGAAACTGTTTTCTGACTGTACCCTTCTGTCCCAGTTTGTCGGAGCGGCAGCCATGTACCCAGGGTAGTTGTTACTTTCTAGATTACTGCTAATACTGGCCAAATGTTGGTCGAGTCGCCACTTATGACTTCTGTAAAAAACCTGTTAGCATCTAGAATTATCGCTGCATCTATGCATTTCAAAAGTGAAGTGATGATACGTTGCCGCCAACGGAGTAGTACGCTTAAATTCTAGATATCAAAGCGAAAAACTCATCAGAAACATTACCATGGAAATATTATAGGAAAAGACACAACAAATCTACTTTATGGCAGTGGAAAAATGACAGAAGCCGAGATGCCACGTCAGGACCAATATAAAAAAAAAGCAAATGTAAGTTTAATTTTACTTAAATATTATCCATGAAAGATCTAAATGCCTTCATTTTCAATGAATATATTAGGTTGGTGCAAAAATAATGTCGTTTTCTCACATATGTTATTATGTGAGAAAACGACATTATCTTTGCACCAACCTAATACTAAAAAGAAAACGCAAATTTTCTATTCCATATTTGATCAAATCTGTGGGTTTTTGGTTTGTTTTTTTTTTTCGAAAAATATTTGAATGGCAGTTATTCTTTGTTTATAAATATTCTATCATCAATGAAATTTTCTTTTGATAAAAAAACAAAAGGAAAGACGATTCTGCTATTTTGTCGGTCCTGTTCTGCCATCTTGTCTTCTGCAGTCATAAGATAGCTACCCTGTATATTTCCGGTTAATATTTGCATGGCAAATGTTCGGATGAATTTTTTATTTATACATTCGACTTCATCAATATAAGTGCATTATTTTATTAATACCTTAGCCTCATCATTTTACTGTAGAAATTGCAAGATGTAACCATTAGATTTATTCGAATGTCTTCTCTTCAATCGCGCTTGTGTAAATTACTTCCAGAAAATCTTGCTCCTGGAACATACTTTCTTTTCTCAATAAACTTTTCTCAGCTTCTTTCACTATCAGCAATATCTTACCACTTAGAGATTCTATTGCCTTACTTTGATTGAAATGATTTGAAATTAATGAAAACAAAATTATCCTGGTGCTAATTCTCTTGAGTATGGATTACATTGTTGTGCGGGATATGAATCATTGACCTCATTCAAAACAAACGACAACATAAATATATGTAAGGTTTGAATAAAACATAAAATTCTTCGCATAAACACACACACACACACACACACACACACACACACACACACACACACACATATATATATATATATATATATATATATATATATATAATTTATATTCGAAATTCTTAGTAGAAAGATAGTATGTATCTACTTTCAAAATATTATGTACCCCACAAACATATGAATTTTAATACTTATCCCTTTGGTTTGTCACGAGCATAAAATGCATGCGTCTTGATGCCTTAACTTCCTGGAGCAAAAGATGGAGACTGACTTTCCCGTCTAACAATATCTCGTACGGGTCTCGTCAAGTTACGTGACTGTTTTCTATTCTCGTAAATATTTATAATTATTTTTATTGTTATTTTCGTTTGTTCAAGGCGAGATATTTTTTTTTCTCGCGCAATAATATGCAAGTGCGTCAAAACCTAATTTTTTGTTTCATAGACTGTGCACTTGAATTATCACTGTTGAAGAATAATACATTTCCTGTTTAACAAAGTTGGATATTTTCTTTCCATCTTCCAAAAACTCGTAATGGAAACATGTTTCATATTCCGCCAGATATATAGACTTCTGTAGATGGGGTTTTAATTTTCGTTTCGGCATTTGTTTCGTATTTTGTGAAAAGCACCTGTTTTTGGTTGCTTTTAAGAAGTAAACTCCATTTTTCATCTGGGGTAACGGTGTCATACAAAAATTAACAGTTGATATTCCTGGTTAAAAGACTGCAGCAGAAGGTCGAACATGTATTCGATATTCAAGTCAAAGATTATGAGGAACACTACATTTTTCTTTGCAAGTTTTCCCAATACACTAGAGTTGCTCAGCTCACCATGATAGATTATGTTTGCACTTCAAACATCTGGTGTTTTGACGTGCATCAAATGCAATACTCACTTTCCAAAGTTCTGTTACATTCGGTCGGCTCCCAGAATGCGGTTTGTTTGACAAGTCACAGTTGCCGTTTTTGCACCTTTCAAACGGCAACTCTTATATACGAACCTTGAATCCATCCGTGTACAGTGCACAAAAAAAACAAAAAAAAAACAGAATGCATGGTCGTTAGCAAAAGGATGTGCTATAGATACAATGTTCAAACCGGAGATACCAAAATCAAACAAGCGTCAAAACGTAAATATCTGAGAACTGTTATAAAGTGCGACAGTGAAACTCGAAGATGTATTGAGATAACCGAAGATGCCTTCCAGAAGCTAAGCAGAGTATTAAAATACATAAAAAATCCTCAGAAATAAAAAAAGTATTGAACTGTTACGTGATATCTGCCCCCAATATATCAGTGAATGCTGTACAATCTACTCAGTAATAAGAAGCAGATTAGAGACAAGATAAATGCGGTTTTACAGAAGGATGCTGAGGATAGCATGGAAAAGATATGTAAGCCACGACGAGGTTTTAGAGAAAATAGAAACAAGAAGGAAACTTAGATGCAGCATTCAGAAAAGTTAATTGAAATATCTGGGGCGCATATTGAAGAAAGAGTACTTGGAAAATCTGATACTCACAAGGTAGCTTTAAGGCACGATGGACAATGGAAAACAGAGCATAACATACTTGATGAGCATTATTTACAATAGCCTCAAGGACACATGGCACAGTGGATAAAGGCGTTGGTTAGAACCAGTGACAGGACCCAAAGAGTGTGAGTTCAATACCCGGTTAAGGCAGTGGAGAACTTTCAGAGGGAAAATTACCAGGAGATAACTGATAACTGACATCCATTAAATCTGGCACGTGGAACTAGAACAGTATACCCCAGTGAGGGTTCAGTTCGACATTCCAACCACCTGAAGAAGGTCGGAGCGTACAACGGCCGAAACGTTGTAATAAATATGGCGACAAAGATGAGGAAAAGAGTCCGAACAATGTAAATAATGTACATAATACCTCATTTCAGAAATATAGACACATACTGGATGAGATTAAGGAAATTGTTGGCGGACTAGGGTTTCAGAGAACTAACAAAAAGAATTTTTTAAGTGCTAAAAATGACAGGAATTTGGGGAGACCCATAATCCCCTAAGTTCTGAATGGCCAGACAAATACTCTTTCGGAATTCATACATTAAGCAATGGAAAATATGTTTCTTTTTAAAGTTATAATCTGCTATGGAGGTAAACTATGAAGTGCATGGAAAACTACGCAATTTGAATAGAACGTACAATAAACTAGAAGTAACGTTGTCTTAGATTTGGCATTTTAATTCACAGTTCCTGTCTGTACTATGCGTAATAACATTTTGAATGCTATATTGATAGGAATATGCATATATACATTATCCTTTCTGGGTCGAAAATCAATCAATTATATTTTAAAAGATGCAACGCAAAGTTAAATCTTTCCATCCCAAGGAAAGCGATAAGTGGCAAGGGGCGTGAAAGAAACTTAGAACGACCAATAAAAAAACAGAATTCAAGGTGACAGAAAATGATTGGTTGATTTTATTTAGCGGCATATCAGCCATTTATGGGTTATTTAAAGCCGAAATTCAAATATTTTGAACGCAGTTAAAAGTCTTCAACTACAGATAAAATATATTGCTAGTAATTTTACCATAAACACTTTGTGTTGGTAATGTATTTGTATACTTTCATAGATATTTTCTTTTTGTTTTTTTTTTGCTTGGGGATTTACTATTTGCCCAAAATTGACATAATCGAAAGAACAATCAGCAATGTTATCGGTTTTGACATTGAATTTAAGCAGCTAAGATCATAATCTTTATTCCCGGACGGTCTGTCTACGAAACTCTGGAGTTAGGATACTGAAAGTAACATCAATCAGTGACAAAATATTTACTTGTATTACATATATATATATATATATATATATATATATATATATATATATATATATATATTTCAGTATATTTTATATTTCAGAATATAATAAAAATGATTTAAATTAACTAACGCTCCAAATACTAAGTAATATAAAATGTGAAGCGAACATTTTGTTCAACGGAATATAGTATTTTATACATCCGGTTTCATGGGACATGTGGTAGGAATCGAATTGTGTACAATATTATTATTTAGTTTGGGGAAATTGTTAATGATTATATTACGATGATATTGCCCGAAGTGAACCATCGCAAAGTGTACTTCGATTAGCATATTATGAAATAAGCCAGTACAGACGGTTTGCATCGAATTTATTATAGAGGTTTTTATGTATCAATCACTCGTTAGGAAGATACAAATTTCAAACTACAATTAAAATAAAAAATCTATTAAGGTCACAGAGTTATTTTCCAAGCGTAACTTTGGTGTAGCAGAAGGCCGAACGTAGGGGGCCCCCAGCGAGTATCGAACTCCATACACAGTCATAATTGTTTTAGCGAGGCAAGATTTTAACCCTTAGTCCACCTCGATGTGTGCAATGTTTTTTTCCTAAGCATAGCTTAGATGTAGCACAAGGCCGAAAGTGTGGGGCAAACAGTGATTATTTTCTAAGCGTAGCTTAGATGTAGCACAAGGCCGAAAGTGTGGGTCAAACAGTGATTATTTTCTAAGCGTAGCTTAGATGTGGCACAAGGCCGAAAGTGTGGGTCAAACAGTGATTATTTTCTAAGCGTAGCTTAGATGTGGCACAAGGCCGAATGTGTGGGGAAAACAGTGATTATTTTCTAAGCGTAGATTAGATGTAGCACAAGGCCGAAAGTATGGGGTAATTAGTAAAGATCAAACTCACTTTTAAGTCGTAATTAATCTAGACAGACAAGCTTGTTCGCCGCTACATAACGCCGAGGTACCATCTATTAAGGTCATATATTATTATAGTGAGCCAACTTGGGCAAAATGCTAGCCCAGAATAAAATAAGTCTTATAAGCATCGAAATAGGATTCGTGTTTGAGTCTGTTAATAGAAACTTCTGATTTCTAACTTTATGTATATCACATTTGCAGTGGTGAGTGGCTTCCTTATTCCGTGATGTAAGCATTTTTTTTATTTGGCTGTGACAAGAACAGGTTGCGCTGATAATAAGCTGGTTTATTTGGGGAAGATATTAGAATGATCCTGAACTTATACGTAGAGTATACCGCCTGCATGCAGATGGAAAATTAGTTCAGTAATGCACAAAAATATAAAAGGGCAAAAGACAATGATATATTCCGCATCTGTCCTGGGTATGACGATAAACTACATCCAGCAGCAAGACCTCAGATCAGGAGGTTTTTAGGAGTGTGGAGCCAACACTTAATTGATGTTTTTCCCAAGTCTACCATGACCCGGGTTGATAGCACCTGGTCTCCTACCAGCAATGAGTAAATAGCGAACCCCCAAACTGGGGTCAAAACACCATAAATGTATAAAATATTTTATAGCAAAATACCAACAATACATTTTCATAGTAAAAAAAAATTAAGAGCAATATATTTTTGTAAATGAAATTACTAATGCTCCCAAGAAAATTAAATTTTGGCCTTAAATGACGCAGAACGAGTAGATATGCGAGCTAAAAAAGCAAACAATGTTTCCTGACAGGAAACATTACATTGAGACGTTTCTGTGATAATTAGAAGGGCTACCAGGATTCTTTACTGTTATAGTCCAGGTTAGGACCAAGGAAGAACAGCACGAACACAAGAGTAGAAATAACGAAGGTATATTACACGAAATGATAATACAATATGTGGAAGGTATTAGTATGACTGTCAGTCTGGTTTGGAGTGAACTACTCCATTCGATATTTACTTGCCGCTCCCACCACGAAGGAAAGATGTGGCACAAGGTCGAGTTTTAGGTGGGTTTTCCGAGCCCGTAGGCTCGGCCAAAAAATGCCCATAGAAACTGTAAAAACAGAATCGGGTTGGTCAACCTCCCCGAACGAGACTCTGCCCTTCGGCGGAGCCTCGCCCGGGTTCCTCTCTGCTCAGAGTCAGAGAGTTCGATCGTCAAACCGAGAAGCTCGGATTGATTCGGTATCTAGCCACCCGCCCACGAGGGTTGCATGTGGCACAAGGCCGAGTTTAATGTGGGTTTCCCGAGCCGAGAAGCTCGGATTGATTCGTCCCTCTCTCTTGGGATGCGTAGTATACATAGTGTTAGGAAGAGTTCATTCTGTAATTATAGGTAAGGACACATGACAAATACTGGAGCCATTCACAATCTTAATAACAAGATGACAGAGTGCCGATAACTGCTCTAGAAAGGAAACTACAGAAACTCCGAGAGTGGGTAATAAAATAAAGGATAGCAGCGAACTTAATCATCAAGAAGGTAGAATTCATGGTTTTCATCAAAGGCAATAATAAGAAATCTGCCCAAGATACGAGCTAAGAATTGGTGACGTAGAATCACCTCGGGAATTCTTTAATATCAAGGAGCTTTTCAAGATAGATGGAAAATATATCACCGGAAACAGAATTGTCTTAGAAATAATCAGTCAGTTATGTGCCATGCGTGATACACGCTTAGGCGTTCATGACTGACGAAGCATTTTTCCCATAGCTGGTTGCCATTTCTTTCTAAAGTATACCAGCTGCCATCCAAGGTATAGAACCCGGTCTTTACCCATAGCTGGAGGAGGGAGAAGAGGAAGATTCATACCTTTACCAAGGGTACTAGCAAGTAAGGGAATGTCATGGACTCTACTGGAATTCGAACTCGGCTCTCTGATTCCTCAATTCGAGCCGTTATAAGAAACAGAAAAAGGTTCCTTAGAATATTAAAAAAAAAACGAGTAATGAACTGTTAGGTAATATCGATCCTCGAATATGGCAGCGAATGCTGATGAATTTATTCGCTGACGATGAATGCATTTAAAGCCAAAGAATTATGGTTTTGGAAACTGATGCTGAGAATAGCAGGCACATATTCTGTGAGCAACCATGAAGCTTTAACTAAAATGGTAACAAATAGGACACATCTATATAGGATTAGACATAAATGACATTTCTATACGACACATACAAAAGAAAAGAAGGCTTGGAGAAATTGACACTTACAGTATCTATTCAAGACAAGAGCAACAGAAGGAAAACCGAATGACCTATCTAATGAGCTTGCGTAAAGGGATTAGGAGTGATAGCAAAATATTTATTAATAGATACAAAGAATTGGGTGTCGTGGAGAGGCTTGACAGTCTATGTCCCGGTCTGTAGGTTGATCCATTCGGACTATACACGAGAAGCAAAACCTGATACATTTGGAGAAACCAGCATGGACTAATGACGCTTCAGGCCAATTCGCAACTACCTCATCCAGTAAGTCAATCGAGAGATGTATGAGGAGATACGCTATAGACAATTTTATGTTCATTAATAAAATGGAATTCAGAGAGTGCTTTTTCGCGTCCGTGTTCGCTCAGATGGACACATTATGATGGGTTTCCTGCACGTGACTCTAAATAAGTGGTTGAAAGAGGAAATAGACGCGGAGACGGCGCAGTGGACAAAAGGCTCGTACGCATAGATGAAATCGAGAAAAACAGAGAGGGACGTAGACATTTTGCAAGGTGATTGCGCATATTTAAAAGCAGAGAAGTACTACTCGTATAACTAAAAACTAATACTACTACTACTAATGATAATAACTGTTATTATTATTAATAATAATAATAATAATGATAATTGAGAGATATAAAAAAATGCTAGAAGGCTTTTAAGGATAACTCATTTGCCTAACGTGTTAGACCGAAGTGCAATCTAGCGAATGACTAAAATATATTGGCCGAGAATAAAACGCCAGGAAATATAAGTAAAAAACGAGAAAAAATAATGATATATATATATATATATATATGTGTGTGTGTGTGTGTGTGTTTCTCTGTTATTATTGTATAATAATTATTATATACAATTCTATATATACATACATTTATATATATTTTTACATACATATATATATATAATTTCATATATATAAATTGTATATGTATATATACTTATATATATATATAAAAATATAAAATGTACGATATATTTACATATAATTAATATATGTCTATACAGTTATGTATATATAAGGTATGTAAAAATGTATGGATATGTTTAATGAATAAAATGTCAATGTTACGAGATATATATATATATATAATGTCACCCACAGACAGACTGTTTCGCTGTATCACAGATCATCAGTGCTGCTAGACATCCTAGCTAGGATCGAAACCCGACTGAATTGGTATCAGGCGGATATTCTACCACTAAGCTGTCGGCGTATTTATTTTTGGAAACACGCCCAGTGTTCGAGAGTGACTCAATTCGGCTTGCGAAGAGTCTCGCTATATAGCTATAATAGTCACTGTTTACAAACCCATACCTCAGCCCTAAAGTGCTCAACTGGAATTAAATTTAATTCGGGAGTTAATATAATGTCATAGATAGATAGATAGATAGATAGATAGATAGATAGATAGATAGATAGATAGATAGATAAAGGAGACTTAAGGAACTCGTACATAAGCTAGCAAAGGAAAGCAAGAAGAAAAGACTAAACATCAACTGTAAGAAGACAGAATGTTCTGGTGTCAGCAAATTAAACATTCCAATATCAAAATCGAACAAGTGCGACAAATTAAATATCTATTGATATAACATAGGTTGTATCTCGAAAATTCGACAGCGAAATCCGAAGGCGTCTTGTAAAAGATGCCTTCCAGGAGTTAAACACAGAATCAAGAAACAGTAAAATTGAACTGAAAATAAAGAAAAGGTGATCGAACTGTTATGTATTATCGATATAAGATTGCGAAGAGACTTTAGGTAACATAAATGGGGTTATGGAGAAGTACGATTAAAATACCATGGACGGAACGTTTTGAGCAACGACGTCATTCTGAAATAATGGGGACAAAAATGTCACTTATACGTAACTCCAGAAAGAGATATTTGAAAATTACAGGGCACATAATGGTGGAAGAGGGCTTGATGTTCACAGGACACGTTGAAGGCAAAAGGGACAGAGGAAAGTAGCCCATAATCCCCCTCTGACGAAATTGTTTGATAAATGGCGATTAGGAGATAAAGCACAAAAAATATTACTAAGAGTTACAAAGTAAAGGAAATTTTGATGTGTCATGATCGCACTCATCCGCAACTAACACGACATTTAGAAGAAGAAGAAGAAGAAGAAGAAGAAGAAGAAGAAGAAGAAGAAGAAGAAGAAGAAGAAGAAGAAGAAGAAGAAGGAGGAGGAAGAGGAAGATGAGGACAAAAAGATGAAGAAGGAAGAAGACAAAAAAGAAGAAAAAAGCTGAGGAGGAGCAGAATAAAAGGTAAGACGGGGAGGAGGAAAAGAAGAAAGAGGAAAAAAAAGAAGATTTTTTTTTTAAAATACATTTCATTTTCAAAATTTAATTGCATCTAAATAACAGGAATTTTCCCCTCTCAAATCGGTCTGCTCAAGCACTGAGGAATATAATTTCATATATATGAAGACAATTATATATATATAATTATATATATATATATATATATATATATATATATATATATATACAATTTTATATATATAAAATTTACTATATATACAAATTTATATTTATATGTCTATACCATTATACATATACAAATATCTATATCTATCTATCTGTCTGTCTGTCTGTCTGTCTCTCTCTCTCTCTCTCTCTCTCTCTCTCTCTATATATATATATATATATATATATATATATATATATATATATATATATAATTTCCTATATATACGGATGTATATGCTTAAATACAAATATATATAGAATGAAGCAGAAATCGTTTCCCATCTGATCGCATTCTCGTTTAAATGCTGTCTAATGTACGTCGGTTTAAGCCGGATTCGTGCCGTAAATTTGTTCTTTTATGTGTCACCATTAAAAATGTCAAGGGGCTTCAGATTGTTGAAAACTGATCTTCTTCGTCCAATCGACCTATTTGGCAAAATCTGATCAAAACAGGCCGTTGCAATCATTGTGGTCGTATGATGGTGTCTCATCTTGGTGGAACTAGAACTCCTCATTAAAATCTACTTGAACGCGCGGCATGAGAGTTTATCGCAACAAGTTCTGGTAACCAGAACTTGCCACACTACTGTCAAACATAACGGTCCAATTAATACTTTGTTGATAAGCGTCGCCACTACGTAAATCTCGCGAAATCAAGATCTTCCTCCACAAAAGGGCGAAGACGTCATCATATCGAAACACCGTTTCTCGTATGATCACAGAAGTCTAGAAATGTTGATCCTGGTAAATATCGAGACGGGAGACAGCTTGGGAATAACACGTGCTCCGGTATGTGGGTGTTGTGAACCGGCTCGTAATTCTAATTTGGAGAGGCGAGTTCCAATTTCAATCAGGCCCGTTATATTCACTTACGCGTAAACAGCCTTGGGAAAGATAGAAATATACCTCTTCTCCCCACAAGTTATGGGTTAATTAGTTTGAGTTCATCAGCAAATTATTATTATCTCCAAACAAACTTTTACAATCTAAACATATTTTCTAGCTTTAAATAACTTAGAAAGGGTTGATAAAATATAAAAAAAAACGAATCAATCAATGAAGCCTACACAATTTGCGGCTTCAGAATTCCCAAGGCGTTCATATTTGGCTGTTAACTGGCCATCTAATTTAAATTTAGCGTCACCACCCCAAATAGACTTTGTTGAAATATAAACTTTTACACATCTTGTCAAGAATGACTCAGATCTCCTTCAATAAAAGGATGGGATATTTCAATTGATCATTCAGTTATGTGCCATGCTTATGTACACATTTAGGCGATCATGTATCTTTCTATACATAACTGACGAGGCAGATTTTTCCCGCAGTAGGTTGCCATTTCTTTCTGCAGTAGACCAGTCGCCATCCAAAGCTATAGAATCCGGTCTTTCATGCTATTTGCTCATAGCTTTGGGTGAGAAGAAGACGATACATGTCTTTCCTAAGGGAATTAGTACGTAAGTGAATGTAATGGATTCAACTGGAATTCGAACTCAGCCCTCTGATACCTCAATCCGAGTCACTATACATATCATTATGAAAATCCTCCTTAAGATTCGATTGTCGCTCAGATTTTCTTGAACATTAGTGATAGGGTTTCAACATCTATTCTTGCTCTATGGGATTCGTCAATGTCCGCCGTTTTTCGGAACATTTTTTTTTTTATTGTTCTCAAGCTTTCATTATATTTCCAACTCATCTCTATTTCGAGTAAAGGTCACTCGCATAGGAGGATTAACTTGAAACATCCTGATTAGATGGTCATGTCTTTGACCTTTTGGGATTTCATGTACTTTTTGGATTATGCAAATATACATATGCATATATCCGATTCGCACGAGATTCAAATTGTATACACTGGTCAGGTTTGCACGAACATCAAGTTAGCCAAAGCTATGGTGTGCATGTGAATCAAAACATAGATATAGAGAGTCGA
The DNA here is from genome assembly GCA_963932145.1 of Acanthosepion lycidas. Lineage (NCBI taxonomy): Eukaryota > Metazoa > Mollusca > Cephalopoda > Sepiida > Sepiidae > Acanthosepion > Acanthosepion lycidas. The sequence continues at coordinate 40,569,948 of OZ010607.1, read as the reverse complement.
AAAACATACTTGTATGGTTGGCACGAATTTGAAAAAGTTGGATATCAGTTTTGAATTGCCTGAAACTTTTACTCGAGAGTAAAACAAAAATATTCTCGAATGTAGAGTTTAACTTGTATGGTGGATGTAAAATGAAAATATTTAGCATCGAGTTGTAAACAAGTGAGATATTCCTCCTAATAATTACTGTACACCGTCTATCGTACCTCCAGCAGGCTGCCTCTATAACATGTGTTTGATGTATATATTTGGCATATTAACACATAAATTGATATAAATTAATAAAATAGTAATACAAATTAATAATTCTATTAACGCTACAATATACGTAAGTGTTTTGTGGGTTGTTTGCTATACAACACATATAGAAATATATTACGTTTAGTGTTTAAATAATTAGGTGGTGTGACTTTATTTAGTATATTATCGTATACTATATGCTAATTTACAGGTAGACTTCGATTTTGGGCCACTGCTGCCCTACCGCATATTTAGGGGTTGACCTCTATGCCTAACTTCAAAATTTGAGTTAAAGCACTTGAGGCCGATTTGTCCGCTAGATGGTATTTATCAATCCACCCACGGGGATCGAATGTGGCACAAGGCCTTTTTAATGTGGGTATCTCCGAGCCCGTAGGCTCAGCCAAAAATAAATAAACATCCAAACCCCCGAGGGGGGGGGCAGTTCCGTCAACCTCCCCCAACGAAACCCTACCCTTCGGCGGAGCTTCGTCAGGGTTCCTCCCTGCAAGCAAGGAGTTCGACAGACACCCGACCCGGCAGCTCACAAAGCGCAGATACTACACTTTGATCCTAGTCACCGGGCCGAGCGGGTATTCTTTTTATAGATGGTATTTATCAATCCACCCACGAGGATTGAATGTGGCACAAGGCCTTTTTAATGTGGGTATCTCCGAGCCCGTAGGCTCAGCCAAAAATAAATATCCATCCAAACCCCCCGAGGGGGGCCAGTTCCGTCAACCTCCCCCAACGAAACCCTACCCTTCGGCGGAGCTTCGTCAGGGTTCCTCCCTGCAAGCAGAGAGTTCGACAGACACCCGAGTCGGCAGCTCACAAAGCACAGATACTACACTTTGATCCTAGCCACCGGGCCGAGCGGGTATTGACATGCACGGCGTTATTTATGCTATTAATTAGGTTTGTCGCAAAAATAATGACGTAATAATGTCGTTTTTTGACGTTAAAAATACGTCAAAAAACATTAGTACGTCATTATTTTTGCACCAACCTAATATATACGAGAATTGAAGATAACATAGAACTGACAGTTACATCTGGTATGTACCAATCCACCCACGAGGACCGAATGTGGCGCAAGGCCGGTTTAATGTGGGTAGCCCGCGAGCCCGTAGGCTCGGCCAAAAATATGACATCTAGCCAATTTGTAGCAGGTTGCAACAAATATATCCCACTAAAACTCGTGTTTGGAGAACATATTTGGCATAATAACACAGAAATTAATAAGACAGATTCACTATTCTATTAACGCTGCTGCATACATCGCGTCCAACATGTGATACACTAATTCAGCGGCTCATTCAACTTGGTATGCGTCCTGGGTATGATGATAAACTACATCCGCGTCCTGAGTATGGCGATAAACTACATCCAACAGTAAGGCCTAAGATAATGTTTTCGGAAAAATAATGTTGTCAGCTATACGTTTTTTGTAAGAAATAGTGTTGCCCGCTATACGTTTTTTTTTTTTTGTAAAAGATAATATTGCCAGCTATACGTGTTTTTGGAACCATAATGTTGCCAGCTATACGATTTTGAAACAATAATGTTGCCAGCTATACGATTTTGAAACAATAATGTTGCCAGCTCTACGATTTTGAAACAATAATGTTGCCAGCTATACGATTTTGAAACAATAATGTTGCCAGCTATACGATTTTGAAACAATAATGTTGCCAGCTATACGATTTTGAAACAATAATGTTGCCAGCTATACGATTTTGAAACAATAATGTTGCCAGCTATACGATTTTGAAACAATAATGTTGCCAGCTATACGTTTTTTATTCCATACAAAATAGGCATTTAAAATTCATATAAACTGGATTAGGCATTAAATAACCCACAGTGGTTGATATGCCATAAAACCCAAACAAACAAATCAACTTGGTATGCATTTTCATTATTATTTCATTATTTTTACCGACGAAGACATGGGAATTCACTGCCAACAATTAGTGTACACCGCGAACGTCCGGCAGGCTGCAACTGGTATATCCCACTAAAATTTGTGCTTGGTGGACAGCTGCCATATTGTCACAGAAATTAATATAAAATAACAAAATAGTAAATTCAGTATTCTATTAGCACATCGGATAGCGGCTCGGATTGAGGAATCGGAGATCCGAGATCGAATTCCAGTTGAATCCATTACATTCACTTACGTGCTAATACACTTTGGAAACGTATGAATCCTCTTCTCCGCCTTCAGCTATTGGTAAATAGCAGAACAGACCGGGTTCTATAGCCTTGGGTGGCAACTAGTCTACCGCAGAAAGAAATGACAACCTAGTGTGGGAGAAATCTGCCTCGTCAGTCATGTATCAAAAGATGAATGATCGTTAAGCGTGTATCACGCATGGTACATAACTAACTGATTAACACACCGCCTCCAACAGTTGATTTACTAAGAGTGAACAGTGGTATTACTGTCGATGTCTCAATGTACCTCATGTAGTTTTTGCACAGAAATATTTTATACAGAGGGAGAACTTTATTCACCGGCAAGCCTAAATCTTGGGCTACTGATAGCCTATTGTATGTTTAGGGATCAACCTACACAGTTGGCATTGACCTAACACAGAATTTTGGGCTAAAATCTTGAGAGCGACTTGTACGCTACAATATATAGTAGATCCTGTTTGCTCGTGAATAAAAAATAGAATGTCGACACGAGCTTATGTTTGTCTGAGAGCCAACAAGTGAGACATTTGTACGGTTTTCACGAGAGTGGAAAAGACAGAGATCCGCTCGATTAGCGCAAGGCAGACCTCAGTCCACTTTGCACGGATAACAGAGACGTCGACATGGCTCCGTTTTGCAATTGGTTTGTTTTGGCTGGGTTTGTTTTACCTACCACGACGGAGTATAACGTAAACTTATTTCTGATTCAAAACAGACAGAGCGGTATCAAAACTGTGTGTGTAGATTTGACTGAAATACGCCGAAATTGGCACAAATTTTCATGATAAACTAAATACATAAATCTCCTATTCCATTCTATTTAAACACACGTAAACTATGGCGGGTCGATTTTAGAAGCATAATTTTGCACTAAATTTGGAAATTGGGGTTTGGATGATAAATAACGACACCAAATATTTTTTTTTCCCAAATCGTTATTCTTTTTTGAGGAGAGGAGTTTAAAGATTAAGTTTAGATTAAAAATCTTAGCGTTAAAATTTCCCTCCACTGATCAGTGAAAGTCTTATTGCAAAACTTAATGACATTTACAGAAGCTTTACAATTTGTATATGGAAAATATGAATGGCAAAAGCACATTACTACTAAATCATTGTGCCCCCAAATAAGGCCTTCATTTAATTCAAAGGGAAAATTCAGCTATGGTGTACTGTTATACAGTGCAGTATTTTTAGTGTGATTTACAATAAACAATGTAAATTTAAAAATTTTTGTCTTATAATGGTAGCCCAGTAATATGTTATTATATTCCCTTTTAATCTATTTCTTTTTTTATTATGATCTAAAAAAATGATCTAACAAATGTTATTCATTGAGGTACCTTTTTTGTAATCTTTTAAACAATTTATAATTTTTTTTTTTTTTTTTACCTATCGAATGCAGTAAAAAAAATTACCTAATTTTGCTTGTGGGGATTCATAATTAAAATTCTGGTTTGAAAACATTTATCATTCATTGTATATAATAATACAAAAATATCAATTTTACTTTGATTTATTCTTGAAATAGTAACATTTTGAAGTCAGTTTGTAAGCAAAACATGCGCAAATTAGCTTTCACCAGAGTTAAATCATGTGAAAATAGTGAAAAATAAACCTGCCTCAATCAGCGATGGATCGGGTTGACCGAAACTCATACTGCTTGTCGCTGAAATATTTTTCTTGCATGGGTGCCCCACGAATTTCTTGTTGATTATAGTTTCAAAAAAGTCAAAAAATCAACCTGCCGTAACGTATACATATAAATGTTATCACTAAAACTTTATATCGGATTATATATCATCATCATTATTTATATTCCTTATCGCAATATGCATATATATACATAGTGTTATTTATAAAATATATGAGCTGCTGAAAAGTTCACTTTCGAATATGTGATCCAAATAACCAAATATCTGGTTTTATTTTTGAGTGCATGAAGAATGGCTTTTTGTTCAGGCCATGAAAACCTTCAACATCCTTCCGTATACCTGTTTGTTCGTGTGTGTGTCTCACTCTGCCTGTTTATATGAATACATTGTGAGTAAATGAGACCAGTAAAGAAATGGGGCCATCTTAAATAATCAGTGAGAGTGGCATCTTAGAGTTAAGATGTTCGGTTGGCTGGGTTTGAGGGTATCTGACTTGTCCAGTAAATGTGTCGAAATGAAAGCTCGTATAAATGGAAATATCTACATTGTGTAAAGAAAAAAAAAAAGATCTATAGTTGCGAAGGGAAAATATCGCATATAAGACAGAATAGCATTGAAAGGTCAAAAGTCGTATAGGCCACTCATACCAAGAAGAAAAAAAAACAGAGAAAAACACGGCAAACTTTTATTAGAATAAGGAATTGAAAAAAATGGTATTTATTGAATGAAATCACTAAAATAATTTATCGAAGAGACAGTAGTAAAAACATGAAAAGTGATTTGCTTTGTTCGTCGAAAATCCGTCTGTAGATTGAAATGGTAACTCTAATGGTAATTAATGGTAACTCTAATGGTAATTAATGGTAACTCTAGTGGTAATTATAACCGTTTCCCTCCAAGGAAACATTTGGCATTCATTGCCCGAGCATCTATATTTCCTCGAGTTATGCTTTTCTTCACTCCCTGGCAATCGTAATGGGATCAAAGCGTAGTACCTGTTAGACTCGGCTCTAAATCAATTGTAATAATAACCTTTTCACTGCAAGGAAATATTTGACATTCATTGATCGAGCAACGAGATTGGCTTGTGTTATCCTTTTCTTCACTCCTTGGCAATCGTGCTGGGATCAAAGTGTAGTACCTGTTTTCCTCGGCTCCAATGTAATTGTAATAATAACCTTTTCACTGCAAGGAAACATTTGACATTGATTGACCGAGCAGCCAGGTCGTGTTATGCTTTTCTTCACTCTCTGGCAATCATGCTGGGAGCAAAGTGTAGTATCTTTTCTCCTTGGCGCCATTAACAATGGGAATAACAGCCGTTTCTCTACAAGGAAACATATGGCATTCATTAATATAGCAGCCTGTACTGATTCCTATTGGAATTTATAAAACCTTTCACTTTAAAATTTTTTACAGGAAAATAGGTTTTTCAACACCAATCGCTCTTACCCATATTGATTAGGATTTTCTATCCTAATTCTATTTGTAGTGGTGTGGAATGTCAACATCTTGCTTAGGCCATTATTTTTTTTTTCGAGTAACATGTACTCTCCATTTTAGTTTTTGACGCTGTTTTTAGTCATCAGCTGTGATCTCTGCTTTTTTTTATATCTTTTTGTTAGCGATCATATAGCGCCAGTTCACAATGTTCCTTGACGGATGATTTTTTATAAAGATATTAAGACTTAACTCGCTTCACTTACAGGCAGTCTGGAAGACGTAACACACTGTTTTCAAGATCGTTTCGTCATGTGGCAAGCAACTAAGTCCAGTAAAAAGAGACATTCTTGCTATAAAATCCAGAACAGATTTTACACGCGTGGCTCCATACACACCAGAGAGTCAACGGCATTATATGAGATTTTAATAACTTCCAGAAATTGGATATCATGAATTTGATGTTTAGCTTAAATATATAAAGCTAACCGTAATCACTACTCCCGGAAAATCGAAACACTTTCCTCCATTTTGGGTCAGCTGGAGATTACAGTTTTGTAGACAGAATGTAGTTGAGGTCGTTACGACGCCCTTGTTGATAGATGATTGGAATCGTATGTCGAGAGAGTTCATTTCATATATAATGGCAGGTTAAATAGGAAATTGGCTGGGGGTCATTCAATGAATTATTACTGCGAAAAGTGTAATCATGTCTTTGCACAGATTAATGAGATGACAAGAATTAATCTAATATATTTAACATTAGTTTGATTTCAGTCCGGTACAGCCTCGTTTACTCACAGCTAGAGGTTATATGCTCACTCGAGCTACGCTTCCGAAACGTAGATCTTACATTACCGGCTGCGATATCTGAGAGACCGCCAATCTCCTCGGTAGGGTTGTGCGTTTTTGCATCTCCTGTAATCCGTTTCGTTATCGCGCTTGCAAACCAGGAGCCTCTGGTCATGTTTGTCCTTCCGTAGACAAATGTAATCTGTAGCTAACATTACATCTGTTTTTTGTTTTTTTTTTAAGGACGCTGAGCAGAATGTGTATTCTGAAATGAACTGAGCAGTGTTGAGAAGAATAACTACAAAATATACCTATGTATTAAAGATTTTAAACCTTTGTTTGCAGTTATATAATTTAGAAGGAACATATCTGAGAATGTGCACTAACACATTTTTCCTTCCACTCCAAGCAAGGCAATAAAACCCCATAGCTGCTGAGTGTTAGAATAATATACTATTAGGTTGGTGCAAAAATAATGACGTAATAAAGTCGTTTTTGGACGTATTTTTAACGTCAAAAAACGACATTATTACGTCATTATTTTTGCACCAACCTAATATTAAGGAGAGAGAACAATAAAAGAACAGAAAAAAAAGACGGAAGATAATAATTGACATTACATATAAATTGTTAAAAATCAAAGTTTACTAAAACTAGGAAGCAAGAAGCCGGAAGGGATTTCGAAAAGCTAGAAGTAACATATAATATACTGTTCGGATATAAATTAAGGTTACATATAGCCATTTCAACTGTATAATGATGGTACCTTATCGCAAATCTTACCGCGCTTAAATTCATAAAATCTAGTAATCGTAGAGGAAAAATTAGATTCTGTTACGCACAAATTCTCTTGCGAAAGGTATGGATCCATCTCTTCTTCCTCCAAGTTATGGGTTGAATAGCAGAAAAAACTGAGTTCATTTGCCTTGGTTGACAACTAGTCTACCGCAGAAAGAAATGGCAACCTACTACGGTAAAATGCCTGGTACGTCGTTTATCGAAAGATACATGGTCGAACAAGTATGTATCACGTATGGCACTTAACTGACTGATTATAGAAGTGTCGTTCTGACATTCATCCTACACCCACTTGAGAAAAATATAGAAAAATGACAAAGATAGAAAATAGAAGAATTGCCATGAACTTATTTATAGAAAAGGCACAGGGAAACTACGTTATGACCGTAGGAAAGAGATGTCAGATCAGGACCAATAGTATTGCAAATTCTTTTTTGAATTTTATCAAGAATATATAAATATATAGCAGGAACATCAAACTAGATGTGACAGCCATATGCAAAGCAACGACGAATGGTTGACTTATTAATATCTAAGTTATGTTCTGACGAGAAAAATTATCTAGTTCGACAAAATTAACCAGCCAGGAAATATGTAATATTAGAAAGTGTATGATTCACTGTTGATTGTAAAGTGAGAACTAAATTGACTCTTTCGTCAGATCAGCAAGACAACTCGACACTATCCCATGACTTCTCCTTTGTTCTTATCCCCACCCTATGATCAGTTCGGTTTGAATCGACCTAACCATGAGTGATACTCCGGCAAATGTATATTTGTGGGTCCCTGGAATACGGTAAAAACGCAGACACATCAAAACAAGAATCATTGTGGCAGTTCAATAATTAATCAATTAAATTATGATGATTTTCTAAGCCTAACTTAGATGTGGAACATGGCCTTAATTCTGCAGCACACAGTAAGAATCTAACTCACGATTCAGTCGTAAATAATCGAGCAAGACAAGTTTGCTAGTAACTAGACAACATCCAGATGCCCCAAATGATTTTCTAAGCGTAGCTTATATGTGGGACAAGGCTGACCCAGTAAGGATCGAACTAATTATTAAGTCGTAATTGATCTAGGGAGACAAGATTGCTAACCGTTACACCACGCCTACGTGTCCCAAATTATTTCCAAAGCGAAGCTTAGACTTGGTACAATAACTATAGTATAGGGTACACAGTGAGGATCGAACTCACTATTCAGTTATAATTGTTCTAGTAACATACTTGCTAAACATTACACTATGTCGAAGTGCCGTAAGAAATTCATTTATGAATGCCATTGACCAAACAATTGCTTATTTATAAATATCACAAAAGGAGATATTAGAATTGCTTAAAAGGACGCAGGAACTTTTAAAAATCATATCGATGAAACTAAATATACTAATTGTTTACAATTACTAAAGTGATAATGATATAATGGATATGCTGGAAACTATAAAGGAAATATATATTATTAATAGAACCTATTACGAATCCAACCTCCAGGCTATTTTCTCCATCCACAAGGTAACGGCACTGCATTTGAACGAAGAGTTTTGTATCGGGGACAATTGTTAGTGCCTGAATCCTGCCAAAAGGCAAATACTGAGGGATGATCAAGTTGTGTCACTTTCCCAGAGTGGCGTTAGATTCCAGCATTTAGCTTTGTCCTTCTGCTTAAGTGGGTGTAGGATGAATGTCAGAACGACACTTCTATAAGCAGTCAGTTAAGTACCATACATGATATAAGCTTAGGCGATCATGTATCGAAAGATACATGATCGCCTAAGCAGAAGGTTTATGCCGCAGTAGGTTGCTATTACTTTCTACAATAGACTGGTTGTAAACCAAGGCTAATCGAACATAGACTGTCCTGCTATTCAACCCATAGCTGGGGGAGAAGAGATGGATTCATTATTTCCCAAGGGCATTTGCGCGTAAGTGAATCTAAAGCACTCGACTGGAATTCGAACTCGGCTCTCCCAGTTCTCACATCGAGTGCACAAGAACGCGCATAATGCTATATTCGCAGCCGCGTAGGCGCAGACGCGCGTGCGCACACACATAGACACACATACATAATTTACACATACACAAAAATTCCAATTAACTGATTTTATATATTAAATTCCGTTTCACGGTTTCAAGCGGGAACAGATTTCAATCGCTTTTTCTATCACTCTCCTTGTCCCTCTTTTTCTGACTATCTCTCCTATATATATATATATATATATATATATATATATATATATATATATATATATATATATAATTAAAACATGTTATAACATCAGCATAAA